>ML675620.1:32089211-32462232 GCA_007922155.1 Mesoclemmys tuberculata | reverse complement strand
TTGGGGTCGGGAAGGAATTTTCCTCCGGGGCAGATTGGCAGGGGCCTTGGAGGTTTTTCACCTTCCTCTGCAGCATGGGGCATGCGTCGCTTGCTGGTGGATTCCCTGCAGCTTGAGGTCTTCAAATCTCACTTTTGAGGATTTCAATAACTCAGTCATGGGTTCGGGGTTGTTATAAATGTGTATGGGTAGGGTTTTGTGGCCTGCCTTGTGCAGGAGGTCAGACTAGATGATCATATTGGTCCCTTCTGACCTATGAGTCTATGTTTCTATGAATAAGAACTCCCTTTGACATTGCTATGTAGGCTACTCATACCTTGGCCCAGGTGTCTGGGAGTGTTACTTACCAATTTACTTCATTTTGGAACAGGTAGGTGGGAAGCGGGCAGGGACTGATCAGAGACTTGCTTCGATTGACACCCCTTACTCACTAGCCAGAGTAGTTGAGCCAAGCCAGAGTGACTAGTAAACCAGCAGTAATTTACTACCCCTGTGGGCAACTATGAACTAAAGGAGGAATTATGCCTTGCAGGTGTGCCTGTGAGTTACAATACTTCCCAGGGAGACTACCAAATTGGTGTAGTAGTGCACCAGCCCTTGCTCATGGCTATGCTTAAAGTCCAGCCCACAGAAAACAATTACACGTTATCCTACTAACAATCGGCTGCCACAAGAACAACCTCCAAAATTACAGCTACTCATTGACTTAATAAATACAAGGACAACCTTCCCTATCCCATTACCTGAACAGCCCTAAAACAAATTGTCCATTGCAGCAAATCAAATGAGTCTGAGTGAATTATATATGATGGGGTGAAATCAACACTGTCATCTGATTGTGGAGCAATAATTATCCCATGTGTGCTACTCCAAAAACCATGATGTGCTGCCATTATCAAAAGCATCATGTCTGTGGAATAGTACTTCTGGGAATGCTGCCAGGTTGGGGCTGAAGTCTTTCCCCTGCTTTTAAAAAACAAATCAATCTTCACACTTGTCCCTCTGCTGCATCTTCTGACACAAGCCATGCCCCCAAAATGGAAGAAATATGGAACAGTAAATATATTTGTTAGCTCAGGATAGAGCTATGCAAATTACTGTGGGTTTGATGCAGGAATTACTGGGTGAAATTCTATTTCCTGATTTATGCAGGAGGTCAGTGTAGATGACCATAAAGGTCCCTTCTGTTTTTAAAACATATCAATGTACAAAATGAAGCTCCATATGTCTGAGTTTGGGTTGTTGCTAAGCAGCCCAAGCTCATGAGCCCTGGAAACTAACCTGGACCTAATTTCAATTAAAATTGGGCCAATATAAGATTTAGTGACCAAACCAGGAGAAAGTTGATGGTTTTGACTAACAAATCCACAGCCAGTCATAACAAAAGAACATAACCAGTCATCAGGTGGGGATTCTGGCCCACTAGCATTCCCTTAGTTGGCTCGGCCTGATTTCTGAGGGGCAAGTTCTTGCTCGTTGACACGAAGCCCATTTAGCACAGCTTAGCACTGGTGAGCTTTGTGGGTGTGAAGGAATCACCCCACCCCAAACGATTTTGAGGCTGCAATAGCTCTTGCTGCCTTCTATTTCCCCAGTCCAAACACTGCCACGGGGAGATGTGGAAAGAGCCCTCTAGCAAATGGCTAGTCTGGAAATACTTCATGGCTTCCAAATTCTGTTCTTTCTCTGCTGCAGACAGAATGCTGGAAGGAGGCAACAGTCCTTAGAGAGCTGCAGCTGTAATTTGGATGAGTTGGTCAGTAACAATATTGGCACTGTTTTGAAACTTGAGCTCATTTCTGACATACTGTAATTCTGAAACTAAGTCATTGTATTGCTCAGTAAGTGACAAGTTCAGCACTAATCTATAAAAATTACAGCCTCCATGCTGCTCAGCTCATTAAACTGACTCTGTCTTCCGGCCACTCATTCATCTTCATAATCATTCTCCATTCAGCTGCTAACCTCTTCTGTATGTGTAGTTTATGGTACATCAGGAAGATGAAGTGGACGGATATTTGCTGTTAAAGAGCAGAAGCTTTTAGTTTTTAGTTAGTTTTAAGTGCAAGGATAAATATGCTAATTCAACATCAAATTTTCAGTCAAAACATAAAAAAAGTAAAGCAGGAATTGCAAGTACTCAGGTTCTACAGCAACATTCATTTAGCTCCATAGTAGTGTTTTCTCTGCTGGTTTTTCTTGTTAAATATGGTTATTATTTATGCAGCACCATTGGGTAGAAACATTTAAATGACCAAGGTCCTAACAACTGGAAATGCAAAAAATGAGAGAAGGGTGGGAAAGAAGGTGGAGGAGGGTTATGGTGAGAAACTGAGATATGCTTTGGGTGGCCACTGCTGCATTCCCAGGATACCAGATATTCTGATATTTCCGGGAACGTCATGACCCAGCCCCTGCCAGTGTGACCTTACATGCACAGAGAGTGCAAGGTCATGCCGGCAGGGGCCGGGCAGGACGTTCCTGGAAATGGTGTGTCCCCTGTCCATGATACCGGACATAACTGCGTCCAGTTTTGTCTCTGCATCAAACAGGGGATAAACGGTGGACAAAGAGGACTGTCTGGCTTAAAACTGGATGACTAGCCTGCCTAGATATGCTTATGGTTATTTCTGACAGTATTTCTCAAGTAAGAGAGCGTGTGTCCATCCGTCCCTTTAGAGGCTGATCTGAGTCCAGTGGGTCTCAATCTGCATGCTAAATGCCTCAGGATCGGGACCTTACAATTCCCATTGACTCAAAATGGAGTCGCATGCATGCATCTGAAGGCAAAATCTGGCCCTCTTAAAGTCTGCCTGTAATCTACAATATTGTAATGGTCTTTCCCTTCCTTGCTGGGTTGCCACTGGTGTGATCTGAGAGAGGCCTGGGGGAAGGGAAGTCCAATCAGTGCTCTTTTGTAAGTGCTGGGCTGCCTGTTGCCAACACTAATGGAGGCATGTGCTGCTGTGGGAGGTCCCAGGCCACTTTAAAGTTTGTTGGATTTTTTTGATAATGTAGTCAAGATCTGTCGATCCCCTTCCTTTGGATACCCCCAGTGCTACAGTAGATTCGTAGATATTATGGCTAGATGGCACCATTATGATCATCTAGACTGACCTCCTGTATAATACAGGCCATAGAATTTCACCCACTAATTCTTGCATCAAGCCAGTACACAATATTTATCAAGATCTGTAGAGAATTGTATCATTTATGTATACTCTTTGGTATAACAACTAGATAATTTTAAGTGTGACTGGCTCAAAAACTCTAGAAAGGTGCATTGAAAGACTGTTTTATAAAGAACCTTTGGAAGACAATGGAAAAGTCAAAAGCATTACTCCCTAGTGAATTTTATTAATTGAATCATTTTTATTTACAAAGAAGATGATTGTAGCTAACGTTTGCTCTTTAAATGACAACTCTGTTTGCATAGTGGCATGGACCAATATTAGGCGGAGTGTCTATTGACAATGCAGGGACAGAGAAAGGGAAGCCAGAGAAAGAGACATTGTAGTCATTAAGTTCCGGTCAGACTGAACACAAACAAGCTGATTGTTCCTACTTTCTAATAACAACTAGACTTTTACTTTGACATAGCTTTACATTGAGAACCTAGGGATGTGATTTATAAAATTGGGTTTTACCAATGGGAGCACATGGATTATTTTCAGTCTGTTTATAAGTAATGTGTTTTTAGTGCAGTGAGATTTTTTTAATAATGTCCTGACTTTATAGGAATATAAACACTAAATATGTAACTATCAGCCAAAGTTCTCAGTGTTAGAACTAACATTTTACTCTACTCTGTTATGTTTATTATTAATATATATTTAGCATCAAGTGCCCAGAAGGCAATATACAGGCATATATGAAAACAAGGTCACTGGGTCTACATGCATTGATGCAGTTGGAAGATACAGTCCTAAATATACAACAGAAAGACAAAATATGACAGAGAATGGGGAAAACAGGATCTTTCGGCCTTACTGAAGTGTGTTTAAAGAGGAGGAATAGGAGGAGTCATGGTTTGCTAGACTAGAAAGGGTCAAAAAAGAGAGTACAGACTGATAGAAGGACATATATAGAGGAAGAAACAATGCATTTTGATAATTAGGGAAGGGTAAACTTGTTTGGGCTAATTTCAAATCAACTCAGTCATCACTGGTTTGAATTTCAGCATAAATGTTACTGAGTTCACATTCCACTTTAGAGAGCCTGTGAGGAGAGAGAAAAAAAGATGAGAAATGGAAATAAACATCCAGTACAGATTCTGAATTATGGCATGGACCCCACAGTAACAAGCTGTCTTTTGGAGATTGTTCTTCTGTCTGTAATACATAGTCATGTCTTCCCTACATCTAGGAAAACTTAAAAAAACAATAAAAAACAACCAACCCTCTGCCATGCAGAAAAAAGCCACATTTAAATTAAAGGGAAAATATTTTTAATAATGTCTCAAACATTATGATGTTTGCCTGTTCCTACAGGTAATATCTCTTAGATGGTGAGGCTGATCATCTTAAAGCACTTCACTCTATATCAGTTAGATAACAAGACGTTGTTTGCAGATATTATCTGTCTATCTTGTTACTTGTATGGCCCCCCATTTCCATAGATGTGAGCGCTTCACATTCTTTCATATATTTATCCTTGCAACTCCCATGGGAGGTAGGGAAGTACTATTACCATCATTTTACAGATGGGGAACTGAGGAACAGATAGGCAAAGCACAGATAGGCCAAGCGACTTGCCTTTGGTCTTCCTGTGGTAGTCAAAGGAATGAACCTGAGCCTCCCAAGTCCCAGATATTGAGCTAAATTCTACTGTCAGAGTGCTGTAAATCTGAGAAACTCCATTAATTTCAGCTGAGTTAATCTAGACATACTCTGGTGTAAAGGACAACAGAATTGACTGAATACAGTTTATAACAGAAAAATAAAGAGAGAAATGCATACATCATGAGACTGTTTCCCAGATTTAAATCTTATTAGATTTAATGTGGTTATAGACAATGAATTTAATAAGGACATTCAGATCTCTTCCGTAAAATCAAGTATCCTGCTCTTTAATAAAGGAGCAACAGCCATGCTGCTTCTTCTATCACACCTTGATTCCTGATTATTTGACAATAACAGTGATGAAGAAAGCACTTTTGATGCTTAATTAGCTAAATCAAGACAGTGCTCCTTTCTGCTTCTATTGAAAAGTCTTGGCCATCAAGGGCTATCTTGTCAGAAAACCAATAGTTAATTACTTACTCCAAGTACATTGTCCCTATTCAATTCACTTTTCCTCCTTTGAAATGTCTCTTATGTCTTTGATTAAGCCAGTCTGTAGATCTTGAATAAACATCAGGCAGAATCTCTCTTTGAAATATACCCCATTCCTGATTCTTGTCTTTTGCATTTCCAAATACGGAACTGTTTTCCCCAAAGAGCCATTGTTCCAACATTCTGGATGATTAGAACCATTAAAAGTAATGGTCCTTGTTCTGCTTTAGAGTTATAATACATGGAATGCATTACCCCATTTGAAATGTTAACTGGCTCTGCCATACAAATAAGCTGAAATATAATGCAAGTGAAGCAAATGTTAAAAAATAATCACTCAATCACCACTGTCTACACAGACCGTGCACATCTAGGGACAAATCTAAGACCCATTGGAGGCAATAGAAAACTTCAGTGGATATTGGAGCCGGCCGGTAGGGCCAAATTCTGCTTCCCACTGAGCCAACTGGAAAGAAACTGTGTGTGTGCCTAGAGGCAGAATTTGGCTTAATATGGTAAGAAGTTATAATTTGAGACAAACACTTAAGTATCATTTTAAAATATTTGAATTCATAAATATGAACGAACAAACTTAACAGTACAAAAAATGTGTAAGAGGAAGTGCTTTCAAGTGTTAATTTAGGAAAGACAGAATGTACAGCACTATGGGTCTGATCCTATGCACACTGAAATCAATGGAAATAGTCAAGATTGATTTCAATAGCTGCAGGATCAAGCTTTTATGCATGTGAGTAACTTTACTTAGATGAGTAGGCAACACGGTTGTACACATGGGTGAAGTTACTTATGCGTACACTTGTATAAGTACATGTGTACTTATGTTTGCAGGACCAGGCCCCTATATAATTGCTAAAGTATCCTGAACTTGAAACATTTACCTTTAAGCATGGCAAATAAGAGCTGTGTTCAACAACGGCACACACATTTACTAATGATATTCACATTTATAGGCCATACTATCTTTTTACATATATGATTATAATATTTGCTATCTTGCTCTGCATTACATTTTGTCCTGTCTCTGTAACATTGCTTTTTACAGACAGTGACTCTACATTGAAGCAACATAGTAATCATTGTACATGTGTGAAATATGCAAAAGTAAAAATATTCCAAACATTATTATGTTCGGTTTTTAAATATATTCAGTTATAGATTTTTTCACTTAAGCAGTAATTTTTAATACAAATATTGGATACTTTTTACATATTTGTCAGTTATCAGTTTTTCTGATCAATGAGTACTTTAAAATCTTTTAGAACTAGCAACCAAAAGATGCTCTAAGTAATACTGAAGGTCATGCAAAAACTTTTTTTCCCCCATCTAATCTGCACTGAATAACTTCTATATGGCAAAAAAAGGTGTAACACTCTTTGAAATACTATACTTGCCATGGTCCCATCTTACTGCTGGCTTTGGAATTATTTCTAAATATTTGTAAATTTATCAAGCTTGACTTATCTTTTAATAATCTACATTTTTTATTACCTACGTAGACACTGCACATTTCTTCAAGTATGAAAAAGCCCTGACATTGCTATATCTTAACATCCACAAAGAATCAATGCCACTGTCTTTGGCCTGGGTCTTTGTAATGCGATAGACTAGGCCCAGAGGCCTCAGGGTCCTGTCACACCTGTCCCAGGAAAGGATCATTGGAGTTAAATCCTCCAGTGGCCTAGAAAGATTGCATGGGAATCAGCCAATCAAGAGGGGAGACTGCAAAGGGATAGCCTATCAGAGGGTTTCAGGCTAGTACAAAAGGAGCTGCAGAGCCAGCCAGTTCCTTGCTGGAGCCAGAGGAGTGCAAATAGTGTTCCTGGCTGTCCAAAGGGAACTGCAGAACCATGGACAGCTCAATGCTGGCAGGGATCGGGGGAGTGAGAAAGAGCTCCTGGCTGGCTGCTGGGCCTGAACATAGAAAAGCCCTGAAGTAAGGATGAAGAATTGGTGAAGGTTGGGGCTGTTGAGTAATGGCCAAGGGAACTGAAGACAGTTTCATTAAATAGCTGGTGCCTGGCTGCTATTCATAGGGTCCCTGAGTTGGGACCTGGAGTAGTGCTTCGGCCTGGGTCCCTTCCCCCCCACTTCCTCAGGCCACTGGGGAAGTGGCCTTCCATTGGACAGCAATAAACCCCCAGCTGTGCTGCTGTAAGACTGCTTGTGTAGCTGCGCTATGCCGACAGGAGAGAGCTCTCCCATCGACATAATAACCACCTAAATCAGCGTCGGTAGTGTTACCAGATTTGCCCGTCACTTTGGGGTATGCTTATTTATTAGGGTTACTTTCCTGGAAAAGGGGGTGTGATTATATTAGTGTGCTGCTTGTGTTACTGGTGTGTTCATATGGTTACAAGTCCCCTCCCAATGGAGCTATCCTGCAGGACCTAAGGTTTTCAGATTCAAATAAACCCCGCACAGATACACACAACCATTCCAGATTAACTGAGTGCGTCTGAGCAGACCGGGCTATCAGCACTCTCAGCTGACCCCTTATACGTCCCTGAACTCAGCAGGCTGGGTGAGACAGCACTGTCAGCTGTCACCCTCATGTGTCCGTTGCACCGCACCAGAATGGAGCACACTTATGAGCAGGCTGGGTCCAAACAGCACTTTCAGCTGTTCCCCTTATACGCCCCCTGGACTCAATCAGGCTGGGTCAAACAGCACTGTCAGCTGTCACCCTTATGCGCCTCTGGACTCCGTAGGCTAGGCAGAGCAGCACTTTTCAGCTACCCCCTTTATATACCTCTTCACAACACAATTGTTCTAGCAGTAACCCCCTTGATAAGCAAACCCCATAGGATTTTGGGCATTCCAGGGATCTTTGGCTTAGGTAAAAGAAGCGTTGCTGCAGAGCAAGGTAGGGAAGCCAAGAACACAAAGGAGTAAATGCATTTAGAGAGAGAGAAACTGGCAACCAGCTTGATTACAATAGTTAGTTTATTGCCAGGTATATAAAACTTATGATACTAATAGTGATGCCATACAAGGAGAGAAAAACAATCTAACACTTACAATACAACAAAATTACAGTAGAGGTATTGGAGAACGGCTAGCCCAGGTTTGATTACAAAAATAGAAAGTTATACCTGGATTAAAGAGAGAGAGAGAGAGAGTTGGGAAAAATGGGGGGGGGATCTCACCACTCCTTGCAGCTCAGAAGTTCCCAGGAGACAGGCTGTTCAGCTTAGGGTGAGGAACACTTGGGGGAGAGGCAAACCCCACAACAGGATCAGTCAGGAAAGCATTTGGGTCCAGACATCAGAAGAGGAAAGCAAGAGAGAGGTTTGAACTTGGGTAGGGGGTTTTTGTAGAACCAGGTTTGTTTGTGGGTAAACAATGTCTCACTGAAGTACTTCAGGGAGGTTTTCTTTATGCTAGACAATAGGAGCTGATCACTCCCAGCTATGGTCAATGTTCCTTGGGGGAGCTCACAATGCAACCAGGCAGATTCAGTGTTTTGCATGTCAATACTCGAATGGTCTGATAACTGCGGAGCTGGATGGGTGTAGGTGTGAGTTCATTTACATCAAGAGCAGAGATCTCCCATAATGCAGTGTGTCCCTGCCTTGCCAATCCCAGAATTCAGTGCGATTCCTGCTTTGGAGCTTGGTTCTCCATTCCTCATGCTAATTCTTGTTCCATCTTCGATGTAAATGAGGCTCCAGTTCTCCATTCCATGTGCTAATTGAGATGCCTCTTTTTACATCTTCCATGTAGATGAGGCATGGGGAGTTGTCTTAATCCTATCGCCCTTGTTGGGAGGGTTTTAGGTGTGTCTCCCACAGCCTTTTCATAGCTTTTGTTTCTGGTGCAAGCAGAGGCTGGGGGGATTCAGGTGAGCCAGAAACAGAATAGGGGTTTTTCACCCTGGTTCCCCAAGAACACAGAGCTGCCAGGTAACAGTAGCTATGTCGGTGGGAGAGCGTCTCCTGCTGACACAGTGCTATGCATACAGGTGCTTATGCTGGCAAAATGTATGTGACTCAGGGGTATGAAAAAACACACCCCTGACAGACATAAGTTTTGCAACATAGGTGGAAGTGTAGACATGGCCCAGAGAGGGTGCAACTATTGCCTCCAGGGAGAAGCCCTGGGAATGCAGTCCGATACCAGGACCAGGACTGGTTAAAGACTACAGATACATCCGATCAGAAGGGGCACTTGCGACAGGTGGATGCTGTGCTATTATCTTCCTGGGGCAGGTTTCTCTTAGTTTGCCTGATAAATTTGTAGCAGGCAATTCCCCTTTTACTTCAGGCATATCAAAAACCACAGATGTTTGCCAGCTGCACCCAAGCAAGGTCCCTTTCCCTCATACTTCTTCTGAGAGATACTGACAGGGGGGAGAGCAAAACTCTTTTGGCCTTATTTGTGCAGCACAGATGGTTCCTGATTTGTTTACACTTATAGCAGGTTCACGCAGGGGATGTCTACACTGTATTATAAACCTGGGTCTGTGAGACTTGGGTTTGTGGACTCAGTGTTTCCAAGCCAGCATTTGAGCGTCCACAGTGCATTGTTAACCGGGGCTTACAATTGCTAGATCCAAGTCTCACAGCCATACTAATGTATCCATGCTTCACTACACAGATCTGACGACTCAGGTCTGCAGCTTGAGCTGTGAACACATTGCAAAATGACAGGGATTGGACCTGAGTCGCAGTAGGACTCAGGCTCTGACCCACTCCCTAGCAGGGTCCTAGGACCCAGATCCTGAGTGTTTGCTGACCTGAATCAGACTGATTTGTGTGTGGACAGAAGGGGGGCTTGGGCTCAAACATGAGTCAGAGCCCAGGCTCAATGTGCTGTGTAGACATACTCACAGAAGAGACTTTAAATCTCTCCCCTCATAGTTATATACAGGTACTTCTAGCAATTAGCCAAAGCAGCAGGTATTGTCCTGGATGTCAGAGGAACAAAATGAGACTGTTTCAATAGTTTAAATAGGGCTCCTGTAAATCTGCCAAGTCTTATTCATTTGGAAGGAGATTGCCTCATAATGAGGCCTTTTTAAAAACCTCTTACTTCTAGGATGAAATATTTTTGCGGTGTGAGACATTTAACATCTCCCCAATAATTTTCAGAACCTCATTCCAACTGAAACAGCTTGCTAGCCCTGCTCATGAGTCCACTGCAGGGAGAGTGACACTTAAACCAGAGTCCTGCTGGCACTGCCAGCTCCATGGTGGAAATTATTTGCACTTGTTTTTAAGCTAAATGTGGAAGAGAGAGGGTATTGCTCTGGTTCAGTTCCACACTCCAGAAGCCACCTGACTCAGATGTACTCAAAATGTTTTTATATACTGCTGTGAATTGGAGGTACAGAGTTTTGTTGGAAGATACCATCCTCAGATAAAGTCTATGAATTCTGTTTCTTTTCCTAATGGAAGGGGAACCAGAAGTATATAATCATCTGGGCTAACAACGATGACTTGTGTTCTTTTCATTTCCTTTCTCCGTGGTCACCAGAATTCCATATTTTCCATCCATTGTCACAGATCAATCACACTCTATAACTGCTCTGGGTTCAATACTTTCATATTTCCTGTTTTCAGTTCTGGTTGTTCCCACAATGTTCTAGGCACTATGTAAGTGCATTAGAAGACTTATTCCCTACTATGAGGAGATGGTAATCTAATAATAAAAAAAAAGCAACATGCAGAGAAGGAGAAAGTAATGCTCTTCATGTCCAGTCATAAAACCTGAAGTTGCAATGACATAAAAATGATAGATCATGGCTATTAGATAATAAATTTCCAAGGGATGGTGATTAATAGCCTGACTCCTTTGGTATGAATGCATTCAAATATCTAGAGACAGACATAGTTATGTCCGTATTTGTTCAGGATGTCTACTCAGGGATGTAGTCATATTTTCTCAAATATATCATATGCCATCATATTTTATCATTATGTTAAATTAAGATTGTTGTCCTGAATGGGAGCCATAGGTAGGTGAAAATCAGGCCATACATTTCTAAGCAGTAAGTTAAAGTTTGCTTATTATCATGAAGGTGTCAATTCTTTTAAATCCTAGGAACCTATCCACAATATCTTCCCTCACCTACATGAATAAATAGTTAATCTATTTTAGGTCTTGTTAGGATACTGTTATATCTTTTTCAAACTGTATGAGGTAAACCAGAAATAACAGCATAACCATAATGAGTTGACAACCTATATCATTTAAAACCTAAAAATAATTCCTTCCTGGGTATAAATTGAAACATATACTGCAAAAACACATATCCGCCTGTTTATTAGTCTTTCTGTTTTAGCTAGACATGAGCCAAAAAGTTGTTTTCTATCTCAGGATTTTAGGCAGGATTTCGGTTAGGAAATTAAAAGATGGGGTTGGATTTAATGGCACTGAAATTATCCACTACTCTGGTGAGGTTTTTGCCCCAAATGGCCATAATCTCATACAAGTTGTTCTTGACAGAGCTAGGCTAAACCTGAACCAGAGAACAGGCCCATTCCCCTTTTGAATCTCATTTGAAATCAATAGTGTAGGGGCAGGTTCAGATCTAAAGCTTTCAATCCAAAACCTTTCTAAATTACCATGGTTTCACATAAATTTCGTTGTTACTCATCTCTAGTTATAACAGTGGCTGACACAGGGCTAGGGTATTTCATCTGGACTATGAATTTTATTAAATTCCAGTTAGAAATATTGGTCTAGATTACCCCTTATGAAAACATACCCATGAGAGAAAGAGTCTGGGGGACTCTACTTCATGGAGGAGGTGGGGCCATAGGAAAGTTAAAACAGTCCAATGCTCAAACATCACACACAGTACTGTTACTTAAGCACGTCACTTCTTCCCATCCTGCAAAACTTTCCAATGTCAAGAGCATAACTGGAGGCAGAAAAGCAGACAATACCAACTTTGTCCTTCAGAGAAATTCCAGTTAGCCTGATTTGCACTGCAATCACTCACACCTTTTCCCCATTGCTCTGCTCAAGCAACTTGGCTGGGCAATGGGAAATTCTGTACGGGGAGACCACAAAGTGGCAGCACTGCTCCTTTCTTGCTACTCCTATCCAATACCCAGAGTAGCTGCTTGAGCCCTGTTTGCCCCTTCATTCACAAAGTGTAACACGGGGTCAGAGGATTTGTATCATACTTGACCAGAATACTGCCCCCAATAAACTGGGCAACCTCAGGAGGTGCAAACACCTGCATGGCCTCCCAAAATCCTGTCCTACCAATTCTACCACAAAAGGGCTTTTTTATCTGCAGAGATCTGTCCCAGAATGGGTGATCCCCCCCCCCCGACTTCTTGCAAAATGCCAGAAAAGCTTAAAATTAATCAAGACTAATCTGAAAGAGAAGCAGTAATAAAAAAGCATTGCCTCAGAAACACACTTTTAAAATGTTTTCATATTTCTAGAATCACAGGCAATCTGTATGCAATGGTACCAGAAACCAAGAACAATATCATCTGTAATCTAATACTGACGTTTATTTAATGAACACCAGGAACTTTTCTGTTCTTCTAAACTCAGATCTGTAAGACTGCACATTATGGGAAAAAGAAATGAGTTAAACCTGTTAAAGAGTTCATTTTATTCCATATGAAACATTTATTCCTACTGGCAGCAAAAATAACATTTACTAGTACAGGACAGTCTGAGAAGTCAAATAAGTTCATGCAAAAGAGAAAAAAAAAATCTGCATTTAAATGAGGCCACACCTCTTAAGATCTCTCCTCTATTTGGTAAAACAGACGCTCAGAAGCTATTACAAAATAAGGATAAACTTATAAGGAGTGTAAGTACCATTTATACTCCTAGATCCCTTTATTTGGGGGAAAGATTGCTTATCTGCTTTGTCAAAATGGTACCTTGAACTGTTCCATTAACCACACATGACGACAGAAAAATTGGATTATAATTAATGTTTGAAAATCCCCCACTTTTTTGGTAAAAAATCCCATGTCAGCCAGTTAAATAATAATTTTCACTGTTCTTGACTGATGTGAGTCAACGCTTTTGTAAGAATCTGATTAAAACAGTGGTGATTCTCTTTTATTCATAGGCAAACTGTTTATCCAATTGTCTTCAAATCCACTGGAGAAGTTGAGCTATAGTATAGTGGTAGCATACTCTCTGCCATACATATGTGGCAATGCTCATTTTTACTCGGTGAAGGGTTCTTTTAAGACTGGAACTTTTCTCCAAAATATGTGGAAAAAAAATTAGCAATCCAATTATTTCCTTTGCCTCTGTGAAGATGACTATAAAGATGGCAGAGAAGAAGGATGATTTTAGAGTTAAGACACTGGACTAGGATTCAGGAGAATTCAGTTTCCAACTCTGCCATAGACTTCCTAGAGAGTGAAGGTGGGTGAGGTGATATTTTGTAATGGGCCAACTTCTGTGCATGAAACCAGACAATCACTATGCTCCCAAATGAACTTACAACAAAAGAAGATACAAGACAAAAGCACACCACCACCTGTGAGTGAACACTTTTCACAGAACTATTGCTCCACAGCTGACTTCTCCATCCTCATCCTCCAAGGAAACCTGCACAACACCATCAAAAGTTGAGCCTGGGAGCTTAAATTTTGAACTTTTCTAGACACTGAGAGGCATGGTTTTAATAGACATTGGATTTATGAGTTATGACAGCAATCTGTAACCCACTAGCCCCTCCCACCTTTTTTGTCCTATGACTACAGGGGTGTTAATGGGCCACTTCAGCTTGAATGATCCCTTAGAATATGTGACAACTTCTTATGCTAAAGAACCTGTTCACCTTGTAGTTAGCTATCACTGCCTGAGTACCTTTCCCAGACCTGAAGAAGAGCTCTGTGTAGCTTGCAAACTGTCTCTCTCACCAACAGAAGTTGGTCCAGTAAAAGATATCGCCTCACTCACCTAGACTCTCTAATACCATGGGACCAACACAACCGCAACAACCCTGCAAACTGACTTCCTACGTACTATGTGGTAAGTCAACAAGATCTTGATTCAGCAAAGCTCTTAAATATGCTTAAATCTTATTTAATTAAATGCTTATTTAGCTGAGGATAGCTCTGCTTTGAGCAGGGGGTTGGACTAGATGACCTCCTGAGGTCCCTTCCAACTCTATGATTCTATGATTCTAAATCCCATTGACTTTCTATTTTCAGTGTCAGATAACTAGAAAGCATCAAACACTGGATTTTATTGCCCAGCAATATCCGATATATGCATTGTAACATCATAGATAAGGTTAAGATTTTGTAATGGTAATTTTTAATTAAAGTCACGGAAAGGTGGCAGGCAATAAACAAAAAGTCATGGAAGCCATGATCTGTCTCTGACTTTTACTATAAATAATAGATGGGGGCTGATCAGACATTACTGGAGCCTGGCTGCAGGAGTGGGAGGATCCATCAGTCACCGGCTGCTGTCACTCAGAGCTGGGTGTACCCTTCCAAATGCAGTGGCTTTGAGCTCCATGGTCCTCCCTGTCAGCTCGGGGCTCCAGGGTCCCCCTGCCACCTGTGGTGGCAGATGGCTGTAGGGTCCTCCTATGGTGGCTCCAGGCTGTGGAGTCTGCCCAACACTTGCTGTGGCTAGGAGCTCTGGGCCCCCGCCATCAGCCTCCACAGGCAGAAGGAGGAACTCAGAGCTCTGAAGTTCTTCCGCCTCTCACTGCAGCTCTGGGCTGTGAGGTCTGCCCACTGCAGCTGGGGCAGCAGGGCCCCCAGCAGCTGCCGAGAGCTGTGGGGTTGCCTACCTCCCACAGCGGCTTTGAACTCCAAGGGCCACCGGTTACACTGGGTAGTAGGGAGAGCCTGGAGATCCAAGGTCCACCCGCTGCAGCTCAGAGCTGCGGGATCCTCCTGCCACAGCTGGGAGTTGTGGGGGGTCCCCCTGCCAGTTGCAGTGGCTCGGGGCTGCAGGAGAGCAGAAGCCATTTGGGCTGGGAGCTGCGGGGGCTGCTGCCAGCAGTGGCTGGGAGTGGAGAGGCCCCCCTCTTCTGGCTTATAGCTCCAGCTGCTGCCTGGGGCAGAGGAGGAAAATGTTACGGAGATCTCCAGAAGTCACGGATTCTGTGACCTCATCTTATCCTTAATCATAGAATAGGGGTTGCAAAGTTCTGCGGCCTGTTGTATGTATATGTTGGAGAAATAAGCCACCCAGTTTTGGATATTGGCAGTTTATATATGCGGTGAATATGCAATCCTAGCCTTTGGTCTGTTGCAGCCTAATTGTCATACCACTTTTTTAAAAAAATGTGTGTGATATGTACAACCTTCCCCAGAAATGAGGCATCACAAAAGAAAAGACTGCATCCTCATTTCACAGTACGAAGAAATAACTTCCATTGCAAAGCATTCGCTCCTCCATAGTTGTGCAAAATAATTGTTAAAAATGTATTCGTTTTGTGCATCCCGGATGTGTGAAGTTATTTAATGTCTAAAAAGCAAACACTCAGGGCTGGCTCCTGGCTGGTATAAATCAGTTTAAGGTCCATAGAATAGGAGCCGTATCACTTTCCACCAGATGAGGATCTGGTCCAAGATATTTTCTAGTTTGTGAATGTTTAAATAGGCTTATTTTCCTTTCAGATGCCAGAACGTGGATCTGAAGTAAAATAGATACCTTTTATGTAACGTGAACAATATGTGACTAAGTCTATTGTCATAGATTAAAATACTGTAGTGATGCCTCTATAGAAACCCATTCATTGCTTTATGGATTTAAAGCCCTTTAGGCAGTGTCACAGATTCATGTTATGTTCCTGACAGCTACATTCTTACATTTGTGTGTCTGATATAAGTGACAGACTTGAAGAAAAAAATCACACCATGAAGCCAGACAACACCTTATGACTATACAGCTCTCAGGGCCTGACCCAAAGCTGCTGAAGTCAATCGGACCCTTCATTGACTTCAGTAGGGTTTAGATCAGACCCTCTATGTTGGGCGGAGGAGGGGGAGGGCAAACTGTGGCTCTTTTACAGATAAAGTGCAGCTCACGGAGCCCTTTATGTCCTCCCACATTCTCCACCAACCAGACTGGGGTGGGGAGCTTGGAGTATCTGTCCTGTGGCAGGGTGTGGGTTTAGAGAATTTTGCCTAGCCGGGACAAGGGTCTTGGGGAGGTGGAGGGGAAGTAATTTGGCCACCCCTGCTCTATGCTGAAAAGTACAAGTTGTTCCACCTAAGACTGTCATGAATTTACACTGGAAATTTTTCCTTCAGAGGTAAATCTTGAACTCCTTAATATACAGTCAATGCTCAAGCATAGGCCCCAGGATGTGGAACAAGGCTAATACATTGAGGTATTATTTTTGGGCTTTTGGCATAAAGGTGATTTGGGATTGTGTGTAAATTCCCATGAGATTTAATAGCAGTTTACAGTACTGCTGACCATTCATTTCATTGGAAATACTGATCTGTGGTTACTTACTGCACATAGATGGATTCATTTGATCAGTTAATATTGGCCCCAGCATCACTATAAATATCCTTGGGGTAAGAGCTAGATGAATAGTATTTAACAAACAATTTATCAAATCTCTGATATTTTTTAGAAAATTATTCAATTTTTTTTTCATTTTTCACCTCATTGATAGCACTGTTGAATAATACAAGAATAACTTTCTCAAATAATTTATATAATGAATTTCGTGAAAGTATAAAATACAATATTTGTCAAATATTTCTTCCAGTCAACCAGTTCTAATCAGTAA
This sequence comes from Mesoclemmys tuberculata, assembly GCA_007922155.1. Lineage (NCBI taxonomy): Eukaryota > Metazoa > Chordata > Testudines > Chelidae > Mesoclemmys > Mesoclemmys tuberculata. The sequence goes on along the minus strand of ML675620.1, from coordinate 32,445,237 downwards.
AAATGTGCAGGTGAGCAGTTATTAAATATTATTTATTTGTATGGCAATGATTCCTAGGAGAAACATTCCAGAGGGGTAGCAATGTTAGTTTGTATATAGCAAAAACAATGAGAGGGTCTGTAGCACTTAAAAAACTAACAAATTTAATTTCTGCAGGCATAAGCTTTTGTAGGCTGCAGCCCACTTTGTCAGATTCCTAGGAGAGAATATTATGGACTGGGGCTTCATTGTGGTAGGCACTGTACAAACACATAACAAAAAGCCCTTGCCCCAAACAGTTTACAGTATGAGTAGTTGAGATAATTCCTATTAGCTATGGGTATGCAAATCTTTTGACTGGCTTATCTATAGATGGGCTTATCTATCTGCTTATTGTGCATGAGTTGACACCATCCTTTCTATACATTTGCACGGTGTCCAGTAGATTAGGACCATAAGGGTCCTGTCATATAATACAAATAAAAACCGCTTCCTGGTAGGTGAGGCCTCTATCCTTTGATATTCAGGAATGACAGAGACTTTTTGAAGTCTGTTCTGTTCAGTCATCCAACTTCATTGGACCATAGTTTCTCAACCTATGGTATGCGTACCTCTGGAGTACACAGGACATAGGCAGGGGGTACACAGCAAAAAACCCAGTGATGGGTTGCAGCCCACGAAAGCTTATGCCTGCAGAAATTTGTTAGTCTTTAAAGTGCTACAGGACTCTCATTGTTCCTTCTATCACTGAGAGCTGGTTCTGCACTCTGTGCAACTATTCTGTTATTGGAGGAATACAAAAGGGTTAAAGCCGAATGGAAAATCATGTCCACGATGTCAAATGAGATAGACCGGTTGCCTTTCTGGTGTGGCAATGCTATGGAAACACTCCAAAGACTAAGACCTTTGCAAGTAGGGAGAAGCAGACAAATAATATGAGATTGAACCTATGCTGTCATGGAGGTTTTGATCTCCCATCTTATAACACTCTTTTCCATCACATTTGTATACAGAATTCCCATCTACCTCTCTCTGCAGAAGGGCAGAACCACAATATGTATTTGGGTTTGCAGTGTATATGGATTAGGCCATATCCCTTTAAATAGTCCATGAGCCTTCTAGTGAATCTCCCTCTCTTCTGTGATTCAGAAGCTCCTGGAGTCCTCCAGAGCAGCAGCGTATTCATGTAGCTAGACCTTGCACATTGTATATAATTAGTAAACAGTTATTTGGACATCAGTGTGCCTGTGAGGCTCTTCCATATAATGTTTGTTGTGCAAACAGAGCAAAAGGTACAATAGGTTTTACCATCATAAAGAATGGTGTATTAAGGCAAATCACTGGCCAACCACTATGATCAGTTACTATGGAAAAATCTTAGAAATATACATACCATAACATTTATTTGGACTAAAAAATGGCATGCAAATGTAAAAGTTACAGTAATTTTTTCTTTTTTTTTATAAAATATAGTGAGGTAGAAACAGCTTCATTTACTACATCATTTTTCCTCTCCTTATTTTACTAATTTCTGAGCTGGCTAATTCAGTCATTCTTTTGAGAGGGAAGAAGGATGTTGGTAAAAATGTCTTGATTTGAACAGATCTTCACTAAGTATGTACAATCCCTCAGTGTAGAAATTTCTTTCCTGAAACTAGCATTGAAAAGTAACAGTAATAGGACAGATTCATTTGTTCAATATACAGCAATGAGAAACGTGACATCCTTTTGAGATTAAATCTGAAGCATTTATGTTAAATAGTCACTTGGGTCAAACACACACAGTTTATTTAATGTTTACTAGTATAAATGTAATAAATATATTCTATTACCACATGCCAGCTTCTGAAAAGCAATGAAAAATAGTGGTATACACATTAACGGGCCATGTGATGTTACTAGAATGATTTTTGTGTGTGGGTGTCCTGTATTTCGGTCAGTTATTTCAGTGTATAGTTTCTTATTTATCAGTTTCCATATGAATAATGTATGGCATTTTATTTTATTACCAGTTGTATAATTAGAATACAGTAAATAAAATGTATAATTTAGGATTGTTGGAAGTGTTTTCTTTGGCCTGTATCTTTGAACTGTAATTAGGGCATGTGATAGGAATAACTATAATTGGTTGTATGTAGAGTTGGCTGAAACCAGTACCCTGAACAGAGCCAGATCAGGGACCTGCTCCTGCTCTCACAGAAACCAATGACAATTTCAATTCACATTAATAGTTCAGGATCAAACCCATAAATTTCACAGGTGGGTGTCCGCACACAATGGTCCTAATAAAATCCCCCAACTGGAACCCCTCTAACTTTGGTTCTGAACTTTGTGGCACAATCTCACCTGTAGCCATGTGCTATATTATCAGTATTTTTTCCCTTCAAGACATTTTGGGTTACAGCATAAGGTTTCATAAAAAGTGGAGAAGTAGAAATCTAAAAGAAAAAGTCTGTGTTTCTTCTGTGAGATGGTTAAATGAAAAGTCGACAAAGTAGAATAATCCCAGAAGCTTTTGAATATTAAATCTAGTGACAAATTATATTTATGTTTGTAACATTGTTGTAGCCAGGTTGGTCCTTGGATATTAGAGCGTCACTAACTTCTGTTGGTGAAGGAGTCAAGTTTTCAGAAGCTTGTCTCTTTCACCAACAAAAGCTGGTCCAATAAAAGATATTACATCACTCACCTTGTCTCTTTCAATTATATGTACATCTGTTTTCATGCCAACACACCATTAGATGTAGACTGACTTCAGCAAATGACTAAAGTAGCTTTTTGTGCAGATCAGTAAAACATCCTCAGTGGAAATGATTTAAGTGGGCTTTCACAATGGTGAAATAATTTTGTTAGCAGCAGGTGTTTTTAATCTCTGTGTTGCTCACTCTTCTAATAATTTCTGCATCTCAAGTTATAAAACTCTATCATGGTCACTGAACTGATACTCATGGTTAGCTATCATATACAAAAAGACCATTCATTAGCAAGACTATTTAAAAAAATAAGCTCTTGTTATTTGTCTCTGCAATGACTTCATTCTGTTTATTCTAAGGCTAAAGCTTGAATTAGCCAGTGGTGGAATAAACCAGCTAAACCAAAATGAGCACAGGTTGGTTTCAATATTTGTTATACAGGGTCATCTATAAATTGGCCTCACTTGACTTATTAATTCTTTGCATTATAGCTTTCTTTAGAACAGCAGATATCAAGCCTTATGGTTAGTATTTCTGGTTAGGGGGTAGAGGGTTGGAATTCTTCAAATGTTTAAGCTAATTCAAACTGATACAGAGAGAATCTGCCAAATAGAAGCTTGGGCTTAGCAGACTTGAAGTTGTGATGCGATATTTGCATCATGGGTGGGGAGTGCTTCTGCACCGCCTGGCTTGAAATAGTTTCCATCATATACAGTGTTTACAGTTTTGTTCAAAGGCTCTCAGCAACCCCACTACTCCCCTGTACACTCTCAGATCTAGAGTCTGGCTTTCTTCAAGTGCCATCAAGAGAACAGCAGTCCCAGAGACCACAGAGGGAATTTGAACAACTTTGTACTCTAGCAACACTTACGCAAAAAGTGACAGGTTCTGGGAACCAGCTATTAACGTTTCAGCAAGAAGCAGCTTTTATTTTGACAAAAGGGACAACAACAAAATGAAGAGTTCTCCCTATTAATGCAAGAATTTCAATACACGTATATAAATGGCTAGGAATATTATACCCTGTGCTATTAGAAAAATGTCTTTGTCAGTGCTCTATAATATTTTTTCTATTGTTTAAAATTGCCCTACAGCATTACCTTAACAGGTGGTACATTAAAAAAATACTAACCACAAAAGCGTAACTTGTCCTACACAACATCCCAATGTATTTCCATGTACCTCAGAAATGGTATAGCCTCTTACAGGGGACCCACATAATTTCCAAATCCTGACCATATTGCAAATAACTTGAATTGGCTGTAGAGAAATCCACAGGGGCAAAAAGAGAAGGATCCTTTTCCGTGTTTTTCACATTCCATCCTACACCGGGGGTAGGAGGAGGTTAAATGGAAAAGCCATTTAATTGTGTCCTGCCCTTTGATCACCCTAAAAAAACCCACCACCCTATGAGGCTGTTTCAGGAGCTTGCACAGAACCAACCTCTACGTCATGTAGGAAGTGTTCACTACCTTTCACGGCCCACTTTGGCAGTGCACTCTAGTTAGCTGCACTGTTCTTTGGGTTCAGGGGCCCCCAAAGTAGCAGAGGGTTTAGGGTTAAGTGAATAATGACATTTCAATATTCTGTAATATTTCCTAACTTTAGAGTTCGATCTGCAAATAAGCTGAATACCCTCGACTGCCTTTCAACTCCGAGTGGATGAAGGACATTGGGATGAAGGGCTGCCTTCTCTCACACATCCCCTCCACCCCAACTGTCATGAGTAGGAGGTCTCCACCTGAGTGGATCCCATCTCTTTCTGCCTGATACTCCAGTTTGAAGGTGGCAGTTTGGAACTTGCTTTGGGACCTGTACTGTGTCTTTAGCCTTCCTAGGAGCATGGCTCAAAAAAGGACAGAATGTGTTAGGTTTCTCTGGAGCGCTGCAGTCTGCAACATATCTTTACAGTCCACGTTGCACTTGCTGCAGAGATGCCAGTGGCTATAAATATCTGTTGAAGAATCTGTTCGTGCTGCAGAAACTGGCAATGAAGCTCCACAAAACTACAAAGGCTCTGTATACGCTGTGCTTTTTAGCCCACCATTTTGAAGTTTAGCTCCATTGTAGAAGCAAGTGGCTGGACCTTGGAACAGGAACAAGGAGGCCCAGCAATGCAAGCAGTTTTCTTATGGATATAATTATCTCCTCCTCCTCTTTTCCCCTGAGCTATCTTAAGTAGGAAGCCAGAATCTATCAGTATTTACGGAAGAAGCAAAGAAGGTCACTCATACATGGCAACTTGCCCCTTTGTTTCTTTCATGGACACAACTTATTATATAATTTTTCTTAGAGATATTGTAAAAGGACTTGAAACTTTATTTAAAAGTGATTCATAAAACTTAATGAAGCAAAAGCTTAATTATCACACTATTATTTTGTTTAACAAAAGGCAGACATTGACATGTCAGGAATCCTCTATTACCAGCCAGGGTTAGTAACCGCCATTTCAATCTCTCTCTCATTGCACAAATATTGACAAGAGTGATTTACTTTTAGCTGGTATTCTGACTGATCAGGTAAGTATAACAATTGCATGAGGAGAGACAATTGCACAGTAACTAATCTGTATTGGTCTACATGCTCTGAATTTATGACAACACACAGAGGGATCAAGCATGTCAACAAGAAGAAAACAATCATCTTTCAGACTAGAGACCAATCCTGAAAGTAGTTTCTTTCAATTTCATATGTACGTTTGCATTACTTCCTCAAATTATATTGCCTCATTTAAATGTATGAAGAAATTTTACGAGAATTTCATGCATTTCAGTCAAAAAGTGGAGTAGGCTTTTATGTAGGTAAACAATATAGTTAATCAAAGAATCACTAGACCAACCAGATTTGTTTTGTTTTGTTCTTTAAATAGAAATGGTCTTGAACCAGAATGCACAGACACAAACATTCTAACACTTTAGGAACATTTGGATTTTAACTTTGTGGGCTGGGGCCATATCTAGGTTTTTAGCAATTCGAAAACTACAGTGATAGTTTTGTGCAAGTTTCAATATTTATTATGGGGCTGTGCTAGTACGATTGCAAAAGAGGAGGGAAGCTTTGCCTCACTGCAATATAGGAATGTTCTTACAGCATAAAAACTAAAGCTTGTTGAAAAAGTAATTTTTCATGGAAAATCTTTTAAAAATCGGTTTTAAAAAATTCTTGTGAAAATGTTTTGCTTTTTCTATGAAAAACCAGAAATCTGAAAAAAATTCTGTTTGGAAAACTATTTTTGTAAAAATGCTGGTGTTCAGTAAAAATGTTGGTTTCTGAAAATGAATCAACCTGTGTTTTTTAGCCTAAAACACAGTTTTTTAGCCAAACTTGTTTGTTTTGTTTTTTTCAGCAAGAGGCTGACCAATTGTTGACAAAAATAAAAATTTTCCTAGCAATTTTTTGTTTTGATCAAAATCCATTTTTAGGAACAAAGATTAACTAGCCCTACTTAAAAATATTTAACTCAGTCAGCACTGAAAAACTCTACTAGTCCACTCACTCAGGGCAAGTAACTTTTTTTTAAACAACGAGTAAAATGTTCATTTTGCACATGACCCCTATCATAGTAAAGCATGGGCAAGCAGTTTTTGAGCCTAGCCAGCCAAAGTTTGTAAGCAAGATTTAACTAATGAAGGATAGAGGATCACAAGGCAGCCTTTGCTTGCACTACATTCCAATAATCTTCTCTATTTATATTTATATTTATGCTATGCTACTTACTTCATCGTTCAATACAAGGAAAGAAGTCACTCTTAACAGAGGCAATTTACCTCAGAGGTAGAAGGCATCTTCATAAATAAATGCACTTACTGTACAGAGCTTTTGTACATTTTAAAAAGGTAACATGTTTGATACTGTAAGGATGGGCACCAATATAGAGACAATGATTGGTCGGTGTTATACATCTCAGAACACAACTCAGGGCCTTTGATAATTGTTATTTATATTACAATACTGCCTAGAGAACCTGCCAGATATTAGGGCACTATTGTGCTAGGCAAAGTACAAATAATGAGAGTGCTGGAGACCTTACAACCTACTCAGATCAGCCAGACGAATGGTGGGAGAGGAGAAAAACACTGAGATATGAAGTTACTTACCCAAGAACACACAGGAGGACAGTTGCCTCCTGAGTCTCATTTCAGTGCCCATGCTGCCTCTCTGTCACAGATTGTTCCATTAAGGACAGTAGAACCTCTCAAGCATATATGGGCTGAGCTGAGTTAAAACATTGTTTGGTTTCAGGGACTTTTTCCCATAGCAGTTTAAACCCATGTTTTCCCACCAAAGAGGATTCATTTTTAAAAATGTAAATATTTTCTAGCTAAAGAGAAATGTGTACTATACAGCAGGGACAGAAGAAAATCAAAATGACAAAATCACAGGCTGGCAGAAAGGTTGCCCTATGTATATATATGGATAAACACACTGGATTTATCTTTTTGGTAGAATTTCTCTTTGGTCCTTTTTCTCCCTCAAACTTTCTATTTTTTCTACTCTACCCACACTCTGTTCCATTTCCACATGATTTTTCCATTAGCTATTTCTGCCAATTTCCCCCCAGTTTTTCTATACAGAGCTTGACTCTGAGAATGTTCTAGGCTGCATCTAGCATTCAAAAACCTAATGTTCCCTTTCAAATTAATAGGGTGAAATTTTGATCCCACTGAAGTCAACAGCAACACTTCCATTGCCTTCAGAGGGACCAAGATTTAACCCATAATGTTTAAGTGGGTTTGAAACTAGGCAAAATGAGCTTGCCCATCCCTAAGGATAACAACAAACTGTAAAAAAAAACAAAAAAAACAGAAGGAAAAGGGGCAGCCTATACACACTCAGCTATCTATGCCATCCAACTTATTTTCCTTGGAAAGGAAACTTTATACAATAGATATCAAATTGATGATCTTTTTCTGTGTGCCAAGGGAGTTTCCAATAAGAGAACTATTACAACTTACAATTAAATAAAAGACTTTAAGAACAGCAGAGTATAAAAAAGACTTAGCAAAGGTGTTCAGAGCTAAAATTCTATACTCATTTAATTTCAGTGGGCTCACATAGCTTTAACAGAAGGCAAAATATGGCCTGCTATATTTAATCTGTTCAAGATGTTTATCTTAATTCCCACTTGACACACAGGATCTATTACTTCCTCTTCCATGAAAAGGTAATTAGATTCCCTTCCTGTATCATAACCACGAGTTGGCTATTTCTCTCTCACACTCTTTCACCCACGCACACAAAACCACCCATTCACCCAGCCACACATTCCCTCTGTCTCTCCTGCCACTTGCTACAGCTTTCATGCTATTACAGGTCCCCTTTAATAGCATACAGACAGAGTTCAGTCCAGTTCTCATTTGCTTTAATGGTAGTAGAATCAGATCATAGAGTGAACTTAACCCTTCTGTTACACACTGCTGCTTTCCCAGCTGTCAGCAATCTGTATTTTCTCAGATAGAAAGTATAAGAGTTAAGTTTTCCTCTCTGATCCTCACACAAGATCTATGTGCAATCTCTGCCTGCATTAGACTCCAGTTGTTGTCAATATGGGTGCTGTATGAGTAAGGAAAGCACAATAGCTTTGAAGAGATGTGCCATGTGTTCAAAGAAAAGAATTTAACCTTTACCCTTTTGGTTCTGACAAACAGCTTTTCATGCCTCTTTCTTTTGTCTGAAAACAAAACAACAACACTTGTGTTTCTGAAAATGTCAGAGGAATGAAAAATAATTACTCATGGCAGAAAGAGAGGATTAGGGAACCAAGTGATGGTGTGTGTGATATCTGGCCTTTTTCTGCTGGTGTTATTGTAACAGAAGTACATGCTGCTCTAGTTCATGCAATAGCTTAGATCTACTTCAACCTCAAGCTGTGGGCTACCCGCAGGAATCACTGGGTGAAATCTATGGACTGTTTTATGGAGTAGGTCTAACTAAATGATCATAATGGTTCCACCTGATCTCAAAATTTGGGGGTCTATGATCAGTAATTTAAACTTGTAGCAACCTTCATGGAAATTGGAGGAAGAAGTTTGGTGACATCACCAGGATATTAGTCTGTGTGCACATGGCTGGCAATGCTAAGCTGCAGCTGGACCTTACATAGTTACTTTAACGAAGAGTCAGTTTAGTTTAGTAGATATGAGTCCTCTCATGGTATTATCCAGCACTGCAGTACTATGCACTTGATCCCATTGGGAACACTGTGACTAATCCCATTGACTTGAATAGAATTCAAGGATTTCTGGCTGTAAACACTATTCCTACAATAGATCAAGATCTATTTTTTGTTTTGTTTGCAAGATCAAGATAATTTTACTACAGTACCACTAATACTGGACCCATTCCTGCACCCTCTGCTAGGAATGGTGCTTATTCAAAGAGTTCCTTTCAGGACAGCGAGACTCTCAGACTATGTCTACTTTATTCTACTACGTCTACTCTACCCAAAATTTGGTGGCAATCAACAGGAGATACACCATCTACATAAACTAGCTTTCATATCTCCTGTCAACTTCCTAATGCTTACCACAGCATCTTCACTTTGCTGTGCCAATGGGAAATGCCCTCCCTTCGACGCAGCATTACTCTTCTTGGCAAGGGTGGAATAGCAGCATCGATTTCCAGGTCGATTGAGCGGATCTCCACTTCTGCTTAATCGATTGGGCAGTCCTGGCTGTGCTGCCATGAGTATAGATATAGCCTCAGAGAATTAACTCTACGCATGGTAGTGACAGGTGTAGTAAAATGACACCTGCATAAATTGCATCTTTGATTATATTCCTAAGTGTCAGGATGACTTTAAAAAACTGTGGACAAAATCCCATCTAGACAATTAGACAAAATGTTTAAATAGCAATAAAACAGCAATAATATATTGTACTAAACACGTGTACAATTATAATCAGAAAATTAAAGACAGGCAGCTATGCTCAGCTGGAGTGGGAGAAGAGAGCAGAGATTAAAACCAAATTAAAGTCACTAATCAATCTATCTGGAATTTAAATTAATTATATACTAATCCTACTGTGAAGTGAAAAAATAAAAAAGGAGAGAAAGAAGATATAAAAATCCATCAGTGTAACAGATAATAAAAAGGACTAAAAAAATCAGTCCCTTTTCCTCAAAAGCTAACTATTCTGATTCATTTCAAGCACAAATTCATTACAAATCTAACTGAAGTGCCATCATTAAATGCTTCATCTTCCACAAGAATCCTGTCTCACTCCTTCTCCCCGGCTCCATTTTGAACATGACTTTTTTGGAAAATAAACACCCCATGAAGAAGGGGGCCAACGGGAGAAAAATGCACATACAAACAAGCCTATAGGGATTGAATTCATAATCACCATCTTGTCTTGAGCAGGCAGGAAAGATTTGGAGTGAAATCCCCATTCTACTGAAGTCAATAGCAAAATTCTCATTGACTGCAAAAAGGGGGCCAGAATTTCACCCTTGAAGCCCAGAAGTGCATTATTTCCTTGTTGGGAGAAGAATGAGTGAAAACAGGCACCACAATCTTCATTTGTAGTCTATTTTATTGACAAATATATCAGAGTAACAGGAACGTAAGCTGGAGAAATGAAAGTGCATCTTATAACTTACAGTGACACCAGGACACTTTTAGAACTCTATCAAACCAGTTCTATTTAGACAGTTCCCTGTGTCTGCTGCCTCTTCAAGAGAGTGTTTCCAGCAGCCATATGTGTCTCCATCTTAACTCTTCTCCAAATATTAAATCCTATTCCAAGAACATGTGCTCTTGCTGTCGTAAATCATTACCCGTAAGGCCAGGAGGTATGTGTGGTTCAAACTCTCTAGGCAAGGAATTAAGGATAAGATACATTTCTGGCATAACTCCAGTATAATCAATGACGTTACACCAGGGATGAATGCAGCTCATTGTCTCTATTAGGGTTGTACAAGTGGATTTTTTCCAGATTATCTGCAACTCAAAGGAAACCCCTTTGAACTCTATGAACCTCTCCCTTAAATACAATGGGGCCCAGATCATATCGGATGTATCCCTAGTCTCTTCTCTCTTTATGTAAAAAACTTTTTGTTTCAAGTGAATTTTATCTCAATAGGCTTTAAAGTAACTTTTCTCTATCAAGATGAAGATTCCAGAAGATAAGCAGTTTGATTATAGCCTAGATCCAAAATGGAAACATTACTGTAAATATTTCTGAAATGAAATTGGAGGTGATGAAAGCTGATCATAAACTTGAACTTATTTGTTAATTTTTCTGATGAATGAGAGTTGATTGATTTGTTGTTGGTAGGTCCCTCCCCCTACAATTAACTATTTTATATTGAATTTTCCATTTATGTAAACTGTTGACATAATACCATTGTAAGATATTTCACTAAGATAAGACCATGCCAGTTTTCTCAAAAGTGGGCTCATGCATCCAGATTTTTGATATTTTGAGGGGGTAGTCTCTGTAGTGTGCAAAACACCAAATATTTTTGAAATAGCTGATTTAAGTGGGACTTTTCCAAGTTGACACTAGCTAAGGATGACCTAATTCATACCTGACTGGACCAAGTTGTACGGTTTCAAGGTAGGCTGTACACTTGATTTGTCCAAAGCCCTTGGAGAGAGGCACTGCAAGGCTGAGTAAGTGAAGATCATAAACTATAAGAAGCAAGGATAAGGCTGAGAAGTCAACAACCACTTAATTGACATTTAAGAATCTCCAAAATCAACAGCTTCCATGAGAGGAAGATGGGGCATGCACAAATCACTCCAACTTTTGACCATCCCTGCATCTGAAGGAGGCCTGCTAGCAAAGTCAGACAGCAGACATCATCATCTGGCTTCTTGTCTGCAGTTCCAGCTCCTACCCTTTGAGTCTATAAGACAGGAAGAGCTGAAGAGTTTCTATGATCTTTGTCACCAGTTCCAGGTAACTCTACCTGTGTGTCTCATCCCTCAAGGACACCCCATTAAGGTTTCTGGCTCCCGTTGTCACCTTCCTTAGGCAGAGACCAGCATCTCACTCCCTTCTGACCAGGGGTTTTCATGAGGATCTATGCATGCCTTAGTTTCCCTCTGTCCTGAGCATTGCTTCCCAGTGGGTGCAAAAGGATTAATGCTGCTCTTGAACCAGAGCAGAGGACATGAAGAATGTGTGTCACCTAGCTGTCAGGGATGAAATGCATGGGTCTTTGATGCTGGTAGACCAGGTCATGCCAGAGTAGATTCAGGCCAAATCACTTGTGTATTAGTATAGATCAAAGTGACTGTTGAATGTAGAAGAGTATATTTGGTGTTCAGACTTCATAAAACTAATGGGATGTTACTTGCATTGTTTTCACTTATCTGTATCCAGTTATAATGCAGTAGCAAACATTTCCATTGTGTATACCCCTATAACTAAATAACCCATCAAAGAAGCCTTCTGGAATGCTAATGAAGCGCTTTAACAGAAAAGTGCTAATTTCAAAGCAAGTGGCCAATGTGTGAGATGACCAGAGGTCAAAGACTCGAAGTGCATTCCTCGCTCACCATTATCAAAGGAAAAGTCCACTGGGTAGACACACTGTCAGCTTGTTTTCTGTCAGAAGAAGCTATAAACGGACTCAGTTTAGCCAACAGCTAAATTACATACATGCTGCACTAAGGCCAGAACACAGGAACTTAGGCTCCAAAGCTTTTTATTCTTTCTCCAGAATGCTTGAGCTAAAGGAATGCCTCTCATAGCTTTCATATTAGGACTTGTATCCTTCTAGTCACATATACTTGAATATCTATGACATTCTATCCAGTAGAGGGCAGAAGTATATGAATAGTATAAGAGCCTAGTATTACAGGCATGATTCAGCAAAGCATTTAAGCAAGTGCATAAATTTCACTGACATCAAGGCTTAAATTTGCTAACTAGGGACATCATCTCCCAGGTCCCAGACTTAATCCCTTGCTTCTGAGTCTGGGACCTGGGATCTGATGTCCTCTATGGTAGTGCTGCCACTAGACTGAGCTGAAAACTGAGCAGTCTAAAGGAAGCTCAACTTGTTAAAAATTGCAGCACACACTAGTTGTTTAATAGTGGGTTGATCCAGATTAACAACTGAAGAGCTAGTGCCAAAAACAGATCAACAGATCCTCAAATTCCCAAACAGAGCAGGGGACCCACATATCTGGCTAATCTTGTTTATGTTCCACATGAATCTATCATAGGTAGGAAAAGCAATGGAAGAACTTTTACTTAGCTTCCTATTTTGGACAGGAATTCCGAATACAGGTTTTAGCTGAGCTTACAGGATTTGAGGGTTACAGATTTTAAACAATAAAGATAAATTATAACAGCCTATGCCACCACTAAAATTGGATCGAAACGGGAAAATAATCCTTTTAACCTCCAATACCTACTGGCAGTAAAATATTTACCCACATACTCAGTGGTGCAATAAATAGCCACAATTTTATGCCGTGCTGGAAGTCCTTCCTCTGAAAACAGTTTTACTTCTGGGAATAGCATCCCAGAATCAGCCAACCAGAACCCGTATCTCTACGGTGTCATTTCTAGAAGTACAGGAACATGACAGCTGAGAATGGGATTCAATCATACTGCACCCATACAGGGACTAAGTTACTTCAGAATATTTCTGAATAGCTGCCAGTTATTTTACCTACTCTAGTATAAACCTGTTTAGCTCATAAACCATCAAACATTTACAATGAAAAACATACCTATCTTTGTAACAAGGACAAAGGAATTTATTTCATAAAGCCTATTATCATTCCAAATCTATTACTCTATTTAAACAAACACTGTTACAGTTAGTTTTCCATGAAACCATTATTAAGTTAATAACATAATTTCATTTGGCCAGTTCAGCGAAATTACATATTGATGCTTTGTTTTTTCATGATAACTTACTATGCTGTGTTTATTTTGCTTGGCAATTGGATTTCATTTTAAAATAAGTGTGTGGGGAAAAAACCGTGAATCCTATTAAATACCTTTATATGATTTTTTTTTGTTTACTTATAGAGGATTATTTTTTCTGATATCTGAGATTCCCTAAAGAAAAATGAAGAAAAAGGCTAAAACCAACTATCAACCCAATGAAAACTTAACACTAAAAAAAGAAAGGGATAGATGTGCATATATTAAATCTCTTCAGTTCACCAGGCATTGTAATAAAACATTAATACTTAGCATCCTACTTTAAATACCAGGTGGCAACAACAGAAAATAATAATTTATTGCAATGGATCTGTGTGTACAGAATAAGGGCCAGGAGCTACCATTTCCCCAGCGGAAAAATATGCGAATCTATCAATGGTATTTAAAATGAATGCCTAGCATAAAATTGGAATTCTCCTGACAGCGTATTCATGTTAACACTGTGAATGACAGAATTTACTGATAGATTTAGTATCCTGTCTAGTTTTGGTTTGAAAAAAATTTCAACTGGAAATCTCTCCCTTTCTTTTGGTGACACTATTTTGTCATAAAGGAACAACATTTTAATCTTTTTTATTCTGTGCTTCAAATATTTTGTGGTTATAATTCTCTCTCTCACACATACACACGCACGCACGCACGCACGAGTCTCTATGGGCCAGATTCTGATCACAATGAATCTTGTATAAATCTGAATAGACTTTTGACTTAATTGGAGTTCCTTCAGATTTACACTAGTATAACTAAAATCAGACCTTGATCCTGTGTGATGTCAGCAACTAAAGGGTACACAACAGGCATTATATTCCATATTTGCATTATTCATTCAGCACCAGATTTTTGCCATCCTCCCTCAGGCTGAGTAGGTAATTACCTCCATGAGTCCCATTGAAATCAATAGGCCTATTTGACGACTAGAGTTCTTCTACTCAAGGTGACTAAAAGTGGCAGAGTAGGCTCATAAAAGCTAGTGATATGGTAGGTTTGACTTTTTTTAGGGTCCAGAGGAAAATAAACATATATATAAAACCTCTCAAAACATGAACTCACGTTCAGAAGAAAAAGTGTTGCACCATACAAGCAACATAGCTTATTGCTCCAGAACAAAGCCTTAATAAATATTTTTCATATAATTAAAATACTATTGCACTTGATTCTTCACTGCGTTAAAATCACGTTAGAAGGTAATTGCTAAGCTCACCATGCTATCTACTGATAGTATTTATTTTTCTTTTCAAGAAAAGCAAAGGTAGCATTAAATTATTGTTGCACAGTATGTATTGCAAATATTATTGAGTACGGAATGGAAATGGGCTTGGGGAAAATAAATATATTCCACTCAGGAGATTCATAAGTAGGTTTCACTTGATTATTTTACTTAAATTTACACAAGTTCATCACCACATTGCTTTACTGTTAATTGTCTTGTTGTAAGATACAAAACTGATTTTTATTATACCAGGTCTGCTGGTAATATTTTACAGCAGCTATCTGTCAGCGTAATAGCTGAAGGGTACACTTACTGAACTCTTCTTTTTACTCCTAGCAATAACATTACTATGATACCCGCTTTGGTTTAACTCATTCAGAAGTTCCAAAACATAAAAGGCTTCATTGTTTAGTTGATCGTAACTTAGTAAGAAAAACAAAATTTTCCCTTTGTTGTAAAATTATACTCCAATATTATGAGAGTTACCGAGATGTGATTTTGTTCAGGGTCCAAACAGTCTTTATCTATTTTGTATTTTTCCAAAAGGGGGGAAAGAAATGTGACATTATACACATTACTACTGTTTTCAATGAAAGTCATATTCAATCTGAAGTATCTCAATTGATGTCTGCAGTTACTTCAAACTCCACACATGGTATTCACAGCAGAATTTGGCCATGAATATTTATAGCCTCTTTCTAAGATAGGTGTTTCACTTACCTAATTTAATATTTCACCAATATATCTGAACTCTGCGGGTTAGCACTATGCCCAAGCAGAACTGTATGGGAAGTTCCCAAACAGAGAGACATACCGTACGCTGCAAGATAACAATATTTGAGCAGATAAAATTATCTCTTTTCCAGGATGAAATGAGACATAACTAATGGAAGCCACGCAGGCATTTTATGCAACCCTAATATAAACAAACAAACACAAACATTGGTGAGGGTTATAGGCAGACTTATAGGACCAATAAATCAGTCCACAACTCCAGCTGATGTCATGGGTATAACTGAAAGTAGAATTTAACACACATGATTTAATCTATTGCACCTAAAAGACAGAGACTTATTCTGGGGTCCACTTTGGCTTCTTTGCACTACTCTGGCAGCTCAAAGAAGCAGCTGGCTTAACTGGCTCCTTGAAAAATCCCCTTGTGTAAGGGAAATCCTCAGAAGACTGACTCTACTCCATCCCTTTTGTGTGTTCCCAGGAGAAAGGGTATTGTCAGGATGTCCCTACACCCCAACATTCCCATAGCTGACAGAATGACTCCTGAGGCTATGGACAGCTGGGTTGAACTTAGAGCAACCCTGAGGCTATTCTATATTACACTGGAGACAAGAATGGCACCAGGCCAGCCCTAGCGTTAGGGGACACAGAGATGACTTGGAAACATCTTTGTGCCCTTACTCAGTATATCTCAAATGCAACTGAAGCACCAGCCCAAGGGAAACAAACAAAGGAATACACAAGCTAAATGATCATAAATATTTACAGTTTAATTGCCTGCAGGAAATTGCTACATAAGTGTATTGCTTTATTCCAAAGCCTTCGTACTGTCAGAAGGCCTGTGCACACTATGGATAAATAGCTTGGCTCTATTACAGTAAGAAGCTCTGCTTTATGCTAGCCAAGCAAAAACTGCATCTTGGGACGAAGTGCTTTCACAGCTTTGGTTCAGCACATGATTCTGTTTCACCCAGTGCCCTAGCCTCACATAGCAAGTGAGTTATGATTTCCAGAATAGCTGCCAAGAGCCAACTCATCTTGACTTATAACAAAGGGAGATTTTAAAATAAACCCATTCAGTTACAAGCAAAAATTGTGCAAGGTGCAAAGGGCTCCACACAGGTGTCAGTTACAGCTGATCATTCAAATGTAAGCAGACAAGATTATGGAAGCCAACTGCAGCTGAAGGCAAAGAGTTCAAGTGTCAATTAAGAGAGGAACTAATAGAGCCTATTTATTAGTTATTAAGAAACTATACAGACATGACAAAGTGTGGATACTTGCTAGTGAAATTTATTCATGCTGTTAAGGATCCCTTAAATAGGATCTCCAGTTTTACAGTTACAATAAAAAATGAAGACTGGACTTGTAATTATGCAAAGTTCTGGGTCTAAAGCAGAAACAGAGGTGAGAACCGATAGAGATGAAATAAGGCAAATTGCCAAGTAACCCTTCATTATAATATTGATATAGAAGGGATGAACTGACTCTGGATTTTGAACACTGTGAAGTTGAGGGTGTCCATATTTAGCATTTTGGTTTACAACTGTCTCTAATTATTATTAGCTTGCATTTTCTCTTAATAATCTATATTTAGGTTATATATTACACTGTTTTGTACTATTTACATACAACCTCACTTTTTTAATGAAAGCATGTTGTTTATTCATTTGTATTGTATACTTGTCATTTTATATCCACATGTGAAATGTATTGTTGACAATTATATATTTTAATCACTAAAGTTAATCAGAAGTGAGAATATTAAAAAGGCATGAGAAAACTAGGAGCAGGAAAAGGCCAACATAACCCACCTGTGAGGTAGAGAGTACAAAGCAGGGACCTCAGTCAATGAGGACTTCAGGTCTCCTCTACTCCTATATTCCATGCTTGAACGATAGGAGTATAGCAGTGGGAATATACTACTGACCACCTGACCAGGATAGTGACAGTGACTGAAATGCTTCAGGAGCTCACAGAGGCTACAAAAACAGAATGGGGGATTTGAATAATAATGGGGGATTTCAGCTATCCCCATACTGGCCTGCCACCCCAGGACAGAATGCAGAGATAAAAACTCTAGACAACATTAATGACTGCTTCTTGGCATAGCTAGTCATAGCAGGAGAGGCAATTCTTGATTTAGTCCTAAGTGGACAAAGAGGTGAATATAGCTACCATAATGTAATTAAATGTAACATTCTTTTTGGGGGGGGGGGGGAAATATCAAAAGAAAGCCACCAGTGTAGCATTTAACTTCAAAAAGGGGAACTGCACAAAAATGAAAAAGCTAGTTAAATGAAAATTAAAAGGAACAGTCACAAGAGAGAAATGCCTGCCGTCTGTATAGGAACTATCAAAAAAGCACCACAATAGAGGCTCAAACGCAATGTGCACCCCAAATTTTAAAAGAGGACCTAAATATGCTACCATGACTAAACAACAGAGTAAACAAAGTAGTTAGAGGCAAAAGGGCATCCTTTAAAAATCAAAGTCAAATTGTACAGAAGAAAATACAAAAGAGTGTAAATCCTGGCAAGTCAAGTGTAAAAATATAATTATGCAGGTCAAAAAAGAATTTGAGGAGCAACTAGCAAAAGACACAAAAACTCACAGCAATTATTTTTCAAGTACATTAGAAGCAGGAAGCCTGCCAAACAGTAAGTGGGACCACTGGATGATGAAAGTGCTGAAGGCGCATTCAAAGAAAACAAGGCCAGTGTGGAGAAACTAAATAAATTCATTGCATTGGTCTTCAATGCAGAGGATGTGAGGGAGTTTCCAACACCTGAGCTGTTCTTTTTAAGTGACAATCAAAAAAACTGTCCCAGATTGAAGTGTCAGTAGAGGAGATTTTGGAACAAATTGATACACTAAACAGTTATAATTCACCAGAACGAGATAGCATTCGTCCAAGAGAAACTCAAATATGAAATTGTGGAATTACTACCTATGGTATGTAAATTATCACTTCAATTAGCCTCTGGAGGATAGCTAATTGCAACACCAATTTTTAAAAAAAGCTTCAGAGGCAATCCTGGCAGTTACAGGTCAGTAAACCAAACTTCTGTACCCGGCAAATTGGTTGAAACTATAGTAAAGAACCGAATTATCAGACACGTAGATGAACACACTATGTTGGGGAAGAGTCAATACAGCTTTTATAAAGGGAAATCATGCCCTGCCAATCTATTAGAAATCTTTGAGGGAGTCAACAAGTATGTGGACAAAGGTGATCCGCGCAATATAGTGTACTTGGACTTTCAGAAAGCCTTTGGTGAGATCTCTCACCAAAGGCTCTTAAGTAAACAGTCAGGGGATAAGAGGGAAGGTCCTCCCATGGATATGTAACTGGTTAAAAGATAGGAGACAAAGGTTAGGAATAAATGATCAATTTTCAATGTGGAGAGAGGTAAATAGTGGGACCCCTCACGGATCTGTACTGGGACCTGTGCTGTTCAACATTTTCATAAATTATCTGGAAAAGAGTGAACAGTGAGGTGACAAAATTTGAGGATGATACAAAATTACTCAAGATAGTTAAATTCAAAGCTGACTGCCAAGACTTACAAAGGGATCTCACAAAACTAGGAGACAGGGCACCAAAATGGTAGATGAAATTCAACACTGACAAATGCAAAGTAATGTACACTGGAAAATATAATCCCAACTATACCTTCAAAATGATGAATTCTAACACTAGCTGTTACCATTCAAGAAAGAGAGTTCAGAGCCATTGTAGATAGCTCTCTGAAAACTTGTGCTCCATGTGCAGCAGCAGTCAAAAAAAGCTAACAGAATGAAACATTAGAAAAGAGATAGATAAGAAGACAGCAAATATCATAATACCACTATATAAATTCCTGGTGCAACCACACCTTAAATAGTGCAAGCAATTTTGGTTGCCCCATCTCAAAAAGATATATTAGAACTGGAAAAGGGACAGAGAAAGGCAACAAAAATGCTGAGGGGAATGGAACATTTTTCATAGAAGGAAAGATTTAAAAGGCTGGACTGTTCATCTTAGAAAAGAGATGACTAAGGGGGAATATGATAGAGTACTATAAAATCATGAATAGTGTGAAGAAAATCTTATTTACCCTGTGACATAATACAAAAACCAGGAGTAACCCAAAGAAATTAATAGGCATCAGGTTTTAAAAGAACATAAGGAAATCCTTCTTCACACAATGCACAGTCAATCTGTGGAACTTGTTGCCAGGAAATGTTGTGAACCCCAAAAGTATAACAGGGTTCAAAAAAGAATTAGATACGTTCATGGAAGATCAACCCATCAATAGCTATCATCCACGATGGTCAGGAT
This sequence comes from Mesoclemmys tuberculata, assembly GCA_007922155.1. NCBI lineage: Eukaryota > Metazoa > Chordata > Testudines > Chelidae > Mesoclemmys > Mesoclemmys tuberculata. The sequence goes on along the minus strand of ML675620.1, from coordinate 32,425,383 downwards.
GCAACCCCATGCTCTGGGTGTCCTTAAACCTCTGAATGCCAGAAGCTAGAGACTGGATGTCTGGAGAAGGATCACTCAATAAAATAACCCTGTTATGTTAATTCCCTCTGAAGTATCTGGCACTGGCTGCTATTGGAAGAAAGGATACTTGGCTAGCTGGACCATTGGTCTGACCTAGTATGGACATTCTTATGTTCTAGACTCAAAGCCCACCAGCAAATTTCTTGGTTTCATTTACCACATTGGACACCAGTTTCAAGTTGTGATGAGCTAAACAGAATGAGGAGAGGTTGGATGCTTGGCACACAAGACAACTGCATGCATCAAGAAAGAAGGCAATGAGGTGAGTGATTAGATGGGTGGCTGAATGTGCCTGAGGTATTATATCAATACACTTTTCCATGCCAAATACAAGTGAGACAAAAATCACACAATATTTTTCTTACTATCTGTTCCAAATGTTTTATTTTGCTGGCACTGTAGAATAGCCATGTCTATATCCATTCTAAAGAATTTGTGGATAGCAGGCAGCTGAAGATGTTAATTGTATACAAATAATTAAAGACACATTTGGGTCTATTAATGAAAAGCAGACAATCCTTTGTGTTTGTCTAACAAAAGTGGTTAAGATCAGAAACATTAATACCAGAACAATCAATGCACGTCTACACTACAAATTACTTCAGTATAACTTATGTTGCTCAGGACTGAGAATATTCCACACCCATGCAGGGCCGTCCCTAGAGTTGTGAGGGGCCCAGGGCAAAGCCAGGACCCTGAATGCAGCCGCCTGCCTCCTGCTCAGTCCTGGTGCACAGCCAGGAGGCGGGCTGCAGCCACCCACCTCCCGGCTGGTCCTGGTGCAAAGCTCAGGGCTCCCCAAAGCGCAGGGTCTGGAGCAGTCTCCCCAGTTCATCGTACCATAGGGACAGCTCTGCCCATGAGCAATGTTATACTGACGTAAGCGTCTGTGTGGACAGCAGTAGTCAGTGGGAGAGCTTCTACCTGCTGACAGAGCTGCCACCTCTCATGGAGGCAGAGTTACTATGCCCATAGGAGAACTCTCTCCTGCCAGGTTGGAGCATCTTCACCAAAAGCACTACAGTGGTGCAATCACACTGGTGCAGTTGCACCTATGTAGCTGCTGTAGTGTAGACGTAGCCCCAGATAATTCAGTTTATAGTAGATAAAATACAGCAAGCCAGAACTCACTCTGCGATTGTAAGCTGATTAGTCCATTTTCTGATAGTTAGCAGGACTGTTATCAGTGAGATGATGGGTCAAAGTATGCTCTCAGCTGTACTGGTTTAATTAAGGTCCTGTGTACATTAGAAGACTTGCACCTATATAACAAAATCAACTTTAAATCTATCAAATCATAGAGGTGCAATGTACTGAGTCATACCGGTGCAAACCCCAATGTAGACAGGCTTAAAACTTGCTTAAATCAATTTAGTTTCATTTTACCAAATTAAATTTACTGGATATAAGACACAGTAAACCAATTTAAATGAACCTTGAGTGCATCTACATTAGGACTTTATGCTGGTGTAACTAGATTAATGTTAAATAGATTTAGTTCACCCATACTAATTTTCTAATATGGAGCAGGTCTACAGTAAGTATTTGGCCCAATGTCCTGTGAGTCCTTAGCAGGATTATCATCACTGAGGTGATATATAATATTTTGGAAGTACTACCTAGCATATCAAACCAGACTTAATTATCACAGACAGCCCGCAAGGCAGGAGGGCTGTATCCAAGCTGTAAGAACAGAGCATGGACGCTTCATTCGGAGGCACTGCCATTTTTCAGAGTCCAGCGACCATGCAGGGAAACTCAATTCTGCAAGTTTAAATTTGATAGTGACAACATAGCAACAGTGATCTTTCTCCTAACCACCTATAAATTGGTGGGTTTAAATTGTTAGCTGGGATCTAGACCTTTTAATTTTGAAAAATATATTTTGCAATCATGTGTTTGTGAGCTTCATGAGCTGTCACATCTGGTTGCTATTGTTTTCCAGGCAATTAAATAGCATCTATTTCCCATTTGCTGGCACAATTGGCCAAATTAATCCCTGGTGTAACTCTGTTTAAGGCTGTGGAGTTACACTAAGGACAAATTGATACAATGTGATATGCAAAAATATATTCTGTTGTACTGGCTCAGAACAGTTAATGTATATCATCTTGATGTGTTGGGACAATTTACTGCTTAGTGGGCAATTTTAAGGAAAATTAAGTACCAATATATTGTAATGCTAATGGACCATCATAATAATTCTTTAAATTTTATGTTTTCACTGATATTAATATCAAAATAGTATGAGTTTAACAGTAACAAACAGTAATTGAAGAGACTGTTTCCATCATTAACTATTAAAAAGGGTGATTCATGAACATGAAATATAAGGTGGAAGACATGTTAAATCAATCAACAACAGCTGGACAATATATTCAAATAAAAGCCAGCCTAATAAATCCAAAGGCCATTTTGTGTACAATTTTGTATACTATTATTAAGAGATGATGATATAATTTGTTGCAGAAGGTGGCTGCTGAGCGGGCGGGGAGGGGAAAAGAAATCGATTGACCCTGTGAGGAAACCCCCGAAATATTTCTGGTTTTATTATTAGCCTTCAAATTATTATTGAAACACTCTATATTTAGGTATAAATAATGGCCACCAAATGCTGATTTACAGCAATTACAGTGCAAATTAATGTGCTGCACTGTAATGATGATAATGTTTCAAAACACAAAAGAACTAGTGTATGAAATATTTAAGCTGATTTGCATGATCCATGTACCCAGAATAACATATAATTGGCTATTATGAAATGGTATAGGAATGATGTTGCACAGGAATAGGAGAAGCTGAACCAAATCCACCACAAGATAAAATACATGCATATTTATTATCTCACCTTAAAAACATTATAGGGAGGAGGCACAGATAATATATAGAATTAAGATTGCCCAATACTTTCCAATATAAGATTCTGGTTTTATTACTTATAAATTTGCGAAACTTAAAATGGTCAAGCTGAATTTTTTTGTGCTTGGTGTCTGCTAAGATAAATTTTTTGGAACATTTCAGCTAAAATGATTCAGCTATTTTTGAGGACCAGGCTAGGGAAAAATACGTTGTTTTCCCTATGTTAAAAGATTCTTGCAGCTGTTTTGCTGAGATACTCTAATGTCTCCATGTTTTAGATCAGGGACTTGAAATCTGGAAGGGTCTTGAGGAAATATCAGGGAAGAATGCGTCTTTTGCTATCCCTGTGAAAATCTAACCAAGTTTAACCAAGTTATAAGCCTTTGAAAAATTGTAGTTTGCACATATTCCACAGATGTGTTAGAATTTGTCAGCAAAATGCTCTGAAGATTCCATCTGCACTGAGCACGCTCCATCCTCTCACAGTTTCTGTGTGCTGACTGGACTGCGTAGGTGCCATTCCCAAAGAGCCACTAAGCATGCTGTAAGCCCAAGCTGAACAAGACTTCCTCTGTGACTGCTGCTTCTAGCAGCTGGTGGCCATTCGGGTGGCAGGCTCAGGAACTGTGAACGTGGACACTGTCTTCCCTGTGCTCTCAATTGTCTCCCTGCTGACACAAAGGCAGCTTGGAGGAGAAGAAAACAGTCCGACTTGAATTCAGATGGGTGACAGATGGGGGTTGGGGAAAAGAGGATGGATAGGAGCAAATGTACGGAAAGCAGGAGTCATGGAGTAGGGGCAGGAGCTGGGGAAAACAGAAAGGTTAATAACCCCTCCAGAACCTGGAGCTGAACCCAGGAATATTGAGTTTCGACATTCCTTTCCTGTCAGGAAATAACTGAAACCATTGGCAAGACGTGTGTTTCACCTCCCTCTAGTGCCTCTTCAACATACTCAATCTACTACTGCTTTCAGTTACTCCGTTAGTTCAAACTGTAGAGGTCTGTGCTGTGGATTGAACCATCCTACCCTTACTGATGAACAGTGTGTCTGTGGTGGGGGGTGAGGGCCAAGGGTGTCAAGTATGGTTCCACATGATGAAAATTATGAGTTTTATGAGAATTTAGGAAATGATACTCCAAAAAACTATGTTGTTTGCACGGTAAGGGAATGCCATATTAAAGTTCCTGAGCAACTATGTGTTCCTCATTTTCTGGGTACCTAACTTGATATATCCGGTGTTCGCTTTGCAGAAGTGCTGAGCAGTCTAAAGTACAACTGAGGTGAATCTTCTCTGAAAAGATAAAGTGCTATAAAAAGACATGCATTTGGAAAAGTCAGTCCCTAGTCTTCTCAAACTGGGCACTCAAAATTAGTTGAGACTGACAATTTTGGCTCTAATAGCAGTACCTCAGTTCCTCATGGTCATACGGGGAGAATATATAGTACCTCACCTCAAAAGGCTGTTGCGAAGATAAATTAATTATTAATAAATTAATAACACAAGAACCAATGGATATAAACTGGCCATCAGGAAGTTTAGACTTAGAATTAGATGAAGGTTTCTAACCATCAGAGGAGTGAAGTTCTGGAACAGCCTTCCAATGGGAGCAGTTGAGGGCAAGAAACCTAGCTGGCTTCAAGAATGACCTTGATGAGTTTATGGAGGGGATGGTATTATGGGATAGCCTAATTTGGCAATTGACTGATCTTTGACTACTAGCAGTAAATATGCTCAGTGGCCTGTGATGGGATGTTAGTGGGGTGTTTCTGAGTTCCTATAGAGAATTATTTTGGAGTGTCTGGCTGGTGAGTCTTGCCCACATGCTCAGGTTTTAGCTGATCACTGTATTTGGGGTTGGGAAGGAATTTTCCCCCAGGGCAGATAGGCATAGGCCTTGGGGGTTTTTCTCCTTCCTCTGTAGCATTGGGCATGGGTCACTTGCTGGTGGATTCTCTGTACCTTGATGTCTTCAAATCATTATTTGAGGACTTCAGTAACTCAGTCTTAGGTTGGAGGTCTATTACAGGAGTTGGCTGGGTGAAGTTCTGTGGCCTGTGTTGTGCAGGAGGTCAGACTGAATGATTATGGTCCCTTCTGACCTTATAGACTTTGAGTCTATGGGTGTTTTCAAAGAACTAAGATATGATGATGACAGCACCATAGAAAAGCCCATAAAAATCGATAATTCTGTATTCAGCGTAGGGCTAGGATGGTGTATAGTAAATAATGCCCGGGCCACATATTAAATGATGAGGCTAAAAATAAATATTAAATAATTACCTATTCAATGAACACCATCAATCAATGCACTGAATTAGGGAGGGAGCCTGTGGAAAAAATGGTAGGTGAACATGTATGAAAGAATTTATCATAATGCACATGCACAAGGAGTCCAAATTAAGATTGAATGGGAAACCTTAATTCTGGTATTTCCTAAATTTTGAATGTCTGATTTTGCAACCTTCATGTTCATTTTACATAGTTGTTTTAAATTTTGCATAATTCATGCTAGAGAGCCACTGCAAACATACCTTTTGGTGAAATCCAAGTAGCTGGTGCTTACACACACATGCATGAGGGCAGGCGTGTGCACACAGAGGGAAACAGAAAAGAAAAAGGTACATAACTAATGGAAGAATATTTCCTGTGAGGACTGGCACAATTTCAACATTACGCATGAGGAACATTACACTGGAAAGATCCTCTTTTCAGTTACTAAATCCACTACACCATTTCATACTGATAATCTTAAAAGCAGACTTTTCTCTCTCTATTCTGAAAATCAAAAAGCAAGTAACAATATCTGGAAATACCATGCGACAGGGATGGGATTATAGAATTAGACAACAGGAAGACAGTAAGGAAGGGGTGAATTTGAAGGGTTTGTACGTAGACATTTGCCACATTGATGCTAAGATCCTGAGCAAAAGTGTCCGGCCTCATTATTTCCTTTATTTTTTTATAAGCTGTTACAAAATATTCTACATATGGTACCATCAGATAGTACTGTTCAGGGGCTCATCATTTTGGGATGATGGGGAAAGCAGCAAATGCCAATGCAATATTAAATTAATATAATGTGTTTTACACTGATAAAATCTTCTTCTTGGTATCCCAAAAATAACTCCAGGAATAAAGTCATTGCTTGCAACTTGTGGGGTAGGGATCATCAACCTTTATCCTAAGACACACTTGCAGTGGAATTATTGGGAAAAGGTATGCAGTGATTAATATTTAAATGCAGCTAATTTAATTAAATGGAATAGCAAATTACATGCAATTGTAAACCTTATGCTTTGACCTCATGCTTTATACCAAAACCAACTGATGATAGCTAAGTGGAAAACATTTGGTTTTTAATTATACTACAGCAGGGAATATATTGTTGTTCTAGGGCTTTTTTTGTCTATTCAAATTATAGTATAAAATCCTAAACAGAATACAAGTGAGAAGGAAGTATCACTCTTTTTGCTTACTCTAAGGCTATGACTACCCTACCACTTATGTCAGTATAACATATGTCATCCGGGGTGTGAAAAGTTATACCGATCTAAGTGCTGGTGTGGGCAGCACTATGTCAGCAAGAGAGCTTCTCCCACTGACATAGCTATTGTTATCATTTAGGGTGGATTAATTAAGTCGATGGAAGAGCTCTCTGTTGTCAGCTTAGAGCAGCTACATTCTGGGTTGAGAATAGGTCCTGACTCTCCACATCACCAAATGACCCAGTCCGCTCTCCGCATCCTCCTCCAACTCGACTGCCTTGTCCCTGACTTCTTTGTCAGGGTTAAGTCTGGCATTTGTTGTTTCTGTGTATGTGGAGGTATCCATGCGTCTCCTGGAGGTAAGGTGGGGTTGCTGCTGCTGGCTTCTAGCTCTTTATAGAAGCAGCAGGTCTTTGGCTCTACACCAGAGCAACGGTTTGATTCCCTCGCCTTTTGATGCTGCAGCTCCTTGATTTTCGCAAGGCACTGCAGTGTGTCCTATTCAGAGCCTTTCTCCACCATGGCACAACAAATCAGACCATAAGAATCATAGTTCCTTTGACTGAAGTGGAGTGGGGACTGCACAACCTCCTCTCCCCAAATGCTGATCAGATCCAGAAGCTCTGGTGCACTCCAAGCAAGAGAGCATTTGCTGTGTGGAGCTGCCATGGTCAGCTACAAAGATGTGATGTGATCTTTCCACACCAACCAAGCAAGAAATGGAATTTTGAAAATTCCCAGGACTTTAAAGGGGGAGGGACAGATGACTGCAGGGTAGGGGAGTTCAAACTGATGGCCAGAGAGGTCAGGTTGGGCATTGTGGGACACTTCCTGGAGGCCATTTACCACAACATAACAAGGGGAAGTTTCTACACTGACACTTCATTGCGAAAAGTTTGGTGCAAAAAGCTTTATGCCTCTTGTCGAAGTGGTTTTATTTTGTTGCAAAATCAGGGGAGTTGGGTCGGTTGGGGGGGGGGAGGATTGTAATGTGTACACCAGCACTATTTTGGCTCAAAAAGCTGACTTCGGTTGACAAAAGTCTGTAGTGTAGACCAGCTCTTTGTGAAAGAAAGGTTTGTGAAAGCATTCACCTGATTCAACAAAGCTTACTGGGGAAGGAGGGTTCTCAATGAGTTACAACCTGTGACGGGGTCAGGCCAGATGGCTATGCAAGAGTACTAAAAGGCATGTATATTAGCCCCATGCTCAGCAAAGCCCTATTCCCTGGGTGATTCAGCTGGGGCTGCTTAGCTAATTAGGCCACCTGGGGCTGTTTAGCTAATTAGGCCACCTGGGGCCAATCAAGGAGCCCCGCCCCAAACACTTACAAGCCTTCAGTTCAGGCAGGCAGCTGTGGAGTGAGGAGTTTGGAGTAAGGTGGTGTGGAGTTTGGAGAGTAGAGTTTGGAGTTGGCAGTCTGCAGAAGCTTGGAGTTTCCACAGTTGCTGCCACAACACCGGAGGCAGAGGACCCAGCTGGAGAAGCAGGGAGCGGACCACGGACTTACCCAAGGGAAGATAGTAGGACGCAGGGGCAGAGCAGGCCCGTCTCCTCCCTTCCCCTCCGGCTCACCTTCCCCCAGCTGCACCACCGGCCGGGCCGGAAGAGCGCAGGACCCACGGGGGCGGAGTACATCTACCTTTCCTCCCCCCCCCCCCTTACCCTGTTACAAACCCTACTGAAATCCAGCAGATATATTATTATGTGGTCTGATATCTCACATGTCTAACACTATGGCTACAGGCAAGACATCCTATCTAGCCATGCAGGAAAACATCAACAGGGAAGTGAGTGCTGCTAGCCAGAATGATTTACAGAGGTAACAATGTTGGAGGAAATATAGCCTAAAATGATAAAACTTTCATTTACTATGCATATTTTACAGTGCCTAGCGCAATGAACCCTTGAGCTGTTTGAGGCAGGTAGGTGATAGTGCAAAATAATAAACATATTTATGTTTCTATACAATTTATAATCTGGCTAAAGAATAAGTTCTTTACAAGAGGGTAAGGAACATCCCACTGAAGAGTTAACCTACGCAAATGGTTCCAACTAAAATGTAAGTTGGCTCATCTGGTGACCATTTAAAAAAATGATAAATATTGAGCTATGTCCTGCCTTCAAATATATGCATCACTCCTGTACCTTGCCTGCATTAGTAAAATGTGTTTGCATTTTTCTTTACATGTGCTTTTGGTGTTTTGAGGCAAGCTGGGCAGGCATTCATTTATGTTAGTTGTATTATCTCTTTGCTATTGAACTATGTGAATGGATTCTTTTTCACTTATTAAATAGAAAAAATATAGTATGAATGCAAGTACATGAAACCAGATTTGCTCATTAGGTGCCATGGTCGAACATACGGGTTGACAATGATGCCCAATACATAATTCCTTGCAAACCAGCTATTATTGGAACTGGTAAATATCAGTTTATTTGTCAGTTTAACATTCTCCCCCCATTTGGCTGCCATTTTTAGTCCAATCACGTAGCATTAACTTGTCAACCACTACGAATATGGACCCAGAAATATACTGAGTACCCATCTGTCAGCCTGACATGGCATCCTAGAAGGTATGCAGCCTGCCAAGGGCTCATATCTGAGACATTACAGAGGGATTGTCAAAGATCATCCAGCCCTCTGACTACTACCCCATGTTACTCATCTATGTGGACACTAATGATACTGCATGGTCAGACTCTGAACAGATCAGAAATGACTACAGGGCTTTAGGAGCTGGGGACACAGGTGGTGTTCTCTTTGATCCTTCCGGTCTAGGATAGGGGCCCAGGCAGAGACGAATGCCTGGCTGTGAGAATGGTGTCACCAGGACGACTTTGGCTTCCTTGACTATAGGATGTTGTTCTGGGAAGGAGGACTGCTGAGCAGAGATAGTGTCCTCCTATTGAGGAAGAGCATTTGGATACAAACTGGTGAACCTAGTGAAGAGGACTTTAAACTAGGTTTGATGTGGGCAGGTGACGAAAGTCCAGAGGTAATTAAAAAACATGGAGATCTGGGAAAAGAGTCAGAATCTGGGAAGAGCACAAGCTGTTATAGCAGGGATAAGGGAGAGACAAGAGAACAAAAGGGGGAAATCAAATCAGTAGCTTAGATGTCTGTATACTAATGCGGGAAGTATGGGGAATAACAGGAAGAACTAGAAATGCTCGTTAATAAACACAACTAAGATATAGGTAGCATCACACAGACTTGGTGAGATAATATGCGTGACTGGAATGTTGGCATAGAAGGGTACAGCTTGCTCAGGAAGGACAGGAGGGAAGAAAGGGAGGAGGTGTTGCCTTATATATAAAAAATACATTCGGATGGAGGTTGAGCGGGAAATAGGAGACAACTTCTTGAAAGTCTCTGGTTAAAGGTAAAAGAGGGTAAAAAGCAAGGGTGATGTCATAGTAGGAGTCCACTACAGACCATCTAGCCTGGAAGAAGAGGTGAATGAGGCTTTTTATAAACAACTAATAAAATCACCCAAAGCACATGACTTGATGGTGATGGGGGACTTCAGCTACGCAGACATCTGTTGGGAAAATAACACAACAGGTCACAGATTATCCAGCAAGTTTTTGGACTGTATTGGAAACAATTTTTTATTTGAGAAAGTGAAGAAAGCTACTAAGGGAGAGGCTGTTCTAGATTTGATTTTGACAAGTAGGGAGGAACTGGTTGAGAATTTGGAAGTGGAAGGTGGATTGGGTGAAAGTGACCATAACATGATAGAGTTTGTGATTCTAAAAAATTGTAGGAGGGAAAACAGCAGAATAAAGATAATGGATTTCAAGAAGGCAGACTATAGCAAATTCAGGGAGTTGGTAGGTAAGATCCTAGGGGAAGCAAGTCTAAGGAGAAAAACAATTCAAGAAAGTTGGCAGTTTTTCAGAGAGACGTTATTAAGGGCACAAGAACAAACTATCCCACTGTGTAAGAAAGATGGAAGTATAACAAGCGACCATCTGGCTTCACCAGGAGATCTTCAATGACCTGAAACTGAAAAAAAGAGTCCTACAAAAAGTGGAAACTAGTTCATATTACAAAGGATGAATATAAACAAATAACACTAGTATGAAGTGACAACATTAGAAAGGCCAAGACACAAAATGAAATTAAACTACCTAGCGACAGAAAGGGAAACAGGAAAACATTCTACAAATACATAAGAAGCAAAAGGAACATTTCGAAGCATCAAACTGCACTGATTAAAAAATGTTACCAACCCAGTGAAAGCCTTCGAGAGTAGAAAGAGAAAACCCCTTTTTGAGATATCGGTTTGCAGCACTAGCTGCCCCGGAAGAGGCAAGGAGGGCTCACCACCTTCCACATCATTCAAGAGAGCTGACCCAGTGTGGCCTGGAGAATATGATTCACCCTCTTGAGTAGTACAGCAATCAGCATGCTCCTTCTCCACCATGCTACTGGGAGCAAAATGTCTCCTTCAAGCATAAGCTCTTTAGGCAGTGATGCACATGGGCCAATGCCTTAAACACCATGCTGAGCCCTAAGTACATAATATTTAGTGACATTTAGCAAAGCGCATCATCTCTGGCAAACTGCCATTGCAGTGAACACAGCAAACAGAACAAGATAGTGCACTGCTTTTTTGTCCTGTTTATAATATATATACATATATAATTGCACTGTAAGCAAACAAAGAAGAAAATAAAATTAAACAAGTTCCACAAGTAAATGGAATCAACTAATCGTTTTGACACCAGGTACAGAACCAATATCTCTTTTAACAAATAGAGCGAGTCTGTCAGAATGCTACTATTGTCTTTTATATGCCTACTCAATACACTGGTGTGATAAAAAAAATTCTTTATAGCTACACATATGTATTTTATGTCTATTACCAACAGTTGCATTGCTTGTACCATTAAAAAACCTGGGGCCCAGCCTTACTCTCACTGAAAAGTCTAGTTCTGCTGTCAGTAAACTCAGTGTAAATCCAGAGTAACATCACTGGGTCCAATTCCTCATTGTATAGGGCTAGCATAACACCACAGCCCCAGCAAGACCATTGGTGAATCCCTTACCAGGTGCAAAGCTGGCTTTGCACTACTTCCACAACACCTAAGTCCATGTGGTAGTATTGGACCTGACCAGAGAAGCCTTGTAGCTTGCAAAATCGCATAGGGGCCAGCCCCTACAGCTCCTGAACAAGGAAAATTCAAGCCATTTGGTCTCAGTAGAGTTACATCAGAGATATATCTGCACAACTATGAGCAACATATGGTCCAAAGTTAGTGACTTCAATGAGAGCAGGATATGGCTTGAAACTTTAAAACATTGTTTTTAATTAAAATCTTTCCTGTAACTCAAAAATATTAAAGAGGATCAATCAAGGATTTCAGAGAGATGCATCATTACTAGATCGTATTTAATGACGGAATTTTCCTAAGAAACTGAGTGATTATCCATTGAGATTAATTTGACTACATGAATGTGTGTGTTTTAGATTTCTCTTTTTAAAACTTCAACAGTTTTAATGTAATAATCTCAAATTAAACAGTAGACTACACTTAATCCTTCGAAAGCAAATGTATAAACCTTCTCTATTATCCCCAAGTGTTTGGGTTGCTAAATCTCCACAATGAGTTTTGAAGTAACAGACAAATCTGAAGAGAAAACATTTGGCAAATACTTGCATTTTAGGAACTATTCAGTTCTGATTGGAGCGAATGGCAAAATACTTATTGGCTTCAATGACAGCAAGGTTGGGTATGTATGCACAGCAAACCCCCCTGTCCTCCCCTTGTAGTGACTGAGAGCTCAGGCCAACTGACTTAGGCTCATGCTGCAGAGCTAAAAATAGCAGTGTAGACATTCCCAATCAGGCTGGAGTTTAGGCTCTGAAACCTGGGGAGATGGGAGGGTCTCAGAGCCTGGGCTCCAGGCCAAGCCCCACCAACTACACTGCTATTGGTCGCCCCACAGTGCTAGCCCCACAAGCCCCAGTCAGTTGACCCAGACCCTGAGAATCACCACTAAGTTTTTGGGTTTTTTGCTGTGTAGATGTACCCACCATGGAAAACAACAGCAATACTGTATAGACTTTTGCAATATTGAATATAAATAAACTAAGCTGTTATTTGACCCAAACATAAAATTATATTTAATTTAGATTTATATTTATAATTTAATTTATATTTAATTTTACATATATCAACCCAGGAAATTCACCATGGAATCACCAGTCCATCCAGAAATTCTGTTCACTCACTCTAGGCATGATGAAAAAATGAAAAATCTAGAACCAGACCTACACTTCTTATAGATTGGCATCTCTCCATTGACTTCATTGGAGACATTACACCAGATGAGAATCTGTCTCTTAGAATTTTGCATGGCTACTTATAGAGAAATTCACCTAGAGAATAGAGTAGATTTTTTCCCTTTCACATTCCCAGAGCATAATTACTCAGGCTTTAGGAGTGTGCAGTTCATTTGCTGCATAGTGAGAATTACACTTAGCATACTTCGCTTTTGCAGAGCCTGACCTTTACTCTTACTTTCTCAAAAAATAGCAGGGACTGTTGGAGGGTAAATAGATTTTGACAAATTAGCTACTTGAGTCCTGTTGTGAGAACTAGATTTTAGGACGTGATAGTCTTTAAGTCACCTTATTTGTTACTTTTTTTTACTGCCATGAAATAAACAGTGGCTTGGGTTTTGGATTCTGTTGCCAAGGCTTATTTAACTCTGCTAGGCAGGCCCCCAGCATGGCAGAGAATACAGGTGGCACAAAGGCGACATAAAGCTGGTACAACAATATCATATGGAGCCAACCCACCCAAAAAGAAGGCCTTGAACGCAATGCATTGTGGTTCCCTGTGCCAGGTTAAAAGTCCTGGAGATTATGGGGTTTGGGGTTTTTTTTTACATGTTGAAGTCTTTTCCCATCTTCAATGAAGATAGTCCCAGCTAGAGCTGGTCAGATTTTTTTTTCTTTCCAGAAAATATTGACTTTTTATCAGATAACTCCCACCAATTCTATGTCCATAAATTAATTTTTTTCCAGGTTTGTTAACTTTTGGGGCCAAAAAAGTTTCAGCTTCCAGCCAATCAATTTTGACACAAAAATCATGGAAACAGCCACTTTTTACAAAAAAAATCATTTTGACCAATAGTCAATTCCCCACAGAAAAAAGTTTCAATGGAAATTGTTTACCAGCTCTTTACCCAAATTATATTGACTTTAGGGGTATGAGAAATGATTGAGAGAGGAAGTAAAGTGCTGGATGGGGCTCTCAACAGCCCCATGTTAAATCTGTAGCATCATCAAATTGAAAGGAAGTTGATGGAGTTCACCCTATTGGCCTAGAATGGGGCACTGCTCAGCATAGTAGAGGTTCAAAACAGGTATCCAAAAATGTTTGTAAAAGCCCTGACACAGAGACAACTAAATGAGCAGACAAGGAAAACGCTTTTCACATCTAGGAGCACATACACACACCTTGTATAACTGTGATGAGAAAACAACATATTTAAACTTTCTATCTAGCTAATAAATCTTAAAATGCCCTAATTTTTTGTTTAGGAAGATGCCTTGAGCAAGGCCTGTGTGGTTCATAAGGAAGAATGTTTAAAGTTTTCTTAAATTCCCTAGTCGTCTGCTGATTTGCACTAAGCTTTATGACTTGGTCCTATTTCAAAGCATTACTTACATTCACCCAGTCAGGGAATAGAAGCAATTCCATGTGACTTGTGACCACTAATTAACTAATATGATTCAAATTTTGAATATTAACAATTCATAGAACTAACATAAATAAGGGACAAGTACACTCAAACAACAATGGAAAAGAAAGTCATGATCTGCTTGTAGACCCCAGGGGCAGAAACTACATTTGTCGAATGAGTTATTTGCTGCAAAGAATTGCTCTGCTCTTTGTAATGAGTAAGCAGTTACTTTCCACAAAGAGCATTCTCACTCCTCTGGGTTTCCTGTTGCCCTGCTTAAGACTTACAGTGCAGCAAGCTATACTTCCAGATCTGTCATTGACAGAACCTCTGACACACTGAAAATATGTATTTGATACTGAGAGCAACCTTACAGTATCTTTCAAATTTCAGGTGACATCTCCAGAAGCAAGAGTTATCTTTGTCATGGAAAATACTTTCCAAAAAAGACATTTTTTAGTTGTAGGAAAAGGCAAAAAGAGGAGTCAGGAGTGATCCAGGAGCAGAATATAAACACGATTGCAACAAGGAGTTCATAACTGAGGGAAGGGCTTTCCCAGTAGGTTAGACTCTAAACTTCACAAAACTAGTTAAAAAATATTCAAAAAAATACTGAACAAAAACCACTGATATGCATGACTACAAAAGTACGACTCTTCCACTACAGTATCTTATTTAAATAAGCATAGATAATTTTCTGGTTCACTGACTTGTGCAGTCATCATTGTGCTATTGGCTCTCATTTGTAGTGCCAGATCATAATTATTATATTATTGACATAATATATCGATACACTGCGAGCTTTGTTAGTTGTTATTTCATTGCTTGGCTGATGTACAGAGTGGGAGCTAAAAGTGCTAAAGAAATCCCCAAGTCTCTGCTCCATAAGAATAGCACAAGTATCAGAAACTAAAGAAACCATGTGCTTGTTACAATGAGGGGGGAGAGTGATATAAAGAGAATAAGCCATTGATTTCAAACTCAAGAATTATTCATTAGCATGTTAGTACTGTGTGTTAGCTTTTCTACACCTGATGTGCTACCATATACTTTCAGCCGGAGTGAGTTTTATTTTAGATTAAAAGAAACTAAACTAAATAATAATACAAAGAAGAACAAAAGTAAAGTTTCTAAGAGATAGAACAGTGCATGTCTCTTGTATAGCAAATTGCACCAGCTCTGCTTCACAAAATGGCAGCAGCTTTGCTGACTGTAGAGTACTAGAAATGTAAAGGTGTAGTACACAGAAAACAAAACTATATCTACATGTACAACACAGTGCCTAAAACTGTTACACCTAGTAGCAATTTCTTTTATCAAATGGACACTACTTTCAATTCATGATAATATTTGGCATTTCTGTAGTGCTTTTACCTTCAAAGCATTTTACAGCTAAAATATTTATGAAATGAAAGTCTGTACTTTTCACCTGCTGGAAGCAGTGCCTGGAAGCCTGATGTTTGGCCCAGTGAGATGATTGCTACAGGCTTTTTTATACTAATTTCAATTTGATTGTGGATCCTCGATGAGAGATGGAATTCGCTGTGCTCTTAGTAAACAAAACAGACTCCACCTTAGGATGTGTCAGATGGGATTCCAGTCTATCATTGATGCATTTCCTCTCACATCCTCCAGTGCAATCTTGCAGTCACCCTCTCCCTCTCTCTCTTTTTTTTTAACCTGCCCAAGTTTGGCTGACACTATTGAAAGAAAAACCTCTCTTTGCACTCTGGCTAGCTTTCTTCTTGTTCCCAGCATATGCCACCTACTGAGTAAAATCCTGACCCTATTTAGATTACAAGCTTTTGGGGGAAGGAACTATCTCTTATTCTATACTTGTACAGTGCCTAGCACAATAGGTCTCCACTCTTGGGTGGCCCCTAGATACTACCACAATAAGTCTAATGATAATAATATCGAAGTCAATGGGTGTTCTGCCATGGACTTCAGTGAGGCCAGGATTTCACTCCTACTATTTAAAAATGGATAAGCCCTCTTTCCTGCCTCATTACACAAAAATTTCAGGACATTTCTGCCCCATATTACTCTGTTTCTCTCTCCCTTGTTCCTCCCAGTAGAGGAAAGAATGTGCCTAAATTATTTCTCAGAATTAGTACACACTAGTGGATTAGATATGGATAAAGAGTTGTAGCTGTGTTTGAGTCTCAATATTTTATACAATACCACTGGATCATTTCATTTTGGTTTAATTTCTTTTTCTTGTCATGTATTTTGTCATAGTTTATGTTTATTTTTTGGTTCTCTTAGCTTCATAACACTTCAGTTCAAATGAAAAATTTACAATAACACTGAAAACATTGTCTAGTGCTTAAAGGTTCATTATTCATTATAAAGGTTCATTTTCTTACACCTTTGCCTTAAAGACTAAGCATTATCTCTGTAGTGTGTCTCATTTCCATTGAACTGAAGGACAAGATTTTCTAGTCCTCTTTCTAACCTTCTGCCATTACACCTTGAATAATTTACCTTGTTTCCACTGCATTTGGGAACTTAAAAGTCAGCTATGCACATAGTATTGCAAGGATTTAGGTATTTTCACCCTTTGAGTTTGTAATAAAAAAGAAACCAAGATGACAATTCAGATATAGAAATTCTGCTGACTGTCTCTTTTAGCTAAATGTAGTGCTTCTAGAACCTATTTCTTAACAAATAGAACTTAGATAAGCAGGGTCAACACTTGTGAACTTAACAGTTCAATGCCGTAACAAGATTGGCTGACTGGACTGCAGATAGCAAAGAGCAAAACTGAAACTGACCTAATAGTATTGGCTGATCTCAGGTTGACTATGAGTTGTCAATATTATATGGCCTTGAAAAAAAAGCTAATGCAATTGTAGGATACACCAGGAAAGGTATTTGCAGTAGAGATATGGAAGCCTCACTACCCTTATACAAAGCACTGATGAGACCTAATCTGGAATACTTTGGCTTCCCATGTTTAAGAAAAAATAATTCAAACTGATACAGGTGCAGAGAAGGGCTACTAGGATGATCAGAGGAATGGAGAACCTATCTTATGAGAGGAGACTTGAGGAGCTTGCTTGTTTAGCCTAAGAAAATGAAGGATGAGGGGAGATCTGATGTATTTATAGAGGACAATCAGAGGGATAAAAAACAGGGAGGAAGAGGAATTATTTAAGTTAAGGGCCAATGCTGGCACAAGAACAAATGGATATAAACCGGCCATCAATAAGTTTAGGCTTGAAATTAGATGAAGGTTTCTAAGCATCAGAGAACAGCCTTCCAAGGGGAGTAATGGGGCAAAAATCCTAACTTGTTTTAAGAGTGAGCTTGCTAAATTTATGGAGAAGATTGTATGATGAGATTTCCTACAATGGCATATGACTCATTTGCGACTGTTCTTAGCAAATATCCCCAATGGCTGAGTTGGGACACTAGATGAGGAGGGCTCTGAGTTGCTATAGAGAATTCTTAAGGTAGACAATTTGTTCATTCTATCATGCATTTATCATTCTATTAAATGATGTTTTGGTCAATTTATATGCTATTTCATATATAATCAATGTATGTTAAATAGCTTTAAATTGTAGGAGTACAGAAGTATAGGACTGATAAGTATTTAGGAGTGATGAAACTGTATTAGGTATATACGTAAAGCATGGCTGAAATGTGAAGCCTATAAACTGAGACCAACAAGATTTTAGCTTAGCCATATAAAGCCATAGGCTTAAAAATACTTAACTTGAGTGAGTGACCTAGGAATAACCTTATACTCATAAGATCATAAGGTTACTGCACAGGATGTGCCAACAGATGAGGTGAGGGAAAAATGGATTGCAAAACACGGCAATGGTCTGAAACCATGAGACACCTGATTGTAACATCTTTAAATGTCTGTCCTGACCACAGGATACATGTCATGCATAAGGTGTTAGGCGTAGTCAATATTCACAATATAAAAGAGGGTTCCCTGTTTGGGTAAGAATGGGAAGACCCAAAGGATGACCCCACAGGAAACCCCAGCAGGAACCATCCCTGTAGCGATGGTCATCTATTGAGTGGTCCATTGGATCCTAAAGTATCACTGAGGGTGTGAATATGACTAGTTATAATTATTGCATAGGTTTGTATAGGATCTCTATATGCATAGGTAATTGTAACTTTACTCATTGCTTTAATAAAACTTGTAGTACAGCTAATTCTTTGCACTTGTGGTTGTGTCTGTAATCATTATCCCTGGACTTCATGTGTCCCTAGGGCCTCCAAATTTGAGAAAAGCTCCGGAGTCAATTTCATTCTGTTGAGCTTGAAAATGTAGTAACTAGAGCCGAAGCCATGGCAGTGTAATCCAACATCACTAAATTCACTTTCAATAAAATAAAAGGCTACATTTCCCAGGTATATATTGTATAAAAATGTATTAAAATTTTCTGCTTAATTTATAAATGTCTCTTCTATTTAAACTATTAAATATCTTTTAATCTATAATATTTCTCTTCAGCCACTTTGCTTACTCAGCTCTAAATTAGTTTACTCAGACTGTGTATCCTCTTTTGAATTTATCTACCTTCCATTGCACTTGACATCATGGCTTCCTAAAACTGATTACTCAATTGTACAATAAAAAATGGTGATTTATTATTATAGCTTCGAGACAGAGCTACTTGATTATAAATTAAAGGGTAATCTGTCTTTTGCAGTATGCATTTGGTTATATGTTAGACACGTTTTGCTATATTTTATAGCAAGGTCCCTAACCCCCCAAAAAGAGAGAGAAAAGGAGAATACCCTGAGGATTTGTTGAAGCCATAGATATATTCCTTCTGAACACTTTCTACCTTCAATCGTCCAGTTAAGATTTTCACATTCTGCATATTCATCATGTTTTTATCATGGGTTTATTTGCTTTTTTAAAATGTATTTTTGGTGCTCCTTTGAAAATGTTATATTCTTTGTTTCTGGAAGGATGCAAGGCATGAGTTCCTAGGAGAGCATGAGTGGTTACTGATCCATTCCTTTTTTGCTTGGTAGTCTTCTTTGTCTCTTCTTCATACTTCTGAAATGGAAGTGCTAGGACATTCAGGTTTGCCAAAGGGGTGATATTTAAATAAAATGTAACTCTTTTTTACTACTTTACATTCAGTAGAAAGGTGGAAGCAACTGCATATGTTTGTTTAGGGTAAAACTTCTATGATCAGAATGAATGTCATCTTAAGAATTAGCCATCTGTTCAGCATTATACCACTTAAGATATCAGAAACCTTCCTCAAAAATATTAATGTTTTGTTTAACTATCTCCTGTGAGAATGGAAAAGGCTGTCTTTAAATTTTTTAATCCACCAAATGAAGTCAATGGAAAGACTGCAATTAACATCAATGGACTTTGGACGGAGCTCTATATAGAGTCCTAATAACTGATATATACAAATGTGTCTTCAAATTCAATCTCCAAATAACTTTTGAATGGCAACTATCACCTCCAGCCCAAAGTAATACTCTTCTCAAACTGAGTGACAATGAATTGTCAGGGAATATGGATACTGGTTGCCAAACTACTAAGAATCAACCAACCAAACTGAATAAATCATTTGAGACCATTTTTTAAACCTCCTTATAATTTGAATTCTGCTATTCACTTGACATAAATTGTGGCTAGACTGTTTTCAAGATGTGCTAATTGATTATTGAAAAACTACTAACTGTAGTATCATTTAAATCAGCCTCTGTACCAGATAACTAGAGAATAGCTAATGTAACGCTGATTTTTAAAAAAGGCTTCAGAGACAATCCTGGCAATTTATAGGCTAGTAAACCTAATTTCAGTACCAGGCACGTTGGTTGAAACTATAGCAAAGAATAGAATTCTCAGACATGTGGATGAACATGATGTGTTGGGGAAGATTCAACACAGCTTTTGCAAAGACAAATGCCTCACTAATCTATCAGAATTCTCTGAAGGTATCAAAAAGCATGTGGACAAGGTTGATGCAGTTGATCCAGTGTACTTGGATTTTCAGAAAGCCTTTGACAAGGTCCCTCACCAAAGGCTCTTAAGCAAAGTAAGTAAGTCATGGGATAAGAGGGAAGGTCCTCTCCTGGATCAAAGGGTTAAAAGATAGGAAACAAAGGGTAGGAATAAATTATTAGTTTTCACAGTGGAAAGGGTCACCCAAGAATTTGTACTTGGACCTGTGCTGTTCAAGATATTCATAAATGTGAAAAGGGAATGAACAGTGAGGTGGCAAACTTTGCAGACAATACAAAATTATTCAAGATAGTTAAGTCCAAAGCTAACTGTAAAGAGTTACAAAGGGCTCTCACAAAACTGGGTGACTGGGCAACAAAATGGCAGATGAAATTAGTGTTGATAAGTGCAAAGTAATGCACATTGGAAACAATAATTCCAATGACATATACAAATGATGGGGTCTAAATTAACTGTTATCACTCAAGAAAGTGACCCTGGATTCATTGTGGATAGTTCTCTGGAAACATCTGCTCAGTGTGCAGTAACAGTCAAAAAAGCTAACAGAATGTTAGGAACCATTAAGAAAGATAATAGATAATAAGACAGAAAATATAACGCCACTATATAAATCCACTATATAAATCCCACAATTGAATACTGTGCACGGTTCTGGTCACCCTACCTCAAAAAAAGGTATGTTAGAATTGGGAAAGGGACAGAGAAGACCAGCAAATATGATTAGAGGTATGGCAAAGCTTCTATACAAGGAGTGTTTGAAAAGACTGGGCCTGTTTAGCTTAGAAAAGATACGATTAAGGGAGGATATGATAGAGGCCTATAAAATCATAAATGGTGTGGAGAAAGTGAATAGGGAAGTGTTATACACCCTTGCACATAAAACAAGATCCAGGGATCGCCCAAAGAAATTAATAGGCAGCAGATTTAAAACAAACAAAAGGCAAAAATTCTTCACACAATGCACCGCCAACCTGTGGAACTTGTTGCCAGAGGATGTTGTGAAGGCCAACAGCAAAACTGAGTTCAACAAAGAATTAGATAAATTCATGGAGGATAGCCAAGATGGTCAGGATGCAACCTCATGCTCCAGACGTCCTTAAACTTCTGACTGATATTACCTGGGACCAGACAACAGGAGATGGTTTACTCAATAATTACCCTGTTCTGTTCAATCCCTCTAAAGCACCTGGCACTGGCCATTGTCAAAATGCAGGATACTGGGCTAGATGGACCCTGAGTCTGACCCAGTATGTCTATGCTTATGTTTTCAAGAGGTGCTGATAGCCTCATAAAGCCTTACTAGTTACCACAGAGATCATTTAATCTATTATGCACTCAGATACAGAAGCAGACTCAGCTAAAACACTGCTATCTGGCAGTGACCAAAATGTACAAAACCTTTCCCACCTCTGCAAGCATCAACCTATTGGAAAGGAACTAGCTACTAGATGCAACTCTTGAGTGTGGCCTCTACAAACTGCCACTGGTTCAGTGCTCCCTCAGACCTCTAGTACACCAGTGGCTACTACATTCCAAATGGGAAGGCTCCAATACAGTTGTGTGTGCATTCTCCTCATTTGTGTCATCTGTATACAGTGGCAAGATGATCATTTAATGCAACCACTTCTCACCATGTTCTCTTGGAAACCTTTATAAGTTAGTGTTTTCGTATAATTGGCTGTCTATAATACATTTAGCTGCTATTGTTCAGTTCTGTGCACTTATGCCTTGTGTTGCTTCTGTTATAAGATTTTTCCTCAAAGCTTGTTAAAGACTTCTTAGGTATGATTTATTGCTTGTTCCTTTTACAAAGGAACGAGAATAAACTTTTATTCATAGAAGAACAAAACAATCACAACATAACTAACAGAACTGTGTATAGGGAATATTTGTGTTTTGAGTTACATGCAATGCAGTAAGTCTTTTGTTGGATCATGTAAATAGCTCTCCCCCTGTAACCATTACATTCTAAAATAATGTACCTGGCTTGACTTTTTGTCAATTTTCAAAATTAGAGGCCCAATGTGACTTTTCAGAATGAATACAGATTGCAGGTTGCTAATTTAAAGCATTCAGTATTCCTCACTGTTAGGAACTTTGAAGGAAATTGGTCTCTGATTGAAAATTTTACACTAAGAATTTGGCTTTTATCCCAAACGTCTTTGCAAACTAACCAGTTGTCTGAGCCATTTCAGAGCATTATGTTCTTTTTATTGCTAGATATGCAGTCATAACAATGTCAACATCTGAGTGTATATAAGCAATACATAAGGCATACTATTCGGCTGTCATAGTTGCATGCTTTAGGTGCATGTAAATAATGATGGGCAAACCTCAAAAGATTCAGAGGCTCATGCTTGCCAAAGCTTATATGAATTAACCACACCTACACTAGCTTTGTGCTTCCCAACTTGTACGTGCGTTAGTTCAATGAGAGCTAGGACAAGGATACGTACGTGAGCTAAGAATCACATTTCTAGCTTATAGTTTAGACATAGCCTAAGTTTTCTACACCAGGCCTTCCTAGTTGATACAACATTTCAGGCTCCTTCACTCCTGTTG
Source organism: Mesoclemmys tuberculata (assembly GCA_007922155.1). Classification (NCBI taxonomy): domain Eukaryota; kingdom Metazoa; phylum Chordata; order Testudines; family Chelidae; genus Mesoclemmys; species Mesoclemmys tuberculata. The sequence continues at coordinate 32,402,718 of ML675620.1, read as the reverse complement.
CCTGTGTGGCTTCTTACTACTTTCTGGTGGCTTTCCTCTCTTCAGGATTTTCCACCACCTTTGATACTGAGTGTTAGGAAGGTGTCTGCTCTCCCTCAGTCAGCTCATCGTTAGAAAGTGATTAGAGCCCTGGAAAATTTCATGCAGTAGAGGAGTCTGCCATGTCTGAGTTATCTGTGCTCAACTAGCATTTTAGTTTTTCAAGCAATGGGAAAATTACTGTTTATTTTTTCATTCTCTCACAACTCAAAAATAGCTGGATAGATTCTTCTAAAGTTTTATAAACACATGCATGAATATAAATAAAAATTAAACTATCACCTTTGAGAGAAATTCAAGCCTGGAAAATTTTACTCCAAAAGTACTTTTTAGAAAGCTATGAACAGAGAGCAGTGGATTAAAATGAAATCCCTGACGGAACCTCAATAGGAACACCAGCTAATAAACAAACATTATAATGGTATAACCAACTGCATAGCGTAATAAAAGATATGTTGGTAGTCTGTCCAGCCAGATGAATGATCCTATTTAATTTTAAATGATCCAAACACCAAAGCTGTTTCTGAATTGTTAAGCAACTCTGATTATGTCTCTGCTGCTATTACCATGTAAATGAATTACAAAAATAACACTGAAATTTAATACAACATAAAATAGACTAGCAGTGAAATGCACAATCGTTCTATTGACTTGTTTTCAGCAACACTTCCTCAGTGTTTAAAAATAAATGTATAACAATGCTGATTGCAGTATTAACCAATTTTCTAAAATAACATAATGCTTTGTTATATGATTGTGTAGAAGGAACTGGGCATTTATCATCATCTCAAGCACAATCTAGTATGGCAAACATTTAAATGGAGTTAATATACATATTTGTGTATTTATATTTGAATATGTAATATGTAAAGCCAGGAAAAGTAAGGCTCATTAAATGTACTAGCAGCTGTAATACGTAATGATCAGAGGGGAGCAGGTGCTGTCTGCCCCTACAAATATTCCACAGACAGACTGAAGTGATGCAATATTTAATTCCTGTGTTCTGCTTTAAGTTCCATTAACAAAGCAAATGCACCATTTGAAATGATCCTGTAATATTCTCCTCTTATCTCTTATTATAAAAACATTAAGCCATTGTAGAGAATCAGCTTATATTTTTACAGTGCAGAGCAAATGAGCCTACACATGCCTCCGGTATCCCATAAATTGACTATATACAACCTTTAAAGGTTGAAACCGGGTGTTTAAATTTGAAAGAATTATATGCAACAATATCAGTTAGATATATTCACTCTAAAATGTTCTAAAATAATGTTTTGTAACCTCTGCTTTATACTGCTAGATACATTTCAAAGTTATCTGCACATTCACTGCTTGTAAATGTTGTGTAACTATTTTGATTTAAAAAGGAGGGATTACTGTTTTATATTTTTAAAAACCCTTTAAGGAACATGCATGATGCATCAGTTCATTTAATTTCAGTCATAAAATTATATTCAGAAAGCATCTGTTTAATTATTACTGTATGAACCCCACCAAAAAAGCATAAATGGAATTGATCCCACCATTCTTTAGAACAGCTTAACTGATTACCTGGCTGAACTCTATGAATATTGGAGAGAAAGTGGGCATCTGAACTCTTACATACACTTCTCCAGTGTCAAATTTTCTCATGACTATTTCATTAGCTATAGTAGTAAAAAAGGATCATTTTGTGACATTCTAAAGTGTAATCCAGACCAGTGAGAGGTTGTGTCCCTCCTGCCCTGCACCCATGGGTGCCTTACAATGTCTTACTGTAGTTGTTCCCACCTGGGTCGCTCACATACAGCTTTTCAGCATGCGAGCCTCACATTAAGTGAGTGTCTGTGTGTAACTGCAACCTGCCAGCCACATGTGAGTTACATTCTAGCTTTTACCAGTCTGGGTTATATTCCGAGGTGATCCAGAACATCCTCCCAGTCTGGATTTCCCCCTAAAATGTATGTTCTGTACTGTCCAGCCCTCTCCTGGACATTCCAGAGACATTAGGTCTGATGTCCCTTTAATGGAACAATACACAACTTGCCACCTTAAATGGAGTTACCCATACAATTTAACTTAAACTTAAACAATTTAACTTAAACAATTTAACTTAAATTAGATTCAATTACAGAATAAAACAAGTTTATTTAAGTACAAAAGAAATAGATTTTAAGTGAGCACAAGTAATGACGCATAAAATTCAGAAATAATTACAAGAAAAATAAAGATAAAACACTTTCTAGGGCCTAACTTGAACTATACTTGATTTAAGGTAAAGTCCTTAGCACATCCTTCCAACAGCATTACTGACAAAAATCTTCAAGTCGGGACTGCTCCCGCAAAGTCCAACATCTGTTTACTTTGCCTTCTTAGTTGCAAAGAGGGAGATGGATAGGGAGGGAGATACCTCAGGATGTTTGCCACTCACTTTTATCTTTGAGCTCTGTTCATAAAGTTCTATTCAGCTGAGCAGAAGGAGACATGGAGTCTAGTAGGAAACATGCTTCATGCTGTTTTTTTTCACCTGTAGATGCTGAGATATGGATTTTCTTTGTCCCCTTTCTTTTCCCTCTCCCTGTCTGAGGACTCTGTTTATAGCTTGTATGCAATTGCGGTAACCACACATCCCTTTGTTTAAGACCTGCTTGACCAGTTGTTCCTAATTGGGGCTGTCTGAGTTTGAACATGTGACTAACACTATAGAGGGGGAATTTCATAACTTTACACACTATATAGCTGCCCACCTTTCACCATGATATTATTGACCAGTGAGTTACTGGCTTTCAAAAGATACCTTACAAAGCATATTTTGTACACAGATTATATCAATAGTGTGTAGTGTGTGAATACAGGGGTGCAGTAAACCACAGTCAAAGTATCACTGAAAACTGCACATGATCTTCTATTCTCATCATTCATTTTTCTTACTTTGAAGTGAATGTAGATTCCTTCTCTAATTATGACATATGAATAAACGTTTATTTGGAAAAATGGGGATAGTTATACTGAGTTTGACTAAAATAGAAAGGGAATAGAATTGGGTAAAATCCTGATGTCATTGAAGTCAACAGCAAAACTTCCATTTATTACAATGGGGCCAGTATCTCTTTCCTGTTGGTTTTCTTGGTACTTTGTTCCTAAAATCTAAAAATGTATACGGAGTATCTTATAAGTACAGAAGACACAGAACAGAGTTGTGGTGACAGCATAAGTCTAGTCAGCAGAAATGACAACAGACTCTTAAGTGGTACCCATCACAAATACACACAGAGAAAAAGGGAAAGAGTCTCAGGATAAAGGAAATGATTTTATATGAGCAGCAGAGAGTTTGGCCCCTGGGAGAGGAGGAAAAGTTGGCCATTTGTCACATAGGACTCTGAAGGTTTGGCAAAGGGCATAGGAAGACGTTACATTACTCATTATATGACTTACCTCGTGAGTCAGAAAGGATGGCATGTTGTGGGAATTTAACTCGTTATGATGAGTGATTTTTAGGTCAACAATATTGAGAAACCTTCAGCATTCTTCTCCCAGCATTTTGGAAATGGGATTTTGGAGCATGACTCTTTCCTGCCTCCTCACACTGCAAGATTGTGTAAGATCTGTGCCAGCTAATTTTGATGTGGTGGACTTCATGTTTTTCCTCCATGTGAGATGAAAGGGTTCCCAGAATGAGTTCTGGGGGTTTGCTTGTTTCCCTGTGGCCCGTCTTTCTTCACTTCATGCTCCAGGGCATAGACTCCTTTCTGGCTCAGGAGTTTAGGTAGAATGCTAGTGGGGTTCAGTGAAAGACTCAGAACAGTGTTTCTGGACATTCCTTGCTCAGTTTAACCACTGCAGGAGTAACGCATGGTAAATGTTTTATTACTTGTGTGGTTACCACACAGCAGTGTGATAGCTGATTAAATTGCCTTTTTATATGTTCCTACGTGGGGTGAAGAGGTTTCCTGATTAGGGATCTATATTCCAAGCTGCTGGACTTATATATATATATCACAGACAGAAATCTTTTTCTATAATGGAAATAAACCATGTTTCGTCTTTGCTAAATTCTATGATACAACATGTGAACGAAAGTGCTATTATTTTCGTTTGTATCTTTTATGTTGCAGAGGTCTGAGATGGCCCTTTTATCTCCATAAGAACCTTTAAGTACTTGTTCATCTATCATGGGCAAGTACCACAAAATACTGGGATTGCCTCCATCTGTTCTGTTCTTTCACTTCAACATAAGCAACAGAGGTAAAGGGGATGTCTATGCTGATGGTGGCAAAGTCGCCACTGCCAGATTGATCTTTCTAGGTTGATTGAGTGGTCAGTGAAGACCAGCTCAATTGATCAGGAAGTCAACCTAGTAAAACCACCCCAAGTGGAGCAGTGCAGTGAAGACAGCACGCAAAAGGGAAGGGAAATGCAGCAGTCATTGGGAGTTACGCAAGCTACTCTGCATAGTTTGTGTAACTCCTGTTGATTGCCACTGAATCTCCAGGTAAGTGTAGACCAGGGCAAAGTAAACATAGAGTCAGCTCTGCATGCTTGCGACCAGTGAGATGTGGTCAGGAAGTAAAGGAGGGAAGGGAAAAAGGAGGCTGTCTACTCTCTTTCACTTCTCAATTCCATCCTGAGAGGTCAGCATACCAGATCATCCCTCAGCATGTCCCCCTGATGTTGGGAGGAAGATGAAGGGTGGTGGAGAGCTGATGACGCTGGCTTTATGTGACTCTGGAATTTCGCACACTAAGTGCCTAAATAGGACAGTGTAGCAAGGCAGTGTGGCCTTCCTTGGAGCCTGGGCCCAAGGAAAAGCTGCAACCCCCCAGCTGGGCAGTGCAAAACCCCCCACTGCAAAACCCCCCTCCTGCTCAGAATAAAGCCTTGCAGGCCGAATACCCTGGGAGAAAAGGGGCGGAGCCAGGACAGGAGAGGCCAGTATAAAAGGCCAAGGAAGCTGCTGCTGGAGACAGATGTGTCTTCCCTGAGGCTGCAGTCTGGACCTGACCCAGGCCCTGCAGCTGTGTGGAGCAACCTCCCCACCGACTGGAGCCTTCAAGGCCTGCCCAGGCCGCTGGGCCTAGTATCTGGGAGCAGTTACCTGAGACCGCTGGATGGGAGACACCCCGAAGCCAGCCCCAACCTGGAGGAGCTGCCTGACGGCGGGGACCCACAAGAGCAGACTGAGCCTGGTGTGCCGGAGGAACTCCTGGGACCGGGATGACCTGCCCTCTGCTGACAACCCTGAGGAGTTCCTGAACCTGCCACCGGTCGATGGTGAGGGACTGGTGAGACTCCCACTTGCCGTCTACCCCAGCGACCCAGAGGGACACCTGGATGCAGGAACGTGGGGACTGGGAGGGAGGCAGTAGCCCAGGGACAGCCGACTGGAGAGTGGCTGAGGCAGTGGCCAAACCAGTCAGCGTGTTATGGCTGGAGCCCCGTTGACTCAGTGGCAAACAACTTTGCATTGGTAGGGCCCTGGGCTGGGATGCAGTGGAGTCGGGTGGGCCTGCGTCCCCCTCCCCACTTCCCTACCCACCCCGGGAGTGTTTGGCTCCTCTGAACCCGCCTACCAGAGGATACCAAGCTTACCAGCCCTGCCTGCCTGAAGGCCGGGGGCTACGGACTGCTTTGGCCTGCCCCGCCCTGCCTGAGGGCTAGTGGCAAGAGACTGTTTAACAGCGCTGCCTGTTGGACAGCTGGGGCTATAGATTCCTTATCAGCCCTGCCCTTCGTGAGAGCCAGAGGGCTACAGACTGTGAGGGAAGCCCACCCCGCCGGGGTCTGGGGCTAAAGACTCGTAATCAGCAGTACTTATTCCCTTTAACCAAGATGCTGTGGCCTTCCTCAGAGCCTGGGCACAAGGGAGGGTTGCGTTGCCCCGGCTGGACCGTACCACCAGGCTACAGACAGCTTTATGAAGTGATACAAAGGGACCTGTGTTGAAGGCTGAGAATCTAGCTCACAGGATAATCTAAAGCATAGGTGTCTCATTATCTCATTTGGTGTTCAGCATCCATCTGACAAAAAAGTGCAATTCAGTCTTACCAAAACAAGTGTAAATTACAGTATAGACTATATACCCTTAGCTGAGAGACAGCACTAGCACCTTTGATCAGTATATTTTGAACAAGAGAGGAAAAAAAAATTCAAATAAGTACCATAGTAAGCAAGGGAGACACTGTAAAAATAACAACTGATAAAAAGCAAAAGAATACTGGGATAATCTGAAGATATGCAAATCAACTGGTCCAGATTATATGCATCATGCAGTATTAAGGGAATTAGATAACAAACACTCACTCAATTATTTTTGGAAATTCATGGACAACTGGGGAAGTAGGAGACAGGAGGAAAGCAAATGTACTACTAATTTTCAAAAAAGGGAAAGCAGAACAACCCAGATAATTCCCACCCTGTAAGTCTAACTTCCAGCCACAGTGAAATATTGGAAAATAAATCACAAAACATCAGAACTAAACTATGCCTCTGACAAGGCAGAATCTTAATGGGGAAGAAGAGAAAGGAACTCTTGAGCCATGGTGCCTGGTGATCCTAAGGCACAATGCCACTAGTACTAGAGGGGAGCATACCAAGCTTTGGGACATGGTCAACATTGCAAATATATGGACAGTCTTATACTGACAAAGCTTTGCCACTATGCAAGAGAGGTGGAACCATGGTCCTGCCCCACTTCAGAAATGCCCCACTTCAAGTAGTATCTAGGTGCTGTCCAGCCCAGCCATCCAATTGAAGGTTGTCTCTTTTTCAGGGCACTGGAGAGGAATAAGGTCTCCAAGCACCCAGTCTCTCCCAGTACATGTGTGTTGTTGTGGTTGTACATTTCAGTCTCAGAAAGTGACTGAATGAAGAACAACATGAAGCCTGGATTTCAAAGGAATCAACCTTGCCAGACTAGAGCCCTTTGGTCAGAGGCGATACAGAATGCAAAAGATGCAATATATTTGGATTTTAGTAAAAACTTTGTTAAAAATCTTTAACTGAAAAATTGATTCTAATGGGCTTGGCAATTGAGCGGTAGGAATGCACCTTTTCTCTTGTGTGCTTTTTTTTTTAAAGAACACATTTTTTAAAATGAATACTCAAAGACAATTGAGCCCGAGACTAAAAAAAAAATCATTTAGCTCTCCCCTATTCTGATTCCCCCTACTTTTCCATAGCACTAGATGTGAGAGTGGAAGCTTTTAGTGTGTGGGTGTGCATGTGTTTTTCTCTCTGACCCTACCTTTCTCCCTCTGTCACTGCATGGCTTATGTTGAGTGTATATTAATATTACTTTTCTGTTCTTTTTAAAAATTGCATAATGCTGTTAGGAAGTGTATGCTCTTGAGTGTGAGCATATAGCTATATAACAGAAGGAATATAATAATTGTAGAATGTGGGCATGCATGTAGGGACTTCCAGTAGAGTAATTCTACTTGTCTTTGTTAATAATGTGAATCAGTTGATATGATTTAATTTAATAAGTCATTTTTTTTCCCCACAGGATAAGAGTCATGAACGTTGTTTTCCTTTACTTGGTTTCATTAATACAGAAGAAATACTTTCTCCTGCCATTGGGCTGTTTGTTAATGATGAACAATTACCCACTAGGCTGAGAGTTTGTGCTATAGGATTTTGAAATATTATAATTAGGGGAGAAAAAGGAGTATAACATTTAATTGTTTTAATATCTTTTTTCCACTTGCCAACATCCTCCACAGTAACTTGGTTTTGAATTGGATGCAATTCAAATAAGCTGGAGTAATAACAAGAATGCCAGGCTTAGGTCAGGCCCAATTTCTTTTTAAAGATGTTAGATAACAGTATTTCACGCTAAACCAAAATATGTTAAGCTGGAACATGACCAGAATGATAGGCTCAAAGTGCCATTTTGCAGTTTAAGAAGGCTATTCATCAATAACTGATGGAGCACCACTTAAAGGGGAATTTTTGGCTTTGTGTGACATAATTAGAATGGAGTGCAATGAGTATTCATTGAACAAGTTTTAGGATGATAATATTAATCAGCATGGGGTATCTGATATGCAATTAAAGAATATACAGGCTACAAGGACATGCGAATAGCATGATTAGCAATAGGTAAATTTGAAAAGGTCTGAAGGTTCAAATCAGATAACCCTCCTGTTGTTGGATTCTTATCAATAATTATTCAGACACAATGAGTTTGCACAACAGGACTAGGAATCTTTTACTGGCAGGCTTTTAAAACTGAGATATGAGACATTTCCTTCTCCTGGTGTTGCACAGTTTACAACTGAATAAAGTGTGCACCAATATTTCTGGCTTAGAAATAAAAACACTCAAGACAATTTAGCGATAAAGAACTCCTTTGCCACTGTTTGAGGCAGTGTGCAAAGCAGGATAGGTACTCAGCACTCCAGCAGCTATGCCACAATTCTCAACAGTGAAGGTCAAAGTGTGGGACATGGAGGGCCACTCTTTCAAATATAGGCACCTAAGCTATGCATTGAAAATGTGCATGAAGATATAAATAGGTTGTCGGATTATTTAAATTTACCAGCTGGTGCTATTACAGATACAGTTAAAAGTTAGATTTGTTTAGTTCTTGAGACATAGTTATTGTCAGCAGTGAGGCACTTCTTCTTCGGTGCTGAACATATCATGAGTAAAATATATTCTGTCTGGGTCTCACTCCCTTAGACTGCATGTCAGTTGCAGTTGCTGTCTACGAGTTACACCCTTGCAATCAAACTTTTCCTTACATAGTGCTAAAGCATTAGCTAGATGACTGCATACCTTGCCCATTCAATTAAGATTTCACTTGTTGTGCGCATAATTCCGTTTCCCCAAATTTGGCCCACTGTTACATGGATCCAAAATCAGGGGTGTGGTTAACATCTGTAAAACAGCAAGGGAGCTTTCCTGCACTGGATTACCATAGCAATGGTCTGTAATGTTTTACATCAGTAGTTATTTATAGCCTTAGTTACTAATATAAACAATATGTAGTAATAAAAGGTAGAGTAGTCAAGTGATCCACTGATCTATGAAAAAAAGTTAGATGTCCCTGAAATTAAGGGACAATCAAGGAAGAATGGTCTAGTGAATTGAGCATTGGACTAGGACTCAGGAAAGATGGGTTCAATTCCTTGCTTATTCCTCAACGTCCTGTAAAATGGGGTTAATACATCTTTACTTGCAGGGGCATTGTGAAGATAAAAGCAATGAATGATTATGAGGTGCTTTGTGAAGAGATCCATATAAATACAAAAGCGAAGGGGTGCTCTATAAATGTTAACTGTCATCATTCTCTCAGGAATGCCATACAAGGCATATTTCACAATTAAGTTAGCCATGACATTTAACTCTAATGTACTGTTAGCTGGGTAGTCACTAAACCCCAAGGAAAAGTATTTAATCCTTCAAGTCCTGGTTTTAATCAGCCCTGTGTAGTAAAGCAAACAGAGCAGTATCAGCATGTGTTGTACCAATTAAATCATTAAGAGCACAGGGCTGCTTTAGAAATTAAGCAAAACAAAAAACAAAAACCACACCTCAGAAACTGACCACTGTGGAAGACAGGCAGGCAGAGACAACAGAGACAAAGTATTACAATATCTTTTCCACTTAATATGACACACACACATACTGTTCAGTAATTACTTGGCAATTGGTGTACAAAGAAAGCCTTTACGTTTTCCTATAGAAAACATAGTGGTAACTACATTTGAAATTGCCAGAGGCAGTACTGTAGTTTACAGTGATTAGATTCCAGCATAATTAGTCGGTATAAATGACAGCAATGATCAGATAAAATCCTAAAATTAAATGATACTACGTATCCAGCCATGTGATCAATGCTTAATTACACTTATTACTGTATCAATATGTTCTATACAGTAGTGTTTCCATCCTTTCATACAATATATTAATAACCACCCCATTGGATCATCTGATGTGAGCAGGCTCACATCATCTTCAGAATACTCTTCTTAATCTGCCTAATCTGTGTTCCTGGAGGCTGAAAATCATTTAGGAATATGTTTTTTAAAGCGCTTTGGGAGTTTAGTCCATTTCTAAAGCAGTCTCATGCTACTCCTATGAGAGTTAGGTGCCTAGGTGTTTTTAAAAATCCCAGTAGGTGTCTATCTGCATCTTTAGGCACCTTAATACCTTTAAAAATTTGGCCCAGTATAATTTAAAACTATGAATTTAGGAACTTGCACATTATGTGCAAAATGTCAATAAGAGTTGAGAGCATTCAGTACCAATCTGGATCAAGCCATTTATTAAAAGATAGGAAGGTTTTGTGAGTTTCAGAAGGTTGCCCCCATTAAAGAAGATGCCACAAATCAGTGAAGTTCACATTTGGACTATAAAGACTCCAAAGACTGAATAGCTGAACTAGTTTGTTTTAAAATCTGCTTGTACTCTGAAAAGTGACTGTAAAACTGGCATCCTGGGGTTCCATAATGGTTGCATTTAAAAGGCTCCTCATAGATTTGCTCAGTGAACAAGGAATATGATGTTCTTTCTCTCTCCTAGCCCTTCAAACTCCCTGTTAAACCAGATAGTCAAGCTGGGTACCTCTGACTCATGAATTCTCCACAGTTATACAGATTTTGTAGACCAAATGCTTTACCTCAGTTCATGCCCAAGGTTACATGTTTACCACCCTGTTGCCAACCTGGGGATGGCACAGATGTTGCACAGAATTTGAAGATAAAGGGTTGAACAGGTGTGCCTGCAATTAGAACTTAATTAACAAATTTGTCGATGATGCATGGGCCAAAATGAACTCATCTTATTCTCTTTCACAGCTGTACTGGCGCTGCAGCTGACAGTAGTAAAATCTTCTTTAACTGCTGTAAGCAGCTGTGACCCCAAGTACACAAAGAGATCAGAACTGTTGAGTAAGATGATGCCATTTTTATATTGTCACTTTTTAGTGCAGGACCACAGTTCAAGGGTCCTTTTACTTTATTGGTGCTCAGTGAGATTTGGCACGCGTGGCTGTAAACTCGACAATTTGGAATGATAACGGCTAACTGTTCACTGAAGTGTTGTTGTTTGCAATCTAATGATGATCTCTTAAATGCCACTGTCTTACACTGGGCATCCTGTGTGATCCCCAGCCTTTCAGCTAGTCTTAACAGTGACTTTAAAAGGAAGGGTTGGATTGGTTTTTTTTATGACATGCAATGCTAGTGCAGTGATACTGTGAATGGCTGGGTGCCCTGTGTACTTGATTAAACTTTTTAAGACAAATGTTTGGATTCCTTCATAAATAAGGCCCATCAATAATTCTGTAATTATTGTAAAAATAAGTAAGAAAGGCCCCCCCGTCATGTAGTGAATACACAACAGATGGGTTTGTATGGATTAATGGGATTTATATTTTTGAAGGCTTAGCAATTACCCCGCTTTGTGTTTTTATATTAAATGGGTCTTTTGTTCTACCTTTGTAATGTCCATCCCTGTCGAAAAAAGCTCCCCTTCCCACATGCCTCTGTGTTCAAGTCTCTTACAAAAAGTACTGCAAATGGGAGGATGAGTGCCCCGGCTAGTGCTGAGCAGCTGCAGTCCTATATGAAGCCTCCTGGAGGGTCAGGCTGCGCTGTACCTCCAAGAGTGTGACCCAGAACTTGCAACTCAGGGGTGGGCAAAGGTGGCCTAAGTCACTTTTGTGCTGTCCTGATTCTGAGATGCTCAGGGGGCCAAAATGCTTCATAATAAAATGTTTCCCAGCAAAAATGTAGGCAGCCTGAGACCTGCTCTCAGTTATAGCAACCCATCCTGGGAGACCTTTGCACTGAACCTGAGCGCTACCCAGAATGCCCTTAGTGCTGCACTCTGTGAGCTCCTCCCAATTGCGTAGAGCTTGAGAGGGACCTGTGTAAGGCTGTTTGTGACAGCCCTATGCAGTACTGCAATGGGAAAATTCTCCTCAGGCCAGGTGCAGATGCTGTATGCTGTGACAATCCCACCCCTGTGCTATTTAGTACAATAGGAATACACTGTTGGCCTCATCTGTCTTAGCTCAGGTCCATACTATAAATTAATGTCACTAAAACTACATTGCTCAGGGGTATGGAAAAATCACGCCCCTGAATGATGCAGTTCTACTGACCTAATTCTGGATGCAGGCAGCACTATGTCAATGGGGGGTGGAGAGGAGTCGGCTTCTCCCATCGACACAGCTATTGCCCTTCGGGGAGGGGTAGGTAATGTCTACACTAGGTGTTACAGCAGTGCACTGCTGTAAGTATGGATAAACCCTTAGGCTGTAATTTTGTGTTCTTAGGTCTTGCTCCTGTAAACACTTGATAGGCTACTTAGTTAGCAAAAGTAACTATTATTAACAAGTGTTTGCAGGATCAAAGGATAGATGTCAGACTTGTTGGGGCAGAGATCATGTCTTCCTTTATGTTTGCATAGCATACAGCACAGCCCCTTAGGCTGAGGGGGCTGCTGGGATGATGATAACATACATTATTATTTAAAATTTGTACTGTAGAAATGCCTAAAGATTGGATCAAATTGTGCAAGACACTCAACAAACATATCATCAGCACTGAACATTAATCACTTAAAACTTAGATCCCAAGTAGAATCAGATTGTAAAATACTTTTTGAAGTTAAACAAATATTTTTAATCTGAAGTCTATAAAAATCCTATCAATATAATACTACTTTACTCCGATAGCATAAAAGATATAAACGTAAGGAGAAAGATTTATAGACAACAGTAAAACATAATTAGGATTACTATAACAAGAACGCAACAAGGAGACAGATTGGATAGAAATACTAATGGTTTAATGCTCCTGCACTGTCTGAGTCAGACTGTTTGATGATGGGTTTATTTTTAAATGTAAGAGATTGTTTGGATTCAGTTCGAGCAGTGGAGGGTACCAGGTTTTGAAAAATGAGCCAATATTAGCTGTCTGGGAATTGAAGCAACATAACAAGTCACAGTGCCTCTAGCATATCCCTTTTGGTCTCTCTGTACCCCCTTTCCATGGCACATAGTGGAACAATAAAGATTTCAAATATAGAGTTTGACGGCTTCAGGCAGTGAATTCTGAACTAAACAGCTCCTCACTTCTCTGGTTCTGTTTAACCAGGTGTTTGTCAGTTGATCGTCCATCCCCCTGAGTGTGTACTAAATCAAAACAATATTTTGACAACCAAGACACAGTGTGTTCAGGAGCTCTTCATTTTGAAGCAACAATTATCAGAGAATACAAAATACTTATTTTAAAAATAAACACCATGAAAATGGAGGAGAGAAAAAGTTATTCCCCATACAGAGGCAGCTGTGGAATTTCTCTCGGATTTTTTAAATTAATTTCAGCCATAAAAAAGCTCTTGGGAAGAAATCTAATGTTTACTTCTTTATGATTCAATGTTCTGAACATATTTCACTGATCACGGTTATAATGTACATATTACTTTAAGGAAGCTTTTTTAAAAATATAGAACCTACATCTATTTTAAAACTAATTTTAAAAAGAAAAAGACTGGCATTTTGTTTGTTTGTTATTTAGTCGTATGTATTATTGAGGGGGTTCTACTAAATTTTTTAGTGTGCAGATAATACAAAAAACAGAGGTCAAACTGGAAACCCTGTTTCATAGGTTTTATTTTATATTTTTCAGGTGATACTCAGTTTCTTCAGATTTTCTTGCAATAGCAATACAAAGACAACAATGTTCAAAATGTTGCAGATAAGATGATGCCTGCAACCAGCCTGCACGTCAGCACTTAAATCAAGTTCCACAAGACCCAATCTCACAATGAGCTCCACGTAGATTCCAGGTTGACTGCCCACATGAGGCTCTTAACAGGATCAGGGCCTACTGGCTACGATTTGTTCAGCACACAGGGCCAAAATGTAAACCTTACTCAGATGACTAGTCCCATTGATTTAATGGGATTAATTCTTGTGAGTAAATCCTCACCTATGTGAAGAACGGGTTCACAATCTGGTGCACAGATTCCAGAATTGCGCTCATGGAGTCTGACCTTCATTCACACTAAAACCCCTTTACACTGCCAGAATGTGAATGAGAGTCAGGCCGATGGGGTAATATCCTAGCCTCACTGAAGTCAATGGCAAAACTCCCAGAGGCCAGGATTTCATCCTCAGCCTATAAGGCTTTAAATTACTGGGCCCATTTTTGGCACATGGGTTCAATTCTTTATTCCTATACAGACCATTTTTGTAATGTAGTGTTGTTGGCTTTTTATCAACTATTGTGTAAATTCAAGTCTTTCACAGGAAGGTGTTTGATTACTTCTTGATGAATCTTTCAAACATTCTATTTTAGAATATTTGGAACATTTCTCCCTTGCTATACTTGAAGCTAAATGTTAGTCTCATTATTTTATTGTTGCGTTTCAGCTTGGAAAAGCACTATTTTATTTCATATGCAATGATTACTATTGATATTTTTGTGAAGTACTTCAAGATGTCTTGTACATAGATTTTTCTCAGAAGAAAATGCTCTCTGTGTAATCCCCCATGGCTTTAAAAGGTTTTTATCCTCCAGTTATTCTAAACTATCAAATCATAAGAGAAAAAAGTATAAGTCTATGCTGAGGGAAAGGGATGGGATAAAGAAGGTTTGTAGGACTACAAGAAATACTCTGTGCCTTTTCCCTTTCTCTTCCCCTTTTTAGGCAATATAAAGTGTAGTAGAAAAAATGAATGTATCTTTCAAAGTGGATTCATACAGCTTCAAATTTTATATTTAACGGGCAACATTCTGCTCTCAGAGGAAGCTCTCTGCTCAAAGAAGAAGGAGATCTGCCTCTTTGGTTCCACCATTGCTTACCCTAGTCATATTGTCTTTATTGCAGACTTAACTCAGGTGGTTGGCACCCGAGTCTGAACACACTAGCCTGGCTCTGAGCAGCCACACTGCAAAGCCTGACCTGAGTGACTGTGTTCTCACTGGTACGGCATTCTCTTGTGTGTCACCAGGACTTTAGTTCTTTGTGCTGCAGTAAGCTGAACTGCACTAATTCTTTCCCAGTACATTGTCGGAGGACTTGACCGTCTCATAGATTCATGGTATTTAAGGCCTAAAAGGATCACCATGTTCATCTAGTCTGACCGCCTGCACATTGCAGGCCACAGAACCTCGCTCACCCTCTCCTGTTATAGAGCCCTAACCTCTGGCTGAGTTACTGAAGTCCTCAAATCATAATTTAAAGATTGCCAGTTACAGAGAATCCACTGCCACTGTCCTGGGCACACATGGGGAATTATGGGAAGGCACTGA
The DNA here is from genome assembly GCA_007922155.1 of Mesoclemmys tuberculata. Classification (NCBI taxonomy): domain Eukaryota; kingdom Metazoa; phylum Chordata; order Testudines; family Chelidae; genus Mesoclemmys; species Mesoclemmys tuberculata. The sequence goes on along the minus strand of ML675620.1, from coordinate 32,387,425 downwards.
AGGACTATCAGCAGACTAGTTGTCGAGCTTGCATTCTCGGTGCAAAGTGATTAGGTTACCAGCCCATGTGAACACCTCATTTGGACTTTAGCCCACAGCTAGCCCAGGTTGAAAGCATCCCAAACTCAGGTCAGATGGTTTTGTGTTTGAAGGGGAGGGGTTAGAAGCAGAAAGATCTTGATTAACTCTTCTGTGAAGACATATGTATAGAAGCCTCTGATGGGGGAACTGTAGGGTGTGAGATCCATTGAGCTAAAAGGGGCACACTGGGGCAAGGAAAGTGGCTAGGCTCCTCAGGATTCCCTTCCTCCATGACCTGAAAGCCAATTAGGTCAGGTCAGGCTTCACAGAACCGTAGAGGCGTGCGGTGGCAGAGTTGCTAGATGGGTTTTTCCACACCAACAAGAGAAACACCACTAGTTAATATGGTCCAAAGCCTAAATATTCAAAAGCATCCACTAGCTGAGTGCCTCAGTCTCCGGTGCCCAGTTTGAGATGCCACGGTCCTGATTTCCACTGATGCTGGGCACCCGCAATCCCAGCTGACTTCAATGGGAGTAGTTGGTACTCAGCAAATCTGAAAATCAGGCCTGCATTTCTTAAGTTGGGCACTCAAAGTTCTGGGCAGCCACAATTTAAGGCCAAGGCTGTATTAGCTCCTCCAGTTAAGTCCAGCCATCCGTCTTCTCGACAAGTAGAATAAAGTGACTTACTGCTTTTTCAGCATCAACTTCTCTAGCCATCAAAGAATTTTGTGGGTATCCAGGGAGTTCGGAACCATAATAGAAACAGCTTGGGCAGTATAGAGAAAAATATCATCTCTGCTATCATTGTACAGGATGTATTCAATTATTGTTACTTTTTGTTTGATATCCTCCATTAAATTCCATCTGGCAGAATGAGCTAGTGAAGGGGAGTATAATCTTTAGTTAGGTGGATTTTGCTGGAAGCTTTTCAAATTTTTCAATGAGTTATTAAAGTGAATGCAAAAATCTGTCCCTAGTATCAGCTAGCTAATATCTGGTATGGAAGCAAAGGCTAAAAAGATAGTGGACTATGCTTCTCTGAGATGAAAAGCACAAGTTTTCTCTCTCAATGCTGAAAAGAATGTCAATACTATAAGGACGTACAGAACAGAGAGTAGATATGCCAGAGTTTTGTCTTCTCTTTTAATATTAAAGAATGTATTGTGAGTTGTGTGAGTGTGAAGTGCAGTAGTGTAGCAGATCTGTAGTTTACAGTTGGCTGTAGTAACCCCTGCAAGATGCTCAAAGACTTTTTTATTTGGACTAAGGACCAGAGTGAGTCAAAAAACTTCCATCTAAATATATTTTGGCAGAAAACGGCTTTTTGACAAAATGGAGATTTTTTCCAATAGTACGGTTGTCATGAAAATTTTTGGTTTTTCAATGAAAAGCTGAAAAAATTGATGAAAATGGAAAAATATTCTTTTTTGTAAAGATTTTGCACAAACAAAAACAATATGATGACCCCCCTCTACTAAGGAGACAGGGTGATTTAGGATATTTGTACAGTTACAGTAAGAAAGAGACAGAAAAGGGACATTCATGGGACAGTAAGCGATCCTTTTAGCTGGGTTCTGATTACTCACACTAACATTGAACATGGATTTCTACTATTTCTTGGTTTGAGAGCTCCTCCCACCTGTCCCTCCCACCACTATTTCACCTATCCTTAGCTAGAAAGTCAGTTTATGGAATAAATCTAAACCTAACTCTAAAATAAAATAACGATACAGCATTTCTGCTGTTACAGGATAAAAGAGTGGATTTCAGAGAAGACCATGAAACTGGTAGGAAAAAGGAAATAGAATTTAAGGAAGAATAGAAACATGACAAAAGAGATCTCTGTGGAGAAAAAAAAAATCTATCATACGGTAAGTGTTATGGGAAACCAGAGAAATAAATCTGTTTCTTCTGTTCAATTCCTATAAGTTTCCATCAAACCTTTGTGGAGGGCCTAAATGAGACAGATGATAGTAGTCATGATTATGTTAAATGAAAAAGTGTTATATTAGAATAATCATTACGTAGTTTGAGAATACTTATGTTATCAGCCAGTATATCTTTCCCTAGTATTCCATACAGAGTCAAGAATATCCTGAGAGCTATTTAATAAATTATATTCTCCAATATAAAGAGGTCTGGGTAAGACAAAGTAAATAGAGGGGAGATGGAGTGGAGGAGAGAGAGAGCCAGAGCAATTTTATTATTCAGTTGTATCTGGAAAATATAAGAAGGAACCTATTACAACTGCAGATACAGGCCCCTGTTATCCCTCCCTCCAACCCTCTTCCCACCTATCATGAGAGGAACAAAACTAGTGAAAAGACTGCAGAATGCTTGAGGAAAGGGGGTTGCTTGACTACACAGAGGGGAAAGGTCAATGTGTAGAATGTCTTCATACCCACTACACAATCTCTGCATGACCAATGGCCAACTTGGAGAAGCTAGGAGAGGCCTGGGATTGTCATTCTGTGTGTCCCTCTCTTTTGCAGACATAGCATCAGTAGTTCTTATATATAGCCTAGTGTTGGACTGTGAATCACTACTCAGCAGAAGAGTCTAAGAAACGTTTTGTAAGGCACAACACTCACGAAGTAATGATCAGTTACTTACAAGTTGGAAGCTTATTGGGACGGTCTCACACACAGTCACCACAAGTCCCAGACACTACACAGCTTCAGTTTCCCTTTGTTAGTTTTGACTATTTACAGCTTTTGTTTTTTTGTTATGCATATGTCTGAGTTTTATTTTTATATTAATTCTGCGCCCATCAGGAATGTTTTGTGTTCATTCAAACATCTTTTCTAAGTTTCTCGTTACTTTACAGAGGGCAAGTGCTAGCAGCCCCATGCCACCATTACAGGATGGTAGTCAAAGATGAGCACTGAGGGTTATGGAAATATATTATGGGCCCACAGAGGTCTGGCTCAGGGATCCCTAACCACTATACAAATATCAGGCCCTATGCTGGAGTACAGCTACTGGCGTAGCACTCATTGGAGAATGTCAGGATTATATTTACTGTCTGGGTGATATTTACCTGCACCCTGTCCCTTTAATGTTAGGCCCTGTCTCACTAAGTGTTTGGAACTGTGCTGACGAGGTCAAAGGGAAGGAATACAATGGGGAAGCAGGCCAAGGAGGGTTGTTGTGTGCTGCAGAGGCTGAACTGGTGTGGGGCTTGTGCGAGCTGCATTTGCTTATTTGACACAGTTTAGTCCTACAAACCGAATTTTTGTACGCGCTATACATTTTCTGACTTACATTTTGTCTAACAGTTTTTAGTAACTTTTTTTGCCGAGCACTGAGGGAGGTAGGAAAGTAAACCCAACAAACCAGACTTCATGGAACATCATTTGTGGGTCAAGCTAATTGTAATCAATGTGATCATCCATAATAGAGATTTTTCAACATATTGCATGGCCATATCCCAGACATGTATGCTTTTCCCATACTCAGAAAAGTCTTTACTAACTGATGCTCGTGTAGAGTCACATTTAAAGCAAAGGAGAGACCCAAACTTGAAAAATCTGACTTCCTAATGAGCCAGGCTTGTACTATTACAAAATACCACAGTAATCACGTAAAAAATAAAAATAAAAAATTCAAGAATTTATTGTTCTCTCATTTGATTATATAGCAGTATAAATTACATTAAACAGGTTGGAAATTTCTGAACACAAATCTTTACTGCAATACTACTGAGTATATAAAAACTGTTACGTGATTTGAGTGTTTTGGGGAATTTAAACTGGTCAGAATTTGCCATTCTGTTGGATAGTGGAACTACACTTGCCACAGGAACTTTCTGTTTAATGTGGAGAGATACGAAAATTTCTATCATTGATAGCAAAACTGGTGACAGTAACAAAGACTCATCTGGAAACAACTGTTTATGAGCGCATGGTCGTAATGGATGACTGGACAGACTGAATATTTTATCTTTTGTTTACTAGAAATGTCAGGATAACATTACATTTACAAGGGGAGGTGGAATGTTGCACTCATGAGAGAACGTCAGGATAGTATTTATTGTCAGAGTGATATTTACCTGCACACTGTCCCTTAAATGTTGTGCCCTGTCCCTTCAGAGCTCTGTTGAAGAGGTCAAAGAGAACATGGTGGAGAAACGAGAAGTGGGCCCAAGAGGGCTATTGCCCTGGCCAGGCTGAGCTGTTGTATGGCTTGTGCAAACTGCATGTGTTTGTTTTTTTCAGAAGAAAAATTAAAAGGCTTTTCCCATAACTCTTGCCTCAAGTGCAAAAAAATACTGAATGGAATCCCTATGTTTCTTGGTCATTGTAACAGCTTTGCATAGGGCCCCCCTCTCTGCTCAGGTCCTCTGCTCCCCAAAACCACTCGCAGACTTCGGCTTTGTGCTCCCACCAGTGCTTTTTATTTACAGGTTGTTACCCCCCATCATCTACCAATACACAGTCCAGCCTAACATCCCCAAGGGTCTCACCATTTTAGCCACTGTTCAAGGGAAGCTCATCTCCCCTACTGGAGCGTCTCTCTTTTCTGGCTGTTTGTCCTTCCCCGCACTTCTTTCCTGTGAGCCTTTATGGTGCCTGGCTAACAAGCCCGGGAGCTGCTACTCAGCGGCCCACTCTGTGCAGGTTTACTCAGCTTGTTCCAATTCCCCCCAATTAGGGCTCCAGTGGCAGGGGCTGACTCAGCCTACTTTCTCCCAGCCCCCTGTCACAGTCATACTAAAAAATCTACTGCTGAATCATAATTATATTAACATTAAGGGCCCTGCTCTGTCTTTGCACACAATCCCCAAGTGTAACTTCCATAGGTAACATTATCCGGTGCCACTCCTGGAAAGCAAATCTTGACCAAGCTACATATCACATTGCCTCTTGCAGGAGTGCAGACCCTTATTAATGGTACATCAAACTTAAATCAAAAGAAAATTTACTAGAGCTGGTTAGCCTGATAAATAAGAGTGTTGACATTAAAGTGCGGTTCTACTTGGAAAATCAATCCTGCAGAAATGCCGTGGGAGTGTGTGTGGGAGGTAGGGGTGGGGAGAACTTCCCTTTTTATTGTCCCTCCATTCCATTCAGTTCCATTTACAAGGAAAACTATTTTTTCCCACATATGTGCAGTTTTGCAAAGTCAACCTGGGTTCTTTTCTACTCACACCAACAAAGGTTCTGCAGGTGAATTTAGTTATTTAGATTTTAAAAAAAGATGCCTTTCCCAAGCTCTACATGCCCTGCCATCAACTAAAGAGACAGTACCTGCCTCACAAACCAAAGCAGTGGCCAATCCCACCCCATGTACAACAGTCAGACAGACAACAGAACTGAGAAAACTAGAACATCCCCATTCTCTCTGACCCCCAAAGAAACCCCACTTGTCAGCACTCCCCTAGTGCGAAGTATGGACTTGCTGCATGCCCTGAATATCAGCACATTTGGGCTATTTCAGCCATAGATGGGGAATGGGAAGTGCACTCCAAAGCTGAGGGGTCTTTATGAGGAATGGTCTGCCACCAGGTCTTTGTTATATATCAAAGGATTTCCAGTTCATGAGCCACTGCTGACCATAACTGTAGTAGTATGGCTCAGGGAGATAGGTAATCTTTAAGTTAGGTGGGTCCAAGGCTCTTTAGGATTCTGTAGGTTGGAACCAGCATCCTAAGTGCCATACGTAAGTCACCAGGCAGCCAGAGCAGATGGTGGAATAATGGTGTTATGTGCTCACAGTGTGATGCTGCACTTAATAAGCAGACTGTCATATTCTGCACTAACCTCAGTTACTGGCTGGATTAAAGATGTAGACAAATGTAGAGGACAATGCAGTAGCCTAGTCTAGAGGTGACAAAAACATTCGTCACAGCAACTGGGACCATACCCATGAGGAGAAGTTGTATGCTCCTTCCTGGGCAGACATATATAGAAAAATATGCCCTCCTGCCCCTTTGTCACTGCTCCTATTTGCTCATTTTAAAGCATGTCAAAATCTACACCTAGACCCAAGCTGAAAATTTTGTTACTAAAAGACGGACAAACCCTCAATTAAGAGATGGGAGACTGATATAATCTCAGCCCTACCCTCCAATGGCTTCCCTCAACCCACCAAAAAACATTTCATTTTACCCAGAACATTCTATTCCATTTTATAGCATCCTTCTCACCGCAGCATCTGAACACCTTCCAGAGAGGCATCAAGGAACATGACTAACATCTGTGGTGTGTGGTTCATTCGCAGGGTAGTGTTATGTTTGGTAGGGTTATTTATAAATGGTGAATAAAAACTATGCTTAGTGATAATTAAGGTTGTGGCAGGACACACTCCACACTCCCTAAACTGGCTCTTGCTGCTGGGGCAGTTGGCTGCCCTAGATGTTGGGGAACCTGACCACCAGGCAGGCTGCTGAGGAGGTAGAGAGGAGGGCAAAAAGTAGGAAATCAATCAAGTTTCCATTGGAATACTGTTTTGTTTCCATCCAAATTTTGTTGAAATTGACATGTTACCGCAGAATGTTTCCATTTCAATGAACTGGCATTTCCCAATGGAAAAATATTCCATCCTAAAATTTCTGACCAGCTCTACAGAGAAGTAGAAGTCACGGTTGAAGAAGTGTGTTTTGTATGTAGAGCAGAAGGTAGTGAGGTTTGTAGTGATCCTTAGTTTCTGTGGATGTTTGTTCCACAGCCTGGGACTGGCCCTCACTAAAGTTGTCTTCCTCACAGTTTACCCCTACTGTAGATTGATCCTCAGAAACAGTGGAATTGAGTTGTTAACCACGCTGCTCCTCCTGGAGCTTTTAGATATCGTAGACCCACTCCATTTAATGCTGTGAAGTTAAGGACTGAGACCTTGAACTTGACTTGATAGTGTATGGGAAGTTAGTGTAGAAAGCAGAGGAGAGGGTTGATGTGAGGTGCGGTAGTCTGTGTAACTGAACAGTCATGTTGTTATATTGTGTCCTAATTGGTATTTCCTAAGAGTTGATGACCCAGGTATATTGCATTGCTACGGTCCAGCTGGGAGGTGACAAAGTCATGTATAATCAGATCATTGTCCACAAGAATGGAATGGAGTGTCCTCACCAACTGGAGTGATTGTAGGAGGTGCTACTTTCAGACGCTTTTATGTGACAACTTAGTGACAATCAATGAATCCAGGAGCACACCTAAATTACAGACTGTTGACCAATTGTGGTGTGTGCCTCCAATCAAAGGAGTCTGTACCATGGCCTCAAACTCTTCACATTTCTTTCCTCTGCCTACCAGGATAACATATCTGTCTTTCTCAGGTTCGGATTCAACCAGCTGTTCTTCATCCATGCACTGGACCCTCTTGGCTACAGTGAAATAGTTATATGTGGTGAAGGTTAAGTAGAGCTGTGTCTCTTCTGTGCAGGTACACTAAGGCTGATCTCTTACCAATTCTCCTGATGGGAACAGACAGAGAATTGATCCTTGTGGGACTCAGTAAGTGAAGGGTCTGCTGGCGGAGGTGCAATTTCCTATCACTATCCTTTTGAAGTGCCCCTTCAGGAAGGACTGGACCTCTGCCACCTCTCATGTGAGACAGCAGTGTCTCATACTGTGTCCAGTGCTGCAGGAAAATGACAATAGATGTGTGCCTTTCATCCATTGAACTCATCCAACTAATACTGATGATACCTCTAAACATCTTTGTTACCATCCAATCCCCAATCTTGTCCAGACACCAAGAAATGGAGATATCAATTAGGCCATGCACTTATCCACTACCTTCAAACTACGTACTCACTGATCCTTTTACCTTTCCTACTGAAGATGGTCTTATTGCCTAATACTACTTCTAACCTACTCTGAATTACTTTGTGTCTACAGCACCTGGATTAGCCTGAACACTTAGCACACTTATGAAAACAGTATAGGGAGTAGGCCACAACTTCCCAAGGCAGCGTTGTGTCATCTCTAATGAAGCAGCTCTGCATTCTGCATTCTGTATTCCTGCTCTTCACTCCAAAATATTTTAGAAGATAAATACCTTGCCAATATTAAATAGTAGATTAATCTGTTGTTACACATTTAGAAAGGTTGAATGCTTCATGACAATTTAGTTTGCCTGCAATAACATTCAAATCAGGTTCTGCTTATCTCAATTCTACATGGGGTTTGCACCCTTAATAGCCTTTGTAACAGGGTGGTGGGGGGGTGGGTGTGATATTTCGCCCTCGTAGGTCTTGCGTTTTCCCGGCCTGGCCGGTGGTGCAGCTGGGGAAGGGTTGAGGGAGGGGCTGGGGCCCACTCTGCCCCTGAGTATTGCTACCTTCCCTTTGGGGTAGTCCGGGGTCCGCTTCCTGCTTCCCCAGCCAGGTGTCCCACCCTCCGACGTTACAGTAGTAACAGTGAAAGCTATAAGCCTCTGTAGGCTGCAGGCGGCAGCCTGCCAGCTCCAAGCCGCCAACTCCAACTGCAGGCTTTCGAGCTGCAAACCTCCAAGGCTATAAACTGTAACTGTGACTCCAAACTATAACTCCAACCTCCGTCCTCCACACCTTCTCTCTCCAAACTCCACAACCCACACTGCCTACCTGCCCCTGCAGGCTTTTAAGTGTTTGGGGCGGGGCTCCTTAATTGGCCCCAGGCGTCCTAATTACCTAAACTGCCCCAGGTGGTCTAATTGCCTAATCAGCCCCAGCTGAATTACCCAGGGAATAGGGCTTTGTTGAGCCTGGGGCTAATATACATGCCTTCTAGTACTTTTTCATAGCCGTCCGGCCTGACCCCGTCACACCTTCCAATTACCAAACATGTCAATAATACATTTTCATTTTTCACACAACCGGGGGCAATCTTCTCTTTAATACCTGAGCAAACTGTGCATTATTTTTACCTTTATACAATATTTCCACTTGTTGTGCTCTTTAAATATGCTTGGGTTGCGCATGTAAATATTTGAATGATCTAAAATTCCATCTGACAGAGGTCTTTAAGTAATTGATATTTGCTTTTTCAAGCCATGCAATGTTTTCCTCTATTGGTGGTACATAAGGGGTTTGCCAAAGACAGTTATTTTAGGCCTAAAGATACCGGAGGCTAGATCCTCAGCTACTGTAAATCAACCTAGCTTGAGTGACTTCAATAAAGTAAGGCCAGTGAACAGCAGCTGAGGATCCAGCCTTGAGTGTTTAGTATCTCTCGTTCATTATCTCTAAGTAAAACAGATAAAAGCAGCACTGAACTCTGAGGCACAAAGAAATACAAAAGAGATTTCAAAGATGGACTGCTTGCAGTTGTTTCCATCAAGTTAGATTCAGTTTACAGTCACCCAGGATATTGAGAAGAGCTTTCTGTTTCCAGTCACACCAAGCACTGTATTAAGTTATTTCAAAATTTTGCTGTCTGGGATAGTCAGATGGGACAGATCTCTCGTCTTTTTACCAAGGTGCCAAGGGACAACAATTATATAATCTTATCCCAGCACACTTCACTACAGGATATTCAGTTCAAAAGAGCAGCCCACACTGTGCAACCACAATTTCAGTTCAGTTTTAAGATAACAAAGCTTTTGTAAGAGAAGAAATAACTAATCATCTCTATGAAATAAAAATACCCAGTGCAATTCCATAAATTAATATGCTGCTACGAATCTGTTGGAGCAATTACAGAAATGTCAAGCAAGACCTTCAGAAGGATAAAAAACCTTATGTTAATATTCAGTATGATTCTATATGATCCAGTAGATTAAGGCACTTTGAATAATGCCCCATTCCAGTCATAAGTGATTTTTTTTTAAATTGGTGTGACAAACATTCATCCCATTCCCAGACAAAAGTATTATACAATAATAGTCCTTCGCCACAATCCGGGGTAATGTTTAGTTATCTGCTCAGTAAACACATCTAGACAGAGCATGCACATTTTTCCTGCAGGTGAGACTGAGCACATTTTCTTTGTATAATGCCTATCTGCTAACTGCATTCTAGGCATTTCACAGACATGTAACAATACAACACAGATTAAAAGGCAGATGTCCAATTCCCTTTTATTTGCCCTTTTATTTGCAGCCCTGGCACATAATCCTTTGAGTGAAGAATGGACATAGAAACTGAACCACCTTCTCAACTCTGGAAGTCATCTCTCTAGATCAGGATGGACGCTTATAAGTGAAACACTGTGAGACAACACACACTGCCGCTATCTGTGCTATATATTTTATAGTGATCAGTACAAGACCTATGTTTCCAGTGTAGTCATAGCTGCACCTGTCACAAAAATGAGATTCGCTTTTAATTCAAACATCATAATAAAAATGGTCATATCTTTGCAACACAAAGAAATGTGTAAATTTTACCAACATTCTCCAGAATGAATACCTACCCAGTAATCTACAAAAAGCCTGTTTTCATGCATTTAAAGGTCAAATGGAATGGGAAATAAAACAGTGGCAAAATATACTATTCTGTACCTTCACTCTATTTGACTTTACAAAGTTCTCCAGTTCAGAAATATTTCCACATGATATAGAGGGTCCCATTTAAAACTATGGATTAGTTATTAACAGAAACATCTGAATATACATAGATAATTCATACTACCGATCACCACAAGGGATCTCCCTAATGTCATCCATTTACCTACTGAATTATGCCAAACAATTATACAAACAATTACACAGTTCCAGGAAGCTCTGAATAGACCTTGCTATGGATTATTTCCCTTACATTTACAGTCTTCATAGTCTTTGCAAGACAATCACACAGTATCATTTTATAGCTCTGAAGACCACCAAACCATACTTTTCTCAGACTTTACCTGGAAAAACGGACCAAAACAGAATGGATTTCACAAAATAGCAGTATCTAACTATTCAGATTTCACCCAAATGATGGTGATGTCTAGGTATGGAATACAGTGACAAAGTGGGGGAGATAATATCTTTTATTAGACCAACTTCTGTTGGTGAAAGAGACAAGCTTTTGAACTTACAAAGAACTCTGCTTCAGGTCTGAGAATCTGAGGCTATGTCTACACTACAGACCTTAAAGTGATACAGTTATACTGATGTGGTGTTTTTATCTTATCATTTTCCTGTGTCAGTTAATTCAAGAGAATAGTGACTGTTAATGGCAACTTCATCTTGAATAGTTCTTTGAAATATGTGTTACCTACTTATGCTAAACAATCTGTTCCACCTTGTATTTAGTTTCCCAGACCTGAAGAAGAGCTCTGTGTAAGTTCGAAAGCTCGTCTCTCTCTCTCACCAATAGAAGTTGGTGCAATAAAAGATATTATCTCACTCAACTTGTCTCTCTAATATCTTGGGACCAATATGGCTACAACACCACTGCATACAACAATAGGTGTGGCATAAGCCTTCTAGGATCACAAAATACTTTTTTCAAAAACACTACTTACTGCTTAGTTTAGGTCTGGTCTACACTCTAGAGTTAGATTGATGCAAGGCAGCTTACACTGATCTAACTATGTAAGTGTCCACACTACAATTTTGCTCCCACTGACATAGCTGCCTATATGCTGACTTAATAAGTCCATCTCCACAAGAGGTAGAAAGTCAATGTCAAGGTAGTTAGGTTGACGCAGCGTCAGTGTAGACATTGTGTTATTTACATGAACTTTTACTGGCTTTCAGAGGCCATGCCACAATGCCAGTACAATCAATACAAGCACTCCTGGACGAGGACACACACCACTAACACAAGAAGCATAGCGTGGACATGCAAAAGCAATGTAATTATTGTGGCAGCTGTCTGCCAGCAAAACTTAGGTCAACAAAATTTTGTAGTGTAGACATGCCCTTAGTGGCAGCAGTTTAGAGAATCTTATTCTCTCTCTCTACTCCTTTCAGTTTATTTTCATTCTACTTCTTTGATTCTTCTCTCTCTTCTTTCCAGTCGTTCTTTACTTTATTCATGAAAGATACTAGTCACTTAAACAGTTTTTGTCATGGAGCTCACTGAGAGCAGGACTGGATCCTACAATACTTGTCACCATAAAAGAAGTATGCCAAATATAACTAAATTCGCACCATGCTACTATGAAGGTGTTCTAAGTAGGAGCGGTATTTCCATTTTACACTGCATGGGGGGAACTGAAGCCCAGAGATTGAGTAACTTGGCCTAGAACCCAGAAGTGAATATAGACTCTGTGGACAGAGTTCCTGACACCCAGTGTTGTGCTAAGATCATTCCTTTCTTGCCATGAGAATAATGAAAAATCAGTTTTTGCTAATAATATACTTGATAAATGTCTGATGTCCAGATAGAAAATAGTGGTAAGACTAATAATCTCTTTAACAAAACACATCTGAAGGATACTTTAATTTTTGTGGCATAGCAAAAGGTGTCCATATTCATCTGGCCAAAACTCCTCTTAGCTGCACTGTTGTTTCAGTTCACACTGCTGTCACTTTGAGTGTTTGCATTTATAAATCATAATTTGCATGGAGCATGAAAGAGAAGTGTATAGATAGTATATAGATTTCTATATGACCTTTGATCCTAAAGTTTAGGGAAGTTTTCTCTCTTAAATCCCCAACTGGCTAATTAAATTCAAATAATTATGCTGTCCATTTGTGTGATACTGGAATAGAAATCCCTACCAAAGGACTGTATGTATCATAAATACAAAAGTAATATCAGATATGTGTACACTGAAGGAATATAAACAAGTTTTAAAGTGCACATTTACCACCAGGACTTAAATTCTCATATACTATTTCATGGAGCCCCTCACGCACTGTCCCCCATTAAGGGCTCCAGGCTTCAGTCATGTAGGGTGTACCCAGGCTCGGGGCTTCAGTCTTACAGGAGGCACCAGGGCTTTCCCCAGGGATTTGAAAATATTTACTAAGGCTCCTCTCCAGACAGCTTGGGCTAAATTTAAACTCTGCTTACACATACGTAAATACCACCTATCAACATTGCTGTGAGTACACAATGACATTTAAACATCAAGTGGCTTAAAAGCTGTGCTCGCAATCTTTTTCTGTTTGCTTTCTTTGAGCAGCCACATTTTACTCACATGAATGTTCAGCAAGTGAATTTAAACTCATGTGTTAGAGTATCTGTAGGTAGCAGTTTTAAACTGGCATACAGGAATATTCCCACCAGAAATCATATCGTCTACAAATTGGGATATTGCTTGATATAGCATAATGTTTGTGTTCCTAAAAGCCACTCTCTGGAGACCTGGCATATAGCTAACAAAGGCCCAGATTCAAAGCCTGTTGAAATCTAAGCAAAGGCTCCCTCAGGCTTTGGCCAGGGTCTCCATGAGGCAAACAAGGGCCTGACCACATCCTTCACTGAGTGCACATGCAATTATTTTGTGTGAATCTGATGAGAGAAAATTAAATTCTACAATCAACTAAGTAAATCTTGCAAGAGCCATAAGTTCTAGGAATGTCTTGAGTAAAAGCCCAAGAGACTCAGAAAAGAAACAATCCTGTTTATTTCCTGCATCTCTCTAAACTGCTACGTTTCCCTGAGAGATTCAAATTCTCAGTTGTCCTCCTTAATTATAATGTTCCTACTTCACTCAACTCAATAGGAGCTTTAATATTGACTTAAATGGAAGCAGGTGCAGGATCCAGATGAGGTGTGCTCATTTGACCAGGGCGTAAAAGCAATGACTTAATCTACACCCATTCACAGCTAATCATCACAACTCAGATTTCAAATATCCATCTCAAAGTTGTAATCACTCAGATTCCATAGTCACTCAGCTGCCACCAGAATGTATTCAGTTTAAGAACCTATACAAAAACTTTTGGGAAAAAAAGTGAGTAAATTCAAATAGCAAATAAATGCAAGGAAATAATTAATCTGCTCACAGACATTCCATGAGCAGAAAAGAGGCTACATTCATTTACTAAATTTATTTGCTGATAATTATTCACTGTACTCCAAGACTAATTTAACCTTTCCTCTCTACACATTGCTCTTAGTAAAATGTAAGTATTGAAATAGCATCAACTTTGTTCTCTATTATCATGATCAATTTAAGACTTTTATTCCATTTGGAGCCCACACGTTGGTAGATCATCCCTTCTTTAATTATTGTACAAATACTATGAGCTTGATCATGCCCAAACTTTCAACTGGTGCACAAAGAACCTTCTTCCTCACTCTACACCCCTTCACTGGGCCTCAACACAGCTCCTTTGGGATCCCCAGGCACTGCTCCCTGTTAGTTCACCTATGGACACTTAGGTCCTGATCCTGGTATTTTGTCCATTGACTTCAGTAGGCATTAGATCATACTCTACTCATCCAAGAATCAGAAGGGACCATGGTCCAATCCTGAAAACACTTACTCAGGCAAAAAGTCCTTACTCATGTAAGTGGTCTCATTGAAGCTAAAGAAATTACTTGTTTGACTAGGAATGCGGAAGTTTGGGTCTATAGTAAACCCTGATATAGAGAAACTCCATGTTTAGTGAAACACAGTGAAAACCTGAATGCTTTCAGTGTTGGTATAGCGGATCTCCCCTTGTAAGGTTTTTCTGTTATAAAAAAATACAGGTTTGATTATAAAAGGTTTCCACAACACTGATTTCACTATCCTGGTGGTGTATCAAGGTAACCACTGATACAGCCATTCCCTATCTGGGGAAATCCTGGCTTGGTCCGGGGATGAACTTAATGATGTAGTAGCTCTGTTCCATCTCTAATTTCTATGACACATCAATTAATCATTGGCAGAGTTAAGGGTAAAGGCATATGTGGAAGTAGCTAAGAAAAATGTCAAGTGCCTGAATGTTATAAAGGTTTTGGGAGCACAGTATAAACACATCTGTCAGGCTAACAGATTTTGCATAAACTGATTTTTGTTTAAACTGCAAGGAAAGCTGAGATGTCCAAACTAAATGAGGTAGCATAGGGCCCTAATTGTAGATATCTAAATCATGGTCAATACCATAGCTAACAGCTCTTCCTCTGTAGAGTGTAAGTATAGAGAACTAGATTATCAAACAGTTTATTTAAAAACAAAGTTGCTGACAACCTTTGTCTGTCAACTGACAGATGGAGACATATACATCACTGAAGGACTGTTTTGGTGTTTTACAGTCAGGTTTGTTTGTTCATATAGCCTCAGCCACTGAGCTTGTCAAATCAGTAAAATCAAATAAAAATCAATATAAAAACAGCAAATCATAAAAAAGTCTATACTAAATTATTATGGCATAAGATCCATAATGGATCATATGAAATGAGATTTTCCTTTCTTTTACTGCTGTGGCATTAATTTCTGTTTTATGGAGACTGGATTGTACAGAGGATTGGTAATGAAATCCAGATTGGTAACGGGGAAACAGTTTCTCATCTGTAGGGTGCCAATTAAAATGAGCCCCAGAAGTAGTGACTGAAAGTTGTTAGTTACTATCTCTGGTGTTATGTAGCAAACAGGTTGTTGGTCCCATCCAGTTTTTACTGGGTATGTTTCCACATTAAAAAAAAAAAACATCAACCCAACTGAAACTGACCTGGTGCCAGCAGTGAGACCAAGCATTGAATGGGCATAGAAACTTCCATGTGTTAGCTCTTAGTCTGAGAACTGGCCCCACTCAGTCAGAACTAAGGTCCATCTGTGGCAGAGGATGGTATGAAAAAGCTCGTGTTGCCATTTCAATTCGTTTGGATAACTGATGAACTTCAGTCCTCGGGGTTGGTACATTCAGAAGCATTAAATTCATTTACAAAACTTGAGTGGTACTTGTTTATTTTTGCCTTTTGTTATGCAACTCTGTAATAGTGATTGTTTTGGCTTTTTCCTGCCTGGCTGAGACGTGTGTCCATATTGTTCAGATTTTGGACCTTGTTCTGAATTTTCAGCTGTTTAGTAGCCTTCTTTGGGGATTACAATCAAAAAGCTATTTTCCATGAGGGTGATGGCTCGAAACTTCAGAGTGGCTGTGCAAACCGGCAGTTTGCCAGCAACAGGGACCTTGGAAAGGTAAGTAGAGAATGTTGTAACTTAATATTTATTCCTTTAATGAGGGGGACATTTTGACTCAAGGTATAAAACAGGAATTACTGAAATGCACTTACACAACCTTGCAAGGGGATTCTACCACAATAATGAGCAACAATATTCACTGGAGTGGTTATATGCAATGTATCATTCAAATAAGCATTCACACTGAGCAGTGACGCTGGCAAATGAAGATACAGCAGCAATGCATTCAAGGAAACACTTAATCCCAGGAATGGAAAAACGTGATTGTTCGGGAGAGAAAAGAGGCTGCTCTTTCATTAGACCATTGGCTACCCCAAAACACCATACATTCACAGTAATAATGGTTCTGTCTGCAACCTCATTTTCTAGACCAGCTAAAACTAGACCGGTCTTGGCAGGTGCTGTATCTTTTATATGTTTAAAGCTGCATAAAAATATTCACACATTAGCATTACAATGTCAGATATTCTTGGTACCTTTAAGGTCATGTAACCCAGGCACAGAAGTAATCTCTGATCTTTGCCTGGTTTCTTATGCTCACAGACTCATTCTTTGAATAATAGTGCAAATATTTAGAAAGGATAAAATGATTTGGGCAAAACTCCCATTGACTTCAGTAGGACAATGAGCTGGCCCAAAGTGCACAGCCTATTTCAATAATTCAGGAGCTTGAAGGATATGAAATACTTCAGCCCAATCATCCTATGTTGCAGGTGTATATTGTGCACTTCACTGTAAACACAGATGTCAGCTTATTAGTTGTTATGTGATGTACTCTGTGAGTTATGGTTGCTGTGGCTGGAAGACCCTCAGAGGAGGGGAGATCTCAGCTGGGAGCAGCTAAGGCAGTGTTCCATGTGCTCCCCACCTCCCCCTCAAGTGGGTGGAGGCTGCTGCTTCACTCTCCCCCATTCTTCATGCTGAATGGCTTGGGGAGTGAGGGGAAAAGGGAAGTGGCAGGGCGAGTGGATATGCCAACATATCTGGCATGGTTCTTTTCTCATATGGCAGGGGAAGGGGGTATGCCGAAATATCTGGCATGGTTTGTTTCTCCTCTCCTACTTCTGGTGTGGAAAAAGGGAGGGGGTTAGAGTTGGGATCCAGTCAGGGCCCTTTGACAGGCCATAAGAATAGAGGGGGCATGATCCTCACATGCCCCCTCAGCTTTATGGTACATCAGGTGCCATTGATGCCAGAAGAAAGCCATGCTGGATAACTGTGTGGGGTTCACTGCAGTCAGTGACTAACTGTTTAATTAAAGTTGCAGCATCCAAAAATAACCTCATTATGGTGCCCATGTTGCAATGATTCCACGCCCACAGCAACATATTAGATTATACGAAGTATGTGTACACCAAGCATCAATATTATTGGAACTAGAGCTGAGCAGAAAATGGAAATCCCAACCCATGTAAAATGCATTCTTTAAACAGTTTTCACCCCAAACCAGGAAGTAAAAAGACGTGAAATTTTCCCCAGAGGGGATTTCCAAGGAAAGTCTGTTTCAGAACTGAAACCATCTTTTGCTTATCAGCAGCCTGGTAGACAACTGGAGCACTCAGCGTCCCTGCCTTCCCACCCCTTTGCTGGAGAGGCCACCAGGCTGCAAGGGAGGCAAGGACCTACAGCTCCACCTCCCCACCTCAGCCGTCCCTGACTGGAAGGCTCGTCAGTTTTGCTTTCTCTCAGCAGGCAGAAAGAGAAATTGAAAGGCGCCTTCCAGCCAGGCTGCAGGGGCGCTGTCATTTTCCCGTTCCTGATGGAAAATTGATATTTCCTGGCAAAACGGAAATTTCCCCGTGGAAGATTTTGATTTTGAGAAAAGGGCCATTTCCATTGGGAAGCCATTCTGGTGGAAAATTCCCAACTAACTCTACTTAAAACTGCTTCGCCTCACTCAAAAGAATGCCTATGTGCAAAAAGTAATGGATTCATAATGAGGAGGGGGAGTGAGAGAAAAGAAAAGCAGGGGGTGTAGTTGTGATTCCGGCATTTATACTTTTCACCTCTGGAACCTGGCCTCACTTCTTGCTAAGGATTCTGCTGATTGAAGTCTGTGTGTGTGTGTGTACTTTAAAGAGTGGAGTATTCACATTACTCAACAACTAGAAAACATGGTGTCACGCGGGCTGCATTAGGAGGGGGGGGCATTTGTGTTATTTGACATTAATGTGTCAAAATCATAATGATTCATGTAAGACATAGACTCATAGACTCATAGACTCATAGGTCAGAAGGGACCAATATGATCATCTAGTCTGACCTCCCGCACAAGGCAGGCCACAAAACCCTACCCATACACATTTATAACAACCCCGAACCCATGACTGAGTTATTGAAATCCTCAAAAATGAGATTTGAAGACCTCAAGCTGCAGGGAATCCACCAGCAAGCGACCCATGCCCCATGCTGCAGAGGAAGGCGAAAAACCTCCGGGGCCTCTGCCAATCCGCCCCGGAGGAAAATTCCTTCCCGACCCCAAATATGGTGATCAGGTAAACCCTGAGCATGTGGGCAAGACTCACCAGCCAGCACCCAAAAAGGAATTCTCTGCAGTAACTTAGTTCCCATCCCATCCAGCATTCCCACAGACCATTGAGCAGACTTATCTGCCGATAATCCAAAATCAATTGCTCAAATTAAACTATCCCATCATAACATCCCCTCCATATACTTATCAAGCTTAGTCTTAAAGCCAGATAAGTCATTTGCCCCCACTACTTCCCTCGGAAGGCTATTCCAGAACTTCACTCCCCTAATGGTTAGAAACCTTCGTCTAATTTCTAGTCTAAATTTCCTAATATCCAATTTGTACCCATTCGTCCTCGTGCCTATAATAGTACTAAACTTAAACAATTCCTCTCCCTCCCTAACGTTAATCCCCCTGATATATTTATATAGAGCAAGCATATCCCCCCGGAGCCTTCTTTTGGCCAGGCTAAACAAGCCAAGCTCTTTCAGTCTCCTTTCATAAGGCAGATTTTCCATTCCTCGGATCATCCTAGTAGCCCGTCTCTGAACCTGTTCCAGTTTGAATTCATCCTTCTTAAACATGGGACACCAGAACTGCACACAATATTCCAGGTGGGGTCTCACCAGCGCCGTATATAACGGCACTAACACCTCCTTCTCCTTGCTGGAAATACCTCGCCTGATGCATCCTAAAACCGCATTTGCTTTTTTAACAGCCATATCACATTGGCGGCTCATAGTCATCCTGTTATCAACCAATACCCCAAGGTCCTTCTCCTCCTCCGTCGTTTCCAACTGATGCATCCCCAACGTATATGTAAAATTCTTATTATTAATCCCTAAGTGCATGACCTTGCACTTTTCACTATTATATTTCATCCGATTACTATTGCTCCAGTGTACAAGGTAGTCCAGATCTTCCTGAATAGCATCCCTGTCCTTCTCCGTGTTAGCAATACCCCCCAGCTTCGTATCATCCGCAAATTTTATTAACACATTAGACTCATAGACTCATAGACTCATAGACTCATAGACTCATAGACTCATAGACTCATAGACTCATGCCATGTCAGGTACTGTTAAAAAGGTTATAATATGCTGAATAAGATGGTAATATTTATGTTCATGTGTAATATGTGTGAGGAAAGTTATGGAGATCTTTGATATTCTGTATTTCAAACTGTGCTGTAAAAGACACACCCCAGACAGAGAGGCCACAGGACAATAGCCCGCTTAATGGCCCATCAAGATCTTTACAGAAGCCAGAGGCCCGGGAAGAAGCTAAAGGCATACCTGAAGAGTTACCAGGATTGGCCCATGTGACTATGGACTTCATTTTGGTTCCAGTAAAGTTCCACAAGCCACATGGCCAGTAACAGAGGGTATATAAGATCAAACCACAGAAACCATTTTGTCTTCGTCTTTGCCTTGTGTCCTTGTTCCTGTCCAGCTGCGGACACACCTCTGGATTAACACACTTTGCAACTGAACTGAAGGACTTAGACCCATCCAGGTACTGGATGTATACCAGAGGAACTATACAAGCCTGCAACTCCACAATTGTTCTAGAGACCTGATGTATATGGACTTTTAAATCATTTGTATATATCTGATTGCTTTAAGCCTTTAACACTTCTCTTATTGTTTGTTTTTCTTTTACTAATAAACCTTTAGTTTTAGTTACTAAAGGATTGGCTGGCAGCGTGGTATTTTGGGTAAGATCCAAACTTATAGTGAACTGGTACTGTGGCTGATCCTTTGGGATCAGAGGGAATCTTTTAGTAAAGAGCATAGAGTTAAAGCAACTGGCCTCTTTACTGGACCTAGTGTCAGTTTGGGAGCCAGAGACTGAAATGCAGTAAAGGGGGCTGTGTGTATTTGCACAGTGGCTTCTTGATAACCAGTGTGGGGGAATCAGAAGCACTGTTTGTGGCTGGTTGGGAAGTCTGACTGCAGTGTCACCCACCAGTGCTGGGAGAATTTGCTCTCCTTTCGCAGCCTGCCCTGACCCTGGCATTATCAGTGGGCTACCCTGGGCACGGACGGGTTACACATGGGTCTCAGTAATTAGAAGTTTCTGGGGGCTGGGGGGGTGTACTTAGAACAAAATGGCAATCAAATAATTTCTCCCAGGAAGGCCAGCAAATCAACTTATTGAACCCTGGCTGAAAGCACTCTGAGCTTTTAGGATTAAATTCTCATGTAAAATGTAGCATTCATGAGATCTTACTGTACATAGTCACAAGTTTTAGATCTCATGAGGTCACATCTTGGTTTTTTCTGTTTCCAAAACATACAGGACAAGGGTCAAATTCTGTCCTCATTTACAACTTAACTATCCCACTAACTTCAAAGGAGGGTATAACCATGGGCAGAATTGGCCCCAAACTTGTATTTTTTGGACTGGGAGAATCAAAAGAAATGACCTCACTGAGATATTAAAAATTCTACAGGGAATAGATGGGATAAATGCTTATATACCAAAATTATCTGAACCTTTACAAAAATGCAAGGACCAGTGAATGAGAACGTGTAAGGAAAGATGGAATAGCCGAAGGGATTTTTTGTTGCTGAATATAATGATACAAAAATAGCTAGTATTCCATTTCCATTGAAAAAAGAACGACTGGTAGAAATAGTTTTTTAAAATTGGACAAGTATTGTATATGGAGCAAACTACCACATCAGCACAACAGAGTGACAGCTCTGAAGGTTAATGCCTCCAGTTTATTCACAGAACAGTTACAATCACGCAAGCTTTTCCACACTTATTAACCACTATGTTTCAGACAATTCTAGAAGTAAGAAATGTATCTTATATCCCCTATTCAATCCTTGACTGTTCTGAGCGGAGAGCATTTCTAATAGGGGTGTCTTTTAGAGCCAGTTTCCTGTCTTGTTTTTGAGAAATGGACACTTGCAAACTGTGATCAAATGTTCAATCTTGAGTGGTTAAAGAAAGATGTAAATATTTAGGAACCAAAATAAAGTATGAATACTGTTTCCTATTTTATATTCCAAACCTAAAACATCACTAAGTAAAATTGAATGTTTTCCTACTCCTAGGAATACATCCAATTAAAAGGAAACATTAAAAATATAGAAATCAACAGCTAAAGTTACTGTTCATTAAGACACATCCATGGACTGGAATTTTCGTCATGCACAAAACTCAGACAACCTTAACTCTTCTCTTGTTAGCAGTTAGAAAGAGAGGTACAAAACAAACCATGAGGTGGCAGAGACAAGCATTTCAGAGCAAGAAAAATTACCTACGCTGAAGCTGAGGCAGTTAAATAGCTGCTTACACAGAGAGAATAACACAGCCTTAGAGAATTATCGAACAGCAATAGCATATAATATAAAGATTGCACACAATTTTAAACCAATTAGCTTTATGATATCCTGAGTAAACAAATCAAGTAAACACCTGTAATCGCTCTAGCTAATGCGTTAAAAAAAGGAAAGAAAGAGAAAAAGAACTAATGCAAACCTTAAATCTATCTTGTGCCCTGTGTACAGACCCAATGGGATATAATAGCAGTAGCCTCATGGGGAAACAAGATGGCAAGAATTAACTCCAGGAAATTTGGGATTCTCTGGGCATTCTGTTACAAAGGCTAGTTCCAGGGTCTCTACAGAAGGGCTCCATATCCTGTGCAAAATTGTTTCCTGTATTGTGTATAAAGTGAACTAGACAAAGCAGCTAGAATTAGGGCTTTAAACACCAAAATCCACAATGCTAAATTAGGAACTGTCAAAATAATGTATTAGAATACTAGAAGCTGTGTTCTGTACTAATCATTTTTTGTAAGATAACTCTGGCTTGGAGTCCACCCCAATCATGTAGAGAGCAAAGAAGTGACTTTAAGTTGGAACTGAAAAGTTATTTTGATACTTACAAAGTAATGTACTAATGAACAGAACCTAAAATCCACAACAATGCATCAGAGACCTTGTGCTGAAAAGAAACATTATGATTTCCCCCCACCTACCCACTTTTCATCAGTGACAGCAATAAAATGACTGTCCATGAGTGTTTTCCCCTCCCTCCTTCTCCATTTCCTTTTGCTACTCTAACTTCTTAAAACTACTTCAATTTTGGAAAAACTATACAGTGGTAATAGGAAACACTGTGTCTTTGTCATTCTGTAGCTTTTCCAAATGAGATATTTTTGAAAATTTAGAGTGGAAAAGAAAGAAAGAAAATAGTGATGGTAGGGAGCTGGGTGGGGGTGTGTGTGAACTTAAATAATGCTGGACAATATTCCTTTTATTGCATTTATTAGCAAAAGTGAAAAATAAAGGTTTTTAAAAGGAGAGAAAGGTGAAAAAGCAAAAATCCAAAATTTAGAAAATTTTACTGTTTGCAAAAAACCAAAATGAAGTAAATAAATGAAAATTTCCATTTACTTTTGAAATTTCCCATAAAAATGTGACTGAAATTGACATTTTCCTGAGAAAAAAATAGTTTGCAGTGAACCCTCTTTTTTTGCCAAGGAAATTCTCTCTGTCAAATGTTTTTGACCAGCTCTAGTCATAATACACCAAAGGAAAATTCATCTTGGAGGCAAATATATATATATCCTTATAAAGGACAGAACAATCATGGAACATTAACATGAGAAATCTTTCCACATATAGTGCTACAGAAAGGCTAATAATTTTACAGATCTCCAACCAACTGTAATCTTTCAAAACTTCAAATTTAAGAAAAACATCAAATTTGCTACAAATTTAACCAATCAAGAGACGATTAGTAAGACAAAAATCACTCTACTAGGTAGGTTTAACCTTTTCCCTTCTGAAATGGAAATGTAAAATTCCTAAATTAGGTATAGCTTAAATATTATTTCAGGGGAAAATATTGGGCCAGATTCTGCTGTCAGTTACACAGTGAAGCAACTTCCGATTTCTATTGGAGTAATTGGGAGCTGAAGCTGCCCCTTTCTGTCTAAATGCAAAATAGAATTTACCTATTTCTT
Organism: Mesoclemmys tuberculata; assembly: GCA_007922155.1. Lineage (NCBI taxonomy): Eukaryota > Metazoa > Chordata > Testudines > Chelidae > Mesoclemmys > Mesoclemmys tuberculata. The sequence continues at coordinate 32,364,007 of ML675620.1, read as the reverse complement.
TCTAGATATTGTTTAATTGGTGTCTTCAAAATAGCAGTTATTATGCTCATAGAACAATACAGATTGCTTTAATTTTTAGAAAAATGCAAAGATATGGAAATTGGGAACCAAGAAAAATGAAGTATTTGCCTATTATCTGCTAATAATCTGGGAATGTATACTCCCTGTAGTTTTGCTCAACAATTGCAGCACTAATTATTTTTTGCCTTTTGAAATGCCCTCTTTTTTCTTGATTTAAATTTAATTTCAAAACACCATTTCATACTTCAATATCCCTGAATGAGAGTTATTTATGGCCTTTTGATTCATTTGTGAATTGTGTTGTGTAGGTACATGTAAGATCCTAAGCAGTTAGATCGTGTAGTTACTAATTTTCAACAGATCATAAAAATTTAGCTGCTTAGTTTCAGGAAGAACAAATATATCAATGGACATAAAAATAAAGCCTCACAGACACACACAAATATACCTGCTTTCCAATGGTGAAGGGGAAATGCTAAAATGGTAATTTGAAATGCTTAGAGAGACTCATATTTAAGAGCAGGTAATTAAGTTTGTTCTCTAAATTATCTGGTGAAAAACTGAAATACCATCTGCATAGAGGATCATTTTGCTTTGCCAAGGGCTAGTCTCCACCACTCTTATCTATAAGTTGTGATTGTGTTACTATATTGTAGCAAAGGCACATATTCCATTAGAGCTTCTTGTTCAATGTTGTTGTTTAAAAGTGTCCAATCCTGCACAATCCTTTATCCGATTGGGGTTGATGGGTCTCTCTGTGGGCTCAAGCACCCATCTGCATGGAGCACCATGGAGCTCCATGGAGCAGCAGGACAGGGGCCAAAGATGCTATTTATTGACTGGAAATCAACATAATGAAATGAAGTACCCTGAAAAAAATCTTTGGGATTTCTAGTCTCTTCCAGTGGGAACTATATACTCATAGCAGACCATCTTCTGGGCAGCACTGTTCCTAAAAACATAATAGTAAACCAGGAATAGAGGCACAGTGCAGAAATAGAATACTTCTAATCTGGTTTCTGTGGAATTTTGTGAGGAGGCCAGTCTACAGGCCCACCATGGCAGGAGCCAGAGAGGGACATTATAGGACATCATTTCGGAATCAAGAGTGTAGCCCACATATTTCTGTAGGTATACAATGGAGGCAGTGTGCTTCACATGCATTATTCCTAGAAGAAAGACAGTGCCCAAGGGTGCCATGCAAGGGGCTGTTCTTGGCCAGAATATAGGTGCATATTAATGGTACCTCTGCAGTGCATAGATATACCATTTTGGTGGGCCATGAAAGCTGCTTCCAAGAGCCTGCTACAAACTTGATATATTGAGTTGGAAATATAACCTCTTTGTTACTGTGTATGTTCTTTAGCAAAGTCATTGTGTTTATTCAATAACTTTACAATAAAAGATATCTTAAATATATTTAATTGGGCACTAGTTTTAGATTTAATAAAATAGCTAATGTGTGTTTAACTGCTTATGGATTATTAAAACACATTAATATTCTTAAAATGGTACAAACGATCTGATGCATTTGTATTGTCAGAGGCATCGTTCTTGATTTTATTATAAGAAGGTAGGGTAAGAATCCTGGAGAATCATAGTCCTCCCTAAGGTTTTTTTGACTTCAAGAGTGTCTCCATTGTAATGGGGAGCTCCTACTTTCTCTGAGCATCTACAATTCCCTGTAACAGAGGCTTGGTCTAATCCATACACTAGGGAGGCTAATGTCAACTTTGACCTTAGGCCCATGGTCTTTTGGGACATGTGGTTAAGTAACTGGTGGCCATTTTGTTGCAAGCATTGTTGGTTTTAAATTATTTTCTTGAAGAATTTTTCAAAGGGTTGTACTGACAAGAAACCTCGTCTTAATGCAGCCAGTGTTTCATTGCAATGGAGAAGATGATGTTAATTTGATGTAGGGGACATTATGGGTGGTCTCCTGAGGTGTCCAACTCTGGGAGATCTCTTCTACTGATCTTAGTGCCTGTTACAGGTCACACAAGTGCTGGCAAAAGCTTGGGTCTAGCAGTAAGCCCTAGGCTGAGACATTTCCTTCAATTTTTATGAATCAAGTAATTTTATTATTCTCCCACCCTGGTTCTTTTATATGACAATCAGTGTCTGGCCTCTCATAGCAACATTTAGTTAAGGGCTAGTATCGATATTGCTAGGATGGTAATGATAAGAAATGGTATTTTCACTGTTATTTTTCCCCCTGCTCTTTATTAGCTTCTGTCTTTCCATTGTTTTTCCCTGCTTGCCCAAGTGGTTTCTTTATAAATGACATCTAGACATAGATGTCCCCAGTGGCCAGCCTCTTTCCCCCTGGACTGACCTTTCTGCAGCAGCTGGTGCAAATGAATCTGCAGGATCAATGTAAAAGGCAGCCACGTATGTTTTCGTCATTCTGCCAGGTGGCACTGAGAATTGCTAGGGTGGCTGAAAACTGAAAATCCAATTCAGACTGCAAGGTGTTTTTAACTGTTGGGGAGTCAGAGTGGAGAGGTTGCTTTTGTTTTGCCCTGATTTTTCAACTTGGATCCTCTAAAATAGGTTCACATGGTCAGGAATGATTTCAATAGCTACTTCTTATTCCCATGCACTAGACTTTACGTCACTCTTCCGCAGAGGCTCAGCAATTGATCTTCCTGTACTTTACCTGTTGCGATTCCCATTCAGACAGTAGCAGATTGTCTAGCCATCGCCTCACCAATGTGAGGAATTTTTGTGTTGTGAAATATAAAGGCATACGTAGTCACACTCAACATCTCCCATATTTAAACTCCTTTTATCTACAGAGGACTCCTGGAGTTTTTGCAGGTATTTTTAACAGAGAAGGATGAATTCTTTAGGTTATTCAGTAATAATTTGCATTGCTATCGCACTGTCCATTCAAGGATCCTGGAGCATTTTCCACATATTAATCCTCACAGCTTTCATTGGGTGGGAAACTATTTGCTGATCCTGTGAAACTTTTTACAATTTCAGAATTTCTCCTGTTCTGCATAAGGACAAAACGGAGATCTTTCCAAGTTTTTCTAATGTGATCTCCATGATCTTCCCTTCACTATAAGGTATTATGTTAAGTCAGCATCTTTGTCTTGGTGGAATAAATATTTGAGAGATAAGCTTACATATAAACAGGAAGGAAGGATGCTTTTGTTGTAAAAACCCTGGACTAGAATTCAAGAGTCTTGGTTCTTTCATATACTTCTTGTACGAAATTGGGCAAGTCATTTGGCCTCTCTGTCTCACTTACCCATCTGTTAAAGAAGTTAAAGAAGTTAAAGATAGAGTTGTACTTCAGAGGAGTATTGTGAGAATAAATGTACTAATCTTTGTTAGGCACTCGAATACTATGGTCAGAGTGCCACACAAGTACCTAAGATATCTAAGACAGTGATACTCAGACCTCATTGGTTCAGGAGCAAAATTAGCAATCAACATTCCCTAAAGACCCACAGTAGTATGAATTCATTGTTTCATTTACAATAGTACTATATATATATATATATATATATTCATATTTAAACAGTATGACAGAGGAAATGTTTCATTTATATATATATATATATATATTTAGTCTTTATATATATATATATTTATCACAGCAAAATGACTGAGTATTATTATTTTATCAACCACAGTTGGTCAATAATATAGTAAAATCATCCTGATTGGTTAATAATTAAATCACACCATGTTTTAATATCATGTGCTGCGAAGGCCACGGGAGACACATTAAAGAGTACTTGCAGCTCACAAGCCTCAGTCTGAGTGTCACTGCCCTAAGATATAGTTGTCTTTGTACATACACACTGTGAGCTAGGGATGTGAGTCCCAATTGTGTCATGTACTAATGCTACCAGGGCCGGCCCTAAACCAAATGGTGCTCGAGGCGAGGAGTGTCTTCGGCACCCCTCACCCTTCCATTTATCAAACGTATTAATACTTTTTATTAAAGTATAATTAAAATTAATAATTATTTTATTGCATTTGTAGCCCATTTAATGACTTTGATGCATAATTTGCATGCACGATTTATCACATCTGGGCTCTCATTTCAGTTTGTTCTTATATCTCACTGACTAACTGGCAATTCCTCGCCCCTTATATACCCACAAGGACATGGCTGACAACATTCTAGGAAGTTCGAGGAAAATGTAGTTCTCAGAAAGTCTGGAAGGTTCCATGAGAATCTACAAAGGTCCAGAACATTCTAGGAGGTTAGTGAAAATTGAATCTACATACAGAATACCTGAAACATTTTATTTCAAACATTGTATTTTCTCTTGTCACTAACAAAAACATCACCCCGAGCTCAGCATCCTCCAAGTCCAGCACCCCAGGTGGTTGCCTGCCCCTAAATCTGGCCCTGAATGCTAGTGGTCATCTGAGCTAGCATGCTAAAAATGGTGGCATAGCCATGGTAGCATGGGCAGCAGCAGCATAAACTAGCTGCCCCTAGTACACACCCACAGGGCGCAGGTGGGTTTGTACTGGGGGCAGCTAGCCCATGCCACTGCTGCCTCTGATACACTATTTTTAGCATGCTATTTCAGACAATTTCTGCACAAGCTGGGAATCACACCCCTAGCTCCTAGAGTAGATGTGGCCTTAGTATACATGAGTACAGGCTGAGTTAAGAAAACTTTTTGGAAATAATGACATCCTGTCCTGCCTGGCACACAAACACTACTGTACTGATGGACATTGCCCCAGAAGATACAAGTACTAGTAAGATTTAGAAGAGGAGTCCATAACACTGAATTTTCAAAAGCCAGAATAATCCAAATTGAAATGTGGCTATGATGGCTAAGCAACCAAACCGATTGGGACCTCAAATTTTACGTTTTAGCCAAAAGAAATGAAATACCCAGAAAGTTGGCAATAAGCCATACTCCAAACTTGATACTGAAACTTCCTCAGTGGATTGACTATAAATGATCTACTTCAAAATGTTTAATGTGGTGCTTTGGTACCTAATGATGTTCCATAACCACTTTAAAAGATTACTATCTTAAAGTGTGTTCATGCTTTTCCATATTGTCATTTGTCTAATCACATGGATGCGTTTTGGTTGTTTAACAGGCAAAGACATTTAAATTTTACAAGCTGCCCACATGGTCAGTAAAAAAAAATGTCTGCTTGATTTGAGAGAAAGCATAGGTAGACTCTTGCACAACAACTGCATGGCTAGCTTAGACAGCCTCATCCAGCAACAGTAAAGCATTCAAGAATAGATAACTACAAGTCTATAATATGGGCATCATCTTGTAAATATTTATTTATGTAGTTGAATGCAGTGAGACTGCTTTTGTGACTATGAACAGCTCTCATCAGGGTTTGTAGGATCAGATTATCTGTGTGAAGTTCCAACCGCCAGTACGATCACAGAAATCGATTTATTTTGAAATTGATTTAGATAATTTCTAATTAGCATCTGATTGATATGTTAAATCAAGATGTTGCAGTGGGATTTTTTTAGGTTCAATGTTAAGAGCTTTGAGGTAGAATGGAAATGTGAGCCGTATCAATTATTATACAGGTCTGTTTTCCTGCAACAGAACTACAGGGCTGATAATTTACATTTCAGTGTAAGGAATTTTCTTAACTTATTACAAAACTAATTTTGAGTATAATGGTAGGATCGCCAACAGGTTCTGCAGAGGAAGTGCATACAATGCGCAGCTAAGCCTGTGGAACTCATTGCCACAAAATATCACTGAGATCAAGAGTATAGCAGGTTTTAAAAAGAGGTTACTCTTTTTAAAAAAAATAAAATATCCAAAATTATAATAAATACTAAAAGAATAAGACTTCTGAAAGGGTCAGTGTTCTAGCCCTTAATCCAACCTCTTGGTTTATTTGGAGGATGAAACTTTCTGTGGGGACAGGTTATCCCATAGTGCAGTGTATTCTTGCACTTTCTTCTGAAGCATACGGTACTGGCCATTACTGTGTTCCTATGTCATTACATTTTGTCAAAATTTTCCCCACGTGCCATACCTACCTACGCCTCCAAAAATAATTACATTCTTTTAAAATTGAACAGAAAAGAAACGTCCAATCCAGCTGAATCAAAACAATCCCACTTTTGGTTTCACCTTTATCATCGCACATTTTCTTCCATTATCTGCCTTACTGGCAACCTCCTCTTTCTGCACTTAACAGGGAGTCATTTGAAAAAGCAACTTGACTGACAAGTAGTTTAATAATGTAGTTCAAGAAAAAGACCAAGTGGAGGCTTTCCTGTAATCAGGAGGCCTGATTAGGTCTGACAACCCAATGCCCTCCTGGGGCTGGACTAAGTGGAAAATTATTCCCCTGAACGCTGGTCTTGATATAAACTTCTGCACCCTTTCACAATCCCTAAATGTATACTTTTAAAATATTCAGGTACAGGAAAGATTTCTGTAAAAGAAACTATTTTAAATGTTTGAATTTTAGATGTGCCAGATTGGAAACAGATTGCTCTTTCTCCACTGTAAGGATATTCTAGAGCACCATGGGGGGGTTCTGCTATGGCAAAGGGTATTTTAATAAAGAGGGAATTCAGAATGGATTTCGCTTGCAATGAGCTGTGTGCAGCTGTATTCCTTCCCCATGCAGAGCCCCATTGACATCCACAGCATTAGGTTGCAGGAATTAATCTGAGCTTCTGGTTACAGATGTCTCCGAGCCGGTACAAAGGTCTGCTCACAAGAAGCTCTTTGCAGTCAGGGCCTTAGGGTGAAATCCTGGCCCCATTGAAGCCAATGGGAATTTTGTCATTGACCTCAGCCGGGCCAGGGTTTTGCTCTTTGTTTATAATCTCAGTTTAAGTGTAAGTGGTTTTGGAGGTTTGTTTATTTTTTAGCTCAGGTTGATGATTTTCTTTCAGGGACATGCACATATTTAGAATTGTGTGTGTGCTATTTCTAGCCTATACTAATTAGGACCTTGTGAGTGGAAGCTGGTAAAAGAAGGATGAGATGAAAGTACCTTGTTTGCTAGAATATGCTATTAAAAAGGCTTTTTAAAAATTTGCTCTGGTAGATCAAGCACTTTTGCCAACCAATTTTCTTCCACAACAAACAAATCACTGTTCCTTAAATCTCCAGCTTGTTTTCAGCTAGTCTCTCTATTTTGCTTTGCTCCCCTCCTATTTTTCTTCATTTGCTTGTGCTGGTTATTGTTTGACAGGGGCAAAGACCTAAAAAATACCAGTTCTATGCATAGTGGTATAGCAGCCATTATCACTGATGTCTTAAAGGGCAGATGAGTGCCACACCATGGACGGATTCCACTGAGCAAGGACAAAAGCAGCTGGCTTTACCACCCATTGTACAGACAATGTAGCATTAAGTACAAATACAAATAGCTCTCTGGACTGAGAAGTTTCATGAGCTTACAATGAGCAGAGTGCCAGTGATCTGGCTCTTCCAATTTCAGCTTTTTCAGGGATATTTTCTGCTGCAGCTCAGTGCCATTCTCCTTTCACAAAATGAGCACTGTTTATCAGATTTACATGCCATTCCCATTCTTCTCCAAATGTTCTGTTGACCATACTTTAACCCACTGCAGATCCTGGAGCCAGATTCACTACTCCAGCTGGATTTATAACTGTAATGCAGCCAATACATACCAGTTAATCTGGCCCAGAATGATCATTCACAAAGGACAAAAGTCTTTATGCCCTTATGGACAGATGTGATGCAGGACCTGTATATCAAGGACTTTCTCTGCAACCTCCCGACTTCAACTCTAACACACACATTTTGGTGGATCAACGTAGTTTTCAATTTGATGTTCAGATTTTCATCCACAAGAACACTGCATCATTTCGTGAAAATATGAGTCCTAGCAGGTTGGGATGTGAAGGGGTACACTGAGAAGGGGCTTCAGAAAGAGAGAGGAGTATGATTTTGGACTGGAAAGAGCAGCTTTAGCCTAATTCTGTAGGAAGGATATGATGGAGCAGAAAGGGGGCAGGGACGGGTCAAAGGAAATTTGCTCTATGAGGAAAAACAGGAAGAATATGTTGCAAGGAGTGCTCAACTGAGATAAAACAGGACAAAACAACCATAAGAAAAAGAAGTCAGGAGAACAAAATTAGAACACTGAGAGTGAAGGAATGAGGAAGAAAATGGAAGGAGATAAAGCAAAGCCAAGCATTATATATATATTACGTACATACATACATGTACACAATAACTTCCAATATGTCACAATCATCAACACACTTCAGGTATCGGCAATTAGGTCATCAATCACCAGCAATAAAAATAATAAACGAACTACCAAACCCTAGAGTTCCAACCAACTCAGTGTCCACAACAAGAAATTCATATCTTTCCCAGAAGCCTTTGAGAAATGATCAGCTTCACAAACATACCAGGAGGCCAGCAAATCCAGGCACTGGTGGACCAAAGAGAAGTATCTATTTCATCATAGAGGGGAAGTATGGTGATGTGGATTGCTCTGGAGATCACCCTAGAGCATATTTGTGCATTACTATACCAACTTGGTTACATAGAGGACAAGCCTATTTTGTTGCCTACATTAGACGTCCTTGGAATAAAAGGAGACTTTAGCTATAAAGTCTTTAGCTACAGAAAGCTCTTCTTCTTCTCCGTGTAGCTTGAAAGCTTGACTCTCTTACCATCAGAAGTCTGGTCCAATCAAAAATATTACCTCTTTCGCCTTGTCTTTCTAATATCTTGGGACCAACATGACTAGAACTACACTATCTATAACAGGCAGCAAGTTTACCTGATCACTCTTCAATGGATAACTTCCTTCAAACAAACAAATCGTCTGTTCCCTACCTCTAAAATGAATCCAAATATATTGTACCAGACGACTGAGCAGGATTTCTAATTTCTGCATTAGATGCATAGCCACACTACTCCCTTCTCCTGAATGTACACTCCTGCTTTACTATCTATGAACATTCTGGAAACCTGGGCAACAATCGGGGGACAGACCTGTGCGTTTTTACTAGAATGTCAATTATTTCAGTGTCACACAGAGCTTGGAAAAACTTACAAGAGTTAGCTTCTTCATTCAACAATGTAAATTAAAAAACCCTCTGCTGTTGCTTATGTGCAAGGGCACCAAACTGATTATATGAGATGGAGGAAAGCTGTGCTGCACATCAGATGACTCAATCTAGGAACGGCCACAAGATCTATTTTATTACAGAAACCCAGTATTGGAGAAATTGAGAACAGATTGGACCCATTCAAGCCACTTGGAGGAGAGAAGAGCACAGCAGGGATTGTGAATTACAAGTTACACACATTCTCCTTTCAAAAGACTGAAAATCCAGCCAAGCAAGGTAACTGCTCTGGATAGCCATTAAATTGTGTGCATGCGCCCTAACAGAGGCAGCGTAGTTCAGTGTGCAGATGGGGCAGAAAAATAAAGTCCCAACAACAGCTCTTTTCATCTGGGCTTGCTTTATTCCAAAACACAAACCCAAAACAAATCAACGCAGACTATCCGAGGCCTTTCCAGCTTCAGCCAGCTGGGAGGGCACCCTTCCAAGGGGATCCCTGCCTGGCTATTGAGGAATTCCCCCGTTTCCCCCCCACACACACACACACTAGGGCTATCCTGCCCTTAGTGATCTTAGTGATGCTCTTAGTGATCCCTTGCTGAAGAGGCAAGAAGCCTTACATTCATGCTTGCTCCTAGTCATGTACCTGTGACTACCCCTCCCTGTTTTAAAGGGCCCAAGGGCCACAACAGGTGAAGTTGGATTTGCACAAGCACTAAATGCTTTGTCAGCATAACCACGTACCTGGCAACGTTCACTTATAAACCTCCAACCGAGTCACCTGAATCAATTATCTAACAGAAACCAACTGAAGCTGGGAGCCAAGATGTCTGGATTTCTCCTGGGACTGGGCAAGTGTATCTATGGCAGCTGTGAAACACAGGTATTCAATGATCCTCTCTTAAATGGGACCCACTAAGGTTTTTTTTTTAAAGTGTTTGTGCCCTTTCTGTTTCTTTTCCTGATGTATAATGAAAGCCTGAAATGTTGGGGTATCAAAAACAAAATTGTAAACAATAGGACTAAAAATCCTCCCCTCACAATTTTGCAGTTCGCTGTCTCTTAACCCTTGGAATGTCACTAGCCCTCCAATCGTCAGTCTTTCAGCCTAGACCACCTGAATTTCTAAAGTTAAAAAAAATATTTTGGTGGGAATGGGGAAGACCCCTCATCCTACACCTTTCAGGCCTTTCAGATACGTCATAAATACACACACACAAACAAAAGGGCACCAGCCCGTTTTAATTTCTTTGCAGGTCATCTTTAAACACAAAAGTTCAATAGTAGACCAAATTCATAGGTAACTAGTGTCCTCATCAACAACGAACCCAGACTGTTGGTTGTACACCACATCTGTGGTTTCTTATCTCAGACAATTCGGTATGGTAATTAGGTTTGTATTTTCCCCACTTTTGCCACAACACTTTTGGTGTTAATGGAAGTGCTGGAAATACAACATTGCTATATGTATTTAACGCTATTTATTTAGGAAGTTTTAACAAGTTTACAAATCCTTTCCATGAAAATACCTGAAACCTGAAATCATTACAAGTTAGCTTTCATTTAAAGAGACTTTAGACAGGAGTATAGTCATCAGATATTTCTGTTTGAAAGAGTGAAACCATATTACAGCGTCAGCATCATTACAACACCTATGTCGTTTCTAATGATTTTATTCAACTGAGTGAAATCTCTACATGCATGTGTTTAACAGACTGGGTATGTCTACCAAACGTTAACTTAAAAAAATGGGCTAGGTGTACTGGGGTTTTTTGTCTGAATACTGAATAAAAGGTAACCAAATATCAAAGTGTCTATCGGTCCTCTGTCTGTTTTGCTGGGCATGTAAATGCTGTATTAATTTTTGCATAAACATAACCTCCCATATTTTTTTAACCATCCCTCAATGGTTGGACTATTTTTCTTTTCCCAATCAGAGTCTACCAACAGCCGAGCAGTGACTAGCAGATGAGAGATTAATTCTTCATTTCCTTTTGTGTGATCATTTCCACTAGGAGGCCCCAGGAGGATTGCCAAAGTATCATTTGGTAATAAATATCAACAATTTGTGTTATTTGATTACAGATTGCATCCTAATACCCTCTAATGACAGGACATGTCCAATATATATACATCAGATCTCCTCTTTCACCACAATTGCTCCAACATTTATCCCCATTCAGTCTCTATTTCATTTTTAACCTGACTGGTGTGAAATACCATTGAGACAGTATCTTAAAGAAATTTTATTTTATTGTGCTACAGTCGGAGGTTGCTGGTCCTCTTTTCCAGATCAAAGCCCATTCCTCTGAGGTAATTTGTCTATCCACATCCTTTTCCCAGTGTGTCATGTATGGACACTTTTTTGTTCGGAAATCTGCAAAGCTTGATACAAATTAGGTAAATTTTGTGTGTTTCCTAACTGACCAGTCACCATCACTTCTATTAAACTTAACCTGCTTCATACAGAAAATTGAGAAACATGTGCCTGACTTGGAAGAACTGGTACCAGGGGAGAGTGGGCCAATTAAAGTTAGTTTTGATCTCTAAATAAGAAAGCAAATTTTCTTTACTGAATAGCTGGCCAACTGTGTGTATTCCAAAAATCTCCTAATCTTTCAAACTCTCTGGTTCATTATTTGGATTAAGATCTGGATTATTTGCAATGGGTGTCATCAGTGAGGGAAAAGAATTGATCTTATCTCTAGTTCTATCCTAAATCCATAGAGCAGCCTTTGCTAAAGAATGTGTGTAAATTTCTGGTGATCATGATTTTTTATTAATCTATTGCAGCCACGCGCTGTTTTCTTGTTCAGCAAAGACCCAGTGTTTGGCTGGGTTAGAAAGCCCCCAATCCACAACTGCTTTGAGCTGGCGGCCATGATACTACCATAGAATATTTGGAACAGTTAGTCCACCCTGTTTAATGGGTCTATACAAAGTATTTGCTCTTACTCTGATCTTTTTAATTCCATATACATTTTAACAGCACCTTCTGTATTCCTGCTAGGGTTTTCTCTGGGATAGTCAAAGAACTATTGTGAAATAAGCTTTGGCAGAATATTCATTTTGTCGGTGTGTATTTTTCCCAACCAAGAAATTGCTTGATTCCCCCAGCTGTCCAGGTCTTTTGTCATTTGCTGAAGTAGGTTTGACATTTAAATCATAGAGCTCTTCTAGGTTGTTTGAGGTTTGAATTCCCAGGTACCTTATAGAATTTGTTGCCCATTTGAACTGAAATGTTTTCTGGAGCAATTACTTTTCAAAGTCAGGAAAATTGATAGCTAACATTTCAGATTTGGAATAATTTACTTTAAATCCGGATGCTTTCCCAAAATCCTGGATTTCTCTAGGGAAATATTTTAATTTTAGGGAAGTATTTGGTTTAGGGAAAAATAATATTACATCATCTGCATATAGCGCTAGTTCCTGCAACTTTTATTCTTGTGATGGATCCATCGTTTCTTATGCTCTGTGCAAAAGGCTTCCTGGCCAGGGCAAAAAAAAAAAGGAGACAACGGACATCCCTGCTTAGTCCCTCTGTGTAATTCAAACAGCGGAGATTTAATCCCATGAACTCACAGCTGCCTTTGGGTTGGTGTAAAGAGCAATTATCTATTTAAGGAACTGGGGACAAACTCCATATGGGACAGGGCTTGAAACAGAAAGTTCCACCCTATTCTATCAAAGATTTTCTCTGAGTCTATTGAGAAGAAGAGAAATGAATGTTTTGTGATCTGGCATTATTCTCCAAATATTGTCTAATGTGTCTATCTTCAATGAATCCAGCTTCATCTGTATTTATATAAGCTGAGAACATGAACTGCAATTGGCTCACTCATATTTTTGCTAAGATCTTTATGTCATGATTCAACATAGATATAGAGAGATATATGGAACTGTGTAATATAAGATCTTTTCCAGCCTTAGAAAGAACAACCACATAGCTTCTTTCATAGTTTGGGGAAGTTCCTCCCCTAACAGCAAGGCATAAAAGGATCCACTAATACCTCCTTAAATACCTTGTAAACATCAGCTGGAAAGCCATCAGATTCTGGAGTTTTAGCACTTTTCATACTTGCTGTTGCCTCTATGATTTCTTCTGTTATTTCTTTTATCTAAAGTTTCTTTATCAGTTTTGCTTATCTTTGGCAAGCCTGCTACTTCCAGATATTTTTGAATAACTTCAGAGCGTGGCGCATCTGAGGTTTAGAGGTGTTTATAATAAACAGCAAAAGTAGCACATACTTCGTTAAGATGTATAACTGTCCTTTCCTGATCATTCTTGTTTGGTGGAATAATACATCGCTCTTGAATTCCTTTAATCCTCTCAGCCAATAGCCTATCACTTCTATTTCTTTCTTCATAAGACATCTGCTTTGAACATGTAAGGGCTTTTTCAGTGGTATTATTATGTTTGCAAAGCAAGCATTTTATGGGTTAAGATATTTTGGTCTGAGTGGTGTTAAAATTAAATGTAGTCTGCTGTATTCTTGCTTCACCTGAAGTCATCCACACTCTCCATATACCTGAATGCTATACCTGCTCAGTAGATTTCACTGAATCCTATTGGTTTCTTTTATTTTATCAATTCATTTAGCTAATTAGGACCTCAACTCTCAAGGAGTCAAAAGGATCATGACGTGCCTTCTATTTTATAGGGTACTATTATGTGAAGAATCACACAATACGAATGACAAAATCTTAACAACTCACTGAAAACTGGACTTCGTTAATTGAGGCGGAGCTCAACTGCAAAATATGGATTTACATTTTCAACCTGTTCACTCCCAATAGTTGGTGGTGATTTTATTTGAGTCCTTCTCCACCAACAATTCAAGATACTGAATCACGAGTTTGTTTGTTTTATCTGAACTTCATCTAAATGTTGAGCCAATAAAATATATTTAATTTGATGTGGTGTGAATCAGAAATGTCTTCATTCTGCTCTGTGCCAGTACCATGATATCCATTATTAAGACACTTGTGTCCAGATGGATTTTAATAACAGCCTTACTTATTAATGCACAACTGAAAGTGTTATTATTCTATGTTAATGCTTCAAATCAGCAGGTATCATGAATGAGATTTAACAGATCACTTCAACAGAATATAAATGCATTGCATTAGGCACAGTACTTGTAGCTGTACCCTTCGGACAACTAATCTAAGTATTCAAAATGAAGAATTCATCCTTGATTTTGAGTCTTCCCTCCTCTTTGCAAATTGTCCATGTACTGAGCATAATTTTTATGTTGGTTTTTTTTTCATTGTTTGTAATTGTTCCAATAGATTTGAATGAACATATTTGGGTTGAGGGCTTTTACAAACTTCTTGTAGTGAGTAGACCTTGGTTCCCTGTGTGTCACATGGTATGATTTCTGTTAACTCACTGGCTGAGCTAACCTTCAGGAGCAGGAGAATAAAAGGGGAAAGGAGACTGTGATGGGGACAGGTTCTGGTATGTGTGTAGGGAGACTTGAAGTCGAAGCACTGATGGAGAAGAACAGAAGGTTCTTTCCTTCCTTGGAATTAGGAGAAAATGTACCAGGGGTCTTGACTTCGAGTGTAGACATATCCTGAGTGTAGATAAGCTCATGCATCAGTACTTACAGGGCCAAGACCTTGGGTTACAATTAATTCATTCATGTCATTTTTGTGTACATTATATTTATGACACGTCATGGAATTTTGAAATGATGGATCCTTGTCTGTGTACATTTTATGAACCAGTTGTAAAAATATGTAAACAATATTTATAGAGTAAACATTTTAAAATATTAGCTTGTCACATGTTTTAACAGCTTGGTATGGAAACATTTTACTTAAAATAGTTTCCAAAGCAGTCCATGAATATCCATACTTTGCCAACTAATATTTTGAATTGAATGATTTTTTAAAAGAGCCCCCAGAAATATTTCCACAAATGAGTGTTCTATTCATATTATGCCCACTAATTTTATTTTAGGGCACATCGAACAAATAGCTCAGAGATCACTCCACTGCACACAGCAACAAGAAGGGGCACTCCAACTGGGTTTTAGCACATTACTGAGAATTGCAGTACTGATTATCTCCGAGGATCTAACCTGGTTTTTGGAGACATATTTTGTGACAGTCTGTCACGAGGTGAACTGGAGTTGTTCATTGAAAAGAGAGTGATGTCAGCATCTCATTTTTAAGAACCAGTGCCTTTAATCAGGACTAGCTCTTGAAAACACGTGAACAATGCCGTGTCACAAAAGAAAGAAAATACAATCAAAGAAAAAATTATTAAGGGTGATTTTTATAAACAATGCTCTTTAGGATAGATGCAGAAGGAAAATGTTTTTATGCATTAGTTGTGTGACAGCCTGTTTGTACAGCCAATATTTTTCAATGTAGCTGTAAAAATTAAGACCATTTGTCATTTTTAAAGGTATTTATTGGAGTTCCTTTTCCAGTTTAATTTTGATATTATAAAGTGTTCTCAGAAGCTGCTTAGGTGATAACGGTATTGCTTAATGCAGGTTGATAGGCACCATGGGCTCACTGCCTTGTGTTCAGTGCTATTTATGGGTCTCTGTTGTATGCAATCACCATCTGCCTGGCTGAAATTCGTGTCAGGGAGTTCAGCAAGAAAGAGGTTGATTAGGATATGTGACACCTTTACATGTATTCTCTGGCTGGTGTTAGATTGGTTAGAACCTGTCCAACGTAGAACCTCTGCAGATGCACTGAGAGATTCCATCGTGCCTTGTACTTGTTCCTACAAACCCCATTGCCAGTCAGGGTGACTGGAGTCTGAATGGGCCAATTTTGGTGTGCGTGTCTCTCTCTCTCGCTCTCTGTGGCTGCATGGCTTGGAAGACGCTCCCAATGGCTAGCAACTGCAGAGGCTGATACACAACGGATACGGTTCTCACTCTCGATGATCTGAAATATCTTGTGCTTTTCATTCAGCAGCTCTGCATTGTGTTGGGCACCTGCTACACTCTGTACCCCCTCTCCTCCTATCAAAAGGAAGGATAAAATTCCTCTCATATGTCAACTTCCTTTTATTGTACTAATAATTCCCGAAGAAAATTAGAGAGCTAATGCTGCCAAATTTCTTATATAAAATTTGAGAAAAACAGGGTGATATTTCACCCCTCAGTGTCAACCATAAGATTTTTACTTCAAACATTTGGTGAAGGAAATCTCAAAATGTTATAACACTCAGAAGTTAAATACCCAAGGCACCCCGAACAACAAATGAAAATCCATCAAGTAAGATGAGCTACACCACCGTTATTGCAATATATTTTATATTTCCCATGGCTTTGCTAGGGCAGAAGATGAGAGGGTATGGTATCTTGCCTCATTGAAAGAGGAGAGTCAGAGGTTCTCTCATCTTAAAGGGGCCCAGACATTTGTAAGGAGGGTCTGTTCCTCTGTGCCCAGCCACATGTGGTTCTTTTACAGCTGACGTGCAGCGCGCGGAACCCCCAATAACGCCCCATTCTCCACCTACCAGACTGGGGTGGGGAGCTCAGAGCTACTGCCCTGCAGTGGGGTGGTGAGGCTCAAGGATTCTGCCCAGAGGGAAGGAGAGGGAATGTTCAGGGGGTCAGTAAGTTTGGCCACCCCTGCTCTATGCTGCTTTCTGGGAGTCTTCTCCTATGCCAGCAGTATCATGAGGATTGGTCCAGTGATTAGTTGAGAGTCTCTGGGTTAAGCTTAGAAGCAAGAGCAATAAGGGTGATGTTGTGGTGGGTGTCTGTTATAGACCACCAGACCAGGAAGATGAGGCTTTCTTCAGTCAATTAGGGAAAGTTTCCAGTTCACAGGACCTGGTTCTCATGGGGGACTTCAATCACCCTGACATCTGCTGGAAGAGCAATACAGCAGAGCACAAACAATCCAGGAAGTTTTTGGACTGTGTCGCGGATAACTTCCTGGTGCAAATGCTGGAGCAACCAACTAGGGGCCGTGCTGCTCTTGACCTGCTGCTCACAAACAGGGAAGATTTGGTAGGGGAAGTAGAAGTGGGTGACAGCCTAGGCAGCAGTGACCATGAGATGGTCAAGTTTAGGATCCTGACAAAAGGAAGAAAGGAGAACAGCAGGATATGGACCATGGACTTCAGAAGAGCAGACTTTGACTCCCTCAGGGAGCTGATGGGCAGGATCCCCGGGGAGGCTAATATGGGGGGGAAAGGAATCCAAGAGGGCTGGCTGTATTTTAAAGAAACCTTATTGAGGGCACAGGAACAAACCATCCTGATGTGCAGAAAGAACAGCAAGTGTGGTAGCCGCCCAGCTTGGCTTAACAAAGAAGTCATTGGCGAGCTTAAACACAAAAAAGAAGTTTACAAGAAGTGGAAGCTTGGTCAGATGACTAGGGAGGATTATAAAAATACTGCTCGAACATGCAGGAATGAAATCAGGAAGGCCAAAGTGCAACTGGAGTTGCAGCTAGCAAGGGATGTGATGGGTAACAAGAAGGGTTTCTACAGGAGGTTAGCAACAAGAGGAAGATAAGGAAAGTGTGGGCCCCTTAAAGAATGGGGGAGGCAACCTAGTAACAGAGGATGTGGAGAAAGCTGAGGTACTCAATGCTTTTTTTGCCTGTCTTCACAGACAAGGTCAGTTCCCAGACTACTGCACTGGGTGGCGCAGAATGGGGAGAAGGTGAACATCCTGCAGTGCTGAAGGAACAGGTCCAGGCCTATTTAGAAAGGTTGGACATACACAAGTCCATGGGGCCAGATGCAATGCACCTGAGGGTGCTGAGGGAGTTAGCTGATGTGATTTCAGAGACATTGGCTATTATCTTTGAAAGCTCATGGCAACAGGTGGTCCCAGGTGGCTGAAAAAAGGCAAATATAGTGCCCATCTTCAAGAAAGGGAAGAAAAAGGATCCAGGGAACTATAGGCTGGTCAGCCTCACCTCAATCCCTGGAAAAATCGTGGAGCAGGTCCTCAAGGAATCCATTTTAAGGCACTTAAAAGAGACGAAGGTGATCAGGAGCAGTCAACATGGATTCACCAAGGGAAAGTCATGCCTGACCAACCTGATTGCTTTCTATGAAGAGGTGACTGGTTCTGTGGATGAGGGGAAAGCGGTGGATGTGATATACCTTGACTTAAGCAAAGCTTTTGATACGGTCTCCCACAGTATTCTTATCAGCAAGTTATAAAAGTATGGGTTGGATGAATGGACTATAAAATGGATAGAGAATTGGCTAGAGCAAAGGGCTCAAGGAGTAGTGATCAATGGCTCCATGTCTAGCTGGCAGCCAGTCACAAGTGGAGTGCCCCAGGGTCGGTCCTGGGGCTGGTTTTGTTCAACATCTTCATTAATGATCTGGAAGAGGGGGTAAATTGCACCCTCAGCAAGTTTGCAGATGACTCTAAGCTAGGGGGAGTGGTAGATACTCTGGAAAGGAGACATAGGATACAGAAGGACCTAAACAAATTGGAGGATTGGGCCAAAAGGAATCTGATGAGGTTCAACAAGGACAAGTGCAGAGTCCTGCACTTAGGACGGAAGAATCCCATGCACAGCTACAGATTGGGGACCGACGAGCTAGGCAGCAGTTCTGCAGAAAAGGATCTGGGCGTTACAGTGGATAAGAAGCTGGATATCAGTCAGCAGTGTGCCCTGGTTGCCAAGAAGGCTAATGGCATATTGGGCTGCATTTGTAAGAGCATTGCCAGCAGACTGTGGAAAGTGATTATTCCCCTCTATTCGGCATTGATGAGGCCGCATTTGGAGTATTGTGTCCAATTTTGGGCCTCCCACTACGAAAAGGATGTGGACAAGTTGGAGAGAGTCCAGCAGAGGGCAACAAAAATGATTAAGGGGCTGGAGCACAAGACTTATGAGGAGAGGCTGAAAGAATTAGGCCTGTTTAGTCTGCAGAAGAGAAGAATGAGGGGGGGATTTGATAGCAGCCTTTAACTACCTGAAAGGGGGTTCCAGAGAGGATGGAGCTAGGCTGTTTTCAGTGGTGGCAGATGCCAGAACAAGAAGCAACAGTCTCAGGTTGCAGTGGGGGAGATCTAGGTTGGACATTAGGAAAAAAATTTTCACTAGGAGGGTGGTGAAGCAGTGGAATGGGTTACCTAGGGAGGTGGTGGCATCTCCATCTTTAGAGGTTTTTAAACTGCGGCTTGACAAAACCCTCGCTGGGATGATTTAGCTGAGGATAGTCCTGCTTTGAGCAGGGGGTTAGACTAGATGAACTTCTGAGGTCCCTCCCAACTCTAATATTCTATGATTAGAGAACTGGTCTGGGCATTGAGAGATCTGAGTCTATTCCCAGCTTTGCCACTGACTCATTTGGTGACCTTGAGCAAGTCACCCCACCTCTCCATGCCTCAGTTTCTCCATCCGTGAGATGGGAACGATAACGCTTACACTTGTGTTAAGTGCTCTCAGATCTATGGATACAAAGAATTCTAATTGTTATTCCTTTTCTCTCACTAGCCAGGCTACCATGGCTGCCAGTTATGCTTAGTGTTCCTCCTCCCTTTGGGGGAAGTAGCTGTCACAGAATAAGAGCTAACACTGAGACTAGGTCTATGCTAAAGTTATTTCGACCCAGCTATGTTGCTCCAGGGTGTGAAAAATCCACACAATCCTGAGTTAAGCCAACCTAACACCCAGTGTTGATAGCACGAGATTGACAGAAGAATTCTTCTCTTGATATAGCAAAAACAACGAGAGTCCTGTAACACCTTAAAAACTAACAAATTTCTGTGGTCATAAACGTTCGTGGGCTGCAACCCACTTCGTCAGGGAC
The DNA here is from genome assembly GCA_007922155.1 of Mesoclemmys tuberculata. Lineage (NCBI taxonomy): Eukaryota > Metazoa > Chordata > Testudines > Chelidae > Mesoclemmys > Mesoclemmys tuberculata. The sequence goes on along the minus strand of ML675620.1, from coordinate 32,344,175 downwards.
TAACACAGCTACCCCTCTGGAACTTTTCTCCTTTGATATAGTTATTGCTTCTTGGGGAGGTGGTTTAACAGCAGCTATGGGAGAACTCCTTGCATCGCTATGGTACAGGGGTGGCCAAATTCACCGACCTCCAAGCTGCATACAACAGTCTTCACAAGTTCAAGAGCTGGGGCATGTGCCTCAGACCTGCAGCAGGCAGTGGGGCTTCTGCCTCCCCGGGCACACTTGCCAGGGCTCAGGTCTTCAGCACTGTGGGGCGTGCCTTCTGGGGCTTCAGCAGAGTTGGGGCTGAAGCCCTGGCAGGTGTCCCCCATGGGACAGAAGCCCCGGCCCCCCCCGTGCTGCTGAAGCATCATGCTCCAGTAGGCGTGCTTTGTGGAACCGAAGCCCCACAATCTCCCTCCTCGCTGGGCAGAAGATTCTAGCCCCACCACCCCACCGCAGGGCAGAAGCCTAGAGCTCCACAGCCCAGTTTGGTAGGTGGAGAATGAGGGGGGGAGAAGTGGGGGACACAGGGGACTCTGCGAGCCGCACTTTAATTGTAAAAGAGCCGCATGTGGCTCATGAGCTGCGGTTTGGCCATGCCTGCTATAGTGAGTCTACGCTGAACAGGAATAGCTGCAGCTGTACCGCTGTAGCAACTTAACTGTACACATAGCCCAAAACAAGAAGAATTAACTTCTCCAGTGACTTACACAGGACATCTTACTGGTTTTCTGGTTGCAGAGGTGCTCCAGCTGTGTACATTGAAATAGTTAATAGATAAGGTGCCAGTAGAAGGTGCTTAAGAATGTGTAGCATAGTTCTTGAATTTTGTGGGACCAATAAAACTTCTTGTGCACTGCAAATCTCTTCTTTGCGTAAGTTTTTATATCAGCAGCCATTTATATCAACAGCCATTTCCAAATGTCTGTCCCTGTCTTTGCCAGCACTCTGGTTGGCCTCTTACTCCAGAAACCTGTGGAGTGCTTAATTGCGTTTGTGTAAAGCAGCATCCAAAGGCTTTGGGATAGGAGTGCATGTTTAAGATCTGATCCAAGTCCTATTAAAGTCAATGAAAAGACTCCCACTGATTTCAGAGACAGCTGGGATCAGGCCCCTAGCAGCCTAACTTAGGCTATGTACACATGGACAGGCGGCAAATTCGCTGCCATCAGATTGATTTTTCTGGTTCGACTGAGTGGCAGTGAAGATGCTCAATTGATCCGGAAGTCGATCTAATAAAACCACCTCCCCAAGAAGTGTAGTGCTGTATTGACAGGAATGCGTTTCCCGTCGGCACAGTACAGTGAAGACGGTGCACGAAAGGGAAGTTATGAAATCGACGGGAGTTATGCAAGCTACTCCAGTCGACTGCTGCTGAATTTTGCAGGCAGTGGAGATCTGCCCTTAGTCTGGTGTTTGTTCTGTTTTCATTTCCCAGCCACCAGTGACAGATGGATTATGAAATTAACATACATGATCCATGTAAAGAAAACATTTCCAATGAAGGTTATTATATTAGTCAATACATGTCTCAGTGCATGTAATTTTGTCAATCAGGGCATAGTACCAATAGCAGATATAAGGCTGGTACTAAATAAATCCCATCTAGATACTCAAATTTTGTCTGGCTTTCAAAGGGGTCACAATATTAGGGTATTGGTTCATACTGTAGTGCATTGAAATACACAAGTACTCAGCTGGCTACAAGTTTGATTTATCTGTTTGTGACACTCCACTTTTCAAAACTTTTCAGCTTTTAGCCTTTGACATTAATCTTTTTGCATTTAGGTTCTTTGGGCTGGCAGGGATGAGAAAATAAATTAGAACCTCGCCCATACACATATTATCACTCAGACTATTTAAATATTTAAATAATTAGTTTAACCTGTGCTAACTCAGACTACTTTATTTCATTTTATTAATAATAAGAAGGAAAGTGAACAGCATTTTAATTTAAGACACATTTGTAAAGCTGAAAAGTAGTGAAAAATCCACTAGAAGCTTTTGTACCTACTTCTCAATTGCTTTTTAATTTCATATCATCTCTGGCCACTTTTAAAAATATAGGCTAATATACAGTAATTATGCCTGGTGCCCTTAGGTTTCTTTGAAAATCCCAGCCTAAAATGCTAGTCTCCAGCAAAAGCAACAAAGGGAACACAATGTTAATGGGAAGCTTTTTATGTGGTTGGGTTAGGGAAGTGGTTTTCATACTTGTGTTGCAGAGATGAGTGTATATCCCATTGAAAAGGCCAGTTTTTGTTATTGACTATCAATTATTCCACACCTTGGATAGAAGACAATTGCTCAGTTTCTCACCATTTGTACTTTCTATATGTTCTTCCATGTCTTATGCCTCATACAAAATGTCTCAACAGGGATGACCAAGCCAGCTCACTTAAAAGAATAGACTCTGTCCTTTGCTTCAAACTCAGACAGAACAAAATGTTGAGGTTTATAAAAGTAGTCACCTTTTTAGAAATTATTGTTAGATTTTCAGCCATCTGGAATTCTTGGTTTCAAACAAAAGCTGAAATGCTGACCTAGCAGCTCTTGTCTTTCTGGGCTAGCAGGAAGCAAGTGTTCTAAATACCACAGAAAAGCTTGTTACTGTGAGACCATCAACCCACTGCTGCAAGTTCAGGAGCTTTAGATAAGGTCCAGCTAAGCACCCAAACATCTAGATGCTTATCTGAATGAATCTTTGAAACTCTAGAGACTTGCCCATTATTTGTCTTTAGTCTGTATGACACTCTGCCCTAAAATACAGGTTTACACAAAAACTTATGAGAAGGCCCTTTCTGATTCCCAGCACAAGAGTCCAACTTAATCCCTGGTATAAACACCATCTAACTCATTACATTTATACCAAAGATTAATGTGTTCCCAGGAGCTTCTCTTCTGATTTGGAGATTTCATTCAATCACTATGAATGGTACAAGTGACAAATTATGCAATACCTTATTTTGCAATAAAGATAAATACATGAAAGAGGAAGAAAGCTTTTCCACTTCATTCCCCATTCTTGCCCTCTGGTAGGCTGGATGGATTTGCATTTAAACTGAGCAGGAACAGCCACAACAACATGTTTAATTTTACAGTAATTAAGACCTCTTGGTATTTTGAAAAATGCTTTTAAATTATAGATATTTAAGTTAAAAATATAAGTGCCGAGAACACTAAGATAGTCACATGTATTTATAAAAAGTGATAATTCTGCATTCATCCACTGAAGGAAACATTTTCCTGGAAGCATGTGGATGTCAAAACACTTCAAGGGGCAACCCTATATCCTTCAGCTCCTTGTGCCAGAGGCCCATTGGTGCCAAAGCAACTCCTGTCCCAGGCCTGAGAAACTCATTACACCTAACAGATGACTGTCACTGTCTTTTTTCATAAAAGGTAGCATGTGAGGTCTCTATTGAAAGCTTGCAACTCACCAATAATCATAACCACTGTGAAATGTATGTACAGATAATGTTTAAGGAATAACGTAACTAAATTGAAAATTATGCCTCTGTGGTCTTGGAGTGAAAGCAAATCATACGTCCCAGTAATGGGACATATTGAAGCAGGGGGGCTTATGACTCCCTCCCAATCTAGTTTATTATGTCACCTGGCACTGACTAGTCAATTATGTAGCATGTTTCTGAATTGCATACTGTTGCAACAACCCAGAGAAGCCAATGGAAAACCACCAACGATAAATTATGAACATCAAAACCACTTGGAGGTTAGGAACAAAACGACAGGGAGGGGATTGCCTGTCTGTGAATAAAGACAAAAGACCCATTCAGTATCTCCACCCTGTGATAAAGACACCCTACATTCATTCACTGAGGCCATACCTTAATAAGCAGAGGTGCCTCATGAAAGAGTGGGCCTTGGCTCCTAGGGGCTAGCAAGTACTGCAAGAGGCTGAACTTTGGGGCTGAGCATCTACTTCATTAGATAAGAAAAGGAACTGTTAATAAGTGCAGGCCTTAGTTCGCAATTTATGATTTTATTTTGTACTGTAACCATTTGTTTCTGTCACTCACACTTGTTTCTGTTTGAACCTCTATTCCTTCTTAAATAAATTTCCCTTGCTTTACTGTAATTAAACAAGTGCTCTGTGTGATACAGGAGTAGTGGTCTAAAGTAAAACTAGTAAACTGGGAAAACACTGTTGCTTTGGAAACAGAGGATCTGGTATTTCTGTGTGTATCCAGTGATCTGGGCTGGATACCACAGGGAGGCACTTTGAAAGGACTCAGGGGCTGGGATGCATCTGTTACCTCGCAGGTCTGGTATAGCCAGAAAAGACTGCTTGAATGACTGACTGGCTCGTTGTGTTTGGGAACTAACACTCATCTGGCACAGGCAAGACTCCCTCATGCTGGAGGCAGGTGGCAACAATGGGACTCAGCCCTGGGCTACAGTCCACCCTTCCAGGCATGTTCTGACTGTCCTCCTCCATCTCACAACTCCGTTCAGACCCATTGTCATTCCTGCCTGCAATCCATTGCTTCTGCATGTGGAGTCATCACCCCTCTCAATTCTACTCCAATGTGTTCGAATCTCCTGGATGAAATGGTCCACATTTGGTGACATTTCATCTGGACTCTAAGAAATGTTGTTCAATGGGGATGAGGGCTGAAGGGCAGGGTGGCCCAGGTCCAGGCTTTTAAAAGATAGAGGTACAGTTAACCAGTTCATCTAGGCAACTTGGCAGGTAACTGGGACCCCACTTTGGAAGATTTCAGCTCCAGTGAAAAATTGGTCATGGGTGTGTTATTCCCCTGGGGCCCTGACAGGTGGAGATGGGAGCAGAACTGGCTGGTTACTCCCAAAAGGTGTCAGGAAAGGGGTGGTTAAATGCCCATTGATCTGTCAGGTCAGGAGATTTCAAAAGATAGGTGATGGAAAATGAGTTAGTCTGGGCCTTGAGTGTTCCTGGGATCATAGTTCCTGAGAGCATAATTAGATCTATGCTGTGTGTAACTTAAACATATCTTAGAGTCCTTTTCATGACACAAGAATGTTCTTGTCTAAATTATGCTCCCATGAGTTCAACAAGTATTTTTTTTTTAAATCTGGCACTTGTTATGCAGTTACCCGCCCCCTGTTCCCCTCCCCCAAAAAAGAAAAGAAATCACAGAAAACGAGGTGCTGCCTACTTAAAAAAACGTACATGACTGTATTCTTAAGCTATGTTACATTTCAAGATCAGAAATATTTGTAGGAGAATGTAACTCATTCTAACAAGTTTTAGTGCCATAGTTAGCTATTGAAACAATCTACCAACAGTCGTGGTGGAGTCACCATCACAGACAACTTTTGAATCAAGATTGGATGTTTTTCAAATAAGATATGCTCTAGGAATTAGTTTGGGGAAACTCTACGGCTGGTTTTATATAGGAGGTCGAGTTAGGTGATCACAATGGCCTTCTGGCCTTAGAATCTAAAATTTCCTTTTTACTGTTTCCCAAGCACAATAAGAGGCACAAAAGAATTTTTCATTGTCATGTACGATAGAAAAATCAGTCAAAATGAAATTTTCAAAATTCTGATTAAATACTGTCGTTATTAAACTGGTAGTCCTGCTGTCTTTGTATTTACTAGCCTTCTATTAGCTTGTTTTCACAGTAGACACCAATGAAAAAAAACAAAACAAACCTGGATAGAATTGTAGCCAGAGGGGCATTTAAGCTACTGCTTTGCACCTGAGAAGCAGATTTAATTACTGCAGCTGTCAAAATGTTTTAGTGTAAACAGGTTTCCTGATGGATCACTCTTCCTTTTTATGAACTAGCATCCCCCGATACACGCCACTTTACGGTAGAGCTTAAAATGCAGGTACCATAAATTATGGAAATGAAGCTTTTATGATTAAAGGTGCCATATCCTGATTCTAATGTCTCAAGTTACAGAAACCACAACCACCCTTCATATTAAAATTTAAATAGGATTAAGAGAGTCTGAAACTCTTAAAGTAGGAACAATGAGCCTGATTCATCCTGAGCTGGTACAGAGCTTGGCGCAAAGACTGAGGGAAGGCAGCTTATGCCTCCTCTATCCTGAGGCTGCTGGCGGCTGGCTCAGCCCATGGCACATGTTAGGGCAGCCTTATGGCACACTGGTTACCATGCCACCCTACGATCTTTGATGCATCAGAGGAAAAACAATGTCAGAATGCCTCAGCCATGCTTCTTTCTGCCTTACGTCCAACATGGCCACCGACACTAGAGGCTTCTTCAGGGGCAAGGGATGGAGCAGTTAGCACAGCAGGTCTAGTGCCTGCCAGAGGCCTTATGCTAGGGGGTTTCCTTCTCTCAGCTGTGTGCCCCTCATAAATAGAACAGGTACTGCACCTATAGTACATTTGCTGGAGACATGATCATTAAAATGCCTGCACATATTTATTTGAATTTTTTAACTGTATTGGCTCTCGGGATGTTCCCCACCCTGTTGTGTTTGCTTTCTGTGAACATCTCAGTGATTCATTTTTACTGATACCAATTTCTTCTGAAAGTGCATTTCAAATTCATGTTTATCCGTGTGTCTAAAATCTGCAAACAAAAATGTTTGCCCCAGAAATACTTGCATTGCTCATTTAGTAAGAGGACAGAAACAGTACTGTGCAACTTACCTGACCAGTCACAACTAAGTAACAAGGCTCGAATTTGGAGTATGTATTAAAAACACAAAACTCATGTAGGTGGTATGAGCAAGAAGCTCCAAAATTCATCTCATGAATTATTCATGATGAATTATTCACTGTACTCTCATATCTAGATAAAGTAGGCCCTGTGTTTTATACTATAAAATCTACTCAGACTTTAAAACCATATTAATGTAAGTTAAGCAGGCTTGTAGCTGGAGATGTACTTTTATATCATCCTTATGAAATATGAGTTCAGTTGAAGGCATTTATGAAACATGCATCCAGTTCTACGGAATTCAAATGTTAACACCAGCAGGATGGAATGTGGCACATGGGATTCAAAATGCGGAAAGAAGAAACCACATCTGCTCAGGGGCGCCACCTATCCCTCAGTTGGGCTCATGCTGTTTGTGGGGCGGGGAGGGGTGTGTGTGTGGCTGGGGGGAAGGGATGGGAGAGGCTCTTTGAAATTCCAACTTCACTCCAAGAATCCTGTTTCATATTAATGACACCCGGTTCTTTTCTGTATGCTCCAGAACAGATTTTTTTTGATAGACTTGTGTTTTCCAAGAAACATTTCCCAATATTCTCCATTTGTGATTTTAAAATGTCTTAAGCTAAATTAGGAAGAGCTAAAGCCCTGATCCTGCAAATGTTTAAGCACATGTGTAACTTCAGGCGAATACTGCTATTGACTTTAATAGTACTATCTGCATGAGTAAAATTACTAAGTGTGGCAAACAGCCCACTTCCCCTTGGTGGGTCTCATGCTTTACCTTCTCTTCCTGGGGCAGGGCGCCCGCAGCTACCCCATCTCCCCTGGCTGCAGAGGAGCTTTGTCTCCTGGCCTGGGAGGGAACCTTCTCCTCCAGCTGCTCCCATCCTTCTGGCAGCTTTGCCAGCATTTGTTCCCTCCCCCTCCTTTAGGGAAGACAGGGTTTAAATACACCTGGGCTGGCCCTTCATTGGGGCCAGGTGCCTCTAATCGCCCTGCTGGGCTTTCTCTTCTGCCTGCCGGGCGGACGGCTTTTCGAGCTCTCCCGTCTGGCCTTAGCTTTTCTTTCTTTTTTCCCCTTTTGCAGCTGCTTTTTTGGGGGACCCTGCTGCTACTGCTGCTTGAGGACTCTGCTGGTGTGCCTTCCTCCCAGCTGGGAGGGAGGGGGTGAGTGTGTGCCCCTTCCACCTTCTCCACCACCAGCCCCCCGCCCAGCCGCTATCTCCACCCTCCCCCGCGGCTGCTTCTTCCAAGGCCAGCACTAGCTGGAGTTCTGGAGTTCTTTTGGCCGGGACTGCACTGGGTCTCTGCAGGGATTCTGAGTCTTCCCCTGGAGGAGGGCGGGCAGGGCCCGTGCTGCATCCGCAGCCAGGTCCACACCTTCCGCCTCCAGGCCCTGCAGAGACTCCTCTATGGTGCAGGTAGTCCAGCGTGGAGCCACTTGGCGCGCATCTTCCTCTGCCACTTCCAAGGACTCCGATACGACTGGCAGCTCCTTTTTCTCCACCCGAGAGGTCTTCCGCGAGACCTCTCCGAGCTGCCGGTCTTCTACCAGGACCTCCTCCGGACCTGGAGGCTCGTCTCGGCCTCCAGGCCCCTTGCGGTCACCGAGCGGGAGGATCTCCTCGCAGAGCCCCTGCTACGCAATCCCCAGCTACGTGTGCAGGTGGCGGAGGCCCCCTCGGTGCGACGGTGGATGGTCCTGGCAGGAGTCACCAGGGTCAGAGACCTCCTGGACTACGCCCGGGGGGCCTGGGTGGACCCCTATGTGCTGGCTCAGCATATGGGGCTCTCCACCCCTCGAACCCCCCGACGCATACTCCAGGAAGTGAGGGCAGTCTTGCCCCCTACTACTTTGATGTACCTTGAGCGGGTCTTGCAGGAGGGTACTCCCCGCCCCCCCGTCAGCCCCGGCCTTCCGGTGCTTACCATCGGGCCTCGGCTCCGCGAACCCCTTCGGTCCCCCTATCCTCACGCCCCAAGCCGGCTGCTCAATCTGCAGCCGGTCCTCTTCCAGACCGTGCCTAGGAAACATCTGTACGTGCTCATGCTCCACACCCTTCACTTCCTTGCCCTCGCGTCCCGCCCGGACACCAAGTGGCGGGATCTCTTACTACCCTTGGAGGGCGAGGACCCCCGGTGGGCCAGTCTGTATTCCACCTTGACCCCACGGCCCGCCGGGGTATCAGTTGGCGGCTCCTTCACGGAGCCGTGAGCACGGGCGTGTACTTGGCGCGGTTCACCTCCCACCCTGACACCTGCCCCTTCTGCGGCATGAGGGAGACCCTGGCGCACATGTACCTGGAGTGCGCCAGGTTGCAGCCCCTCTTCCGGCTCCTCCAGAACCTCTTGTTGAAGTTCTGGCTGCACTTCTCCCCGCACCTGTTCATCCACTCACACCCCATCCGTGGCCCCACGAAGTCGCGTGACCTCCTCGTCAACCTCCTCCTAGCCCTGGCCAAACTAACCATCTACAAGTCCAGGGAGAGGAGGGTGGCAGGGGAGGCTCCCTGTAGCTGTGGAGCCTATTTCCGTTCCCTTGTTAATTCACGTCTCCGGGTGGAGTTCCTCTGGGCAGTGTCCGCTGGCTCCCTGGACACCTTCGAGGAGCAGTGGGCGCTGTCCGGGGTTCTCTGCTCGGTGTCCCCTTCTGGTCTTCTACGTTTGACCCTGTGACCTTCACGCCCTTTCCTGTTTTATTCATTTGTTGCCCTCCGTAATTTGTTGGATCCGGGTCCAGTGGTTCCTCCTCTAGGCTGGGAGAGGGACCTTTAGCGGTGGGTGGGCTTGCGCCCACCCACGTCCCCCGGTTTCCAATAGTGGGCAGAGGGTTTTTACACCCTTTAGGGCCCTCTGGCCTGACTTTATCGCATAAGTTATTGCAGGATAGGGGCCTAACTGGTGAACATTCCGAGCGTGCTAAAGTAACAGTCTTCCTTTTGTGACGTACACAAAAATAATCACATCCAACTTCAGCATGCAAGCCAATGTTCCAAAGATTGTGTCACTGGACCACGTGCTAGCAGGGTAACTAGGACACTTCTTAGACAAATACTCTGAGTTGCTAGGAGAACTGTGCCACTTCCAGTAGCAGTTGCCAGATTTTTTTTTTCCTAACCAACTAAAATCTGAAAGCTTCAAAGTTTCAAATTTCATAGCAATTTCTTCTCTGTCTTATCTGGTGCCAGATAAATTAAGTAGCTTAGACAAGCTCTGACCTTGCAACTGGATCTGTGCCAGTGTTGAAATCATAGGGTTTGCACGGGTGCAGGTCCAGAGTCCAATCCCTGTGATCCAGTTGCAGAGTCAAGGCCAATTAGTTGATGATAGAATAAATACAACTGCTCCGAAAGAATTTAAAGTATCCTGTAAATCCAGAAGAAAGTCTGGTCCCTTAATTACATGGTTGAATGAACTAGCAAACTATGGCATATCTGCTCCTTCACCTTCTTTGTATTGTACATACTTCCCAGTTCTCAGTGCTCTCATGTTAGGGAGTGGCCATTATCTCAGGAGTTGGTGGGCAGTTGAGAAAAGATGCATCTTCTTTGTGGCCAACAGAACAGTATAGATCAATTTCGAGCAGTGACACTAGTAGGACTCCTGAATTACTAGCTGGTTATTACATCCAACCTTTTTCTTAGAACTTTTGGCACCTAGCTTCTCATCAATCTGATCTCAAAGCTCCCAATAAAATAGCAATTTTTTACTCACTTCCTTTCTCCAGTTGTCATAGAAGCTCTTGGTGCATTCCTCTGCAAACCTTATACACAGTCTCTCCAGATTGCTAGTTGGCCCAGCTTCACTGGCTTTGAACTACTGATGTGTAACCATGCAGATCTCTTTGCCCTTAATGGCCACTTTAATTTCATACCACAGCTGAGCATGCTTAGTATTACTTGTCCACCTCTAGATACTTTAGTAAGGATTCTCAACCCAGAAGAATCCATATTTCTATCTGAGGCAGAAAAGCAAGGCTTGCCCCTTCCATGAGAGAGGAGAGAAAAAAATGTTGTTGTAGCCGTGTTGATCCCAGGATATGAGAGACAAGGTGGGTGAGGTAATATCTTTTATTGAACCAACTCTGTTAGTGAAAGAGACAAGCTCTGGAGCTCTACAGAGCTCTTCTTCAGGTCTTTGGCACTCCAAAGCTTGTCTCTTTCACCTACCTCACCCACTCTCTCTCTTATATCCTGGGATCAATATGGTTACAACGTTTCTTGAAAGTCAGATTAAACTATAATCCTCCTCTTGAAATGAGGGTTACATATGTGTGGTGAGCTCAACAATGGATGGTTACACCCAAATTCCAGAGCTGTGGGAAGTTATTTGAATTGGTAGTTTTGTGAAACAAAGACTGATTCTTGTGAATGATCAGACACTATGGCCAGCACTAACCTTCATCATTCAGGGCAAGAATGTTCCCCAAATGCTCTTGGCTACTCGATAGAAGTTGATCCAACTGTAACAGGGTTGCAACAATGCTGCATACAGGAGAAAAGTGACAGTTCGAGACCTTACAGACAGAATTCCCTTAGCAAGGATGATATGCTCTGAGAGTTTGAGTAGACCCTCTCAGTAGAATTAAAGCTTCTTAATTCAGTTACTCTGATTTTGTTCACTGTTTTATAGATATCAGATTTTTGTCTGAAGTTTTATTTTGACTTTCACCTATGAATAAGTGTCGGGTATAAGAGATCTGATTGGCTGGCACAGGAAACGTTTTGTTTAATTCACTACTTGAGCTCAATTATGAATTATTTTCATTCATGAAAATTAGCGGATGGGCTAATTTTAGGATAACAGCATGAATCACTGACCCAATATTTCTATTGCCACCTCTGTTGTGCTAATCTGTTGTGCTAATATGCAGTTGTACTTGTACTAATCTGTTTTCTTTACTAAGGCTCCAAAAGGTTAATTATTAAATTTTGAAATTGACCAGAGGGTTCCAGTTTTGATTAAGAGCTAATATGACAGCACATCTTTTGTGTAAACTATGCCTTTAAAAATAGATTCATCTTAATTCCTGCCAGAATTTGTGAAACATTATTTACATTTTTAGTGTCATTTACTCGTTTTTCCTCTGCCTCTCCAAGAAACCTCTCCAGACATTTACCTACATGCATGTGTTTTTGATTTGTGTGTGTGTGTTTTCCCTTCTCTTTTTCTTTCTCTCTCTCTCTCATCATTAATTTAAAGTGTCATCAAATAATTCATTGCGTTGGCAGCTCCTCTGTTTGGCTGAAATAAAATCTGTTTCCTCTATTCATTTATAGGAAGTAAAAATCCCCACAATCATGCATCATTCTCCTGTACATATTGTATACTGCTACTAATAATTCTTCTGACTGATAGAGGGCTGATTCAATTATCATTAAAGCTTTGGCTGAAATCCTGACCCCATTAAAGCCAATGGCAAAACTCCCATTGACTTCACTGGTGTCAGGATTTTATCCCTGGAATGGGATTGTGGCCATGTGTACTTTTAATCCATAGACTTCAAAGAATTTCCAAAGGAGACAAAGAACTTGCTGCTGCAATAGATTTACATTAGAGATGGGTTTGAGCTGCAAAGCTTAGATCTGTGTCTTGATTTCACCTTTTTTACCTGTGCTCCAAGTAACTGAATCGGCCAGTTCTAGTGAAATGAGTGTTATGTTACACAATAGCAATGTAACAGTTTAGGCCCCGATTCTGCAAAGACCTGCCCTCATGTTCAATTTTAGCAACGTTAAGTAGTCCTGTTGAAATTATCTGTACTATGTATGCACGTGCTTCAAATTAAGCACATGTGTAAATGTTTGCAGGATTGGAACATTAGAATGTGCCTATAATCAACCTTGCTGTTCAATATATTTGTCAAAAAGGCTAAAATATGGTGAACAGCCTTTTGGCTCAGCAGTGAACGTTTCATACCTTTATTTGGGGAGGGGGAAATCAGGAAATGTAATGGACTGTCAAGAAAAAAGTCATTCTTTTTATGTCTTCAAACCAAAATTTATAATTCTGTAAATAAAGTTTTGCAAGCACTCATTCCTTGAAGCATACTAATTATTTTTGGTTCTGTGAGAAGGACTGGATATTTATACCTGGAAAATAGCTAGTGCAACTACTTTCTAAAATGTTTCATAATTATACATCAGCATTGCATGCTGCCGAGTTGATTCCAAGCTAAACCTCAACGTGCACATGCTTCATTTTAAAAGAGTGAAAACAAGTACATATTTTTCTCTGGAGTACCACAATATTCATTTATCTTAGACATGTAAATTCATATGCAGTGTGCCTTATTGAAATGAATGATATAGCAAGGGTTTTAATTGTTATGTATTATTTTACAGAATTGGGATTTACGTACAGAATAGCTGGGTGTCTTGTATTTATTGTTTAGTTGGGCAAAGCCTTTTGGTAGTGTGACACAATGGATCAGTAAGTGCCCTTCCTCCTCAGGTGTAAACCCCACAAACACCACCTGGGTAATGTGCCTTTTGATTCTTTCGGATAGGTGGGTTTGTTCGTAAGTGTTTGTTGGGTGTAGTTTTTTTATATTAAAGTAAGGAACAGGAGAGCCTAAAATGCAAAGCTAGCAACATTTCTTTTTCCAGTTAAGACATGCTCTTTCAACAGAAGGATTTCCCTATTGATTCACTGGGGAAAAGACACAGTTGAAACTATAAGAGGCAGGTGTTTGCCTTGATCTTAAATTAGACAGAGAGCTTTCTTTCTGGACTTGAATCCACTTTAGGCAGACACAGGATCTTGAATGAGCCATGTCATATTATGTGTTGCTGCTGCAGAAAGCAAAGTACTAGGCCACATCCTGCCTTCTTTACTCGGTCCCAAGTAAAGCAAAACTCATGCTGCATACAATTGGAGTTGTGTCTTGGTAAGGACTAAGAGTCTTTTCCTGTGAGATGCTGGGTGCTGCCTTCAATGCCCACAGAGGCCAGTGGGCATTGAGAGGTCTCCCCTGGTGGAATCAGGCTGTTAAAAATGCTACAAGACACAGCCCTTGAGTACCAAGTATATTTTTTCATCTTGCAGCTCAGTTATTTAGCCTGTATCCTCATCTCTCTTCCTTACTTTCCCCAGAAAAGCCATGAAATGGGAGGTCTTCCTTATAACAACATGTTCAGAAGGCCACTGCAAGCTCCCTTCCTTCATGTGGGTTCAGCAATGTTGCCACACTCTCAGGAAGTATAGCCTGGTGGCTAAATTTAGCCCACAGATCCACAATTAAGCCCAGCCCAGGGCTTTGGGTCATCTTCAGGAATTGGCTACCCCTCCACACACACTGTTGTGGCCCTTACACTACAGCATTGGCAGCCCAGCTGGCTCCCATGGTTCACGGGCTGGAGAGGGGGAGTTTTACTGGTCTGAGTTGCAGAAACTTAGATTACGTATTTCTGTATAAGGCCCTAAAATGGATTTTCCATGGCTCCTGTAGCCTTGCAATTATTCCATAGCTGGAAAGCTGGACATGCTTTTTATATTTCTTTTAAATATAAGCTATGATGGTAATATCCACGATTCTCATTCACACAGAACAGATTTTGCTTTAGGAATTCAGTCCCCTACATATTTCTTGTATTCCTATTGCCTTTCACTCCAGGATGATCTTTATCTACAGTAAATTTGGAGAAAGAGGCTTAGAAAAACATAATACAACAATGGAATTAACTGTATTCTAATGGAAGATTGAAAGGTTTCTGTTATTGTAAATAAGAGACGCAATGTCTGAAAACACAGTTCTCCCAGTGACTGTTGAAAATCCATTATCTGTAATATGTGAGGCAGAAATTTCACATTCATTTTTTTCACAGCATTAGGAGACCGAAAAGAGCCTATTCAGTTCAATGACCTATAATCCACACTGTTTGATTCTATGTAGCCAGCGCTTTTTTCATTTGGGTTAAAGTCAACTTAAAAACACATTTAAGCTCACATTTCTCTTTCTCCCTTTCTTTTTATTATCCAGTTAAGGAACTATTAAAGATGGGTTTTAGCACCATTATTTGTCACCCAAGACATGGCAGAACACTATGAACTGATCAGAAAGAACTAAGAGGAACGCATCTGTTCTCTTATACAACAGACCAGTATTTCAAAATCAGAACGTTAAAATGATAAGCCACCATGCAGGCCCTAACATCTGAGATGTAAATAGTAAGGGCCAGATTTTTAAAGGTATTTACGTGCCTAATGATGTAGATAAGCATGTAGTGAGATTTTTCAAAAGTGCCAAGGTGCCTAACTCCCAGAGATTTCAATGGGAGTTAAATGCCTACACACACTGAAAATCTCTGTAAGGTGCCTATCTGCATCTCTAGGCACCTAAACAAGGGATATAAATGGGTGAGGGATTGCTGCTCTTTGGCTTTGGTAGCAGTCAGCCTGAGAGGAGCACACCCATGCTTCTGGTGTGTCACCATGAATGCCAGCAGACTGGGAACTGGTAGTTTAACACGGCTCCAAATCACAGACAGAAAAAGATGAGGGTAAGGAGATGTGTCTTTGTTGGTATTGGTTTCTCTTCGCGTGCTAGCTGTTCTGCACACATACATTTACATTTAACATTGCTGGTTGTACTTTGGGTATTGTGGTTAGATAATTGGACCTGTCTTCATTGCTGGCTGCTTTTTATTACATGCTGAGAGACCACATGCAGTCCAAGCCATGAACAAATTTATGGCTGGCACTGGGGAACACCCAAGAAGAGATTAGCAGAGGAAAGAAGACAGAAGGAAATTGAGTAGAGATTTATAGGAGGTGAACATAGGCAGGAAACAGAATACCGGACACCCCATAAAATTTCCCTTGTACATATTAGTTAATAATGAAGGAAATTAATAGCTGTAACTGCCATTAAAACAATAATACAGATGCAAATTACATAAACATGTGTAGCTCTATGATATTGGGTTATCATGTGCCACAATTCAACCAAACCTTCAGAAAAAAGCCACCACTCCTATCCCTTCTCCTCCCTGCCATGCTGCACCTTCTCCAAAATCCATGCAGCATTGGATATGTCTAGCCTGACTTAGCTCACGCACTGGCTATGCAATTCAGCTGCATTTCTGACTCATCCCTTCTTAATCCCATGTACATCAGGAGAAATCAGACTAGAAATCCAGCACCAGTGTTTCTCCACTAGCAGTAGGAATTGTGAAAGCAGTATTCGAAAATATAGTGGTAAAAACTCCTGCATACTATCAACACTACAGCATCCACCAGTGCTACCACCAGTGAAAAATTACAGGTCAAAAAATGTTGAGTGTTGACACTTTCTCAGCGTACCTCTACCATTGTAGGTGAAATCACTGTTAATAGCAGCTAACCTGCTGGCAAGTTATCCCAGGAAAAGTTACAAGAACTTCAAAAAAATCCAAAAAAAGGATAATAGAAATAAGGATTGATGGATCTGACCTATGGAGAACCTGAAAGAGCAGAGAGATCAGAAAAGAGAAATTCAGGATGGCTATGATCAGTTAAAAATATATACCGGTATGTTTCAGGTAACATTCTGAACAATGAAGGAAAGGAATTATTCTCAATCCTTTCCACCCACAAGAGGAATGACAAGATTCAATGCTCTAAGGATAAACTAGAGTGAATTCAAGTAGGCTCAAGCTAGACATTAGGGAAAATCTTCATTGCTCTTAATAGTACATAGCATTTTTCATCTGTAAATCTCAAAGCATTTTACCCCAATAGGTAAACATTATCATCCCCAATTTACAGACAGGGAAACTGAAGCAAAAATTAAAAACAATGAGGTAGATTACAAACAAGGTGCTCAAGGCACTAGAGATATTCAAGAACAGGTTGTGTAAGAGTTACTAATGGACACAAAAGAGGGAGTAATTATGCAAAAGGGGGCCAGACTGGATGTCCCAAGAGCTTATGTTTCCATATCCATAACTCCTACATAGGTATTATGAACTATCTTACAGTAAAAACAAAAACTTATTTGTTTGCATCATCTTTATACAGAATTAGTTTCCTTTAGTCTGCAGACATACATTTAAATTATCACTGCACGGCCAGGTCTTTTGTTTTCCTGGGTGATTTTGACATCTTCTAGGCTAAGTTTATGTAATATTTCAGTTTTGCATTTTAAGAAAAATGCACCAGATTGGTTAAAATGGAACTATCAAATGTCCATCTTATTACACAAGTACATATGTATGTATGTAACACCATTTCAAATTGCTATCAGATCGCCTGTGTGTAAATTGTGCCTACCTCCAACAGCTATATTTTCAGTTAATCAAAAGTTGCTATTGTCACTTATGCCTTCTATTTATTATGCAAGACTGATCATGTTTCACTATTCTTATACAACTATCAATTGCTAATTATTGAAGGAAAAGTTATCAGATTGTCAAGTATGGAATCAAATGACCTGTAAATACTGTGTCAAACATTTGACAAAAGTGATGAAAAATACCATTCTAAAAACAACAATTAGCATGTTCCCTTACTTCTGTCAATGATCATCTTAAATAAACCATACAGATCATGCTTAATTATCTCATATTTCATTAGCAACAGCTGCCAATTGTCTTTTGAAATATGAGTTGTCTTTCACAAGTAAAGTGAAACATTTCAGTCTTCAGATTTGATTCAGTAAAATACGTTGTTGGAATGCAAATCCTCATCTCCAAATTAATGCATGACAGACGGCTTGGCTAACCTGAGCTAATCACACCCGTGGGGTCCTGTAATCCTCTAAAACTGATTGTCATGCCCATTGGGAGTTCCCTTTGTCATTATCAAATCCAAATTGTAACCAAAAATGTATACTTAATTTGACATTGACATTGGTTACTGAATATCTGTTTCAGCTCAGATATTATAAGGTGCTGATAGAAAGAAATGTATTCTAGCCAATGTCAGTGTTCCTTTCGTTCTAAAAATATTAAAATGTACACGGAACAAATTCCTAGATATGGGTGCAAGGGTAAAAGTTGTAACTAGTAGGAAAACCTATTCCTGTCCAAAATATAGTAGGCCATATTCTGCCCTTAGATATTTGGGTATAGCTCTGATTAAATTCAATGGGAGTTATGTGCATACCAGACAAGAGAAGGAGGGCATGGACACGTAAGCAAAAAGTGGCAGCACAGTCATACATGGCAGAAGTACAAGGACAACTCTACTGCTGTAACCTTTGTTTCCTAAATGCAACCATGGAGCAACTACCCTCAAGGGATGATGCAGGTAAATCCTTCCTCCTAGGTGCTAGAAAATGTATTCACACACAAATCTTTTGAAGGTAAACTGTAAGAAAAGGAAGGGATTCTGAGTGGAACCACATGAAATGGAAGAGCTGTCTAGTCATAGCTTCAAGATAAATTTCAAATGTCTAGTCTTTTGTGAGACTATTTTGTGGTAAATAGAATCAGACTAGATGATCATAATGGTCCTTTTGGCCTAAAAAAATCAATGAACTTATTAATGTTTATTTTGGTCACAATTTCATTTTTTCAGCAAAATAATTTTTAAACAAAATTTGTCATTTCAAGAAAATTAATTTTTAATGTAATTCTTTTTAAGATATTTAGTTTATCAGGTAGGGTTCCTCCCATTTCTCTCCCTTCTGCCCCCTCCCCCCTCAACCCTTCCTTCCCCCTGCCCTCCCAGGAGAAGGAAGGGTGGAAGGAGTTTTAAAAAGTTAAAATGAGGAAAAGTCTCCCCAAAATCAATACTGATTTTTTTAAAAAATCCTGAAAAACCTAAATTTTAAAATTTGAAATTTAAAACAAAACTAAAATTTTCAAATATTTTTCAAAATTTTTCATTGAAAAATGAAAATAGGACCTGGAAAATATTCAAAGATATTCAAAAATATTCATTTTTTGTTTTTGTGAGAATGGAATTATCTTTTTCAACCAGCCCTAGCCAACAATGTTTCTTGTGATGGTATCAACATAAGCAGTAAAGAATTGTGCACAACATACATTGCACAGTATATTTGCAATACATATTTCATCATGTTCTTTGAAATTTACATTACACTAGTGCTGTAGCATTAGCACTATAAGCAGAGAAATGTGCATGTATAACAAATTAGCCAACATGTACGTGGTATGTAACCACTACCAGTTAACAAATTAATTTCAGCCCAAGTGGTAGAGATCAGTGCTTTGGTGCTAAAGATCCAAGATTCAAATTCTGCTGATGACTAGAGCTGTGCAAACAAACTGATTTTTTGGTTCACGAGCTGAACAAAATATTTAATTGGGGGGAGGGGAGACGTCAAACCAAAAAACAATTTTTTAAAATTTTTTTTGGCAAACAAAGTTAGAAAAATTTCATTTTGGGTTGAACATAATGTTTTGTTTTACCCAAAATAAAATGTTTTGTTTTAGAGTTTACAGGGCTTTTTTGGTAAAAATAAAATGAACGTAAAAACACAAAGCAAAGATGTTTCAAATCAAAATGTTTCATTTTGAAAACACAGACAAAATCTTTGGGGATTTTTGCATTTTTTTTCCTTCAACAAAAACAATTTTATGAATTTGACACAAGTCTGCAAAACGTTTCAGTAAGCCCAAATGTGCATTCTACCATGGAAAGGATTTTGTTTGAAAAATTTCACCCAGCTCTATCCATGACCCATGGTTGGGTCGTCCTTACATGCATATTGTAATGTACTTTGCACATACATACATATGAAAAACTTCAAAACAGGATGTGATATTTGCATTCTGAATTTGAGTTAAGTGTGCTACAAAATGTGTTGTATACACTGTAAAATTTATATTCCAGTCATGCTGGAAAATTGTATGGGAAAACTTGCATTGAGTGTATGTTTTGAATTATTCATCATTTGTGCTGTTTAATTTGCATTGTTTGTTCCCAGTATTAGCAACCAAATCAAATTTGTTTGATACATTAGCTATCTTTAAAGATACATTGATGGTTTTTTACTCTATATTCCAAACAAATTTGAGTATAATCTATGAACTAATGAATTGTTTATTAGCCTAATAGTTACTTTCTGATATTTTTGTTGACTTGTTATTTAAACAAAATATCTTGTAAAGAATTTTATTCAGAAGGTACACTGTGTATTTGAGAACCTGTATTGTGCAATTTACATACCACATAAAACGTATGGTCCATTTTGTCTTGCTCACTCTGAAATTCACATTGAAGCTATGAAATTTATGTTACATGCTCTGATACTTATTTTCTGTGCTACATCATCTGTACATTGTGAAATATGTAACGTGCAATATGTAATTTATGTTTCACTCATGTTCATTGTAGTCACAATAACACTAGAAAAATTGAAGTGTGCTGTAACAGTTGAATCGCTTGTATAATTTGTAATTTGTATTTCATGCATCAAGAATTTACACTGCAAAATTAGCGTTCCATATGGAATAGGCTGGGTGTCACAGGCTAAAAAGTATTGCTATTGTGATTTTTTCAAAAACCCAGTATGCTACGAAGTTTGCATTCCATACTGTTATTTACAGAGCATATATCTATCTATCTTAAAATTTACATTTTACTCAGATGTGCGAGAGGAGCTGCATTAAACACTGTGGACATTGTATATGCATACTGTGAAATGTGAGATACGCATTGAGAAAATCTGCATGGTGACCACTCTGAAATTATCACTTCACATCATGAAAATATTTCATGATGGGAGTATGTCTTGGAGTTTGCATTATACATAGGAGATCACATTTTACTCAAGTTCAGAAGCGTAAGACTGCATGAAAAAAAAAGTATGCACACCACAGCTAGGATGAAATCCTGGCCCTACGGAACACCCATCAACTTCAATGAGGCCAGGATTTTACATCTAATCTTCCTATACTTTTACTATGATTCTGTCTGAAGAGTAGGCACATGCATGTACGAGTTACCAATTACACAACTTACTGATCAATTACATGTGTAAATACCCAATTTGCATATGGAATTGCAGCAATTTCCCCAAAAGATTGTGTGTATTTTTTTGTGAGCAGCTTCTGATGGTTTGAAACTCTGGTCTGTGGTGACAAGTTTACAAATTAAGCTAAATTTGGAACTTAAACTACCTGTAAGAACTGTGAAAGTTATAGTGACAAGTTGGAGACTAATCAGCGTTGCCAGCTCTCTTGACAATTAGCGTTTCTCCTCACGGGATTAAAAAAGAGTGAGCGCTCAAAGTTTCCCATCAAGTCTACAGCCCGCAAAGTTGCAGTGTAAAGCTTGAAAACATGAACACTACAGGCCCAAAAACCAGAAGGCAAATTTTATTATATATAAATAAATTCATAATAGTCAATATCATGATTTTTAGCCATCTCACAATGTTTCTGTGCTAAATATGCCTACTGGAAGAGTTGATCTGCAAAAGATAATAAGCCAAACAGGCGCTCTCCTCAAATTATTTGGCAGGTCACTTTTTTGGAAGTGATTAATGGAAGTTCTCATTTGTGCATATTGATTTTAAAAGGTAGATTTTAAAAGGTGCACAAATTAATCCTGTAGGACCATATCAGAAACTCAAATCAATGTTGAGTGAAATAAAGAGAAACAACTTACAGTTGGCCTTAACTACCAGTTTCTCGACTTTTTATTTTTAACAATGTTATACATTTTCCTGCTATACTTGTTGTTTGAAACTACCACCAATGAATGAAAAGAGAAACAGCTAAGATATAAAGGCATGTCACCAACAAAACAACATGAACAGAAAGAAATTGAATTTACAAACAGATTGGTGAATTAATAAATTTTACTGTGGATCTGCCAGTGCATTAAATCTCTGGCACCTATCGTATCAAATCACTAAGGGTCAAATTTTCAAAACCTCCTAAGCATTTTAGGATCCTAAATCTCTTTGAGGTCCAATGAGATTTAAGATCACAAGTGCCTGAATTGCTTTTGAGAATTTTATCCTGCGTGCTTAAGTCTCATAGAATATGAAGAATCTTCTTTCAGTGTTTCACCAGCAAATTGCTGGGTATAGCAGTGATGCCTCTAAATCTAGATGATGGAGTGATTTATGAATGGTGAGACAAGTTCACCACTGCTTGATTGTTGACCCAAGGTGCAGGAAAAATAAATGTTCCATTCAAAGTGAATAGCTAATGTTGAAAGTCCCAATTTCATATCCAAAGTTTGTCACCCTGAATTAATTGATGTATCTGGACCCTCCTGTGTCAAATCCTTTGCCACTGTCAGTCAACAGAGTCTGTTATTATCAATGGGATCTTTACATCATCACAACATGAGTGTTCAGAAAGAAACACTAACAATTTCTGTCTGTTCTCCAATTGGCAAAAGTGGGGAAAATAGGTTTTACCACATTGTTTTCTGATATTTTCAACTAGAAAATAATCAGAAAGTGGGGAAAGTCACACAATTTCAAAACAAAACTTTTTGAAAGGTCTGAAAAGCATCAGATATTTTTCTGAAGTTTGTCATTTGTGACAATTCAGCAATTTTTTCTGAAAATTCTTGTTTTACAAAACCCTATTTTCTGATGAAAAAACAAACACATACCAGAGACAGAGAAGAGTTATTTTAGGTTAGGGCCAGTGTTGGCACAAGAACAAAAGGATATATACCGCCCATCAATAAGCTTATACTTGAAATTAGAAGTTTTCTAACCATCACAGGAGCGAAGCTCTGGAATAGCCTTCCAGGAGGAGTAGCAGGGGCAAAAACCGGAATTTGTTTCAAAGACTGAGTTTGATAAATTTATGAAAGGGATGGTATGATGAGATTGCTTAAAGTGGCATATGGCCCATTTGTGACTCCAATGGCTAGAGACAGGACACTAAATAGGGAGGGCTCTGAGTTACTACAGAGAATTCTTTCCCAAGTCTCTGGCTGGTGGGTCTCTACGAAAAGCTCAGGGTCTAACTGATCACCCTTTTTTGGGGACGGGAAGAAATTTTCCCTCAGATCAGACTGGCAGAGACCCTGAGGAGGTTTTGCTTTCCTGTGGGGCATGGGTCACTTGCCTGCTTGGACAAGAGTAAATGGTGTATACTCTGTAAATTTTAAGGATTTAAGAACTTCAGGAACTCAGCCAGAAGTTATGGGTCTATTATAAGAGTGGATGAGTGAGAGTCCATGGCCTGCAATGTGCAGAAGGTCAAACTAGTTGATCATGATGTCCATTCTGGCCTTAAAGTCTATGAAAGTTTTCAACTAGTTCTAGATTTTGGTCTTATTTTCTAAGTGGCTATCCACTATTCTCCTTTAGCTCACACTGGGATGCCAACAGCTATATGTTATGATGGTTAAATACCCAATTTGCTATGTTTTCTACTTTAAAATGAAGGCTTTTGTCTTTCATGGTGACAGAAGTTAGTACCATTTAATAAGAAAAGCTTCTTTCCTGTCTCTCTGACCTGACATTCAAATTTGCTTAATGCTTAGTTTAAAAAAATTAAAAAGACCACTTATGCAAAGTACAATATAACCACCAGTCTGTAATTTTGAGACACATGAATGAGGTATATCACATACTTGGAATTAATCAAAGAAGGGGATGTGGGTCTTGTCTTACCTCTTCTTCACCTATTTCTGCCCTTCTTAGGTTTTGGTTTTTTATGTCCCTTTTTAAGATCATATTAGTTAGAGACAGAAATTACATAGTAGATTACTGAGTCTACTGCCGTACCAGGACAGGACAAAATCCCCAGTAAAGGATGTATCTGATGTCAAGTTATTCTTAGCCAAAAGGCTAAACAGAGTTGGTGTACTGGCAAAAGACTGTTTTTCCTGGAATGTTAGAGCTGAAACAGAAGCACTCGCATAATGGTGAAGGTGAATTTCTCATAACTGTGGATAGCAAAAAGCAACCTCTTGTTTTCCTGGCTGTGTCAGATCTCTTATGCACTATGACCAAACCTTCTGCAGATTAACTATACAGCAAAATAGTGAAATGCATGAGGACCTCCCCTCTGAGTGATCGTGACTACATATAACCCAGTATCTTTAGTTAGGAAAACAAAATTATTATAATAAACACTCTTAATTTGGGCACAACACTTTCTCTCTATGGGCTTTCTTGACAAGTATTGCTTGCATTGATTGCCTTGCCAAGGACTGCCTTATTTGAATCCCAAATAACTGGCTTACAATTATCTGCAATCCTTCATTTGTGAGGTATGAAAAGCATGACATGATGATCAATTGTGACTTGTCACATCTCCTCACAGCATGTGTTGTGTAAAAATCTCATGATAAAGAAGAAATTAAGACATGTCAAAACCGTAGCTGCCTGTGTGTGCCAAATGAAACTCAGCATGGGGACTGTAAAAACGCTAGCTAAAGCAAAGAATGTATTAGTCATGCTTACTTATTATTATTTATTCATCTGTATTCATGTCAGCATGTAGAAGACCCAGTCAAGGATCAGGCCCACATTGTGCTAGATGCTACAAACAAACTTCAGAGGTCAACTAAAGCTTATACCTTTTGACATGAAAAGTATGGTGAAAGATTCCTAGCTATAATTTACATATTCCATTGAAAATTACTTGGATTCCATTGGCTTCTGTAGTATTTTGAAAATATGTTTACAGTAATATTCTATTTCCACCCTGGTAATGTCAGTGGGAGTCCTGGTAGTACAGTATTTAGACACATTGGGAAAATAATAGCATTTACAATAGCTAGCAATTTGTTTTGCACTGCCATGGTTTGTGTGTGTTTGTTAAAGTCTTTGTTGCTGTTGGGAACGTCTTTTTGGCTATTTCAACTCTTTTTTTTTTATAAGAAGTTATTTATTTAATGCAATCACTGTAACAGAGGCGTATTTTTTCTGCTGTAATATAAACACTACAATTTTTTTTGGTGAATAGTGATTCATATTTTTAAAGTAAAGTTTCTAATTCTGCTCATGACTTGTGTGTCTGCTTCTTGCAAATACTCTTATGAAACAAATGTACTGGCAACAGTGGCAGATGAACAGTAAACGTTGGAGAATATTTGCAGAAAGAGTTAAGTTATACTTACACCAGAAAATTCTGAAAGGTCTACTCATCTACTCAGCAGAAGCACATCATGTCCCCTGTATGAGTCTGATAAAATTAGTCAACAGAGTCTCTGTTTCAAATTTTGAACACTGACCATACAGCTATTTTAGCTACTCGTAAAATATTTATCCATAACGATCTCTAATTAAGTCAGTTAGAAGCTGGTTATTTTTACATTTGTATAGCCTGACAACCAACCACTTGTGGCTACTGAGAACAGTGTTATGATTAATTTTGTTTTCTACACAAATTTTGCCTCTTCTACAACTTTGTCCTTCCATCCCCGTTTTGTCTGTCTGTTTATTCACTTCATTTTGTTTAAGTCTTAGATTGTGAGTGAAGGGGGCAAGATGACAACATTTGTATGGCGCTTCTGTAACTAATGTCATCAAAAGGCTAATGGACATCGATTTGTCAATCTCCCAGTATGATTAGCAATATGAAACTTGTTTAGAGTCCTTGTCTGGGACAGCATCAAATAACCACAGGACCAGCTCTATGTGTGCACCAACTCAATATGGGACGTCTGCCACATGCTACTAATGTCAAGGTGAAGAGCACTGACATTGTTGCTCTCAAGAAAGTCATGCTGCAGACTATGAGCAAGCTACAAGATACAAAATTCATAGCTATGAAGTAACTGCCTCCATGAACAACATGAAGTATGCCATGTACATTATGCACAGTCTTAAGATGTCTCAGTCCTGGAAGAATCCAAGACCAGGAGAATCTTTATTGTTGTGGTAAGAATTGTACAACTGCCCATAAGAAATGTCTTCAAACCTCCAAATCTTGAATGGCCAAAGCCCACATTACCATCTTTTATCCACCCAGCCATGTACTTCAGTGACTGTAATAGCCACCAGTCCCAATGAGGTATAGCAGAAATAATGCAGCTAGTGAGCAACTCACAGACTGAGCCTCGTTCACAGATGTCCACCTTCTTTTCAAACCTAAACAACATGAGACTTTTTGGTTGGACAGATGGAACCCTGAACCTGGACTTTGCTCTCTGATGAAAGACTGGAGTGGTGCTCCTCTGCAAGCTTCACAAACAGTGCTTGGAAACTTTTCCAACTTTCCACTATTCTGTATGTCAGCTTTGGAGCTCTGTTAATTGAATCAACACTGAAATAGAGCTAGAATTTCCACAAAGTGAACTGGATTGCGTATACCTCCAAAGCTGCAGATGGGATACAATGTATCGAGTCGATCCCAGAGAATGATGGCAGCTTTGATAAGAAGATGAACAAAGCTGGCATGAAACTTATTCCTCACGGCTAACACAAGGTCTATATCAAACAGGAGTATGTTAATATGAATTAGGTACCTTTCAGTTTGTGCTAGTAGAGTCTACAGAGTGAAGTTAAAATGCAGCCCTTCAGTGTGCAGTGCAACTCAGACCTTCATAGCCCATGCAGTGGGGATGCGTAGATGAGCCCTTAGACACCCAACATGCTTAGGCACGTTGTAAATCCCGCAAGGAGCACCTGAACCTTTAAGGTGCTTAAATCTTTGTGAACCTGGCCTTCGATGACTTGATCTGGTCAATCAGGCAGTGTATGGCAGAGCAGGGACTTGAACATAGGTCTCTCAAGCTCCGGGCTAGTACTGTAACTACTGGACCATCCTACCTTTCTCATGCCAGGGCGCAAAATGGAAGGTGTGGGAGACACAGAGCCAGTCCTATGCCACCTGTGCCACCCCCATTAGGAAAATCTTCAAATAGCTGCATCTATGGCCTCTTTGCACTGCTGGACTAGTATAAAGCAGCTGTGGCAGAAGGCCAGGGTTGGCCCAACGCATTTAGAAATGTACATATATTTCTCAGTCTGTCACTCGATACTAAAAATAAAAAACAGGAATTAAATTTAGCAGAGGATGATTTTTCATGGTTTAGAGTTAAATTTACTTTAATTTTTCTGCTAAATTACCAGTTAGCGTAGCTGGAAATAAATATTTTACAGATCTATAATCAAGCCAAAGAATTTTTCGAGTCTCAATTGTCTTCCTACTAAAATAGGGTAGTAAATTATCCTGATCTACCTTCAGCTGATTACATCAAGGCTGTTCTCTTCCAGAATTTAAAAAATTAGCAATAAATTAAAAGACAGAGGGATGCTGATTATTGTTATTTTTAACCTGCAATATTCCTCTGCATTTTGAGTTGGATTTGATAAGTATGTTTGAGACCTACTATGCATAGTCATTATTCAGCAAGTGATGTTAGTCCAAATTCTTAATTTAGCCTTACCGTATAACCTGCATTCTACAAAGACAGACTCGAATCATGCCCTAAAACTAGGAATCTGACATCCTGATGATTCCTCATACATGTGTGGTTCTAGAATTCCCATAGTGGCCAGTCTCTTTGAGAGGGAGTAGAGCTGCTAGCAGAACTGTCCTATGTTCCTCAAATCCAACTAGTGATTAGATTCCAAGTGAGTGGCCAAGATGAAGGGAACCTGGTGTAACACTTGTGCACACCACAGCCTATGTGGTGGTCAGCTTCAGGATCACCCCAGCTGTCAGACCATGCTCCCTTTTGGACAGTAGTCCCTACCCAGGCTGAAGGAGGAGCTGCGTGCTGCTCCGAGAACTTATAATTTCTAAAGAATTCTCGTAAAATGCTTGTAAGAGGAGAAAAGGAGGCTCTTCCAATCTTTTCCACACCACTCCACACAAGACAGCCAAAGACAGAGCAGAGAATAAGAGACAGTGCTAAGGAATCTGTCCCTTCTCTCTGAACTTTCTATATTCCGTTTACTATCAACAGTTAGAATCAAAACATCTGGTACAAAGGTATAAAGATTTTTTGACTCACGCACACAGAATAAAACTGTTCAGACCAACACGGGTGTTAGGCAGAAACTCTGGCATTCCAGTATGTGACAGTTGCTTTGTTTAAGTACACAATTTTCTGAACACTCCAAGACAACTGTAAATGTTAGCTGGTTGCCAATATTTAAAGATCCAAAAGTCAGAAATGCCCTTGCCAACTGTTTTTGTCAAGTGTGATTTCAAAAATCTTGAAAATGCTAACTATTGGCAAATGAATCAAGTTAGTTGTATTATCCCACGTGAGAGAATATTGTTCTAGCCAGGAACTCAATAGCGTCTTCTTTTATACAAGATTTAGCCAAACGTTTGCAGTTTTAAAGGATTTTTGTTCACCTAGGTAAATTGCTAGAGTAGATTATCTTAAAAAATAGGCATAGTAACTTCTACCTTGTACTTTCTTTATAATGAACAAAAATTGAATATAGTAGCTTATATATACACACATGCCATTTCTTAAGACAGCGTGGCAAAATCAATTCAGTTATTTTCCACTGTATAATATTATTTTGGGACTGTTAAAAAAATTCTGTTTATTGTCTCTGCCATAGCACTGGCAGCCTGAAGTTCCGCCTACCAATTGCAGACATATCTTTGCATGCATTTTTAAAGGAGTCAGTTGCCAAGCTAAGCAAAATGATAAGTTGCAGATCAGGTAGATACTCGGACAGGTGGCCTGTCCATGGCAGCTTCCTGTTTTTTTCTTTATTATTAAATATCTCCTGAAAAAGCGACCAAGGGCTTAGCCCACATGGAAATGTACAGCAAGCACAGCCTGGTTAAGGGCTAGACCCAGCACGTCCCAGGGCAACAGTATACCCTAGCCCTGTACAGGAAGGAAAACACTACACTACTACACTCTATTGTGATGTTGTGACCAACAAGATTTATGTAGATTCAATGGCCACAATTACATTTCCAAGCAACACGTCTGCTACCTCTCTCCTGTGGAGAGGGGCTATGCTTGTCACAGAAATGGCAGGCAGACATCAAGTTCTCTATGCAGATTCTACACTGCTCTATTGTCCCTGATTCAGTGCAAATGAATAAGTAGAGGATGTTCAAGTTACAGGATTCAAGAGTGAATTAGGAGTTAATTATATTAAAGGATGCAAATTACATGAGCCATGAAGAAAGAACATGTAGGATGCAGTTGGATGGAACAGTCATTCAGTTAAAGTGGAGACAGTTTGTGAGAGTCTAGATCTAAACTAGTGTCAATTTTTCTGTCATTACAAGAAAGCTGACTGAAAAAAGGCTATGAAGCAAAGTCAACCGATAATAGGGTTTGCAGAACTGGTCACATCATTCATTGTGTGCAAATACAATTTGTTGCAAAGGTAGCCTTTTTTCTGTTCAGGAATCAGAAACTGATTTCTATGAATGTCGTCATTGCTCAGAAGTGTTCACCAAATAGCTTATTTTAGAAAACTGCAACTTTCTGTGTTGTTTGTGAATAGATCATATAGACTATTCATGGTGTGCAACTGATCATTTAATTCATATGGTACTGTTTCTATCTTTCTGATTGGATGATAGAAACTTTTCAAAGAAGAAACTAACAAATGGCAAACACTGAAGAGCAAATACAGTTCTGATAGGGTTTTTGGATGAATAATCATATCTTCTAAAATTTGAGAGACTTTAACACACCCAGCAGCTGTCCAAATATTCATGAACAGTGAACATGATTCAAAAAAGTAACAGCACACTGAACTCACTGCCTCAGTTCATAAAAATACTTGTGAATAACTTTGTATCTGATCAGATCTAGTCTTGAAAAAGGAAAAGGAGGATTGTAAAATGAAAACAGCAGGAAATTTCCCAAAATAGAAAATAAGATTGAGTTTGTTTTATAATCTACATATTATCCAATATATGGACAATTATCTAATTCAGTGCAGAAATTAGCTGTGATAGGATGATCTAAAATAATGAAAAATAAAGCTGAAGAGGCAGCAAAATATAACTTGCATAAATTGTGACACAAACATCCTCATCCCAAGCTAAAACCCTATGTCCCAAAAGAAAAAGTAAAAACAATGATAAAAGCTTTAAAAAATGCACAAACTACCTAAATGAAAGTAGCACATTACTAACGTCGTTTAGAAAAAAGGCATCTTAACTAAGAAGGTGAAACTGCTGGTAAAGAGATGATAGGAGAAGGATGAAGAGAAACAGATGGACAGTTATCTGAGAGAATGTGAAAGCAATTCCTTGTGCCATAAGTATCTTATCTGCATTGGAATCAACCAATAACTCAGGAGCATTTAATTTGGGGAAATGTTAAATACAAATCTGAACAAGTGATGAAAGTTCTCATCAAAGATGTTTAATGTGTTTCAAACCAAAATTTACACTCTCTCTTATGATACTAAACCTTTGCAATAAGCCTTCAGGTAGCAAGATTAGAATTAAAATGGAAAGCCCTGCTAATGCAAGCAATGTTTCTAAATAATGGACCTACTTTTTTCTATAACATCTGTGACCAACCTGAGGGACACTAAGGGATATTGAATGAAAAATTTCTGATCAGAAGAGGGAAAGCATACTAGCATAACTTTGATTATAGCTCTAAATAAGGCTGAAGGTGGTTCTTAAAATTAAAGGAACATTCCGTTAAAGAAAGGCAATCAGTTAAAAGGACATGTTCTTGAAAAAGTGATCTGTGCTAAAGACTTCATCTTAAAATCTTCTGCTTAGTGTGAATAATCTTGCACAACAGAATTAAACACACATCTGGCTTATCCAGCAGTTCTTATCTTTTGTTTATATTAAATGGATGCAAGGAGTCTATCACGAACCTGCATTCTTACTCTGCCTACTTTCAGCAGAGAAAGAGAAACAAGTGTTTGCCTGTAACAGTGAGCTTTGTGCATTTGAATAAATGAATGAATCATGACTGGATCAACTACTCTCCCCTTTCTCCATTTATTCTTATACTTTTGCTTTAATAAACCTTTATCTCAGACAATCATTGCCTGGCATGTATCTGAGTGGTGAAAATAAGAATCCAGGAAAAACGTTTTTGGTCATGAACCTCTGGGCTCATTAATTGTTAAGTTATACAATTGCAAAATAAGACCAATGGCTCCAAGACACTGAAAACCTTGGGTACCGTGGGTGGACATTCTTGTGAGAGAGCAAAGGGCTAGATGGTGTTCTGGTGATAGTTTTTTCTTCCCCCTTAAGGATGGTGACTTTATAGTAATAATGGACATTCACAGTGTTTCAGTGGTGAATAGGAAAATGAGCCAGCAGCTCCTACAATAACACATCAATAGACACACCATGTATGATTACATTCTCTGATATGAACAACAAACATAAGGGAAAAACAAACACGTGCTCTGTTACGTCAGTGGAACGCCAGCATATATAATGAGTGGGTTGAAGACTTCTATGGGCTTGTCTCCAATGCATTAGGGCAGTGGTTTTCAACCTGTGGTCCGCGGACCCCTAGGGGTCCACAGACTATGTCAAGATTTCCAAAGGGGTTCGCATCTCCACTCAAAATGTTTTAGGAGCCCATAAATGGAAAAAGGTTGAAAACCACTGCACTAAGAGAGGAATTGGGCCCTCCATGTTTTAAAAGAGGCAGAACAAGGGTTAGAGAACAGAGATCATATATCCAAGCAACTTAGTCAAAATAATGAAACTATTTGGACATGTATCATAAGAAAGTATGGAAAGTATGGAAAGAGAGGAATATATTTTGCAAAAAATACGAGTAAGTCTTGAGAAACTGTGGACAAATCTGTCCTTTTTTGGTACCTGGAAAAACTGTCACCATTATATTACTTCATTTTACAGTGTACTAAAACACACAAACAAAATGACTAGTTAAAAGATGGCTCTTAAAACTGTTAAATTTTTCTCAGGTTTTCAGTTCTTAAGCTTGGCATCAGAGACTACATCATATTAAATTATTGCACAACTTTTGTAATGCATATTTAGGTATCTTTGCATAATAAGGCACTATTATAGTATTGCCATGACAACATGATCGTTATGGTTCAGAAGACAAACTTTTTTTTCCAAGTGCTTATAACTTTTGAAAATATCACTTTAAAACACACAGTGCCTGATTTAAAGTGTTTCAGGCTTGTTGTCAGCCTACTGGCAAGTACTTTTGGGGTAAAAAAACCCCTCACGTTTGAATTATCTGAGTGAAAAGAAAATATTATGATTTTTGAGTTAAAAAAATACGTTCAGAAGCTCAGCTGACTCAAATAACTACTCCGGGAAAAGAAGCTAAATGTAGAAAACCATACTGATGCATACCAAAGTCAGAAAATTAAAAATTATGTACCCACTGCACTTGTAACACTGCCACTGTGCAAATAGGGTAACACATTAAGCAGTGTACATTGAGTCATTAAAGTAACAGCATACACAGTAATACAAAACATCATGAAAGCTGAAGAGAATCAAGTGAAGGTTACTTTGAGAAACAGAATTTCTTAACTTGTGTCTACAAAACATTATGTTAAAGTAAGACCTGAGTCTGCCTCTTGGCAGAAACGCAGAGTCACCAATCAGCTCCATGAGATTGCCCTTGTGGAGTTTCCTCCAGTTTCTTCTGTCAGGCAGCATGGGTTTGCTCTCATTCAAAAGTAACCAAGTTTCAGCCCCTAAACCCAAGAGTGAATTGATGAGGATCTGCTCAGCTCATGAAGCGATTAAGATGCCCTGTGCCTCTGGATGGACCCTGGCCAACCTACATATCTGCCCTTGCTCCCTGGTGTATCAGCGCTCGGTTTCTGGGTCTCCCTAGGCGGTGCTTGCTCTTGTTCCCCAGCATAAACGGGACTCTGCTGTTAAGGATCCTTTAAAAGGGTTTCTGGGTTTAGTCCTCTATAGGACCTATTCAAGCCAATGAAAAGATCCTCTGACTCCAATGAGCTTTGGAGCAGGCCCCATGTACTGGGCGCAGAGGGGACAAAGTACATCCCTGCCTCCTCTCTGTTCCTCCTAGTTCACTCCCTCAACTTGGGAGGGAAGTGAAAGTTCTCAGAGATTCAGGAAGAGAGAGGCTGATGTGGGGGCAATCTGGCACTGCCATATGGAAGGGAAGATCCATGTGTGGAAAGGACATAGCCCTCAGGGCTACAGCTGGTCAAGAAAAGGAGTTTCTGTTCCGCAGGAATTACTGACATTTTGAAATTTGTTATTCCGAATCAGAACGAAAAGCCAAAAAATCTCAACATTTCTCACGGAACATCATTCGGAACCATCGACTGTTTTTGATAATGTTGAACCGTTTTGTTTTGATAAAGTTTAAATTAATATAAAATATTAAACATCATATTAATATATATGTAATATTATATTCTAAATATAAAAGTCAAAGTGAACTGAATCTAAATGAGAAAATCAAAACAAAACACTGACGTTATTAAAATGAAATGAGAAAAATAAAAAATGTGTTTAGCCTCCTCCTTTTCCCTGGAAATTTGGTTGAAACCAATACATTCCTGTGAAATGTTGCAATTTTGATTAAACTTCTTTTTCAGACAGAAAACTTTTCCATCAAACATTGTTTTTGATCAGTTTGACTCTGGGTACAATATGGCTTACAGGAGTTCTCTTCATGGAATATGTCTGCTTGCACAAAACAGTTATCTACAATAAATTGCATCTCTCAAGGGAAGGAAGTATCACAAAAGGTAATTCTGTGTTGTCAGGAATAAGTCACCTCTCTGACATAAACTGAATGAGCTACAGAAAAAGTGAATAGAACCTTCCAATGGAAATTGCAGTTACAAACATGTACTAAGAGGAGCAAAAGAAAAGAAAGATCCCTGAAAATGTTGTGAAAGATTGTTTGACTGAAAGAAAATCATGAAAAAATTACCCAGATCTATGCAGAGCACCTCAAGGAGATGTCATCTCTTTAGCCTGGCTGGCAGAAAATTATGTTTTCCTTTTAGGAAAGAAGAAATTTGACCTTCCCTAGGTTAAAAGACCCACAGTTTTTCCAGTGTAGTCAGAGAAGAAAATACATATGGAAAATATATTCTTTGACCAAAAGGTTAGTTTTCATCTATGTTGAATTGTTCCTTTATTGTAGCAACAGTCGACTATTTAATGGGCAAATGCTTTCCTTTTTCATAGCTGCATTTTGTATCATCAAGTACTGATTAAACATGATGAACAAGGGAATGCATAGAAGTATACACACATGCTAATATGCTAGTAATGGAAGACCTAACTGCTCAGGCATGGACTCGAGAATGTTAAATGAAGGGGTGGAGAGGAAATAAGGCTGAAGTTAGTTATTGGATCAGTTATAGTGGGCTTTTAACTCAATATGCACATTAGTTATCGAGGCAAGGAATAATACTAGATTTGGTTGGGGGTGACAAAGGATGCGATCAATGGCACAAATGTAGGAGAAATACGGGGAGCAGTGATCACAATCTTATTTGATATGGGGATTGAAGTTGCTATTGCTGAAGGTTTAACGTAACTTAACTTAAATTTTTTGTCCCAGCAGTCAAAAGAGACAATAACAGCATGAAATATCATTAATACAGTTAAGAAAAATATAGCAACTAGAACATCCCAAACACATTTCTGTTTTGAGGCAATTTGGCATTTTAGGACCATTAAAGAGCTGACAAAAAATGACGACATATAGTACTTCAGAAAATTCTGAAGGAAATACTAAGGCTTCTGGCAAAGAATTTTATTTAATTGGGGCAGTGCCAGAAATCGCAATAGCTGACGCAGAGCCAGAGTGTCATGGACAAGGGAGTTTAGCGTAAACAATAAAATCTATACATTCACACATACACACACACACACACACACAACTTCTGCTTCTTCTACTGCTTTCTGCTCTTGCCTGACTTGAACCACTTCTGCTTTTGCCCAGATGGCAGCACTTTCTCCTCTCTTCTGCTATTGCTTGTAGTGCAATTACAGAATGTGATCCAATTACTAGTGCTTTTGCCACCTCTGCTGTTAGCTCTACCTCTTTTTAAAATCAAATATTTTCAGGGATTTTACTGATGTCAGTTTAAAAATTGTGCAAAACCTTTTCTTGGATTGGTTTCCTCTTCCTCCTTTTCCCTCACCCAACTACTCTGTTGCTTTATATTTCCTTTTTTGTTGTTGTTTTGTTTTGTTCTTTTCCAGTCCTGTATGCACCATATCAAATTTTCCTAATCCAGTTCTCCTGCCAAATGAATGATTCCTCTCAAGACCAGAAAGACTTGACTCGAGACTCTACCTGCCAGATGTCATACTTAACACCAAGTTTGGTTGGTTGGTTAACAATATTTGGACCAGATCCAGATCTGGTGCAATGTAACTGCATTTCCAAAGAAATCAGTAAAGTTGCAAGTACTTATATCATCCTAGGATTCTTACCAAGTCCTCTGTTATGTGATCTGCGTGTGTTTGGTCTTGCTTACAGAAGTGCTGAACTGGTGATTGGTGCATCATTAATTTTGCCTTCTGGTTTAACTGAAAAAAGGCTAAGTCCAACTCCCAATGAAGTCAATGGAGAAGCTCCCCAAAGAGGAAAGATGAGCTGGTTTATTTTCCCACATGGAAAATAATTTAAAAAAGCTCTATTCCACAGAGCTCTATTCCACAGAAATGGAATTCTGAAAATCAAGGATACTGAAATCTGTGGTGACGTTATATTCCATGCTGGCTGCATTTGCAGCCAACTATATTAAATCACTTACCTAAAGCTGCTTAACAACAGAAGTTTCCCCACCTACTTTTCTCTGCAAAGCATCCATGAAGTGCTGCAGTATTCTAGGTGCCTTGTGATTCTGTGGTTTAAGATACAAAATCAGACCTGGGTAAGTGCTGACAAAACATGGTTAGCAGTTACATTTGCTAACAGATGACTTATTTAAAAAGTTATTATTAAGATATAAAAATATGCTTCTTAATTGTACTCACTTTATCACTGGATGATACACCAGCTAGGGGACAGAAGTGCATAGAAATTGTGCACTGGGTTAAAACATTTGCTGCTACCTTTTATTTGTATCTTGAGGTAAAATATCTGCTACCTAGCATATTTGCACTTGCCTTAAACTCAAGTCTCTGAATTATGTATCCAGCATTTTCTAGCAGGTAGGAGATATTTTTTATTTAAAAAATTAGAATTTTATAAATAATTAAAAAAATTTAAAAATTAGATTTACCATTGCCAGCACCTTATAGAGCTATGCACACCAGTGCAAAATGCTATCAAATCAGAATCAGAACATTTTGCTTTGGTGTAAACAGTACAAAGTGCATGGCAAAATGAATCAGGTGCAAGAATGTTTCATTTTTACAGAGACTTATTTTTAACCTTCTCTAATCCAACTGTTTGATATAGTTTATGCATTTTAAAATATGTTCATTTCTTTATGTGAATACCTCCACTTCACTAAAGATTTGTACCTAGATTGCATCAAAGTTTGCCTATAAAAGTCAGGATAAATGTAACAGAGTAAGGAGCTGTCATTCTTCAGAAGTACACAGTCTTTTTGTTGTGCACTGGTTATACCTGAAGTAGATAAGCATTCAGAAAAGACCCTGTTGTTTTCTGCTCACATGCTTCTGGCCATGAATATCATTCTCTGCCATCGCTTTAGCCCCTTGGTCATATGGAACGAGGTGACTGCCATTCCCATTGAGTATACTGTCAGTCCTTGTCAATATAGGCTACGCTTTAATGTAATTTATCCCCTTGTAGCTGATTTAGCTATTTTCTGCACCAATTACGCAGGCATGCTATTACTCCTATGTGCCCCATTATTTTTTATTGTGTGTTCTACACTCAGATTTCCTCTTTCTGGGGGAAGAATGTATTATGAATTCTGTGGAGCCGAGTTAGCATTAATATACTGGAAAACATGGTGAAATGAGACTTTCACTTATAGTTGTATGAAAACACAGCCATTAAAATATCACAACAGGAAAACAAGAGACTACTACATTTTCACTTATCTGGGGAAAAACTAAATAAAATGTATGCAACTGTCCGCAAAAATCAGTTCAACCAATATTATTACTACTACTTATTGTTTATATGGCAGTATTATCTAGAGGCCAAAATCAGACAAGAGATGGTCCCTACCTCCAAAGAGTTTCCTATCTAAAGAGAAAACGCTCATAAAATGAAAGTAAGAAATAATCAGAAAAAACAGGATGAGAGTAACAAGGACCATGTGTTTCCATGGTGACTGGTGAGAAGCAGCAGCCATTATGAGGAGTGAGGGAGTTGATCCAGTTGGAGATCAGACAAGGTAGTGAGGACCAGGGCACAGAAGCCAAGGGTCAGATGAGATTTCATTGTGGAAGGTGCTAAGGAGTGTGTATGATTGTGAGGAGAGAGAGTTGGGAGTCAAAAAGCAGCTGGATGGGAAAGTAGGGAATATTTGAGGAAGGGGAGAGGAGAATGAATTGGAATGGGCAGGATTAGTAGTGGCTTGACTGGAAGACAATCCTGACACCACTGATTTGTTCTTCAGGGGAATATTAAGGGGCAAGGTGTGTAAGAGAAAAGAGTGGTGTGAAAGAGGGCAGCTGCAGAGGAATTGTCAGTGAGGTGTGGAGTTACAAGTCCCAGAGAGAGCCAAGAGATGATAGGAGCAAAGAGGCAGCAGAGGCTGGGGATGTCAGTGATCTTCTTCCAGCCAACATTGCAGGGAGCACAGGAGGAGGAGAAGGGAACCTGTGAGGCCCCACATGGAACGTCAAGAGCTGAGAGATGTTCAGCGCTAGATATTATAGCAACCCCTGGAAATTAACTTTAGCAAAAGAAAGTGTGTGCTCAGGGGCTGCTTTGAGAGCTGGTTATAATGGACAATAGCATGGGTCTGTGGCAATGAAATAAATCAGCATCCTGAAAAATGAGTACATTGGATTAGCCACTGAAATTAGAGCTGGCTGAAAACTCTTGATATATTTCGTATGAAAAAAATGAGAACTAATTTTTCCATGAACGTTTCTGTGAAAAAAATTGCCCATTTTGAACCAGCTCTAGGTGAAATACAGATCTTTTTGAGAGATAGATCAGGAAAAGGAAGCCCAACTAATGTACAGTTGGTTGTATCCTTTGAGCAAAGCCAAAGAGTGGATATATATAAAATTGTTCTGTTACTCACATGTAGCCTGCCTACTGGAGAGCCTATACATACACAATACATGGCAAAGTCATTATCAAATGCTATGTTCAGCTTTACAATGGGGCGGTGTACTTGACTGGAAAATAAGAACATATTGCTGAATAAGTGATAAATTAGTACTGGTTGAAGAGGTGGACAATTCATTGGTCACAGGTATGTACAGCTATGATATCTGCAAATTGATCAGTGATTTAACACAGCTGAGGAGCCAGCAATATATCATAAATTCTAGAGACATGGGCATTTGTCTGTGCCTAAACAAGCATTTTAGTATCAATACTTGTCCTTATTAAGGGAATAAGATGATAAAATAGCTTTTTCCATCTTAGACCAAAGGTTCATATAGTCCAGTATTTTGTGTCTGACAGATCAGAGTGTCACATACCTCAGAGAAAATGCAAGGAACCCCATAGTGGACAATTATGGGGAAAAAAATGTTCATAGGGAATGTTTCTTCCTGATCTTTATCAGTTTGTGGTTGATTTATATCATAAAGCATGAGAGTTTATATTCCATCATAAAAAATGAATCCTCTCTAATGCAGTTGTGGATGTTCTCTTTATACATATAAATGTCAAACCTTTTTTGAATCCTGCTAACCTGTTGCATTATGTGGCAGTGGGTTCCACAGGGTATTTATGCATTGCTAAAAAAATTGTTTCCATTAATTAGGTTTAAATTTGTGACCTTTCAATATCTTGTTCTTGTATAGGCACATCAAATGTAGCTCTTCTACACCAGTCATTATTTATTTCTCTATCTTATCTCCATCCAAAACTAAGAAGTTCCAATCCTGGACTACATCTCCGATGATGCATTACTGTCTCCCCTCTTGCTGAGCAGCTGCAGTGCATTATGGGAGATGTAGTCAAGCTGGGGCCATCAAGCACCACAACAGCATTTCTGCATTGAAATTTTCAGGTTTTAACTGAAAATTGCAGATTTGGAGTGTTTGTTGTTTTTTTTTTTAATTTCCACAGACAACATTTTATGAAAAATTAGTTTAGTCAAAACCTTAATCCTTTGGAACTATACTGGACATGACCCACTGGAAGGGGGCCACAAGGCCGACCCAGGACATGTTGGAGGAATTATATCTCCTGGGTGGCCTGGGAATACCTGGGAATCCTCAAGGAGGAACTGGAACAAAGGGAAGTCTGTTCTTCCCTACTCTCCATGCTGCTGCTAAAACCCTCACCGGGAAAAGTGGCGTAAAGGAAAAGAAGGAAGATAACTAGGTTTTAACTAAATATCTGCTAAAAAGCAGTCTCAGCTGAAAATTTTCATCCAGTTCTAGTATCAGTAGTTCATATGATTCCTTCCAATGATCATCAGTTTGTATTTTCCACAACATTTTCATTTGCCATCCTGCCTCTCATTCCGCCTCCCATTGTTAGGTCCCTGTGAGGTTCCAACCTTTGTTTACCTACCTACCAGTAAACAACTTATTGTCATGATCTCACTCACCTCTGAGCACTCCCTTGCAGCTGGGTGCAATAATACCAGGGTTACCACCACAGTTTCCATCTTCAGCTCCTTACAGACTCCAACATTTTCTTGGGTCCAATATTATCCCTTCCAGGGGCCAATTTATTATCCCACATGAGGCAAATAGTCCTTACAAGTCCCAAAACACACTCCATTTAGCCCACGTACAGTGCACGTAGTCCCCAAAAACCCAGTCCAACACCACACCTCATAACCCCAGTTCCAGCATCTTCTGCTGCACCTGGGCTTTCCATTGAGCCCTACTTATTCTTTTATCAGAACAGCCACCCGAGACCCTCCAGCTGGAGTCTTACCCTTGCTTGCAAGCCTCTGCTTGGTAAAGATAAACAAGCTAGCCACCCTGCTTGTCTTCTAGCCCTCAGGCCTCTTCAGCCTTCCAGCCCTGGCTGACTGAAGAGAGTCAGCAAGCTTGCCTCTCTGGTGGTCTCCTGCCCTCAGATTTCAAAGAAGAATTCTGGAAAATCCCACCAGAGACCGACTCCCCCAGTTATAGCTGTCTTCCTCTCATTTATTAGTCCCAGATGCTGCCCCACCTCTTTAATCAAGTCAACCTAGGCTGCATCGTGGCATGCACAGGGGAGCTGGACCCACTTCACTTACAGGGGCCAGCCACCCTGTGACACTCATGTCACCAGGAAAGTTTCCAAGCTCTTTCCCATATCACTGATAACATGTTAAACAACACGGGTCCTGTTATTTCAAATGCCCTGCTATTAACCTTTTGTCATGTTGAAAATTGACCATTTAGTCTTACATTTTGTTTCCCATATATTAACAGAATCTGCAATGGCACATCCCCTTGTGTGTGGTGGATGGCATGCAGTGGAAGGGAGCAGAGTAGCGGTTCCCAAACTGTGGTACGTGTACCACTGGTGGTATGCAGGCCACCTCCCAATGGTACACGTCCACCTACTGCTGGGGGACTGGCCAGGAGCCACTCCCGCAGCGGCCCCACCCCCAAGCAGCACGGTGGCCCAGCTGTTCTGCCCCACTCCCCATCCTCCCAGACACAAAGCAGCTGGCCAGGAGTCACAGTGGCTGGCCAAGAACCACTCCAGCACCGGTTCCACCCCTAAGCAGTGCAGCAGCTATTCCTCCCTCTGGGCCCTGCCCCTTCCCCACGCCCCTACAGGTGCTGACGTTTTATGTTGGTGGTATGCAACATAGTAGAGTTTGGGAACTGCTGGAGTGGAGCATTTGGACTCCATGAAGTCTTGAGTGGGTTTAGAGTCCATGTAGTCTAAAAGAATGAAAATCTTTTTATGGCATTTACCCCAAAACTTTCCATTTCTTTGTTGTTTTCTCCATTCTTACATTAATTCCTTAACTCTTCAGGTTATGTGCTAGTTTACAGTAAAATAATATTGAACACTTGTGTAACTCTTTACATGGTCAAAGTGCTGTTGAACATTAGCTAAGGATCGGATTGTGCCATAAAGGTACAGCCCTAAGTCAGGGGTGAGGTGCAGCTGCAGTGTCATAGCAGAGCTTCAAAAGGCACTGTGCCTCTTGGAAGCTCCTGCTGATCACAGTTGCTGCACCACCCCTTAGGAGGGTGCAGCATGCATTTCCCCTTTTGTAACTGCCTAGCTCCACTAGATCGTGCCAAGGGCTACGGCCACCAGTACAACCTCCTTTCCACATCATTCTGGAGATACAAACACTTGCAGGGGTAACATAATGGCTATAGTTATGGCTGGTCCATCTCAAGACTGCACGTGGGGCAAGCTCATTGCACCCCACCTGTACCCTTCTGTGCACCTGCCCTGGGAACTCCTGCAGTCTCACCTTAACTGTGCAGCAGCAGCAGCCAGGTAGTTCTCTGGTCCTATAGCATGTAAAGTGTGTGCTGACAGAGACAAGGGAAAGCTGGCAGCTAGTTTTCACTCTAGTGGTAAAGCAACCGATCTTGTCTTTAAAATAAAATTTCAGTTCTCTTCCCAGAGATTGTTCTGACAAAGAGCCTTATTAGTCTCTGATGCCCCCTTGTGCTTGATGTGATCTGGTGGGTGAGCAGCCATCACCGCAAACAAACTGCGAGGAAAGTGTTAACTCAGTCTTTTCTTATTTCAGAATTATACAAGTTATTTTATAACAAAGCTGTCCCCTTCTACATTTTACTGTTCTTATGTGATGAGACGGCAATAATTTCATTCACCCCCTGCTGCATTTTACACATGGCCCTTCATGAGTCTGGTGAGAATTTGGTCAACCCCACCCCCAGGTATAATAGTGTCAGAGCATACTCCACCCTTCTGTAGCGCCTTTCAGGCGGGGAACACAAAGCACTTTCACAACAACAAAACCCAATGATTTTAGCCTCACAGCACCTTTGTGATGCAGGTAAGTATTATCCTCCTCATTCAACAGGTGCAGAAACTCAGGCACTGACCAGGTCAGTGACTTCCCCTAGGTCACAATGTGGCAATGCTAAGCTGTCTAGATTCTTATAACTAGGCATGGAAGGATTATATTTTTCATAACGATTGAAAAAAAACAATGAAAAAATGTTTCCATCTATAGTAATTGAAATTTACAGGTAAGCAAAGTAAGAAAACTGCCGCTTGAGAACTTAATAGAGTTTAATTTAAGGATATTTGTTTTGTGTATTTTAACATGTGATCTTGACAATTTGTATTTTAATGGTTTTAAAGCTTTACTCTTTGAAGCTCAATGTCTACTGTTACTAAATAATTATTGTCTGGCCCCCCTTCAATGTCAGATCCCCCATAATTTCCCATAACTGAAAGTTTAAATGGAAAATGCTCATAAACAAATATTATCCATCAAAATTATAAAAAGTAAAAATCAAAGTCTGCTAAGCCTACTTAGAATGCTGTCCTTACCATAATATCTAAGCATCTCTCAAGAATTCATAACCAAAATTACAATAGGCTGGTAGTCTAATTTGCCCCTCTATTTTCCCCAAAGCAGAAAGGGTTGGTTTGCTTTTGGTAACTTTTTCTCTTCTCACCCTTCTTTCTTGCCTTCCCCCTCTTTCCTCTTCTCTTCAGTGCTACTTCAAGCCATATAGGAGCATAATAAATCTAAAAAGGTCATAGTTACTCTTTGTTCTGCAGACAGTGAGTTCTGTAGTCACTCTTAAATACTCCACTAAGGCATCTGAAAGTCTTAACCCTGTTGCTGAGAAATCTGACTTCTACTCTCATGAGATTTACTCATAAAGCTAAGAACTTCTTTGTTCCTGAAGAATGTGGATGGCGGATGAGAACATGGGTCAGAAAATGAGAGGCGCTCTAGTGAATGGCTTGGGCAACTTCCATGGAGAACGTTGAAAACTAAACATATTCTGCAACAGACCCAGAATGCTGTGGGGAGCCCACATAGTCAGTGGAACACTGGCTAGATGTGCTCTTGAGCCTTGATTCAGCAAGGCAATTAAAATATTGTTAGTTGGAGGTAGTTCTTCAGTGTTGTCTTACTCAAAAAAATGGGGAGGTTTGACACTAGGATGTAATTTGCATGGTCTGTTGGATCTAGAAATGGTTTTGGGACAACTAGTTGAACTATAGCATGCCTTAGGGTGGGTGGTAGGTTCCCTTCTTCACAGCTGGCGTTGACAGTTGTTCAGCAGCAGTGCCAGGTGCTTCTGAACATCTTTTATCAGCCATGATGGCCATAAGTCCAAATCACAGGTGGCAACTAATTTCTTTCAGCACTGCCTTACCCCAGGAACATGCTGAAATCTGTGTGACTTGAAAAGAGGTGCATTCTGTCCTGTGCTTGGTGTCTGATTACTGCCATCCAGAGAGGGCTTGCCATATATAGCTGATCTTCTCTTAAAAGTATACATTGTACAGCTTCTGGAGTGCAGTGGGTTCAGTCTAGGCTGACAGAACAATACAAGGTCCAGAAAAAACTTTTGCAGAGCAGGAGTTAGCTGCTTCAACAGAGGAAAAATGATCCTTTAGCTTTACCTTGGCTCCAATGTAGAATTTAGGAAACTTTTGCACTGGAGTTTATCTGTAATGATTGTGTTTTCTGCATACAATGCTCCAATTTCCTTTCTTCCTACTTCAGCTCATGAAGACCATTAGAGAATGAAGGTTATCTGCAGACCCGATAGAGGGATAAGGATGCAAGAGTGTCAATGCTGGTGGCCACTGTGTAGCCATGTGTCTCCCAACTCCTCTGCTTCTTAGTTCATGGGTTGGTCAAGGTACTTATGTGCATGACATTTAAAGAATGGACCATGATGGCTGAACCTTCTTTTTTATAAATATGAGTTTGGTTGTCTGCTCAAAGGAAGTAGAGTAGTCTGACCAGAGCAGAGGTATATTTATTATGTTCCACATGCCCACTTGTAAGCCAATGAGTTTGTTTAAGAGTGTGACAAACATATGTGCTGAACTGGAGATCACCTTTATGGGATCCATAATGGACGGCAGATTTGGGTTATTTGGACATAGCCTGCAGGGATGTTGAAGTCTCTTAGGAAGATGAGCTCTAGAGACCTCCAACATCATGTCTGTCAACATCCCTTCTGGGAACCATTTCCTGCTGGGATATCTACAGATTAGCAAAATTCCTAGACAGCTTTTTTACCTGTCAATTTCCAGAGGTCTTGGATGCACGCAAATGATTCTTTTTTCTTGCCTCTTTTGCATTTGTGACCTGGATGGCAGTAGCACAACTACTATATCCTTGATTTTGAGCAGCCTGGTGGTAGTGTGTGTGGCACAGAGCCTTGGGATGAGTTTGGTGAGCCTGGAACTTTGGTGTCATCTAACCTGGTTTTAAAGTGCAAGTCAGAGTGGATTTCTCAACCAGCTGTGAAGGTCAGAGGCTGAACAGTTTTTGGATCTGGCATCAAACACGGAAACACATGCAATGACTTCATGTCCGAGCTTTTTAGGAAATGAAATAATTGCTCTCTCTGTGTGGGTACTCTTTACCACACTGTAAGAAAGGAACAGTTAGTGGAGGTCTAGTCCTGAGTACTGAACAACAGTAGAGAGATACATGTGCAATTCTTCCACCCACTTCCGTTCATTCATTCATTTATTTTATTCTTCTTTTGGGAATATAACCTTAGTTGATTAACTTCCAACCCTGTGCCTTATGTTGTACATACTCTATATTATTCACCTATATTGTGCCTTTTGATTGTTCAGAGTGAGTTTGTCAATAATGTTTTAACAGATAAGGAACAATACAAAGAAAA
Organism: Mesoclemmys tuberculata; assembly: GCA_007922155.1. Taxonomy (NCBI): domain Eukaryota; kingdom Metazoa; phylum Chordata; order Testudines; family Chelidae; genus Mesoclemmys; species Mesoclemmys tuberculata. The sequence goes on along the minus strand of ML675620.1, from coordinate 32,299,861 downwards.
TCAGTAGATCTAGAGCTTTGAAAACCATTCTTTCACATACTCATCTATTTGCTTAGCTAACAGAATTTTGGGAATCATTAAGAAAGGGATAGATAAGACAGAAAATATTGTATTGCCTCTTTATAAATCCATGGTACACCCACAGCTTGAATACTGCATACAGATCTGGTCGCCCCATCTCAAAAAAGATATTGGAATTGGAAAAGGTATAGAAAAAGGCAACTCAAATGATTAGGGGTATAGAAATGCTTCATTTTGAGGAGAGATTAATAAGACTGGGACTTTTCATCTTGGAAAAGAAATGACTAAGGAGGGATATGTACAGGTCTATAAAATCATGACTGGTATGGAGAAAGTAAATAAGGAAGTGTAATTTACTCCTTCCCATAACACAAAAAACCAGGGGTTACCAAATGAAATTAACAGGCAGCAGGTTTAAAATGAGCAAAAGGAAATATTTCTTCACACAATACACACTCAACCTGTGGAACTCCTTGCCGGAGGATGTTGTGAAAACCAAGACTATAACAGGGTTAAAAAAAAAAACTAGACAGGAGGATAGGTCCATCAATGGCTATTAACCAGGGATTGCTGTTTGTCAGAGGCTGGAAATGGCCAATAGAATAGTTCACTTGATGATTTAACTGTTCTATTCATTCCCTCTGAAGCACCTGGCCACTGCTGGAAGACAGGATACTGAGCTAGATGGACCACTGGTCTAAGCCAGTTTGTTCGGTCTTATGTTGGATAGCATTCTGAGAAATGCACAATGTAGGAATTTCAAAGGAAGAATCAGCAGTTTCGTCAGTGTAGGAAAGTAAACAGATTTTGTTGTTGTTTTTGTAGGATTTCATACATTCTGAGTCACGTGACAGTTTTCATCAATGGAAACTAAACTTTGCCACATCTCCCTAGGCTGATCACTATGAATTTGACTACACATTTTCATGGAAGGTTTGTTAATTTGTCTTTATAACAATAAGGTAAATATCACTCAAGCATTTTTGCTAGAGCTATGTCCTATCTAGAAATTATATCATTTCAGAGTAAGTCTGAAGAAAATACTAGGCAAATAGTAGAAAAATTATACATTGAATAATCTATTACAAATTTTCATCAAAGTGAACACGATTTGACCATTTCAATTGACTTCTGATAGGTTTCAAAGTTATTCGATCCTTAGGCTGATGCTGAGATGAGATTCTGTGTATAAAACACTGACTTCACTGGGAGCTGCTAGGTGCTTGGCACTTTTGAAAATCAGGCCACCTGGTTTGGCAGCCAAACTTGGATTAGGAATCTACTTTTAGCACCTATTTTTATAAATCTTGGCCTCCACATATTGTCCCAGTTCAATCCCCAGTTACACAAAAGCAACTCCACTGTCCAAGAAATTGCCCAATTAATTTTTTTTTTTGGCACTAGGATCAATACAGACTCGTCACAGGGAAATAACTACTCAAAGTCCTGTTCATGTTGGCATCAAAGGCCAGACCACAGGTAGAAATGGGAACGAAAATAAGCAGAACTCAGGAATGATGATCTCCATTTAACAAATTAATTAAAACAATTTAAAGTAACTTAGGGATAAGAATAACCATGAGAAAAGTTTATTATGGCTTTTAAAATCAGGGACACAGTACAAAGTGAAATAATCTTTTGATATCAGATTGTGGAAGCTGCTACATCAGCATATATTTTCCACTATTTTGAAGTAAGCAACATGTTATTTATTCCAACCTAAAATAGTCCCCTTTATTTTTATTTAACCAACCAATAATTTATACAAAAACAACCACAGTATAACATTCACTATAGGCATTAGCAAAAATACTGCAAGAAACAAGGGAGTAAAAGACAACCATCAGAAATTCAAATTTGACGAGGCAGGATTATACAAAGAAACATACAAATAAGGGTGGCTTCAATTAAGCTTGTTTTTGTCTAGTGTTCTGAACCACTGCTGTTTAAAAGATATGAGAACATCTTTTCAGCTAACTCAGTCTGCACAAACTAAATCATTTTAAAGTTGTACTTGAGCATTTTACAGACGCTCACTGTACTAATTTTTCTATTACAGTTGCAACTTTAATCTCAAGAGGACAGTAGCATAGTCATGAACAGCATATGTGGTGATTTGGAAGCAGAGACACACAACTCTCCCACCTGAAAAGATACTGTAAGTTGATTTACATATTTATTAAATATTATAAGCAGATGCACACACTGCAGTGCCACATCTCATTTACTGAGGGCCCCAGCAGCAGCCAGGACCACTGCATTGAAAAAATCCTCACATTTGAGTTGCAGACATAATAGTGAATAAAATAATAGAAGAGAGAGACTCGAATTCTTTGGGACTGAGATGAGGCACACTCACCTTTGAAGCAGCCACTTGCATCTATGCATAATGTCGCCAGTATCTTTGGCTCCAGTGCCTCCTGCAGGCTGTATGCCTCTCACTAGTTCTTCCACGGCTCGGCATCTCAGTCAAGTCATGTCAGTCACTCCCCTTCTGCGGTAACAGTGTCCCAACTCAAAGGAACAAAAACCCGTCTCTCTTTCCAGAATCAATCCTATGTGCACTTTTCACCCCACTCATGGGCTATGCAGAGTTCCTCCTCACTCTTCCCAGAGGCCTGGATCCTCTCAAGCCAATGATCCTCATAGCTTCTCCCCTGGAGCTTCCCTTCTCCCCAGTTGCCCTCTCCTTTCTGGGTCAGTTTCAGGGTACGAGCTCCTTTCTGCAAGCCCATCTGTTGCTCCTTTCCCCTCTGAGCTGTCTTCCATCGTCCAGCTTTCGTAGCCCTGCCCCTCTTTCAGAACTTACCTCCCTTTTCAAAGCCCTCACCCAGTCCCGCCCTTCTCACAGGACCCACTGCCCAGGGCCGTGCCTTTTCCTGCAGTGTAGCTTTCCAACCCAGCCTTCTCCTAGTCTGGTTGGGTACCAGGGCTTCTTCCTTACTACCCTCTCTATTCCCAGAGAGTGACTGCAGACCATCTCCCTATGGGCCCATTGTACTACAAACTACCTCTCGTTATACTAACCAGTCTGCTCTGCTCATGCCCAAGTGGGCTTCCTGATCAGTTAAGCCTAACTCCCCCTCCAGGTGCAGCCTCTCAGGCCCACATTGGCCCATATGGGGTGTGGGGGGTACACATCCTATTACAGGGACAAAGACACGTTTAGCTGCACATCAGAGTACTTTGCACTGTCATTTGGGAGACACATGCTTGATCTCTATTTGTTTCCTCTCATTTACTTAGCTGAGAGTGCTATGGTGACAGAGCACTCCACAGGCTGGATGGGTCACGTCTCTTAGTAGCACTATCCAGCCAGTTAAAGAGTGCCATGAAAGACTCCAAAGGAAGACCTGCTCATGCCTCACCTGCAAAGAGTCTGGTGGCCAAAATTAGCGTGAAATACAGAAATTCATTAGATCATGATCGAAAGACAAAAGGAGATGGACATTTCCCTTTGAAAATACAGGATAAGTAAGAGCTACTCTCAGATCATAAACATTTTTTGAATGAAGTCTTCCTCAGAAATCTAAAAAACAGTACTAAACCAGTTATTTAAAGACAGCTTCATTCTCTCATCACATAGGTGATGTGACAAAGAATATGCTTAATATTAATGATGGCCCATGTTGCCCTCTGCAGCACCATTTCACTGCTCACAAACTTTTGAGTAATTTTTCAGCACACTACATGGTGAATTTAACCCTCAGATCCATTCCTTATATCTTTCTCAAACTTTTGCAGGCCTCCTGTTCTTCTCAGCTAAGTAGGCTGATCATAATTCTTTGAGGCAGATACCTCTTCTCCACTGTAGATTGGGTGTGTAGGCCATGCTGACCTTTTCACCACTGCAGAGGACCTGACAACAAATACAAATATTTTATGGGCCTTATCCTATAATTATTGTGTACTCAGCCACTTCTTGGTTGGTGTTTCTGTTGCTATCGTAATACAACTAGCAAATAATATAAGTGCGATCCATTTTTATCTCATAGTAACCATTGTCCTAAAAATATTTTATTTGTTTCTTGAACTTTGCAACTGTTGCATTTGCAGTTCTGGAACTGCAAGAGAATTCCAACTGGTACTCATATTTCATAGTGCAGTACGGAATCATAGACAGAACAGAAATACTTACATTTCTGTAAGTACACTCATTTACCACCATGAGAGCATTTGGTGAAGATGGAGCAGGTAACTGACCATGTCAGTCAAGCTGTTCCTAAAGATGAACTGACACAACCTTGGCATCCTGTTATCATCTGGGGGGCCTTATGCTCTTATTGACACAGAGGTCAAGCAATGAGTTGTCCTTGCTGCTAGAAGGGGAAAGTGCTTTCTTTTCTGGTTCTCCTGCTAGAAGGAGACAAAAGAGTCAGGCAGTTAGTTACTTTCCACTGTTGCATTATCTGCCAGAGTGGAGGGATGGGAAACTGAGCCATGAGTTCCTAATCCCCAAGGAACGCCCACGTGTGTATAGCTCAAAGCATGCACCAATAACATCTACACATCTTTGCTCTGTCACAATTGCCACTGAGCCATACTCTGAAGGCCGAGCTTCTGAAAAGGAAACCAACAGCAGTTGATGAGAACATACCCAATGCCTCTCCATTTTGCTCAGGAAAAGAGCTTTTGATGGTAGGATTCAAAGAAACAACATCCAATGCACATATTCAATGTTTGTGAAAAGGAAATGCAGGACTCCCTCACAAGCAAGTGTCCTGAATTTTTCAGATCAGTTTGAACTGTCCGTAGTTGAGCTTTACACTCATTGCACCTCACAATGCTAGGCTCTCTTCTCATAGTTGTAATGAGTTAATGGAAAAGATCATACGTAGTAGGAACATCAATAGGGATCCAGCTGATGTCAAATTATGAAGGATAAGGTTAATCACTAAGTTCCCGGTATGTTGTTTTCATATTACTTGTTAACAAAAATAGCATTTTCCCCTGTCTCTGACTGTATTATACCACTTCAATAACCTACTTTACATACCTTTTTTATGCAATCCCTTTAAAAAGGCAGCTGACAACAGCGAAATAATAAACAACATACAAGAGGAAAACACAGCTTTTTAAGAGGAAAGTGTCATCCCTTGGGACCTGATGTCAAAGGAATGAATATTCATTCAAATACACATCTGTTACATCAGCAAGTTACTTAATAAATCTGTTGGAATATGAAGATACAAAAGGCTAAAAATCACATCTAATCTGTCTTTTAATTAATCTCTGTTAAATGGACTTTTTATTTTCATTTTACACCCTAAAAGCCACACAGGAACCAGTATGTGGTATCTGATACGGTGAGCAACTCTTGACCAGTCTCCTTCTACTCACCCTGCATTATCATTTCATAATTATCCTTCTTTGGATTCCTGGGCTGTATTGTTAATTTTCACCTATAATAAAAATATTATTTAAAATTCTTAACCCTGACTTTCAAAGTTCTCTGAATCTAGTAAGCATCCTATTGTAGCATCATTCACAGCTTAACGAAAGCCTTGTAGTGCTGACTCTTAGATTTTGATATTACCTCTCTTTTACTAATTATGCCCAGATTGCTCATCATACTAGATACTGTTTATGCTAGGATTTTCTGCAGCATACCTAAGGGGCAAATTGCCTGTAGTGGTGAGCGGGGAATTCTCCATAGCGTACTTTAACAAACAAACCTCCACTATTTCTCCACATCATATCACTATGCGCTCCCACCAAACCTTTAGCATACTTTTCATTTATCCTAACTTCAGTTATGCAGAAGACTGTCAACTCTGCCACAACCAATTGTTTCTTCTTTTTAAACCACAGTATACTCACTCTGGTTCTTGATCCCATTAAACCTAAGAAAATACAGTAATTTTAAGTCATTAGGTGTGAACTGAAAGGTGTAAACTGTTTTGGGGGCAGGACATGGGTACCAAATAAGAGTTTTTGTAACTTTCTTGTACCAGGGTGTATAGATTTTTTTCAGTGATTTCTTCTTAATCACTGTGATTCGTCTTTACACAAAAATTTAAAATAATAAATTATTTTAAACAGTTCTTTTCCATCCCATTCTCGCCCATCCACATCTACTCTTTCCAAATATTGTTGGGCTATGATCAATTTTCCCGTGCAAGGTGATATAACTTTTCAGTATGATCATCTCTTGGACAAGGTTGAAATATTCATTTCATCCTTCCTGAGCAAGATTCACAGTGGCTCCACTTTTGCCACATACAATGATCCAATTGTTGATTGTGCTTAGTTGTTTACATCATACAGTAGAATGGTATCCACCAGAAATTACTATATGCATGGCAAGAAGGGAAAGGAAATGAATCTTCATCCTAAGCCATCTTCTCTGTAAAATGATCTTCTATCTGGTATACACTGTGATCATTATTGTGACATCCTCACCCCACTAAAAAAAAAAAAAAAAAAAAAAAAGATTTCACAGCTTGTATGGCTGGTCATTTATGGAATATCTCAGATCAGAATGCTGTTGCCAGTCCTTCAGAATAAATATGATTTTAGATATGTGTTGCTAACGTTGCTGTTTCAGTAGTATATTTGCAATGTTTTGTATAGTTGTGAAATGCATGTCTCCATCTCTTTGCTGCATTGTTGTACCATGATACCTTGAGGCCTATACTATTCTAGTGGACTAGGAGAAGCTGTGTATGTTCAAACTTTACATGTGAAGAAAGGGGGCATGCAGCCAAAATAAAGCTGGATGCAGCAGTTTAAACACAGGTGCCAGATAAAAGTTCTTTCAACTTTCTTGTACCAGGATGTATAGATTTATCTGGTGCAAAGACAGCAGCAGCACTTCTGGCCTATTTTGATAGTATAGTTTCTGGGTGTGGGCCGATATTTGACATAAACCTGATTGATCCAAAGGCCGGATCAGAGTTTTTAATGGGAGTGTGGTGCTAGGAGATATCAAGGTCTGGATTTTTAAGGTGCAGTAAGAGTAGTTGCACATCTTCTCTGTGTATTCTCTATGCATTTGTAACTTCAGGGCTGGGTCCGGGAGTTCGACAACTGGCTGGATCCCAGAAGGATCTGGATTTTTGAGGCAGGATTTTGTTGGTGCAGCAGGAGAGAGCGAACATATCACCCCTTGAGGAAGTGGATTTGTTGCTGGGGGGACACCTGGCAGATTCAGCTTTCACCCAAGACTTGTCACGCTGCACGCTCGGGCACTACGTTATCCACCCCCGACCACTTCCAGATCAAGGCATTCGCCCCGGAGCGCCCTTCCACGGCCGGGCCAGTGACCTGCCCTGGAAACAGCAGGGCGAGGGAGGGGGTCACCGGCAAACGCCGAGCTACTGTCCAGCCCCGGCCCCAGCAGCGCGGTGCACACTCGTGCATGGCGCTGAAGTCGGGTCTCTCTCTCGGGCTCCCCCTTCCGCAGTGGCTGCTCGCGAGTTGCAGCGGCAAGGCTGCGAGAAAGGGGTTGGGGGGGGCTAGGCAGACTCAACCCGGGGCCGGGCTGGCAACTTGGGGGGGGCGGCACGGCAGGCCCCCAAACTCTTTGTCCTCGGCCAGCACGGGAGAACGCGCGCACCCTGCAAAGGTGGACGGGAGGCGGCAGGGAGCGTGCGCGCGCGGCCGCCCCGAGCGGGGGGGAGGGCGCGCGCGCGCGCGTTCCACCAGCCAAGGAGCGAGCGGTTGCTCCCCCCGCCCTCCCCGTGGCGCTGGGAACTTTGCGGACTGCAACGTTCTGAAGCCGAACGCGGCGACACAAGGGGGGGGGGCGCGGTGGCGCTAGAACGCGCCCCGTTCCATCCGGCCGCTTCCCCCCCCCCGCGTGCTCTCCCCCCACGTACCCCCTGCCCCGCCGCGGGAGCCCGCTTTGGAGGAAGGGAAAAAAAACCGGGGGACCCGCCAGCGCCACCCTCCGGTCATCGAGCCGCAGCGCACCCTCCCCCGTCTCTCCCCCCTGCTCCGACTCTCAATGTTCCACACTGCCCGGCCACACAGCCTCCTCTGCTGCCTTATATCCCCCGGCTGCCTCCAGCCCCTCCGCCGCTCCTGCATCCCCTTCCCTCCCCCCCTCCATCCCGCCCCTCCGGCCCGGACCCGGCACAGGACGCCTGCGAAGGTAAAGGAGACGCGGGTTAGGTGGCTGCAGCAGGAGCCTGGGCGAGCTTGGTGGGGGGAGGAGGAGAAGGAGGAGGCGCGGGGGGTGGGGTGGGCTGGGGGGGGCGGTTGGTAGAGGGAGCTTTGTTCTTGTTTTCAGCGCTTGCTGCCTGGCGGTGGCCGGGAGAGAGAGGAGCCGGGACTGAGTTCACGCCTCACTTGGTGCACACACATCATGCTGATGCTGGAGAGCCTCCTACCATAACAACCCCTCCATACCCTCCGCGCTGGGGGCTCGAGCGCTCCCTACAAAGCCAAGCCGGGGGGAAGGGGGGGAGCGTGTGTGTGTGCAAAGCTGCGTTCCAACCCTGCTGCAATTTCCTACCAGGAGCTTCCTTTTCTTTTTCAGCACCCCCCTCCTCCAATTCGGGGGCCTGCCGCGTGTATCTCTAATTTTTTTCCCCCTAAAAATGTCGGTCTGTTTTGTAGAAACTGAGCAAGAAACGGTGGCGTTGAAAGCTTTGCAGAAGGTGCAGTTTTAATTATGCTTCTTCCCCCTCCCAGCAGCTTTGTGGTGGCCAAAGGCAATTCTTGCTGCTGGCCATGTAAATAACCGAGGCTTCTGCTTTCTGAGTTGTTTTAAATGTCTAGTGCTGTTTTTTTTTTTTTTTTTTTAAATCACTCCTCCTTCTCACGACCCTTTAAATACAAAGACAGAGAGAGAGAGAGAGAGTGTGTAAAATTTCAGTCTCTAGTCAGCTGGAGTGTTATTGGCAATATATTGTCTCAGAGAGAGGGGGTAATCTGGCTGCTTGGACCCAATAAAATGCTCTGCTCCAGTGTAAATATTTACAGGGTATTAGTGTCTTAAAAAAAACATTTTCAGCGAGGTCGGTTCTTTACAATGTGCTGTAAGTTATTAATGCTCATTGCCTGAAGAACCCTGCTAAAATCCCTGTCTCATGGCTTTGAACAAAGTAGACAATTGATATGTTGTCTAAAGTATGAAAAATATGTGAGTGGGTTTAAAAAATTGGAGATCTTTATATTAAAAAATAGAAGTGTAGCTGTCAAACTGCAACCTAAAATGAACTCTGCTTCTACCCCTTTTTTTCCTCCCCCCAAAAGTTCACCACGATGTCCAGTGATAGGCAAAGGTCAGATGATGAAAGTCCAAGTACCAGCAGTGGTAGTTCAGATGCAGATCAGAGGGACCCACCAGCACCAGAACCTGAAGAGCAAGAAGAAAGAAAACCTTCTGCAACCCAGCAGAAGAAAAATACCAAACTATCCAGCAAAACTACAGCTAAACTATCCACTAGTGCTAAAAGGTAATAATTATAAGAAGTGATTGTAAAACATTATCACTGTATTTGTGTAGCTATAATATTTGCACTGCACTTTTAAGACAGATGGATTCTAGCAAAGCTGTATTAGAAAGTCATTTAACTGAATTACAAACTTTTCTGAGATAGGAGGCTGTCAGTCAATAGCTTCAGTAACCAGACTGTTAGTAAGCTAACAGTTAAAAATAAGCTTAAACATCTGGTACAAAGAAATGTGGGATAAGAACTTTATAACTTGTACAATTAAAATTCTGGCTTCTAAGAGCTTTTATTCATCAATATGAATTTCATCCTTGGAAGTTGCATGAGAACTATAAACATCTTTCCCACCGGAGTTCAAAACGCTTAGCTCTTCTTCCTTTATTTGTGTATTGTACCATCCTTCTGGTGTATTTCAATAGATTGTGAGTACTGTTGAACAATGAGTGCTATTGAATATAAAAATATTTACAAAAACGTCACTGGCACAAAAAAGATGGTTTTGGGGTTGTACTTATAACTTCCTCAGAATGCCAACATACAGTACATCCTTTATACAGAGTAATATAGTGTGTTATTCTGCACTTCTCACTTGGGCAAAACTACCAACTTCAACAGGACATTTGCCTTAGTAGGGCCTGCAGAATCAGACTCTGGAGATTAATATATAGTTTCTACCTTTAAGTACCAAAAGCTTAGACTACAAGAGGGTTTTTATGTGATAAACATCTGTATTTACATTTAAAATTTCTGTCAGATGGACTTTCAGGAAGTGTACACTGATCATTTTCTTTAACTTCAGCCATGTGAAACAGGCAGACTTTAAATCCTTTGATTTGCTGTGGTCTTTTGAGATAAGACACAATTTACTAATCCTTTCCCTTAAATTCACTTTTCTTTAGGAATACATATTACATTATAGCCAATAGCAAGTATATCTGAAGAGTAACAGTGGAAAAATGATTTCTTTTAGTTTTAGAGTCAGTTCTGTATTGAACAGCTTTGTGCTTTGCTTCTTCAGCATGGACACTATAGCTCAAACTTCATAAAGACCTCAAGAATTTTGTATTCCAGTTCAGTAAATGCTCCTTGAAATGTTAGCCATATAGTAGAATACTACCTGGAATTTCTGCTAATTTTTGTACTTTGTAAAGAAATAGAGGTATAAAATAGTAATATCTAAGGTAGGTACTTTAAATCAGGCCTGGTCTACACCTGAAACTTGTACACCATGTAGCTATATCGCTCAGGGGGTCGGGTTGTGAAAAATTTCATATGGTATGACATAGTTAGGTCAACCTGACCCCATTGTAGGCACAGCTAAATCAGTGGGATAATTCCTCTGCTGACCTAGCTACCTCCTCTTGATGGGGTGGATTTACTACAGTAACAGAAAAAAACCCTTTCGCTGCTGTGGTAAGTGTCTACACCACAGCAGCCTCACTTGCAATACTGCACCTGTACTGTTTGTAGCATACCCATACCCTCAGTAAAGGAGAGAAGCTAAAGTATTTGATTGTTTTTATAATTTGTAGTATAATATGTTTAAGATAATGCTTTTGTCAGCCCTTTTGAAAAACTTGAGATGTATTGTACAGAAAATCACACCACTGAATTTTTCTGTGTGTTTTTACTTCACTTAATCATTATGAGCCTGATTCCACATATCTTGCATAGTTCTGAGTCATCTAATTGAACTTAATGGGACTATTCCTGAAAGGTTTTTCAGGATCAGGTTCTGTTTATCTCATTTAAATTAGAAGCATTAGCATATTGACAGCTGTTCAGTCTTATTTTTATGGGCCCTCTTTTCTTGGTTTACAGATAATTAGCAGCAAGAAACAAAATTTCTTTAGTCTTAGGGGTAATTTAACACCTTTTAAAACCAGGCTTATTTTTCTGGATAACTTGTTCAATTGGCAAAAAGTTTAGAAAATATTCTGGGTATTAACTCTTCTAGAACTGCTTTCAAAGGAGACAGTGAAACTATCATGGATTATTTCTGATTATGTTAATGATTTATTTTGCAAGTATTATGTAAAGAACAGCAAAAACTCTGTTTCCTTGGGGGAAGAAATGTAGCAAAAGGTGTGTACAGAAGTGAAGTTGATTCTCCAAGAATTATTCCACTAGTAAAAGTGGCTTGGCAAATTTATAGATTCACTATTTAAATGCTGTATGAAGTAGCAGGTAAAATATTGTCAAAAACGTGTTTGTTTAAGATACAGCTTGTTAATTCAGCCTCAGTTACAGCTCTGTTACACTGGTTTAAAGTCATTGTCAAATGTGCTTGTATGGTCTCCCCCCCCTTCCTCATTTGCATATAAACTTGAAAAGAAAATCTCTTTGGTAAAAAGCATTTAGATATGCGTAATAGTTACTTTTCTGAGTACTTGTGGGATATTCCTACCCATCTCAGGTGTAAATGTTCTGTTTATTTACTGTATCAAGTAAAAAAAAGCTGCAAAGTTTCTCTGTTATGGGATTTGGGTTATGCCTCTGAGAACAAAGAGGAAGCAGCCATGTTAGCATTACTGAAGGCAAAGCCAATCTTGCATTTAACTGCATGGTGGTAGAGGGCAGTGTAATTCCCGATTTATTCTATAGACTATCTCAAATGCTTTGTGTCTGTTCTCATTTCACCCACAGAATTCAGAAGGAGCTAGCTGAAATAACCCTTGATCCTCCTCCTAACTGCAGGTATGTAACAACTTTTTAAACTGGGGAAAGTGATAGGAAATTAACATAGGTAGAGCTGTTTGCACAGCAAAACAGACAAGCAGTTCTTTAATGTTTGTAAGTGGACAGGTATAATACAAAAATTGTGTAAGGTAAATTGAACAAGTGTCAGGGAACATTTGATAACGTATCACAGAGTATGGATTTTCAAGTACATGTAGTAGTTGTCGAATTGAGATTGATATGAATGGTAGAGTTTGTTCAGTAGATTTTTCTGTAGAGGTTCATTGTGTATTTTAAACAATCAGTGTTGTATAAACTTCCAAATGTACTCAAGCTTTGAAGTTACTGCTTGTATACAATTTTAGCTGACCATTTGAGTGCTGAGATATATGAAAATGTTATGATGCTATAAAACTTAGATAAAGAACACTGGTTTGGGGGATTTTTAATTTTTTTTTTTACGTTTTTCATCTTATTACAGTGAAGTGGTTGAGAGTAAAGCTGAAGTATTACATTTAAAGTTTTTGTCTGGTGGCCAGAGGCTGTTTTGTCTTGATGCATGCTATTTTAAGGAAATTCCCCAGTTGAGTGAGAGATCGTTGGTAGGTTTAGAAAATGAAATTAGGGTATATGAGAGATTAGTGAATTATGCAGTTTTAAAGAAAATTAAGGCTACTGTAGCGCACAATCCATGAGAAACATAATTGACTAAACTAATTTTTTATCTTTAAAACTTGCTGAAAATGTATGCACTGTGGTACATTTTTATTTTAAGAAAAAAATTCTTGTTGGTTGTAAGTATCCACTGTTGAAATTTGTAATAAATCTGCTTAGGTGTAAATAAGATACCTAATTGAATGTTAACTTTCTATTATACATATTTCAGCAGGTTGTCTGCACACAAGGTGTTTTCAGTTTAACATAGACTGTGTAATGCCAGCATTGCTCCTGTGTGAGAATATTGCAAATGTTCTAGTATTTTATTTTGCTTTTTTGGTATATTGAGTAGCTGGAAGACTTTGGTAAAGGGAGTTTTTACAACTCAGGGAAGATTCTCGTCCCCTTCCCCCCATATTTTTATCTGGATGATTGGGATTAATCACAATTTTCTTGTTTTATTTGACTTTTATGGTAAGGGTATCTTATCTGCAGAGGTCCATGCCATGTTTGTCCTGCGTATAGTGTGTGTGTGTGTGTATGGTCCACTGTCTTCGCTGATCAAAGCAGTATGGTTCTCCTGTTCTGCATCCCCTCTATGTTAGTGCTGTCAGACTCCAAAAGGCAGCATAGTATGGGAAAAAGGGTATTTCAAGGAAATATGCCGAAGGGACTTCACCTTTTACTTTCAAAGTGCGTGTTGCTCTTTACCCAACGTTACTTTAGAACTGACTTTCAGAAAGAGACATTTACCCTCCGCTGTACCATTTGATACAAGCATATTTAGCCATTGGGAAAATGTGCTTCTCTGGTATCAACTTAAGTATATCTGCAAAGATAAAGTCTTCAGTGTAGATTTTTCCAACTAAAGCACCATTGTTAAGAAGTAGGGCAAAAAACCAAAGTCTAAAATTATTTGAATTTCTCTTTGAGAGTGCAGACAAATTTTTTGGCCACTGAAGAAATCTATAATTCTGTTCCCACGTGCTTCATACATACTATAGTTAAAGAAAAATTGCACCATTTTCCTTACTGCAACTGTTTGAAAAGTGCTGTACACCTTCCACCTTGTGTAAGATCAGAAATATATCTGAAAAAGACTATGGCATCCTCTGTAGACGTGTCAGATTTTTGGGATGAGGAATTTGAGCTTAGAATTCTATTTACTTCCAGAGTACCATAGATTGGAACTCAAAATAAAGTGGGTTTTTTTGTTGTTGTTTTTTTAAAGCATTTCTAATATAAGGAAATAAATGCAGCATTTTGTTGCATGTGGAGCAATGAAGTGGAAGACATGTCATATACCTTCTTGTAGCACAGCTTTGGTAGCGTAAATTGACACAGCAGGCACATGACATACCTTTATTTCATTGCTTTGCATGCCATAAGCAACAAAACGCTGTATCACCTCTGACATATTTGAGGGAAATGTAATTAATTGGATATGGTAAAAGAACAATGTCAGTGAGTTCTAGGTGCGTAATATAGATTGTATGCATGTTTAAAAAATTACAAAGCTTTGCTCTGCATTAAAAATGTCCAGAAGATATTTCTTAATGTAAAGAAAAAGTGTTTTTTCACTTTGACTATAAATGTGCTCCTCTCATATTTGCATCCATAATGTTTCAGGATCCTGGCAACACATAGAAATACATCTAGAAATTGAATGGTAACAAAAATGACTCATTGTCCAACCAAAAATGTGTAAATGGTAAAAGTAAATTAGACTTGTAAAACTCTTAGTTCTAAGAAGATGATGATATACCATGAAAGAAAAAGTCGTAGTGTTTGTTTAACAGGATGCAGTACAAGGGTTGAATGGTATTTATCTATTGTGTGATGTATTTTATATAATTTGTTGGGGATAATACATCATGGAACAATGTTTAGGTTGCTGCTCAAGAACTGAGCATGGTACTGTACAAACTGCTGTGCATGCCATTTAAAGCATGTAACTCCTGTTAAGTGCAATTCTATTATCTGATGAATATTCAGTGTTCAGCAGACACATGAGGGTCTCAGTAAGTAAATCTGGTCTATATTTACCTGCCCTACATTTAGCTGTTTGTTATAGCTCTGTCATCTGCACAAGGTTACAGAGGAAGTAAGGATTTTAGGTATTAGCAAATCAGCCATTGAGCTGTATACATCTGTCTAATTTAGCACAAACCGGAATACGCTTTTGTTTCATTTATAGAATTGGGTAAAAAAATTACTTAGCACAAAAAATGAAATGCACTACAATTATAAATTAATAAAAACTTAAGAAAACTAGCCTTTTGTAGCTAGACCCATGTTTGGCTGATTGCTAGACCTCTATTCACAAGCAAGAGAAGTGTGGATTTCCCCTGGCTGGTTAAACCTTCCCACAGCCACATCTACAGCATCTGTTTTATAAAAATGTTAAAACCCTACATGAGATCCACATTACTTGGGTGCACAGGTTTGCCCTTTGGTTTCTATGTAAGGTACTTGGTAAAGGCTGTACCCTGCTAAATCATGTCATGCTCTGAACTTGTACTGACTTTGTTAAAATTTCCACAAGTTCAGTGATGATTTCCAGGTATCTATAGTAAAATAAAACTAAGATTCAGATTTAAGTGACAAAGCAAGGAAATTAAGTGGCACTTTATCCTTTAGATCTCTCTCATGTCTAACTAAGACAGGAGTCTTTAAATGAGTGATTTATTGTCCAACACATACTGTAATACTAGGACACAGAGGTAAATTGAGGACAAAGCGCCTTAATGCTGAATTTTCTTGCTGCTGTTGGCTTAATTCAGAGCTTTGCTGTTTGATGCAGTGTGCTTATTTAATGCCTTTTTTACTTTTAATCCTAAAAAGTAAGGCTAAAAAAAGGCCCTTACCCCAATGCACCTTGGAAATTCTATTTCAAATCAGGCCAAGTGCTCAAACACGCTTCACGGTATAGAAGTGTGCCAAGTCTCACCTGCATATATTTTCAGAATAGCATTACAAGGTTCTTTCCCATAATGCATTGTAAATCCATAGTGCCAAGATATTCCTAAATAGGTATGATACATGCCTGGAATAAACGTTTAGTGCAGGGGCTGAAGCTGTTCTAGAATGGAAGTCGCCACTCCATGGTTAAGGATGAGCTTACATTTCTGAGGGGCGCAGCTCAGAAGCTGCAGCTGAAAGGAAATAGGGGAAAGTTGACTTTGTGACACTGTTGTAGCTCCTGGGTTCTGGCTGCCTTTTGGCACAACTTAGAGCAGTTCTCAGGATGCTATAAATTTCAGCAACTTCCCACAGTTGCTGAAGAGCTGCTGTGTTGGTTCGGAGTAGTCAGCGTGCATGTTTTCCTATTTCTTTCCTTTTCCTGCTTTCCATTCCAAAATGAATCTGGGCTTGTCTAGGAAGAAAGTTGCACTAGTTTAACCTAACACCTGAATTTCAATAGATTTCATTAGATTGGTGCAAGCCTCTATGTTGCCACACTTACTTCTGTTTAATAGTGGCTTTTTTTTTTTTTTTTAGTTTCGCTTAAGTTGACTGGCAACAGGTTTAAGCTAAAGTGAAATACAAAAACAAGAATGTCCACCACAAGGGCTTGCCCTAGTTTAATTAAATGATTAAAAACAGATTTAATTTAAACAGGTACAGCTTTCCCATGTAGACCAGGCTGTAGTCTTAGAACCCTGTACTACTGTGCTAACATATTCCTCACGCCCAATGCTTACACATTTTATCAGACACTGATAGCTGGAGGCCAAAATGTACGAGATGAAGACTGCAAATGGAAGCGTCCAAGGACAGTGCCCAGGTCAGATGGTCAACTCCTCCCTCCTCAGTTGTTGGGCACTTCTCACCAAGATGCTGCTGTCCTTGTAATCTGCTGAAGGCTCATCTTTTGCATGAGCCTATAGCTATTAGACAACAAATTAAATCTGAAATCTAGTCTCTCAGTCTGCTGGAAAGAAGACTATTTTTCCTCTGTGTCCCTTCTCACATGCCAGTGCCTCTTCACTGCTGCGAAAGTGAGTGTAGGGTAGGGGGGCTCTGCTCTCGTACTTTTCCCTAAATATTTTGGCTGAGGAGGTTGGATAGCGGCTCTTCTACCCTATGCAACCTCCACTTTTCAATCTTCCACCTCAGTGAATAGCTTCCCAAGCAGTAGGAGAATGAAGTGATTTTGTTTCACTGATGTCCCCATTTTTCCTAGTGCCTACAGTTTTCACTCTGCAGGTTGGGAAAGCTGTAAGTAGCAGCAGCAGCACTTGAGCTGTCTTTCTGCGGGCTTGGGAACCAGCACAACAATGGTTAACATGCTTCGCATTTGAAAGGTTTTCTTTGCAACAATAGGTCCAGAAACTTAAAAGTAAGGTCTGAGTTTGTCAAAGCTGTCGGACACTCACAGACAGAATTCCTACTCATCACAGATACAAATATATTTTTCAAGCCCTATATATTAAAAAATATTTGTTCCAATAACAGTTTCTTGATGCAGGAACTGTGGTAGAGTGCAACAAAAGCTGCCCTTACCCCTTCTTAAATGTTCAACTAGGTTCATAATTTGTGAGCCATTCATTTTAAATTCAGTGTACAGAATTGCTTGGATATTGGCCCAAGCTTTGTTTTTAAATAAAGCTTTTCATTAGTTATCTTCATTTTATGATTACTTCATTACTCATACCTCCCTTGAAATAAGCTGTTCCACACTGATTTTCAGTTATGCTGCTTGTGTAATTAGCTTTAAATTAGCTTATAAACTTCATATTTTAAAACATGAAGGATTTTTAGTAGAAAATTTACATATGGTCTCTGCCTTATTCCTGTGGATCTGAGTGAGATATAATTTTTACCTGTGAATATAGGCGTGTCTACATTAAAGAAACTGCAGCCTACTCAGTTTACAATTTATCATGTGTCTATAAACAGGGGAGTTGAATGGCAAAAACTGCCTTTGGCTCATACTATACAATTAGTAACAAGAAACTTGGGTTTTGTTATACTGCCTTGTATAAGGGTAGTACTATCGCGTGCATTGCAGTTCAGTGCAGCAGGACTCTGGTGTTTCTAAGTATTTCAGCCTCTGGCTAGTCGGTGACTTTCAATATTTCAGTACTACTACTATGTCTCAGGCACCCTTTGTCCCTCTGCAGGGCTTAAAAACTTGCCAGTTAACTGCTAATGGTCCATTTGGTGAGCAGATGAGTGCATCCCATCCTGAAATGTGTGATCAGAGGGGAGCTGGTCCCAGGATTCCTCTGTTCTTCCCTTAGAGGTCTCCTGTGATCATATTTTTAATGAGCAAGTGATGGAGTGCACAACTCAGGAAGAGTGAGATCTACCAGGAATTCTCCTGGACTTTCATAGGGCAATCCTTGTGCCATTGTGGCACTCAGTTCAGTGGGACCTTACTGGTATGAAAGATTATACAAGTGTTGTCAAAATACAAAAGAGATCTGTGAAAGGTAAGATGGGCCCACAGTAGGGCGACACACTGTTTGGGTTTGATCCCCTCAGTAATTGGATCTTTGTAGTGTAGACGATGCCTAAGAATGTATGTGCTGGGTTAGGGATCCTCTGTGGTGGGGGAAGAGAAGCAAAGAAATAGCAGCCAAAAACAATATCTTCCTCCTGTTTTACAGTGCCTTTCATCCAAAAGAATGACTTCCTTACCACTGTAAAAAAGACATCCTTTATGTAATTTCTATACCACTTGGTTCTAGAAAAACAAAGACATGAAGCAGAGCTTTCAATATGGCTCTGTGAATATATATTTGCACATTATTTCCAACATTGTCTTTGTGGATACATTCTTACCAGCAACATTTTGCTCCTGCAAATGCAACAGTTTAAGAAGAGGGATCACAAATCCCACTAGAACAGTTCCATCTGAGATACTTTCTTCATCATTAATCTCTTCAGAAGGTAAATCAGTGGATTGCAACCATTGAAAGATATGTTTATATAATGATAACCTTAAATGAGCTCTGATAACTACTTCTATCAAGGAATTTCTTGTGTTTCATTCTTTTTTCTTACAATAAGGGCTCAGTTTTGGAGGATTAGGCTAAACCTAATCCTGAAGAGTGATATAAATTAGTACGGCAATCACAAAATCCATTATGTTTGCCCATTTGTACTAACTGCCTAATTCTGTCACCTTTACTCCTGCAGAGCCCGTTACCTTACTTTGTGGGTAGTCAATGGGAGTACTTAAGTAGTAAGGTGTAAAACAGAGTCAGGATCTAAGGAAGAAGTACCAGTAAATATGTAATCTATTGCTCAAGTGTGTTATTGGATTTTTGATAAACTGGAGAGTGGAAGATGATTCTAAAATATAGCAGTAAGAACCACTCATATCATGTTCTCAATAGTACACTTTTTGGTTAAGGAATTATTCATTATTCTCTTGCATCTATGTATTATGAATAAAAATTCAGTCTTCTTCCACTTAAGCTTTCTTCTGTGCAGAGAGTTGATAACGTTAACTATTTTCCAAAATCCCTATCTGAGCAATCATTCTATTTCCTGTACTTTTGTGTTTAGTTTAGCACCTTGCAAGATATAGAACAAGATCCTGCAAAGAGTTCTGTACACAATTAAATTCACTTATATGGGTAATTGCACTGAAATAGTGAAATAAGATAGACTGAAGTAATATAAAAGCCAGCAGGACTAGTTATAGGAGTAAAGCTTCATAGATTATAGATTCCAAGGCTGGAAGGAAGTGATCATTGTCATCATCTAGTTTGACCTCCTGTATAACACAGGCCATAGAATTTCCCCAATATAAATCCTACAGAATATCTTTTAAAAGAACATCCAATCTTCATTTCAAAAGTTATCAGCAATGGAGAATCCACCGTGATCTTTGGTCAATTGTTCCAGTGGTTAGTCTCAGTTAAAAATTTACACCTTATTTCCAGTCTGACTTTGTCTAGTTTAAACTTCCAGGCATTAGATCACGTTATGCCTTTCTCTGCTAGATTGAAGAGCTCCTTATTAAATATTTGTTCTTCCTGTAGGTACTTGTTAATTGTAATTAAATCACCAGCTTTCTCTTTGTTAAGCTAAGTAGATGCATGTGTGTTTGCAGGATTGATAGATAGATAAACTTCTACCTACTCTGGAGCTGTATAGATCATTTCACACACTCCTTGCCCAAGGACTGGTCTGCCAAGACTGACCTCATTCTGCCTGGAAACCCTAAGAAAAGTCTCCAATTAAAAAACGCATCTGGTTAAACAATCGAATCTTACTTTGTTTAAGATTTGTAAAATTTAAAGAAATGTGTTCTCAGCATTAAAAAAATCAGCTTTTCAAGTACTCATTTACTAGTTTACACGAGCCCCTTCACACCCTGTAAAATGCTGGTTAATGTACACGTTGTGTATGTTTTACACCCAGGTTGTGTACTAATCAACATCAGGAGTCTTTCACACTTACTGCTTATTAAAAGTATGTATGTATGGTAAGGTTTGAGCACACTGAATGCATCTCCCTCAGATTGTTTTGCCTGTACATCTCAATTCAGAGTTGGAGTTTCCACTTGGAGCTTTGTGTACTTGGAGCATTGTGTAAATGGGGACATATAGGAAAATTAATCTGAATTAACTGAAGGTATGAATTTCAAGTGCTTTAGTTAAATTTAATTGAACCTTTGCATAGACACTCTCATTCAGAATTAAAGTGGCCTTAATTTGGTTTATTTTAAGGCCACTTCAGTTCAGAATGAAAACATCAACATAGGAGTTTAATGCAGATTTTAACTAATCCACTTGAAATTCACACTTTCAGTTAACTTGGATTAGTTTTCTTGAGTGTCCCCATGTAGAGAACCCCCAGTTTATTTTCTGATTCAGGCCTACAGTGAAACCATTCCTTGATTATATACTAGATTTTATAATATATAAGATCCTTTAAGGATCTTCTAAATAGAATAGTGAAGAATATTTTCCTTGTGTTTAGGATTTAAATGAGCGTATCAAAGGAACAAAGTTTTACTTTATTAATCTTCCTGTAATAACATTGATTATGCTACAGATGTGTTAATAATTCAGCAACAATACGAAGTCCTGTAATTTAAAGACTACCTAAAAATTGTTGAAATATATATGTTTCCAGTCCTTAGATCACACAGTGGAATAGCATGCATCAAATCTTTTTTCGTAGATTTTATGGCCAGTAGAGATCACTGTGATCATCTAGTCTGATCTCCTGTCTAATATAGGCCAAAGAACTTCCCTGGAATAATTTCTCCTTTCCCCTATTAAGAGTTTAAGATACCAAATGTGTTCCTTCTGGGGAATTTTGACCGTTGTTCCTTTTCGCTTTGTCTTTTGTTTTTGGGTCCAGCCCTACATTCCTTGCACTCGCAAAATTGAGTAGATTAGCATCGCCGAGTAAATAAATCCTCACTGCATCACTAGCTTGTGCACCAGCAGCACTTGAACTTCAAACTCATGCCTCCTGATGGGCCAGCCACTTCACGTTTACAGTGCCTATAGTTAGGCAGAACTGGATCTAAAGATTTGTGTGGAGGGACAAGAGTTGAGTTAGGGACAACACTCAAGACTTACCATGAGCTAACACAGTGGTAAGGACAAGCCATCAGGCATTAGTGAGACTCTCAATGGACACAAGATCAGACTACAGGATAGGAGCCTTAATCAGGTTTCTGAATTACTCCTTAGTGGGGAGAATGTAGCTCCAGTTTCAGTGAGGCGAATCCCATGGAAAATCATCCCACAGGAGGGAAGCAGTAGAATTCAGAGAGTATTCCCCACAAGGTGAGAAAGTTAAAGCAGATTAAACTGTGGCTGTGTTTGCTTACACACACACGCGTGTGCCACTTTGTTTTTACTACAGTTTTCCCATTCATTTTCTGCTTTGCTGTATGGTGACTTACCGCACAGGTTTGATATTTTCCTCTCTATAATCTACAATAATCAATAGGAAAATGTTTACCTTTGCTTGCATTTTAAACAGAATTTGGATTTTAAATGCTTTGAGCAAAAATTAATCTGAAGAAGTGTATTATAATTAGCAGTAAGGTGAAAGGAGATAGAGGTACATTTTTATCTTCTGACATTTTCTCATTGGAAAGCAGCTATTAGCATAGCTTCTATTTAAGCAAAGGATGAGCCAACTAGTGTTTTTCTTTTTCTCCCTTTGCAGACTTTCATACAGGTTACAGTATATGGGAGGCTAAAATATGTATGCTGCATTACCCAATCCAGCAAACCCTCAGTACACAAAACCCACTTTGATTTCTGTGGTTGGAGCTCTGTGCACACAGGGCTTGCTTGAATGATTTCCAGCTTTATTTTCAGTCTAAAGGAAAAGTGAAGTTGAGGTCTTTGTTACCAGAATAGAAGCCAATCTACAATGAAAAATGTAACCAGTGCTATATTCCCATGAAACTGAATTTAGGTGATCTGAGAATACTGACGTACAATGCAACCTGCTGCATGCCAAATACAGTTTCTGAGTGGGCACACAATTTCTCACATGAAAGGAAAAATACTGTAGTCTCTAAGACTATGCAGGGAATAGCTCTTGGGTAGTGAATATTACAGGGAAAGCTTGACATTCAAGTACAAACATAGTACATGGCTACAAACAATTCTCTTTGCCAGAAAAGTAGCTTTCTTCCAACCATGTACACAAAAGAAATATATGCTAATTATCATAGTGGCCATTGTTGTTCCCCTCCTCTCCTCTCTCCACATCTTTACTGTGGCTTTTATAATACTTTGAGGTATAAAGTAGTAACATGAATTATTTTTTAAGTGAATTTAAGCTGCAGAAAGCACTAAGTAATAGTCTGTCTGATTTGGTTAATATTTAAAACCAGAATCCAAAGTCACTGCTGGCATAAAAGTTTCTCAGTGGAATTGCATCCAAAAACACCAGCTGTTAGTTTGGCCCCAAGTGTGGCAATTGAATTTTGTAAGTAAGAGGCAGATTGCTAAAAGGGAGAAAACCTTTCACCAAAGCAAAGCAGAAGAATATCACTGATTCATTTATACACATGAGAACTACAAAAGCAGAGATGTCATATAAAGTATTACTACTCACACAAAGTAGATCAAAATTCAGGGAAAGCAAGTAGTCTCTGGAAAAAGTAACCTTTAGAATAAAAGTTCTTGAAGAAAGTTGTTCTCTTACAAATGTTTCACTGTTTGTAATTTTTCCAGATTAGTATAGTTTTCAGTCCTAATCATTTTTGCCATTTAACAAACAGACAGTTCCACCTTAGTAATTAAAAAAAAATTAATAGAAATTAAGTTCTTACCAGATAGCAGAGAGGAAGGTGTAGTTAGCAATTGCCACTTGTAAATGGCTACCTTGGGCCTGCAGCTGGCTGGTTCTACCAAATATAAAGGGTTAGCCTCCCACAAAGCATGCTGGGAAAAAGTTCCTATAAGAGGCAAATATGCTGTGGGTGGAGTCAATAATGTAAAAGAAAGGCTCTTTCTTGTGTGATAAGCTTCTTGTTATATTGTAAAATATTTTTCTTTGAGTGTAACACAGTGTGGTATTAGGTAGTTTATGTTAATGAGGCATCACAATAAATTCTAGTTAAATTGGGCTCTTGTATTATTACTGTCAATTTGCAAAAGAATAAAAAGGTTTTTTGTTGTTCTGTTTTTAAATAGGTCATTGATTCCCTACTAGAGTCTAACTGTTGTAAAATAGATTAAATCTGGAAATTTAACTCTGGGGGAGGGGGAGCTCTTTTCATGTTGTACCTTCTGTGTTTGGGAAGATGTAAAATTAGGCCTTGATCCTATAAGCTAATATGTATGGGTGGAGGCCTGCACAAAGTGTGAACTTCCCTCAGGGTGCAAGGCTTAAACCATGTGTATGAATCTGCAGAGCGGGACTGAACTTACTTTTTATCTACCAGATATAAAAGTGTGTTCCCAGTATTAAAAGTTCTTTAACTTATTAAAGCATGTAAACAACTAGAATTTATTTGTCTGATTCTTTTAAACATACAAATTTCTCTCTCTTGCCTTCTCTTTTCGTAGCTGTTTCAATTAAAACATTTAAATACATTTTAGTCTTCTGCTGTATTTATTTTATGTTGCAATAAAGAAGTTCCATGCATTGGTATCATCCAGGGATCGGTGTTTCTGTTAGTTCTTTAATCTTTGGGGATGTTCTCTAGATCGTATCTAAACTAGCTTTTATTTTAGAAGCCGAATGTTTTCAAAATCCCTTACCAGTGGTTTCCTTTATCCTGTTGTGTGTCTTTTCCTGTGGAGAAATGTGGCAAGGGGGG
Organism: Mesoclemmys tuberculata; assembly: GCA_007922155.1. Classification (NCBI taxonomy): domain Eukaryota; kingdom Metazoa; phylum Chordata; order Testudines; family Chelidae; genus Mesoclemmys; species Mesoclemmys tuberculata. The sequence goes on along the minus strand of ML675620.1, from coordinate 32,275,840 downwards.
TCGGAAGGAATACTGTGTGATACATGCAAAGGTCTGTGGATAAATGTCTGTGTACTGGCTCTCATGAGAAGTACACTTGTATATTTAATTTAACTCTCTGGGGTTCGAGAGGCACCCAGTGATGCCTGAGGCAGTCCTAGGTACTCTGCAACAAGCTAGGCCTAAATTCTGCAGCCATGTCCCTGCAAGCTATAGCACTGTAGGGAGGCTGATGGGAAGATCTGCTGAAGTTTCATTTAAATGTTTTTAAAATGTATTACTTTAATATGTAAATGCTTAATGCAGTCTGTATACTTTGTATATCATGGTATTCAGTTCAACTTACTTTATGCCATACCCACATTGTGCTGGAGATTTTGTATAGACAAAGTATAACTACAGAGAGAAGTTGTTTGGGGAAGTTGAAGCTCTTGGACAGTTTAGATTTTGGCATGGCAAGTAGTTTGGGACTGGGGCACGGGAATGTTAGCCAGATGTTTCAGTTAAACAGTAAGTGAAATTAAGATTAAAACTGTCACTTTGTGGTTTCTAATTTAACCTATTGAAATACCAATTCACACCTAAGATTTTTTCAGACTTCCTGCAGACTCAGGTAAACAACATTGCATCAGTTTGTACTTGGCTTATGCTTTCTAGGTTAATTTCCCAGATATTGTGGGCTAGTAACCTACAAACAAATTAAATCTCTGAACCTGGAACACAGTTCTGAGGCAGAGTGTGGATTTCGTGCCAAATTTGTTGGCTGCTGAATTCTTGGGAATGTGGTGACACCCTGTCATTGAACACCTGTGTGCAGAACTTCCCACTGATATACACTGAGCCTGAAGAATAAAAAATGACACATCCCTATGTTGGCAAATCAATTATTGTATAGGAGATAATCCATACTTCAGAAATGGTTTTAAATTAGGTTTGTTTCAGTCCATGGAGGAGTTTGAATCTCTCCCATGCCATCAGACATCACTTGAACAAGACTCCTCTATCCATGTCTATTCAGGGCCATTTTTTGTCTGTCTTCTATGTTGTTAACACAGGACTGGACAATATTTAATATCTACATTTTACAGGACTACCACTTACTGGACAGAATTGTAATGCAGGGTTAGAGTAACTCTCTGCTTTGTTTGCTTAGCTGTTACACTATGTTTAGCCAAAATAGATTCCAAACTTGCAGCTGCACTCGTACCCTTAAATAAGTACTTGCTATAGTTAATTTTTTCTTTAACTTGACTGCTACAACATCCATTTGCAGATTTTGCACGTGGAAAACTGAGCATTGTCTAATCCAGGTGCCGAATAATAAAATCCATTCTGAGTTGTCAGAGCTGGGCTCTGCCTACATTTGTTTTGATATAGGTGAAGGAAGGAAGAGTGACGGTAAAAGTGATCCTACTTCTACACCTGAAATAAGTTGGCTACCTCCCATTTAAAAGCCAACTAATCTGGGAAACCTTCCAGCTGCAATGATCAGCCGCCCACCTCCGTGATTACCTACATAGCACTAGATTTAGAACTTGAGGTGCCAAAATGTTTTTTTAAAAACTGATTCACAAATAGAAGAGCTGAGACTGGCGTTCTGGACTTTGCAAGGCCCATGAATGTTACTCTTTGGAGTCTACCAGACATTTATGGAAGTACTTGCGAATAACATAAGTTTCCCCAAATCTTAACACAAACCAGTATTCATCCAAAAATCTGTGCTCGAAGTTTGTTAATTTAGAAGCCGTCCGTCGTCAGTTGTAAAGCAAAAACAGCACATTTAATAAATTAGGTAATGAACGGTCCACAGACCATTGTTGGTACAAATTGTTTGCATTTGTTTTTTTCTAAGTGTTCACCATTCGCAGAAAAAAATAGGAGTCATATAGGGCTAGATTTGCAACAGATGTTGTTTGCAATGAATAATATGACAAGCTGTGTTTATAATACGTCTTGTATTGTACCCACTCATACCTTCAATATGTAAAATCTTTGCAACAGGGCTTGCTAGCTGTGTAGATTGCTAGAAACGTGTACAACGCCATCAGTCATTATGACACTATAGAAATATTGTTTGAGCCATATGAAAGACCAGACTCTGAGGGCTAATCAAACTGCACACCAGAGCAGGGAAGCTCACCTTTGCATTCGATTCTGGGGCCACTGTATACAGAAAAGTACAACTAGTGTAAAATTACAGCACCTAGAGGACTGGGTCTAAATTACACTGTCTGTTAATTATCGTCAGGGTCTGAATCCTTGATCAGGGAGTAGTGCTTTCTGGAGGCACCATAGCCATGCTCTGATACTGGCAGCACAGAATAGGATTTGTTATGAATCTGTATCTCACTGAGAAGTGATCCCTGTGGCCCAGGTATACTAGATGTATGGCCACATTCTGCCAGTGAGGTGATGCAAAGTGCCTGCACTACACTACAGCCCAGGATCTGCAATTGAAAGGGCTAAGAAGTCAAAGTGTGATAACAGATGCTTCAGTTTCCTGACTTGTAGAAATTCTGATGATACAGTGGACATGATTCGGTGATAATTGAGATCGATGCCTTAAAACAGGGTTTTGGAAGAAGGATGAGAGTATGTTCCTGGGTATGGTTGGTAGAGGGAAGCTTTGCTAGAGGTTTTATAGTCATTTTTACTATCTGATATAAATTGTTAACTCTGTTGGATTATTTAATGCTTCTGGCTTGCAGAGTTAATTTATTTGTATAGTAAAATTAATGCTGCTAGGTGGTTGTAAATTTAATTATTGTCAGGGTGGTTCAAGCTTTTTGTTGTATGAGTGTTCTTTTTTAAATGTTAAATATAAAGAAATAGTAAAATAAATCTAAAGCTTTTATTATTATTATTATTATTATTATTATTATTATTATGAGTGTCCTGTTAGATAAATTTAAAGCACCAGGAAACCTTGCCAAAATATGCATACAGAAGAGAGGATTTACACTGCCGAGTGAGTTGTAATTTCCTCTGGTACTGCGTATTCCAGTTTGTGGGGTGGGAATTTTACCAGTACATACTTTTTATAAACACCATTAAACACAATGCTGAGCAGGTAATAGTGCTTTGTTTTATTGCACTCTATAGTTCCTTGTATTTTTAAGACAAAATCTGTGAAGCAATTACAGCCAAGAACAAAAGCCCAAAGGCAATATTGAATTAACATGGCCACAAGAAGAAATACCTCTCTGATCCCCTAGATAGATGTTAATAAATTAACCACTGACGTTTTTAAAATTCACATTCTTCAGTTACGTTATTTATCAATTATTCCTTTGACTGTTCCCAGCACAGTTTTATCCACATTCCTCACATACGGTCTTGCTCGGTAAGGCTGGTGTGTTTTTTCCCCCCCTTCATGTCCCAAAACTGTTTTTCTTTGCTACGAAAAGCTTTGATTCCATCACATTTATTCCATGAAGGCACTCTTCACAGCTATATATTCTCTCCTCTTGGTAAGAGTACAATCCAAAATCCAGGAAGAGCAAAATATTTGCACTGTAAAAGGTTATTTTTTTCCTGTCTGCTATTAAATTTCTTCTTTGATAATCTCAATTTTTGCATCTTCTTTATTAGTATTGGGCCTTTCCCATTAATTCTGTGGTCCGTGACTATACTTGCTTCATTTTCCATATCTGGGTTTAGATTTTTCCCTAGCTATTGCTTAAAATGCCAGCGCATCAGATATCTCTTCTTCCTTAGGGAGGCCAAGAATACAGAAATTAAGTTTCCAGGCTTTATTTAGTTCAATACAATAGTTTAACGGTTTGCTCTGTCACTTACAATGGTAGAGCTTACAATGGTATTTACAATGGTGTTTGTTGGTGTGTTTCACTGGGTGGTTTGGGCATGTACGCCAACACAGTAAATTGCTGCTCCATGGTTTCTGTATGACTATGCTGTACACTTGTGGTTGAAAACTGTTCGAATTTAGTGGATTCAGTGTGACATTCATACCTTGCAGTATCACAAACGTCTATCCATTTTGGTTACGGTCCACCACTTCCCCTGTGATGTAATCATGCTTGCGGGTTCCTGATATGAAAAGGACCTTGTCAACTTCATTTTTTTTTAAGGGCAGTTCTACACTGCTGGCAAAATTTGATGGCAGTCGACAGGAGTTACACAAACTACGCAGAATAACTTGTGTAACTCCCGTGGACTTCGTAACTTCCCTCTAGCGTGCTGTCTCCACTGTGCTGCGCCGACGGGAAATGCATTCCTGTCGACACAGTGCTACACTTTTTTTTTGGGTGGTTTTAATAGATCAACTTCCGGATGGACTGAGCATGACTTTACTGTCACTCAATTGAACCGGAAAAATGGATCTGACAGTGGCGAATTTGAATCAGGGCTTATTTCAGCTGACGATAGACACCTTTACTTAGCAATGCATGAGACAAGAAGTGCAAGTGGCCATCCTCAAAGTAGTGTAATTTATTGTATACAACGTAGTGTTAACTGTGCAAATTAAGCAGCAAAAATATTTTTCTCTAATCTCTCTGATCGTAATATTAGGTTTTATTGAAAACAACAATGGATACCAGGATACTGATATAAATTAAGACAGTTTAAATCACTAAGTGAAAGTTTTGATTTTAATCAGCTTTTCTATTTGTACTGCAGTTATTTTCTACAGAAAGGTGCAATCTCATTGGTTGATATAACCATTAAAACGTTGATTTACAGCTATATAGAGCTTTTTAACTAGATTTAGTACATCTTTTTGCTACCTAGGAGGGTACAGTGTACCTAAACACATTTATTTTAGCAATTATGTAGCTTCATACTTTCAGATTTGTATTAATTGTACATTTTTAGTATGTTATATCATTCACTATTTTCTATTGCTTATTTACTAGATAATTTTTGTGAATGATTTGTGTCAAACTGCAATAAGATGATAACTGGAATTTAATTAAACACAAGAGCATACACATTTATTTTTATTCACAACCGTAAATGTTTTGGGTACATATACTGATCTTATCAAAACATTGTTTCAGATTTACAACAAAATGATTTATTAAAGGAACGGATAGATTAGCGGTAATCCCTGAATTAAACTGATTATGTCAGGTCTGGAAAAATTTTCAACTATACCTAAGGCCTGGTCTACACTAGACTGTTTTGTTGACCAAATTCAGCCTTTTTTGACAAAACAGTGCTGGTGTACAAACTGCAGTCACCCCGACCGACAAAACTGCTGTTTTTTCGACACAGTAAAACCACTTCGACAAGAGGTGTAGGACATATGTTGGCTCAGTTAGGGCAACTATAGGGCATATGTCGGCTTAGTTAGGGCGACACAGTGTCAATGGAGACACTGCGTCCCTACATTGGCTGTAGGTCTGTCATTCTTGTCAATTTCACTGACAGGAAAGCCCCCTGAGAACTGAGCAGCAGGGAGCAGGAGAAACCCAGGCTCCTGTCTGGGAGCTGGGGCACTCTTGTCAGTTTCCCAGTTGAACTGACAAGGCCCTTGGTGAGGTGCAGGTGGTGGGGAAGTGGGGGCAAGAAGCTGGGAATGCTAGAACCCTCCTTCCCCAGGGGTGAAAAGACCTGGGCGGCTTCCCCCGGCTCCTGGTGAGGAATGTGGACGGGACAAGGCCAGGGCTGGCTCCCAGAAGAGAACTGGGAGGGTGGGGGGCAGTCCACCAGGAGCCCGGGGAGCTCCTGGAAGGGCTCTGAGGGACTGGGGTCTCAGTTCCCCACACTGCCCCTCTGAGGTCCATGGAAGTGCTCCTAGTGAGGACGTGCACCACCGACCCAAGAAGGGTAGTGTGGACATACTGCGGTGGCTGTAAGTCAGCATATGTTAGCTCGACTTATTTTTCTAGTGAAGACAAGGCCTAAGTGAAAGTGACTGGAGCTGAAGTTCCCACTTGCCTAAGTCTCTTGCAAAGGAGGCCTGGTCTATACTTACCAGCAAATTTGGTGACAGTCGATGGGAGTTACACAAGTTATGTAGAGTAGCTTGTGTAACTTATGTCGGCTTCCTAAATTCTATTCTGCATGCCATGTCTGTTATGCCGCGCTGACAGGAAATGCGTACCCATCGATGCAGCGTTGCTCTTTTTTCAGAGGTCATTTTATTAAAGGAACTTCCCGATCGATTGAGTGGATCTTCACTTCTGCTCAATTCAACCGGATAAATCAATCTGATGGTGGCAAATTTGCCGCCGTCAGTGTAGACATAACCTGAGTCTTCTAAGTTACTTGGGCTGATCTGTTGTGTCATATTTATAAACCTTTACCTCAAAAATTAGATGTTTTTCCCCTGATTCTTTTTTTTTAATATATAGAAAAGAAGCCCTTAACTCAGTTTTTGATAAATGCTCATGGTTTTAGCATATTTATTTTTTAGTTAAATGTTTTAAGACATGATAACAAATTTAGGCCTTAACATATTTTGTCTTGAATTCAGATTTCACTTTAATCATGTTTATTTTTAAGAATAAAACCTTATAAATTAAATAACAACGTCCATAAAAATCTAATTAAAATTTTAAAAATTAAAATAATTTGTATCCACTTGGTGGATCCAAAACTTTCTAAAGGAAATATGATATTTCAAATTGGTGTCCTTATAAGGGAGTTCTTTGAAAAAAAAAATTTTAGGACTAGCATTATTTTTATTTTTTATTGATGGGCATTGAAAACTCACAGAAGTCTTATATTTCAAGAATAACATTTGTTTGATGCATCTCCTAGAGCAACAACCAAAAATATATATTCTGCTTTTGTGCCTGATCCTTTCCACTTTTGTTGTTGTTGCCGTTTAAGTTACTGTCACTGTCATTAAAGATATTTCTTTGTCATACTGTAAAAAGTAGATTATAGGATTTTTATAATTTTGTGCTGTGTTTAGATTTTAAGTCATGTAAAGCCAGCTATCAATCTGGACTCTTTAATTTGGCCTCACTATAAATGTGCATGGTTCCAGCCTTCTCTGGTTCTTAGAGATGAGGTATGTTATTGATGATTGACTGTTTGGAAGTGAAAGGCAGTTTGTTCTGGATGCAAGTCTGCATAGCTTTGGGCATAGGACAATTGAGAGGTAGGACATGAGGAGTGAGGTTGGTCTGAATATCAGTGTTTTAACTGATAATTTCCTTGGCTTTTGTTGGTTGGTTGGGTTTTTTTAGTGCTTGTTCCTGTCTGTGCTAGGGAATTTTTTTGAAAGTTTTTCACCATTACATGCAGCAGTTTAGCGCCATTAGTGATAGCATTGTGGGGAGACTTGGGAGTCCAACTGCACCTGTAGTCCCACTGTTGCTAACGCTGGTGGGACTGAAACTGAAAAAATAGATAATGGATTTAAAAAAAATTTTTTAGTGTAAATTGTCTAGTTTCTCAACTGTCAGAGAATGCACTTGATGAACTTTGACTGTTTGTTTAAATACATTTTTAGTGCAGTATTAGGTTTAGAGTAAGATTAGGAAGTAAGCTCTTTGTAGCTTACTTTAACCGTCATGCCATATATGTATAGTTGTACCTCATGGACTACCTTAAATTCTGAGGGGTTTTTTGGGGTCGGATTGAGGATGGATCTTTTCGAGTACTCTATTCCAGAAAGAAATGTGTCATTCTCAGCATGTTAACTTGAGCTTTGTTATAGGGAGGCTTTACATGACTGTTTGATGTTAACTTAAAATCATGTCTTTATTTAGTACATTTGTTTGTTGTTATGTCCTTGAATTATTTAATAAAACCATGCATGTAGTGAGACAGTGTGATTTCTGAATGTTGCATATAAAATATAAAGCTTGTGGACTTTGTTTTCCAAACAGCTATTGCCATCAAAGTATTATAATGTACTTCATGTTTTAAACACAGCAGTCATTTTCCCTTGCAGTAGAAAAGTGATTTAGGAGGTATATGTATTCTGTTAATAAATTATTATATTTATTTGAATATTCAAAGTATATCGGGAGATTGTGGCTGTTTTTCTCAATTTGAAATCATGTTAACTTGCATTATCATATTGGAAGTAAAAGTTCAGCTATGTAAAAGCTTGGTCGTTGAGTTAACACTAAAATGCACTGAACTACAAAAAGATGCCTGCAGCACACTCTTGTAGGTTTATCTTATTGTGAAGTTAAGGCATTGATAATTGTTCTGTATGGACTTAAATACCCACATTTGTGTTTGGTTGTGTGTAGGTGATTAAAACACCACATGACATTGTGATTATAAAACTAGAATGATGTTAAATTAATATAGCATCACATTAAATACATTAAAAATGGATTAACTTATAGGTCTCAAAATGGAACTGTAAATAGAGAATTGTCTCAAGCAGGTGTGTTTCCGGGGGTGAAGGTGGGCTGTGGAGGGTCCTCAGGGCTTGGTTCTTGCCCCTATGCTATTTAACATTTTTATAAATGACCTGGAAGAAAACATAAAGTCAAAAATTGGGGGAGTGGTAAATGATGGGGACAGGTCCCTAATTCAGCGAGATCTGGACTGTTTGGTAAAGTGGACCCAAGCAAACAATATGCGTTTTAATAGCGCTAAATGTAAATGTATACATCTAAGGACAAAGAATGTAGGCCATACTTACAAGATGGGGGACTCTATCATGAGAAGCAGCGACTCTGAAAAAGATTTGGGTATCATGGTGAATAATCAGCTGAACATGAGTGCCTAGTATGATGCTGTGAACAAAAAAGTTAATGCGATCCTGGGATGTACGAATAGGGGAATCTCAGGCAGGAGTTAGAGATTATTTTACCTCTGTATTTTGCAGCAGTACAACCGCTGGTGGAATACAGTGTCCAGTTCTGGTGCCCACAGTTCAAGAAGGCTGTTGATAACTTGGAGAGATTTCAGAGAAGAGCCACAAGAATGATTAAAAGATTAGAAAAAGTGCCTTATAGTGATAGACTCAAAGAGTTCAATCTATTTAACTAACTAAGGGTATGTCTACACTGCAGAGTGAAGTCGATTTAATTTCAGTCCACTTTCACGTGCTGCACTTATGGAGTCGGAGGGGCGTGATCACACCACACTCATTGTGTCCCCATCAGCCTATGCTTGCATTGATAAGCAAAGCAGTGCACTGTGGGTAGCAATCCCACAATGCAACTAGTCTCAGAGGTCTTTGAGAAGATTGTCATCCTCCCATGATGCAACATCTTCCCTTCCTCCCCCTTCTTATTCTAAAGACAAATGCTTTTTTATGCCATTTTTCGAAACCCTTGAGTCTTTGCCATGCGTACGCCATTGCCAGAGAGGCATGGAGCCCATTCAGCTCTGCACTATCATTGTTAGCATCACAAATACCTCACATCTTATCCTGCAGTATTTTGAAGGCTGAGACAGGAGCCGCAGCATGGAAAATTGCGATGTTACTCAAGCCGCCCTGCTACAAGCCATAGAACAAAATAATTCCCATTTGCTGCTGGTTTTCACGCAGCAGCTGCAATCAGTGGAATACCACTTTTGGTCTCGGGAAACAAGAGAAAGTTAAGGAGTGATTTGATTATGTTCTATAGGTATCTACATGGGGAACAAATATTTAATAATGGACTTGTGATAGGCAGTGCTTGCTGATGGTGTCGCCTAGTGACTCTGGGTTTAGGCCTCTGCTCGTCAGAGCTCTAATCCCTTCCCCGGCCCATCGTCACACCTTGTGGTAGCCTGTCTTTAGAGAGGGGCTGACCCAACCCTCCAGTCGGGTCACCAGTCAGTCTTCTCTCTCCCCAGTATGACAGGGATCAAGGGAAGATACAGGATCCATCTGTTGTCCCCCATATATGTCCAGTCTCAGCCAGAGGTTTCCACAGGTCTTTTACCCTTTCAGTTTTGCCCTCATGGAGGTCTAGAAATGAGCTTTTTGTGCCCTTCTTAACAAGGGGTATTGGTGGTGAAGTCCTGGCTCTCTTACTCCCCTGGGCTCCAGCCCAGGGCCCAGTAAGAAGTACCAATGTCCAGCACTCAGGAGTGCCTTATGGCTACCTCCCTGGTCTACTCTCTTGACAAAGTCTAACAGTTTGCCTTAAAGCAGTAAAAGAAAATAATACTTGAACTGTTAGCCCCTCTGAGCTCAGCAGACAGGCTGTTTCTCTCCAGAAGTTTCTGAAGCATTTGTCTCCCAGTGCCCTCGGGTTAGTCTCTCTCCCCGGCGTTTCAGGCCCTTTCTGAGTTCCGATGAGCTGTCTCCTATCTGGCTCCCTTTTAAACTCCATCTCCAGCTGGAGCACGCTGTGCAGGTGTGGCTGGGTAGGGTTGCCTGAGACCAGAGTTTCTTTTTAATCCCTTAAAAGGATTCTTTAATCTAGCAGAGAAAGGTATAATGTGATCCAGTGGTTTAAAGCTAAAGGTAAACAAATTCAGCCTGGAAATAAGCTGTAAGTATTTGACAGTGAGGGTAATTAACCATTGGGACAATTTACCAAGGATTGTGATGGATTCTTAGTCTCTGAGCATTTTTAAATCAAGATTTGATGTTTTTCTAAAAGCTCTGCTCTAGGAATTATTTTGGGGAAGTTCTATGGCCAGTGTTATACAGAATGTCAGACTAGATGATCACAGTGGTCTCTTCTGTCCTTGGAATCTGTAAATCTATGAACCACTGATATATAACACTGGACAACAAAGATTTTGCTTCCTGAATACTTCTGGTTATATCTTATGGAGTTTGGGCTGCTGATTACGAAAATCACCATGAAATTTCCCTATCACGTACCGTTTTTTGAAATCGCCTATATTTGTTATTTCAATTCATAATTTAAGTCTATTAAAATGTTGCCCACAGTGTAAGCTGAAAAGTTTTCTATCTTGTGTCCAAGCATGCCTGGGCATGCAGTAACACTGCACCTAGTGCAGGCCACACAACATGCAATGGGAATGCTAAGGCTTAGGCAGGGGAGATGCTGGCAGGACAGATTTTAGAAAGGCTATAAAAGCATTTCACACACACCGTTCTATGCATTGCGTTTATATCAGTTTGCATTCATGTTGATGTGCATGCTGTAGGCGCGTAGTATATTATGTGTACTCACAGTAATAAAGCAATTGTATTTTCAGGAGGATTCGTGATAGCAAAATGTTTTGCCAATGTCGCAACAGCCGCGATACGTCCTGTTTCATTTATGACGAATATACGCATATACCTCAAAGACAGAGCATGACTGCATGTATTAAGAAAGCGTATGAGCTTTACTTTGGTTGTAAAATTGGTGATCAGGACAAAGCCTGGGCTCCTCACATTTGTTGCGCAACATGCGCTGTCGATCTTAGAGCTTGGCTCAGTGGTACTCGGAAGTCAATTCTGTTCACTGTCCTGGTGATATGGCGAGAGCAGAAGGATCATGTGACAGACTGTTACTTCTGTCTGACCAATGTGTCTGGGTGCTCTGCTAAAAACAAGGAATCCACTGAATACCCAGTCAGTGACGAGCATGGTGAAAGTTTTCATCAGGACATTGCGATCATGGAAAAACGGTATCAGGGCAACTGGAATCCATCAATGCTGGCCGATTATTGTTGGACGCTTAAACAAGAAGCCGCAGACACTGAGTACAAATGAAAATCACCAACAAAACATTTTTAACTCAGTTGAACTATTGCAAGGTGTCAGCACCGTTATGCGATTAAACGCATTACATTCAATAAAAGTCAATTTCTTGTTTTCTCCAAATTCCTACGTGATACTAGTAGTTTGAAATTATATTTGTGTTCAGCTTCAAGCAGTCTAGCATAATCAAAAAAAATTTCTGAGGAAGCAACTCTTTCAAAAAAATTTGTTGTCCAGTATAATCAGTTGGATCCCATCATTACTTCTTCATCTTGGTTTGATAGACATACTAAAAATGTTTTCTGTTTTTTAGTTCTCAGGAACCTTTTCCTTTTAAAATTGTGTGCTTTTATTAATGTGTCATGGCTCAATTATCACGTTCTGTTTTGGCTGCCAAAATAACCATATATATTGTCTAGCAAGTGACAGCTTGGGCCGGTATCTCTTTCTGGCCGTTCGCCAGCTGTTTAATTGAAACCCTTTGTTTGCTGTATGTCAGATCTTATGGTGGTCTATTATACCCAGCTAAAACAATATTTTGAAAATGTTTCAAATGTAAACTAATGCTGTGAGTAAGAATTTGTTTTCCTTTGAGATGATCTGTTGAGTTTGAAGTGTTGGCAATTATTTTAGCTTTCTCCTGTAGAGATGGACACGCAGACCTCAGTTGTCTTGACATACATTTTCAAGATAAACAACATACTAAACTGTGATTCTGACACCTTTTTCCTTCCGGGCTGGATTAACTAAAGCTAGACACTTTTTATGTAATTTCTCATTTGAAGAATGCATTTCAAATTACGGGCCAAATATTTCCTTTAGCTCTGCTTTAAGAAGGCAGCAAACGCATATAAACTGAAAAGTCAGAAAGGAGAACAGCAAAGCCTGCGAGGGATACTCATCCTTGACACATACTGTGGGAGAAAGCTGCATGTTTGGGGTTCGTGGCATTTTGAATGCAGTGAGCCTTAAGAAAGCAGAACCATGGCACAATATCTCTAGGTAGTATACGGTACGTACTTGGCAACTCATCTATTTTTCTTTGGAAAAGTCCCTGGACTCATGCTACTCACACCAGCATTTGATTTGTGGCTCAAAGCCAGCCATGATATTGAAGGCAAACAGGGTGGGAACAGGATATGTCAGAGCACCAGGCATCCGAAATGGATGCTGGATGCCACAACATGTGGACCTTTGGTAAGCAGGAATCTGGGGCCATTTTCTCTGCTCTCCTTTGTGTGGCTGCTAATCTCGCCAAAAGGAGCATTTGTCTCGAAGAATCTCAGTCAATGGGCAAGATCCTCAGTTGGTGTAAATCAGCTTAGCTCTGGGAGCTGTGGTAATATACATAACCTAAAGATCTGGTCCATGTAGTTTTCAGCACAGTCTTTCCTCTTCCACTTTTTTAACATCAAAGAGCATGTCCTGGCCTATTGTTAGTTTAGCTGGAGTAATGAGTATATTAAAAGGGGAGAAATGAAATACAGCGCCAAAATTTCAGGTGCCGAGTAAGCAACAAGAGCAAATGAGATCTTAAAGATCCCATTTTGTGCAGATCTTCATATGAATAGTTTTAAATATTAAGGGGTGTCTTTAAAAAAACTGAAAAATAAAAGATGATAGATACACAGAATTTTCTCAACAGATTTCTTTTCTGTTTCTGTAATGGTGGGGAGGGGGAATCCTACCCCTTCTAAAAATCCAACATAATATACTACTGCAGATATTAAGACGGGTCCTTCAAAGAAAAAAGAATCACTGCAAAATTGCCTTTAAAATAGTTTTTGGGAAAATATCTTAATATTTGTTTCAGGTTGTCTATATTTTTTTTCCCTTGGAGATGGAAGAATTCTGAAGCAATTCCTCCCTCCCCCAATATCTTTTCAAAAATTAACAACATTAGCAAGGAAAGGAAACGGATGCTAAAAGAGCATTTGGGAGAGGGGAGTTGTGGGTAAATGGAACGTTTGGACTGTGAGCAATTAAGGCAGTTCTGCTGTGCTGTCATTGTGCTGCTGGGTGGGGAAGTGCAGTAAAATAGGAGCTACATAAATTCCTTTATTGTAAAAGGAGCTACATAAATTCCACTAGTTTTACAGTGTGACCAGTCCATTTAATGTCAGAAAAGGTTATTTTCCCATGCCTGTTTCCGCTTGACTAAACTCTACCCTCTTCCAGTAAACCTTCATGTAAACGTACTTAGTGTTTTGTGTTACATCCCCCAAATCAGTTAGCTGTTGGGTAACTCTGAAGTTATCAACTGAGTTTCATAATAGACAGGTGGTGCTGCTTCTGAAGGGTATCTGAACAAAAACTTGTTCTGTTTACATCCATGTGGGCTTGTTTGTTAGCCTGATGTGTGCTGTTGAACTGGAGAGAATTTAGGCAGGCCCCCGTTTTATATTTAAATTTTTGTCGAGAAATTGCCATTTAAAAAAGCTAAGTAGACCCCTAAGTTATGTATATGGTCATGTGAAAGGAGATTGATAACATATTAGACTGCAAATTAAGGACCGCCTTGGGAAGCTAGAGTGTAATGGAAATACATTGACCATGCAAAGCCTTCAGGTTTCCCGAGACAAGGAAGTTGAATTAGAGCTGGACTAATGAAACCAGAGTGTTTATCACACACAAACTGGCATTGGCCAAGGAGTGATGTCAGTTTCTTTTCACAGCTCAACAGCTAGTGCCTGCTTAAAACAGCTTGAGACGAAGTATCAGCATTTGAGTGCAGAGTGTCAGAGCAGGTCAAGGATGCATAGCCTGTATGACAGCACAAGGCAGGGTAGCCCTGCACTTAGGGATAATCAAAGGCTGATCAAAACCAAAGTCTAGCTGGATGAATTTGCTAGATTGTAAAGCAGCACAGGGGACAACTGGATGTTTATCCATCAATTGCTGAAATTTTACTGGAGCGGGGCAGGACTGAAGCCAAAACGCAAAGGTTCAGAGAATCTGGGGAACTTTGGGTGAAGCCTGAAACAAGGGAGTAATGTGTAATTTGGGGTTCGTTTTGCTCTCGTCTGCTCAGACTCCTTTTCCTGCTGGGAGTGCTGTGACTCTTCTTATCCCTTTTCTCATCTCCTCGCCTTGCCGCCTGCCCTATCCATCCTCCCATCGCCAGGCCTGTGAAAATCAAATAACCATGGCCGAAAGCTGTCCCCATCTTTTAATTATTACTTCCAGTTGTTTGCCTGTTGGTTTATTGGGAAAGAGAACCCGAATAGTGTCTCAAAATACATTCAGCGCCATTGTAGTTAAAAGAGACTATAGAAAAGGACATTGTCCCTGCTTGTCAGATTGGCTTTGGTTCCTTAGTTCCACCTTTCTGGAATGCAGGCCTGAAACTCCAAGTTTCTCGTAAGGAGGAAGCAGAGCCAATTGATTTAAACTTCTCGTTGTGTCTGTTGGCAATTTCTACTAGCAACTAATTACAGCTAGCTGGTGGCACGGGTGTTCGTCTCACCTCTCAGAGCAGGCAATGAGTTAACCTGCAATATTTTTTTTTGGCAGGGGGTACATTAGGTCAACATAAAGCTGCATAAATTCTCCAAATAACAGGTGTTTCCACAAAAATACTTCAAAGAGCATGTAAATACTTTTGCCACATAAAATAAACTTCTTGCAGCTGTTCTTTTTTTGAAAATGATTTGGTAGGTTTTGTCTTGTGTTCTCTTCCGATTTGCATTCAAATGCTGATATGAATAACTATGTCTATATATTCCTCTATATTGTAAGTTTCCTAAAATAGTTTTCCTTAAACCTGAAATGGCTCAGGCCCTTTTACCAGGTGAAGACGTGGATTTTTACTTTCAAAATGTTTATAGGTCTGCATTTTATACTACATGCAACAACAACAGTTCTACTAACTCTAGATTTCCTACAAGAATTGACTTTTTAATAATAAAACCTGAGGTGTGAATTTTTCTACTCTGTTCACTAGGTGGCATTGTATATTAGTGTAACAATTGTGTTATTAACTATTGCCATAACAGAATTGAAAACAATAAAATATTTCCCAAATTCTGAAACCTAAATGTGTGAGGTTTGGTTCTTTTCCTACTAAACTATCTCTTACCTTTCCTGTCTCCCTGTACAGAGGGACCATCTCTTTTAACTGAGCATCTCAGCTAGTACAGATTCCTAGGGAAGCAGTCTGGTTTGATTTCCAAATTGATTGATTTTTTGTGTATTATGTTTCCTTCTTTGCTTTCTGTAACACCTTTATAAAATTGTCACTTCACTCAAGACTGAGCTTCTTAGTTTGCATTGGGAGGAAGGGTTTCTAAACTAAAATATATAAACTCAGGGTGCCTCTTCAGATGTCAGAAGCAGTTTGCACAATGCATTATTATAGTAACTTTGAGGAAACTAAGCCTGTATTATCATTTCTTGCTTTGATCTTTTTATGCAAATAATTGTATTTCTTTTAATCTGACGGCTAAATACTAGAGAATTGGGGTTGTATAAAGAATACTAGATTTTTAAAATTACATTTATGTTCCTTAAAGGGACACTATAAACTTGAAAATCACATTTGTGAAAATGTTTGTACGTGTTGTTGCAGACAAGGTATGTTTAGTGACTTTTTTCCCCATTTGTTTACCTTGCGTGTTAGGCAGTGCTCAACGTATGGTCAGTTTCATTGTTTCGTTAATGGATAATTGCATTTCCTGTCTCACACACTGGCATGCCAACCTCAGGCTCATGCCAGCATCATGCTCACTGGCGTTTTCTTCTCCAGAGGCTGCAGCAGCGTGCTTGCCAGCCACTTCAGCAGTAAAAGATGAAACTGAAGAGACATCAGGCAGATGTGTGTGTACATAGAGTGGAAAGTAAAGGGCCAGGGACCCAAGCACATTGTATAGTGTTGCTGTCTGGCCCACACACACTCTGTGCTACAAAGACATTTCTAAACATGATCAGAGATGCAGAAAATCCCTTAATTTTTTAAAAGGAATTCTTTAAAAATCTGATCGTTATTTAAAGGGCACTCAATTCAAAATTAGACCCCTCAAACAATTGAAGTGGCCAATATCCCTTTAAGCCTGTTCCTTATTCTAGAATTATGAACAGGGGCTGGTGTGATTTGTTTTGTTTTGCTTCTTAACTTAAACCATGGTACTGGTTAACGTCAATTGATTAACTTCTGGCAAAACAAGCCACATAATTAGGTATAGATGGAATACACTGCTATAAGTATAACACTTCTATATGCAAATTAATATGACTTAAATTTGTGGAGCTTTGCACATTTGTACTAATGATTTGGGCTGGGAACCACAGAGGTATTTAGATGCCGCTAGATCCCAGACTTTAAGTGGCTAGTTCCCAGTTTTAGTCTCCGCTGCAATCCACAAAACTCTGCCCAGCCTGTCACCAGTTTTGCTCTTTCCGTGCCTCTTCTCACCGCCGAGACTCTGCCAGTCTCTGTTCCCTGGGTGCTGACTGACACCTCTTCTCCAGAGGTTACATGGTCAGTGAAAGCAGGAACAGGTTTTCATTTTAAAACATTTTTTTAAAAAAATCACAACTTTGAGACCAGACTTAAGGGTTAATTTAACCAAAATATTTCTGTGTGCGTAGGGGAGCCTAAGTGGGTATGTGGAGACCAAAGCTGAGGATGGTTAAAGCTCTTTTGACAAGCCGTTTAAATCAGTGCAAGAGTCCTGTTCCTCCACATGTAATTAAACTACTGTAAAATGTTGGCCTGCCACAACAGCATATAAAATGTTACTATTTTCAAACCTTGATGCCAGGCACTTGACAGTCTCTGCTTTGGCCTGTAAGAAGTAAACGTAAGCTTGTCTCTAGTACATATTTTTCTGAAATTGCCGTTGAACCAGTACCACTTAATTTTAGTTTATAGCCTGGAAGAGCCTAAACAGCAGGTGTATTTGATCGGTTCCACTAGTGGAAGGAGAAAAATCACATGTACATCACGTAAGAGACCCCCTTCAGTCCTGTCTTAGGCAGGGCTGCTGCCTACACCATGGTACCACAAGCAAAGTCTGCTTGCTCCTGCGTGCAGCACTGCAGGCTTCAAAGAATTTGGGCATGCTTCAGAGGTCAGTGGCGCCCAACTGCCATAGCGGTGTTCATGGGACTGTAACACATGATGGCTGCTTTGGGGGTTTGCTTCCTTCCTTCCTCTTTGACTTACTCGTCGGTAGAAATTGGAATGTGAGTTCCAGCAATGAAGGTAAACACTAGTCTCAGCAGAGTTAAGAGTTGTGACTTGTGAGTGAGCTGCTTCAGTGCTCACCTTCCTGTGCTGTGCAGAGGATCTAGGAGGGGCAGTCAGTTTGCAGGCAAGCTGCTAATGCTGATTAAACATGCTACAGGAACTGTCAAAGGGTAGAAGATTTTACAGCAAAGTGAATAAGATAAAAATTAACCAGCTGACCTAACTTTACGCAGAAGGCTGCCTGCTCCGTTACAGAAATACATTGGCGTGTAAAAGAAGAGTCTCATTTCTATGCTGGAGAACACATACAAGACAGCCAGCAAGCCTGAAAGTGGCATTTTGACAACTAGCTCACCCACCCCCTCCCCACTTTCTGGAAGAGAGCACAAAACTAACTTGACGGGGCTGGCATAAGAACAAATGCCACCCACCTGCTTCAATGGGAGGGGGAACTTGATGGAGCCATCAGTGAAAGGGGGCCGGCCTAGAGCAGCAAGAGAGGGAGACACTCGCCAAGGGACAGTAGGTAACTCCTCCCCTTGGAAGTCTCTGGCTCTGATTGCGCAACATCCCCCAGCGCCCAGGATTTAGCAGGGGCCACATGGAGTCCCTTTTGGTTCTATTCTAGCAGTCCACACACCTGAACTAGGAATGGGAACCCAGTCAGACAGATGCGGTGGGTCTAGCCAATCACCTATTTCAGGGGTGAGGAAGGAATTTTTCTCCCACAGACCAATTAGCAGAGAATTAGGGAGTTTCTTGCCTTCCTCGCAGCACCTTCAAGCCCCCACGGCCCGCCGAGGACATCAGTTGGTGGCTTCTCCATGGAGCCATAAGCACGGGTGTGTACTTGGAGCAGTTCACCCCTCACCTCGACACCTGCCCCTATTGCGGCGTGAGGGACCTGGCGCACATCTGTCTCGAATGTGCCAGGTTGCAGCCCCGTTCTGGCTCCTCCAGAAGCTCCTGCTGAGGTTCTGGCTGTACTTCTCACCGCATGTGTTTATCTACACACGCCTCATCCATGGCCCCATGAAGTCACGGGACCTCCTCATCAACCTCCTCCTAAGCCCTGGCCAGAATGGCCATCTGCAAGACCAGGGAGAGGAGGTTGGTGGGGGAGACGAAGGGGGGCCCTCTGCAACTGTGGGGCCTACTTCTGTTTTCTTGTGCACTCACGCGTCCAGGCAGAGCTCCTCTAGGCAGCATCTGCTGGCTCCCTTGACACCTTCCTGGAGCAGTGGGTGCTGTCCAGGGTTTTCTGCTTGGTGTCCCATTCTGATTTTCTTCATTTGACCCTGTGACCGCCACGCCCTCTCCTTTTTTTTCATTAGTTGTCCCCTGTAATCAGTTGTATCCCGGGTTCAGTGACCCCTCCCCTTACACTGGGGGAGGGGCCTTTAGCAGGGGGCCAGCTTGTACCCACCCACTCCCTGGCTTACAAGTAGTAGCATCTTCAAGCCACAGTGGGTTGAGTAGGAACGTGCTCATTGCCTAAACGAGGTACTGGGGTGGAGTTGTTTATTCGTCGCAACTTGCACCCAGTTTCCAGTGCAGTTAAGAGAATAAAATGAACAGTTCCCAGAGGTGAAAGACCAGGGATTTTGGTGATGGGCTTTGAGCTCATGTGATAGGGTCAGACTTTGTGGCCTTCATGGGCCCAGGTCCCCACCTTACTTTGTCCTCTGTCCCTCACAGGGGAGGGTGCTAGGACTCAGAGAGAACTGAGTCTGGGGTGGGAGGGTATGCTGAGGAGAGTCTGCCCCATGTCATGGGTTATATAGTAAGGAGCCCTGTAAGCACTGGAGTCAATTAAATACCTGGTATAGGAGACTATGGGTGGTGGGAGGTAGTGCCCCTCCTCTGTGTTAAAGTTTAGTAAAAGTTGCACCCTGCCACTTAAATCCATGCATGTGTCTGTCCTCATTTTGCTGTTGTGTCCACATCAGCTGTCAAAAGCATGTGTCACAAGCAAGAAATGACTCTTTCCTGGCTTTTTTCTTACACCTGTACTATGATACGATGAACACAGCCTGAGCTAACCCCACCTCTCTCCCCCTGTCCCAGACCCTCCAGGAAAAACCTCTGCAAAATTGAAATAGTATATTAATATAAAACACCTTTCTCATAAATAATAAAACTAACGTATGTAAAGTATAAATGTAATTGTTGTGGGTAGATGAAGGGAGAAAGGTGAGAGCTAAGATGCTGCCGTTTTATATACAGTTTGTGTGAGTTGTTCTACTTCTGTCACTTTACGGGGGCAGCCTGGATGTCTCTTTTTACACTCTGCCTGGATCAGCCCTTAGCAGGATTTTGAAGCAGCAAGACAGCTGGTATCTTCCTTTGGAGACTGGAAGGTATCATGCCACCAGGCCTGCTTATATTACATGTACTAAACAGATACAGTTCCTTTCTTCTTGGCATCAACCGTTTATTGCAAGGATTGAGATGAGCAAAATTTGTAAGGGGGGAAGGGTAGGGATGGTGCTAAATAAACAGTTAACCAGTAGTAAGGTACAAAACACAAATGATCAAGGCCTTTTGCTAAGATTTTCAATGGCTATTATGCAAACCAACAGAGGAAGGCTGAAACTTGATCCTCGTCTTATCCAGATGAGGCATGCACAACTGCTTAAGTGTCAGCCTTAAAAAGCACATTCTCCATTATGGGAATCTGCTGCTCTGTCAAGTTGGGTATTATTGGAAATTTTTGTTTGTTATTTTCCCAAATCTGAGGCAGGCACGAAAATTCCGCTTTGTAAATGCAAACTGGATGCAAGATGAACTATTATGGAACTATTAGGCCTGATCTACACTTAAAATTTAGATAAATTCAGCTACCTTATTCAGGGATGTAAAAAATTCACACCCCTGAGAGATGTCGGTAAATCAACCTGAGCCCCAGTATAGACATGGCTAGATCAGTGGAAGAATTCTGAGGGAAGTGGATTAACTACAGCGACAGAAAAGCTTTTTCCATCACTGTAGGAAACATCTCAACTATGGCACTGTGGTATAGATATTGCCTTAGAATACCAACACAGTAAAGTGACTGGTTTCCTAAAAACGCAGGTTAATGCTTTGGCTTAAGATAAACAGGAAAGTGCATGAAGAAAGTTTAAAAAAATAAATAAAGGTTTCAACAGACATAACTTTAAAGTTAAATAAATATATGAATGTGAAAAGGAAGAGCTCATTCAATGCCTTACTACATTGTCAGCTGAGAGAATTGGTTTAAAATTTTATTAGGTGCTCTTATTAAGGAAATGGAGGAGTAGGATTTATACACTTCCCATCTCATAAGGCTTATATGGAATGTTTCAATATTTGAATGCTTAAGCATCTCAGAGTAATGAAAAGATTGTTGCAGGGCTCTTCAACTGTTTTATAGCTTGCAATAGCTGAAAAGATGGGTTTATTTCTGGAAAGATTATTTAACTGGTACAGAAATGAGTGTGTGATCTTTGCTAGTGCAATATGCCAACAATTGTGTGACGTGTATATATAACACAGTAGCTGCATCTGTGGATGTAATCTGTTTACTGAAAAACCCAAACAATAAGATTGTAGTTATTGTTTTTGCTTAAAAGAACAGCAGATTAACCTGATGGTATTTTATATTATATTATTCAAAGAGATTTAAAACTATATTTCACTTTAAGACAAATAGTAAACTTAAAAGTGCTGTTAGACTCTATAATCAGTTTTTACCTTAATTACTGTAGATCTGTTTATTTTACTTTTCATTTTTTGTCACCTGGTTTTCACACTGCCGGTTAGTTTACTAACTGTAAGATAAAGCATGTATGTTTGTTGTAGAGAACGCTTACTGGATGATTTTGAATTGTCTAATTTAAGTGTGGGCAAGAGAGTTAATGAGTCAAAATCTATTATTACACTGGTGTAAATCAGAGAAACTTAATTAATTTAGTGGTATTACTCAGGATTCATACCAATAGAGATGAGAACAGAATTTAGCTAAATGGGAATAGTTTGATTAAATCTTAATAATTCTCTGCATATTTAGTGCCATAATGATGTTTCTAATACCTCTTAGCTCAAGGAGGAAGTGTAATAACCAGGGCAAAAAATTCCTATCCTGCCACACTCTATGCAATTTAATGGAATGAAACAGCTGTCTACTATTTTTCTTTGAGACTTGTTATTTTTAAATGCCTATATTATTTTCCTCCTTTATATTATCTCATGCCTTCTTTCACAAAAAATCTATCTATCTATAAAATCTCTCTTGAGCTTTATCTTTTTTCCATTGTAACCCATCAGTTACTCCCTTTTCCTTTGCCCCACGGAAGCTCTATCAGAAAACCAATAACCAGAGAACCAAACCCACCAGCCAAAGATTCATTGAAAAGATGAAGGGATACCACTGCCCAGGCCTGGCAAGATTGATCAGGTGAGACACCAACTCTCCCTGCTGGTATTCCTATCAGATGCTTTCCCTGAGCCTTTCATATCAGCATTCAGCTACTAGTCATCTAATAAATGTGAAGTCCACCTCTCAACCCCTCCTCATCCTCCAGCCCAAAGCCTCCTGTCTGCGTTAGTACTGAAAGTGGCATTTCCATTACTCTGGCCTTCCAGCAGCTTTCTGGCTGTGCAAAGTTCATGTTTCTGTTTGTCTCCCCCTCCAGCAGCCTGTGTTGAATCAGTCTCCCCAATGAATAATCCCATTGCTCGCCTCCTCCATTATCTTGCTCATAGTTTCCCCAATGAGCTTCTGAGCAAAATGGATCAAATGTGTCCATTTCGCTGCTCTGAATAACAGCAGTGAAATCCTATGAGACTGGTTGGGTGGAGATACAGGGAGACCCCACTATTTTGTCTTATGTCAACTTGGAAAGGTTATTTTTACGGCTAGAATGGCAATACATTTATTTTGACGAATCCACTCACCCATGAAAAGCAGGCAACTTTCCCAGGCAAGTGCCTTCCGCTTCTGCAGAATCAAACCCTACATTTTTTAAAAGTCCTTTGCTAATTGACTAACTATTCATATTAGAATTTGTCTCACTTTAAATGACTGAGTGGTCATCAAATTTAGTTATAGTTTCATAGCATGGTATAATATGTTGAAATGTTTTTATGTAACTTCTGACGACAGCATTCCTGATAATGGCACAGAAAGGGACTTCTCACCATATGCAAGGCTATGGTTGCACTATGGAATTTCACAGAAAAGTTCCCACTCGTTTAGCTTGCCCAGGACTATAATCCATCAGAACTGTAGCACAGACAGGGCTCTAGTGACTTAGTGTTTTATTACCACTGTGTTAACTAAACTTACTGAAAAGTTAAACCATGCCTGGGAATCTTGCATATATTGTGACTCTCGTGGCATTAGCAGCAATGAAGATTCTTTATGAAATTTCCAAGTGTAGCTAAGGTTTTAGAACTTGGGTCCTGTTTACATGACACCAGTAAATACAGACAGTGTAAATATTCAGGAAGAAGAGCGGTAGAAAACTTAAGAAATATCTGTATAGACATTTTGTGAAAGGTATTGTTTTCATTTTTATTCTGGCTAAAATGTACATCTGTTAAGTACTTCACCTGAATAGCAGTCAGAAGCTATGTAGATTATGTTTAGTCCTCTGAGCTGGTACTAATAACTTCAAGGCCCCATCTACTCTAGGAAATTAAACCAATGCCGATGACAGTTGTCTCAATAGATATCCAAAACATGAGATCCAAGCTTCAATCTCACTTTCAGTAACTATGCTGAAAGTGGCTGTCTGCCGTCTACAATAGGAGCTAAACTATTTGCTACCCATTTGGAACTCTTGCTTCCAGCTTAATCAGTAATGGATGAATTTCTTAGTGTAAGTAGAGCTCTAATATGTGGTTTTTGGTTTTTTGGCTGGTGTTTTTTAACGTTTGCTTTTCTAAGTCAAAACCAAGATTGGAGCCCAGCTGTTCCAGATTATTTAAATGTTTCTGAATGTGTGTTTGTTCTGGAACCATTCAAATGAACAGAACATCAGGCAATGCCAAGTGTATACTTGGCTGCATTGAACAAACCCATTTTCTAGATGTGTTTTTGATACATTGTTCAACAGTGAAGCAGTTTTATTGAAATTTAATTGATCATAGTTAGACTTCAAAGTTAATACCCATTGAGGTAAACAGAAGTTCACTACTATCTTGGAACTGCTCTTTCAGACTCTGACTGTCTGACTTTATGATCATGTCAAGATGCCATGCGTCTGTCGTCATGGCTCCATTTGTATCCAGAAGCAGTAGAAAAGTCTGTATTAAAACAAAAGTGTAATATAATCTGGAAGATGCAACAGAACCCATCTGTATCTTAAATTTGGTTTTGTGCAGGTGGGGGGGGGAGATGAAAATGCATAAAGATCATAGGTGTACTGGGGCATCTCCAGTCAGGCCAATGAGGTGACGTGTAGAGGGGACAAATTCTGCACCTGTCTGAGGCTTGCAGTTTGGGGCGGCAATGCCCTTTGACCCGAGCCCCATGATAAAAATACTTGTTTACTGATTTAAAAGAAAAAAAAGACACTAGATTAACTGTACAAACGTAGTAGTTCTATGGAACTCTGTATTGCAGAAACTAAAAAAAAATCCAACCACATATGCTTGTAAATGCCAAACATCAATATTTAGGGGGCAATTATGCTGTCAGGGCATGGTGGGCAGAGGCTCTTGGAGTGGGAGAAGAAGGCAGCTATCAACATTAATGACTCATATCGCAGGAAATTGGATCCAAGTAAAAGATGGAATGACCTATATTCAGCTAAAGTTATTGGATTTGCCTCTGTTTCTCTGTTAAAACGTCTGGAACGGGTTTCGTTGCAAACAGAAATAGCAATAACTAGATTTTTGGTCCGAATGACAGTCCTTCTATCCCAGACACAGAATTTCTCTTTGGATGCACATAATTTTTGTCCATACCACTGGAAAAAGGTATGCATCCAGATTGAAAAGGAAGATCTTTTCTGATACAAACACCATGGGAAGAACATCTTGAGTCAATACGGATCTGGTGTAGTTTGAAGACCACGTTACCAAAAACTTCTCAGGCCACCGCTTAAGCTATAACAGTAAGTGGAAAAATGAAGAGTCAGAAAGACAAGGGCAGCTTTCACTGCATAGTTCAGGGCTCCTTTTTGCAACTTAATTTTTGAGACTGCTCAGTAAACATCCTGTTTCATTTGATGTCCTTCAGCATCAAAAGCCTACCAACACAATATGACATATCTTCTGCCTGAACACAAATTACTCCCTTCACATACTCAATAGGGTCTGTTTTCTCCACTCCTAAGGAAAGTTTGATATGAAGCTAAAATCCAAGTTCTTCTCTGTTACGTGCATGTAACCATATCAAAGTGTGGAAGCGGAATTTGGCTCTTAGTTGCAGTAGTTTTGTAAGGGTGCGGTCCAAGGCTTGAGGAGTTCACTACCACTTGCAGTCTGCTCCGCTCCCTGTATAGTGATGATAGCAAATTATAAGTGATAAGAGAGAAACTCAGCAAGTGATAAGAGAAAAATCTAGAGAAGAGCCACAAATATGATTAAAACTCTAGAAAACATGACCTATGAAGGAAGATTGAAAAAATTGAGTTTGCTTAGTTTGGAGAAGAGAAGACTGAGGGGGGACATGATAACAGTTTTCAAGTATGTAAAAGGTTGTTGTGAGGAGAAGGGAGAAAAATTGTTCTCATTAACCTCTGAGGATAGGACAAGAAGGAATAGGTTTAAATTGCAGCATGGGCAGTATAGATTGGACATTAGGAAAAAATTCCTAGCTGTCAGGATGGTTAAGCACTGGAATACATTGCCTAGAGAAGTTGTGGAATCTCTATAATTGGAAATTTTTAAGAGCAGGTTAGACAAACATGTCAGTGTAAATAGCACTTAGTCCTGCCTTGAGTGCAGGGGACTGGACTAGAAGACCTCTCAAGGTCCCTTCCAGTCATACGATTCTGTGATTGTCAGTGCTAATTTTTCTCCTCTCCATTTTTTGGCTGCTGGAATGATGTAGGAGAGTGATGAACAAGTAATACCCTTACCTTTTGTTCCTGCAGATAACAAACAGGGAAAATTTGGAAAAGGAAATGGTTATGCAATTTTCCCTTTTGAATTAGAGGGTAGGGGGTACTAGTTTACAGACTCAGCTATCAGCCCCACTCTTACATCTCTGTAAGCTAAATGTACTAGATAAAAGATTTTTCATTGCAGACAGTTGATTTTGGTGTTGATGATAATTGATTTCAGATGTTTTAACAAACTGCACTAAATTCCGTTACTGGTCAGACCAGAGTAGCCATCCTGAGTGGTCTTCTTCCTTGATTCAAATCCGTCAGCTCAGCAGTGACAGTGGGACTGAACGACATCTTTCTACCACTTTATCGCTTGCACCAGCTCCATGGGTTCATTCAGCTTTAAATGTTTTTTAAACTTTTTTTTTTAGACCACACCCAAGGGGCAGAGCAGTGTTTGGTTCTGTATACATTCTAAATGAAAGAGGAAAGGAAGTAAGGAATAACTTTTTGCTCTTGTCAGCTATATAATATGTAATGACCAGGGGAATGAGAACAAGCAAATATTTTGCATGTTATTTGGCTGTGAATTCAGAGTGAACTGTGATGGAAACCAGACTTTAAATGGCTTGGCACTTTTCTGTTTTACTGCAGAGGAATAGAGAGATCTATATTTAGAAAAAAGTTGGACCTTGTTGGGTCACTTAACAAATGAGTATAAAATTATTAATATCTCATGTGAATGTATAAAGTCAGGTTTAGCACTATCATGGAATGATAAACACATTTCCAGCAATTTCTTAAAATTGTAGCATTTTCATTTAAAAAACCTATTATCGGTTGCGAATACTGATGTAAAACTAGGCTTTAGGCAAACCCTTAAATAGGTTAGCCATTTTTAGTTATAGCACAAGTCTACATGATGCTTTTCTGCGCAAATGTAAATCAAAAGTGTAATTTCACTTACAAATAAATACCCTAGTTTTTCCAAACAGTTCATGTAATGGTCTATTCATGTGAGTAATTTGCACCAAAAATAACATAAGTTATTAATATTTTTAAAAAGACTACTGTTCCTTAAGATCTCTCTTGTCTTATGTGTGACTAACTAAAGATTCATGCCCTAAGGTATAAAGGCATGTGTTCTGTAGTAAACTTAAGAGAATATTAAGGAAGTGATTAAAACAAGATCGCATTCACAACCTTAGTCTGTCAGATGCATATGCATTACAGTACCTTTCGCTACATATTATTTCTCAAACAGATCCTACTATTTTCCCCCAACATGATATACAGATCATAACATCTTTGTAATATTTTCCTTCTTGTATGCTTATACTATTTTCATGTCGTGTCGGTTCAATTTAGAGGGCTTTTTTCCCCACTGTGTTCTTCTCCAAGGTATATTTTTATCAGTGTTGTTAGGATTATATAATTCATTTCAATAACAGCTCAGTCTTCTTCATGCACATTTCTGGGGATCAGTCTATGTAACTATGTAACTAATTTAACTGCAAATATAAATCATCTGTATAAGCCATCAGGTTTTCACTATTACTTGGGTGCATTTAATCTGTAGGAAGTTGAGTAAAAACTATTTACTTGCATGGTCTAATAAATGTCATGGATTCTGGAATCAACTGTAGAAGATGGTATGAGAAGATTTTATATCTAAAACTGGAAAAATGTTGGAGAGATAGTATGTGATATATAATTAAAGACAATTATAATGCATATGCAGGAGGGATTAGAAGTAAGGTTGCATATGCAGTTTTAACATCTTCTGGTTTCTGAGGACTTAATCATATAATCTTTTGTCAACTGTTCTTGGGGCATTCTCTCTAGAGGTCTTAGCTTTGTCCTAATTGGTCTCCTTTTATTCATCGCCCATTAGCTTAGTCCAATGCTTCCCAGCTGGTGTGGCACGGCACACTGGTATGTCGCGGCACACTGGTATGCTATTAGGCCTGAGCAGGCGTGCCACGGAATTTTTTGAAAAACTACTTGACTTGGCTCCAGAATATCCATGATTTAATTTGGAGACTATATGGTGGTGTGCCTCAAAATAATTAAAGGTATCAAGGTGTGCCACGGCAGAGAAAAGTTTGGGAACCACTGGCCTAGTCCATCAACTGAACCTAAAATGAGTTTATCAGATAAAGGAAGACTACAATCCCTGGAGTTTCTCTCTGTTTGTTTCCTAGAGACAGATTAAAATGAGACTGTTACTCTTCCACTATCCCAGGCCTTTTTGCCTCCCCATCTCTCTTTCACTGTTCTCCTTCCTTTATAGCTGGGCTTGTTTTCTGCATTGGTGCCAGCTGCGGGTGCATGCCTCAGTGATTGACAGTTCTGGCCACTGTGCTGCAGTGTGATTAGCCTGGTCACCTGTACGCAGGAGAGAATCTTCTCTCCCTTCTGCCTGCACTCTATATTTTAATGTTTTCTTAGCAGTCCCCCAACTCTGGAACTGAAGTATTTCTATACCAAAAGGAAGGACTTTACGAGAAATAAATTTTCTCAGTAAAAATACAAATACCGTAACAGAACAAATCATTTCAGGTAACTATATCAGATTTACAGGAACATAGCCTCTTGAGGTTAACAACATAAAAACAGTCACAGGCAGTGTTTGATCCTTTATAGACTTATTTGATAGTGAAAACATGACAAATGATGTTACATTGCAAACTGCTAAGCACTCAGTGAGACGAACCTTACCAGAGATCAAGAAGTGCATCTTTTTCTTCTTGAGCAGGAATACACGAAGAGCAATTTCTTTAGTTTTAATTATTTAAATTGGCCTGTTTAACCTTGGTGTGATCCAAGAACCTCTTGACGCCAATTGGCAGAGGACATAAGTGCATAAGGGTTATAGTATTTACATTCTAGCTTTCCAAAGTGTGTCACGTATGGACTCTGTTGAAAGCCTGTATCACAGTGGGCATCAATATCATTGCAAAATGCATGTACCGATGTTGTGTAAGGAGTTACGTATGTTCACTGAAAATTATGTTCTTAGCATTTGTGTCTAGGGACTGGCCACCAACAAAGATGAAAAACAGTTTTCTTTCAATCAAGAAATGTTTAACCGTCTCTGTTTACATGTAAATGAAGTATTGCATGGTTCACAGTGAGCATCCACTCAATCTGAACTGAATGTTAATGAAGGATTATGAAGTCTTCAAAGAGAGAAAAGAAACAGGTGGGAGGTGATGCAGGGGGAGAGGTAGGACCCTATCTTGAGGTGCGCTTCAAAGATCTCTGCTGATATACTTAGGAGTTCAAAGTCACTTGGGAAGCAAATGGACAGCAAGTTTGCGTCTTAAAAAACGGATCTCAGCCAGGCTTGGTTGAAAACACTGAAGAGAACTTTGGGTGAGAAATGTCTTTAGATAGGACAGCTTGTTAGTTTAGTCCCTTTAAAGTGTATTATGACTTTGTTTTAATGTAACCATTTGTTTCCAGTATTCTTATTCACTATCACCTGAATTTTTCTTTAATAATAAACTTATTCTTGTTTTCACTATCAATATATCAAAGTACAGTGTGTTCAGTGAAGCGGAGTTCTAAGGTATAACTAATAAACTGCCGTGTACCTTTTCTTTGGGAACAGCAGGCCGGGTAATTCTGCGACTGTTCAGTGAACACTACAGAGAATGCTCCGAGGACTGAGGGACTGGGGCCTGTCTATCACTAGCCTGGACTGTGAGAACGAGGCCTGTGGAGGGCTGGATGGGCATGTTGTGCTGCTAGAGGGTGGTGTAATCAGGGTGCTGACACCCAGCAGGCAATGGCAA
Source organism: Mesoclemmys tuberculata (assembly GCA_007922155.1). Classification (NCBI taxonomy): domain Eukaryota; kingdom Metazoa; phylum Chordata; order Testudines; family Chelidae; genus Mesoclemmys; species Mesoclemmys tuberculata. Next base: position 32,246,314 of record ML675620.1, on the reverse strand, counting down.
GACTTCTTCACGTGGCGGGCCGGTGTGGTGGTGAGGTGCCTCACAACCCTGGGCACCCCTAAGAAGTGTCACATACGGTATACTCTGTGTTTTGGAGAAAGGGCTCATTATACCAAATCTTTCCAGTATGAATATTAAAGGATTAAATTGCCAACAAGAGGCAGCTTGTTCTTTGATGGAATAAATGATAGTGACAGATCAAATACTCCAGTCTGTCTAATTACTGTTTTTAGTGGATGTGAAGATATTAGCTGATACCGAGGTCATCTCTAAGGCTGGGTCTACACTGATGGCGGCAAATTCGCCGCCGTCAGATCGATTGCTCTGAATTGACTGAGCGGTCTGTGTAGACACGCTCAGTCGATCCAGCAAGCGACGCAGGAAGACCACCCCGGTAAGTGGTGCAGCGCAGTGTGGATGGCGCGCGGAGGAGACGCTGCAAAGTCGATGGGAGATACGCAAGTGATTTATGTTACTTGCGTATCTCCTGTTGACTGCCGCCGAATCGCAAAGTTGAGTGTAGACCGGGTCTAAGTTAGATTGTTTTCACAGGCAGCTCCGACCACTTGCTGGAAGAACAGTAGCAACTTGGAGAAATTTCAGCGGCACATGTTCAAGGGAAAAGGAGGAGTACACCTGAAAACCCACTGAACTGAGACAGGGAACACAAGAGAAGTAGAGCAATGTCTGAGGAGTTGCGGGAGACCTATGATCTATGGGAGGCAGAGGAAGCCTGATGTTTTTAAAGAAGACATTCACTTGCATTGTATTTTTAAAGGGGATTAGGATTGTAGTGAATTGAGTAGGTGGACGGGATGGATCATTTGATTATTATCTGTTCAATTAATTCCCTCAGAAGAACCTGGCATTGGCCACTGTCGGAAGACAGGATACTGGGTTAGATGGACCTTTGGTCCGACCCAGTATGGCTATTCGTATGTTTGGGAGAGCGTGGAAGAGAGCTCCGGAAGCCGGGCCATACTGCTAGGAAGCAGGAGAAGGGGTGTGGCAGCTGCACTCTCATCCTGCAGTGGTGCGAAGAAGCTAGCCTCAATGAATTTATCATTAAAACTAGATAAGCAGCATGTAGTGGTGAGGAGCCATTATTTGTAAATCAGATGATCTACTTGGGAGTCTTGTTACAAAATACGATGCTTCTAGAGATGTGCAAGTGACAGTGGTGTTGAAGACCTATATTCGTTTGCTCTTGGTGCAGTGAGTGCAGCCTTCTTGTTTTGGATGGGGACCTTTTGTTTTGAGGACCTTACTACACTTATCTATACCTTTGTCATCTTGAGATTAGATTCTGTTATACACTTTTCTCAGCACTATGCCTGGAGGACATTCAGAAGCTGAAATCCAGAATGTGGCTATTAAACTAAACCTTTCTTAACTCTGGTGTTCCACAAAATGCCTCTGGGCTTCTAGATGGATTTCAGTGTGGTATGTTTAACCTTTAAAATCTTAAAAGTTTTAGGACATGGTTACCAGAGAGACTGCCTCTCTTGTTGTTTAATAATAATACAGCAGCAGTTAGTAGAGGTCACTCTGTTTCCCTTAGTATCTGGCATTTTCCATGAGGGTCCCCTCTCCCCTTGGTCTGCCAGGGCCTGGTTTTGTTAGCCTTCCAGACTTGCTGCAAAAGTTCTTCTTTTTCCTCCTTGGTGAGCAGGCGGGTTATTTGTAAATACAATATAATTGATCTGAAGTGAGATTAGATTATGATTATATAGGAGGGACAGCAGTTGATTTTAAGTGACCAGGACAGTTATTGAGTATTGGAAGCTAAATAGTGGAAGGGATGCTTAGAGCTTGGGATGGGTGCTTTCAGGATTAATTTTTAAAATATGCAATATGAATAGACAGGTGACAGAGCATGGTAAATCCACTGTCTTCCATATGTCCTTCAGCCTCCTGTTTCTGGGCAACATAACTGAAGCAAACCTCATCAAAACCAAATCTCTGCCGAAATCTTACTCCTTTTCACAGTCAGGGTTCACACTGAGATAGGACAAGAAGACTGCGCTGGTGGAGTATTCCCTTACGACCACGGCAGCATGCTCCCATGCTGATGTTGTTGGAAATTATACAGAGCCTTCAGCATTGTATGGAAGCCAGCAGCCTCTTGTGATCAACTAGACCTAACAGAAATGAACAGTGTGTCGTTAAGGTGGTTTGGCATGTTCCCCTCGTAGATCCTAGAGGCACAGAAGCACCAATCTACACAATATACAGCCGTCATTTTTTTAAATCAAGGAAAGACTCTCAAGAGCATACTGTGCTGGTTTCCCACTGCAAATTCCCACTCCTTCTCCTTATCTTAATCCTTTATCTTATCTCTATTTTTGGTGTAGTGCCTCATTTTAAAGACTAGCTCCCCCTCCATGAGCAAGTGTGGTTAATGGAGTCTTTTGACTGATGGATCCTTGGATAAGAATTTCAAGCACTGGGGCAGGACCTTCTGGGTGGTTCTCTGTTCTGCAACTCTTTCCTTTCAAGTGGATGAGTCCAAGCTTGACCATTTTTACAGTATATTGCCGGACTCATCTTACCAAAAGCCTCCCACCAGTAACAGTGGCTGAACAATGCCTCGTCTGACACTGTAATAGTTTAACACCTTCCCACCCCCAGATGAGCAATTGACTGGGTCTGGGAAGGACTGAGAACAGAGTCTGCTGCATACAAACAAGGCAATTCTTAATTTTGTCTTTAATCTACCTACAGACTGTGAGGATGGGCCTGTGACAGGCGCTATCAGGCCTTCTCAGTGCCCTGCAGGAGGCAGTGGTGCCTTGAAACTCCCTGTTCAAGGAAAATCCACTCTGACAGGGTTACCAACAAGAGAGTCTTCCAGAGGCCTAAAAGAGCCAGGAGGAAATAGTGACCAATCAAGGGCCAACAGGCCAGTTAAAAAGGATTGCCTGCTTCTTCTCAGAATAGTCAGGGTAAGGCTGGGATAGAGGAGTAGCTCCTCAGTGCTAGCCCAGAACCACGTTGGGGCCTTGCCCTCAAGCACCTGAAATGGACATTGCCTTAGAGTTGTTTTGTTTTTTAAAGGTGCAGACTGCCAAAGGCTGAGGGTTTGGTTTTTTTGTTTGTTATTGAGCTAGGTATAAGTTGATGCCGAACTTATGGCCACAACTGGAGGATAGAGAGAGGGAGTGCCTTCAGTACTATGATTGGCCCTAGGGGGATATGACAGAACGGTCCATCTGCCACAGGGCTCTTTAGAAATGACTGGTCACGTTCTCATTCTTCTTGGTACAGTTGATGTAAATATAAAGCAGCAACTATAATTTTATATTCACATGGTTAAGGCAGATAATTGTGTCTGGGGTAGCAGAGTGTATTGCTGTGATGCCTCCTTTATATTTGTGAATCAGGCATTGAGTTGTTATATGTTCTGTGGTTGTTCTAGGTGACTGCAGTCGCACATGGGAGAGTCTTTTCCATTTGTGCAGCAAGTATCCACATCTGCCATGGTTTGGGCAGATGCGATTTAGGGTTGCCCATAAGCTTTGTGGGAGATCGAAGCCAGGGATCTTCTGTGTCAGGTCTTTTATGAAGTGTTTATTTGTAACTTCCTGTAAACTCTGCTCGGCTTTCCAGGGTTGAACTGCATTGTTGAAGGTTAAATGCATGGATCCAAAAGGGCTTACGTGACTTCAAGCAGTGGTGATGGACATTAAGGGCCCAGTGGATAGGAAGATGTTCGTTTTCCATGACTCTCTGGAGTTCCCGAAGGAATGCACTCAATCCACAAACAACATACTCAATTCACCACTGGCATCTGGCTGAGTCTAGAGACGCTAACTGGGCCTTCACAACCTGTGCACTGCCTGAAGGATTGCACTGGCAATGAAGGTCCTGAGTCTCTTTTATGGGAGTCATTTCGACAAAATCATGGGGATTTCGATGCCGACATGGGTGATGACAGGCCTGTGTTGAGGAAGTTGGGAAGTATTTTGCAGGATGCATGAAAGCATACTCCCGCTTTGATCTTTGGAAACAATGTTGAGGTCCAGGTTGTAATGGCATTGCCAGTGAGCAGAGTGGAAAGCTGCTTGCTGTTTGGGATTGAAGACCAGTGAAAGAGTGAAATGGAAGGTGTCATCACCTCAACTTTGGTTCTTACTTTCAAGGAAGGACAGCGGATTTAGCAGTGTCCCTCTTGTGAAAATATATTTTAAACAGTATGACGTTTTCTTCTGATTTGGAAAAAAAACACTGCTGCTGTGTTAGAATTACTTTTTTGGCTCATGTGTTGTTCCCACATGAGCGACATTCACATTTTTATAGTGCTGGAATGGCACTTCCTTTCACATACTGTAATTTTACTTCTATGAAAAAAGGTAAATGTTCTACACTGTTCTTTATGCTACAATAACAGACATGACTTTTCACTCTACCTCCGAAGGCATGAGGAATATAATGTAAAAGGGAGAGGTGTCCGATCTTCTTTTATTGAACTTTGCCCTTTAAAAGACCAGATTACTAGTACCTTTTTTATTTACCTCATGACACAAATTAACTCTAAGCATATTGGCTAAAGTTTTCAAAAGCATCAAAGACACTTAGAAGCCTTAGTCCCATCTTGAAAAATGTCTGAGTCATTTAGAAGCCTGATGTCAATTGGATGCAGGTAATTTTGAAAGTTTTACCAATGGGGCCTGATTTAAAGCCTACTGAAGTTAGTGGAGAAACACCCATCCGCTTTAATGGACTTTGGATGGGGCCCATAATATACACGTAGTCACATAAATTTCCATAGTTAACAACATTAAAAAGCTCCTTAGTGATAGCCCAGAGTTAAAGCTGCACAGCTATGTTGATCAAGGTGGGAAAAAACTAGACCCCTGGCCAACATAGCTATGCTAACATAATCCCCAGTGTAGATGCAGCTATGTTGATGGAAGATAGGGCTTCTGTGCTGCTGTAGCGCAGTAACATAGACGCATCCTATGTCAACAAAAGGGGTTTTTCTGTCCGTGTAGTTAATCCATTTCTCTGAGGGCAGGAGCCAGTTTGACAGCAGAATTCTTCTGTTGACCTATCTGTCTACAGCAACGAGGTAGGAGGACTGGTCACACAGACTACACAGGCAGTGGTCCTGTCCGCACTTCAGAATAGAGTGCTGAACCAGTTAATATACAGATAACCTTGTGCTGAGCTGGACCTCTAACTGGGGTGAAACACTTCAATGAACTTAAGCTTGTCAAAGTTTATCGATCTGTTCTCAATGGAAAAGGAACTTTGTAATTAAATTGAAACTTTGTAAGACTTCATTTTCATCAGATTTTTTTTCCAACACATTTGTTCCAGGAAGATTCTTCCAATTTGGAGGGTAAGAACTTCATTTTTGTTTTAAGAAAAGAAAAAAAAATCTTCCCCTTCCCTTTTTTTACATAGTATAAAAGTTGAACCTTATTACCCCACTTTCTTTCAAACACTTTTTAAAAAACACTTTTGTCCCTCATTTTCCAGTGGAAAAACAGGGAAATCTTGAGGAAAGAGTAAAAACAAGTTCTTACAAAAAATTTCAAAAATAATATTTTGGTATTTGTCAAGAAAAAAATAAAATGCAAACACTCTTCTTTTTAAAAAAAATGAAATAAACCCCCCACTCTCTTGACTTTTATTTTGATATTTTGATCAGTGATGTTGACTTTTATTTTGAAGAAACAGAACAGCAAAAATCTCTCCTCAGAGAGAATGCTAGACCTTTAAATAGTCAATTTATCCTTCCCTTTCTTTGCATACTTTACTGCATACTTTCTTTGCATATGATGCTGCTCCGTTTTGTTGGGTTTTTTTTTAACTAAAGTGAGCCCTTAGAAGAATTTAGAATTTTTAAATGCTATTTTATTAGTAAATTTGTGCCTCCCTTCAGGGGGCCAGCTGATAAGTATACAATTTTCCAGTGGTGCTTTTTTCCTTTTGTAATGATATTTTCTCAGAACATGATACACTTTCAGCAGTAGAGGGTTTGTGCTTAATATTACTTTATTCTTTCAGGTTACTTGGGCTTCTGTTAGCAATGGCAGCTCAAATCAAGATTACCATCTAAGTGCTCCTGTGTTTTGGGATAGGATAACCAATCATCATAGTGTGGTGGGGCCAATATGCTTTATTTGTTCTGAATATTCTCTGGAGTGTAATCTGCTGATAGCAGTATTTTAAGCACTTAGGCTGATACTAACTTGGAAAAGACACCTCTCATGTCAGATCATTACGTTCTACAATAGGAAATTCAGTAAGAGTCAATGCCAGTGTTCAGAAACCAATGCATCTAACTACAGTATAGTTTTTAAATACTTAAGGCTTGTATTTATATACAACAGCATCCATCACATAGAAGTTATATGAAGTAAAAACAAAGATTTTTCTTCCAAAGCTGCACAGGATTGACATATCTACACAGTGTTTAAAATACAGTGGGCTAGACAATTTGCCTGGGGTAACTCCCTTTTGCAATGCTTCAATCACAAAGCTGCCCTAATTAAGCAATTAAAGAGTCCCCACATACCAGGAAGTCCTTAGCTAGCTCCTTCCACTCCTTAGCACATGGGATATTCCAGAGTAAGGAGTGGGCAGAGTCCGGGCACAATGTGATCCTGAGTCAGCAGAATCAATCTTAGGGGGCTGTTTAAAGTAGAGCAGGCCCGGAGCCAATTTCGCTCCCTTCTGCTCCAAGGAAAAGGAGATGCAGATAGGTGGCTTAGCACAGTGGCTCTCAAACTTTCCAGGTTACGGTACCTCTTTCACGAATCTGATTTGTTTTGCATACTCCATTGCATCACCTCACTTAAAAAATACTTGCTTACCAAATCAGACCTAAAAATACAAAAGTGTCACAGCACACTATTACTGAAAAATTGCTTCCTTTCTCATTTTTACCATATAATTGTAAAATAAATGCACTGGAATATAAATATTGTACTTACATTCCAGTGTGGTACTTGAGCCTGATTTTTACTTGTGACCCTTATCTGATGGCGGAGCCCCAGGCAGCAGGGCTGAAGCATGTAACTTAGTTTCACAGGGCCCCATGTCATCCTGGGCAATTGCCCTGCTTGCCACTTCAATGCAGGCCCTGCACTTGTGGTTCCCCTAAACCATTCCTATGACCCCCGAGGTTGATAAACACTGAATTGGGTGAGTTGAGTACTCCCAAAGACCTCTGCATACCCCAGGGGTACGTACGTTTACCCCTGATTGAGAACCACTGGCTTAGAGCAAAGCCCAGTAACTCTTCATCCCTTTAGTGTCCATGTTTTCCTTCTGCATCATCTTTTGAGGAAAACTGTGAATCATTTATGCAAGTTGAGGGCATGCATCCTCCATGTTCTGTAGAACATCTGTGCACAGCCACTGCAAGCAGTTTTGCGAATCACACTGGACAGTCGTACCAGACATCATTTGGTTCTAATAGGCACTGTATCAGTATCTCTCTCTTTGAAATAAGATTTTTTCCCCCCTGAATGCCAAGTAGAAGAGTACATGAAGGGTGGTTTTCCACCATCCAGACTCTTGATTCTTTTTAAAATGAAAGTGTTATGGAGAGAGAGCCTTGCTAAATTTTCCCAATCCATCGGAATTAGAAATTCATTGAATAAGGTCAGATAATGGAGTCTCAGTGGCACATGCAGATGAAAAGAAAGGTGTAGAGTCATTATTTTCCTTTGTGGTTTGCAGTCCCAGTCGTTCTTCAGAAGATCAGGGCATTTAATATAAAGGTAACTTGGGTAATCCTCTCCTAAGGGTGGACAAGAGCTCAATTATATCAATTGATTAGTCCTTTACATCCCCTCTCATTACTTCTACAGCCGACTTTGAAAAGGTCCATTTGTATGTTATGATTTGAGAAGAATAAAGCTATTCCATCTGGCTGCTGAAAGATTTATTATAGGGTTTTTCAAGCATAGGGATCCCAACCCAAGGACACAAACAGGTTTAGGGGGTTCATTACCACTTTCCTTTCTTGGTGGCTAGATATGAACAGGTCCTAAAAATTGTCCTTTTATCACACGGAATCATTGTATGGAAAAGGTTGAGAACCACTAGTTTATTACCTTCTAGGAAATTATCTACAGAGGATTACAGGATATAAGCAATTTCTAGAAATTGTAGATAAAGCTTGTATTTCACCAGGAAGAAATATAACAACAATTTTAGAGTTTAGGCTGCTTCCTTTGGGTAAAAACTTTAGACTTTGCAGCAAGTGTTGGAATGTCCCAGGGATCATTTCTTGGATCATATTCAGGTAATTAGTTAGATCTTTTGAATAAACATTGTAGTCAACACTTTAATCAAGCACAACTTCATTGAAGTAGACATCTAACTCTACTCAGTTCTCTTTTTAAATCCCTTCAAGATGTTCCATTTAAATTGCCTTCAATAGATATATATTTTAGTGGCCATATGTTTGGCAAGGCATGTATATCATTTACAAGCATTGTTGGTGTTCATTTTTACAGTTCCATTTAAAGTTATTTAAAAAAAGCTATCCTAGGATTTTTTCAAGGATTAATACATTTTCAAATAAATCTAGGAACTCCTGTACTTTTTGCTCAAATCCCAAGAAAACGAAGTTTAATTCACTAGTTTCATGTTGAAATGTTAACATTTGGGGCAAACACAGAAGCCCTGGTTTATGGAAAATTTGTTGCACACAAATTAAGATGAATAGGTTCCAAAGCATTAAGCATTGCAAACTGGATTAAATTGTGCAGATTGGAGAGATTTATAAGACATCTGGTAATTAGCTTCCAACTCCAATGAAGCCTCATTCTACAACAGCTACTGCTGCTTCATGAATAGAAAACCAAGTGTTGGAGAGCAGGAGTCTTGTGCTCGAAAATAATCAGCTGGATATTGAAATTTTTTTGGAAAACTGCCTTTCCTTAAAAAGATTAAGTAATCCTCAGCCTTTTCCAACTTTCAGAAATATGGTGTAGCTTGTCTCCTGCGCAGAGCTCAATGTGGTAAGGGGGACAGTTGGGGAGCTGGTTCTGACTTTCCCATTCAGTGAGCTGATCACTTGCTCTAATTTTCACCAGCCTGTTACAATCCCCAAGGGACTATACACCCACTAGGAATAACTGGAATGCACTGTGCTATAGTCACATCCCTTTTCCACTTCAGAATTCCTGCTAGGCTTAGGACTGGTGTAGGAGACAGCTCTATCATTAGCTGAGGAGGGATGTGGGCTTTTGCTCCCTTTGTTACCCTTTGTCCCACTCCTCTAGTAGAGTCAGGCAAGAGAATTTGGTCTATCATATCTTTCAGGCATCACTTGTTAATTTCCTAAAATTAAGATTAAAGCAAGAAATAAACCTTTCCTTTTTCATTTCTATGTTGCTAATTAAATCTGTAAGTTAGGATCATCCTTCCCTAGTACTTTTATATAGGAAATTTGTGTGTGTTTTAGGGTGACCACCTTTTCAAAAGCCAGAAAACCATCTACTCCTCCACCTCTTGGCCAAGCCAGAGCCCCAGGCATGGTAACAGCCACCCAGGAAGCCCCAGACCCTCCACCTACCCTGTGCAGGGGGCCAGGCCCCCCAAGGCACACTGTCCAGGAGAGGTGGAGGGTCCAGGGCTCCCCACAACACCTCAGGCTCTCTGGGCAGCTCTTACTGCTGCCTGGCTCCAACATCTGGCCTGACTGGGATGGGGCCTCAGGGGGAGGAGGAGGGAGAGAAGAGGAGCAGGGGGCAGGGCCCCATGGCAAGTGAGGGCTAAGACATACCTCAGCCCACCCACCCACCCACCCAAGAGAGGCTGCTGCCAACCCTGAGCCTTAGGCAGGTGCGGAGCAGCGCTACAGGGAATAAGGGATAAAAGCTGTCCTGGAGTCAGTCAGCCCAGGACTGGGACTTCAACTCTACGTTTTGGGACTGTCTCACCCAGTTTAGGATGGGTGGTCACTTTTGTGCGTGGGTGTAGTTTCTTGAGCTATAGGTGATGAGTACGGTAGTAGTACAATGGATTACAGAAGTTGTAACACTTGAAGATTCTAGAAGGTTTTCCTAGAGTTAGCTAGATGGTCCCAGATTTTATTGAGGTGGCATTAGCCTTTATCTATAATAAAGATTTGCGTTTATATATTCTTGTAAATATTGAGATAAGATGATGGTGGTTTAACTAGTAGTGCAGTTAGATCCCAACAGCTCTGATTTTGTGAAGTACGAGAGTAGAGTGAGAGCTGCACATTTTTCTTAAATGCTATATTTTAGTAATACTGCCCAACTTTTTACATTTAGAATGGCATCAAAATATATATGTTTTTAGTTGGACTGCTTGTCAAAATGGACAGTGGCTTCACTGGATTATTAACTAAATGTTTGCCTACATTAGCAAGGATATTAAATTATGTGACTGAAAATATTATGAAAACAGACTTACATATCAGTATACAATATTAAGACATGTTGAATGAGTAATCAGCTCTAATTTGTACATAACTTGATGAATTTTACAACAGTGATAATTAATTAATCTTACTCTCATCTAGGAATAAATCAGGCTGAATGTTTCCTTTCAAAACCACCCTGTTTAAGCCTTTCATCATTTAAATGTACAATCAAATTCTGTGACCCAGATAAGAGACGTAGAAGGCCCTGAACGAAGTGTTAGCATATGTGGTTCCATTTTGTGTTGGGGCAGGGAGAGGGACATGGTGAGGCCATTCAGGGGTCTGTGGACCCCCATGTGCGCAGTTGAGGATGGCTTTGAGGGTAGTGGTGGTTGTGCTGTACTGCAGAGTGTTCGGGGGGCGTCTGTTTCTCTGACAGATCCACTAGCCAGTATGACGGAAGGGATGGTTGCGTTTGGATCGTGAGTCTGCGGAGTGTGATGTGAAGGTTGTCGGATCCTTGTCAGCTCCCTGCCAGGCACCCACTTCACCGCTGAGACACGAATTCAGGCATCTGTGCTTTGGATCCCCGGGGGTGTGAAATTTGTAGAGGCTCTGCAGGCCGCAGCACTGGTTCCTTCCTGGGCCGCTCTGCCACATTTCCTGGGCACTGGCTCCATCTGCTACCTCTCTGCAGGAATTGGGCTCCTCAGCCCACATGCCCCAGGCTACAGGACCAGCACTGACATGGAAATACCCATGACTTAGATGCATCCCTGTCTCAGAACTCCACTCAAAAGGGTTGAAGCATCTGATTTAATTTAACTCTCTCAGAGGCATGCATTAGTTGTAACGGCAGTCCATGCCCTTTGCACCAAGTCTCATACATTTGTGCTTTTTTATACTTAATCATGTAAGGCACAGGAGACTACAGATCATACAAAACACCAAACCCATCCCTTCTCCAGTTTCATGACTGCTCCAGGGCAGTCTTTGGGCTGGGTTCTAAGTCCCTGGGGCTGTCTAGAGTCCTTGGGGACATCTGGGCTCCAGAAAGCAGGCAGGGTCTTTTGCCCCAAAGAGGCTGTTATATGCTGGGAGACCTCTTCCTTCTGGAGCCACTTAGCCAGCTTCTGTGACCTTGTTTTCTCTTTCCCTGCACTTTCTTTTCCTGTGTGTTTCTTTGTTTTAAATCCCCTCCTGTTCCCTTGTGTTCCTCGGGTTAGTTCCCACGTTGGGGGGGTGGGGGTGGATGATGCTAAAAACTGAATGCCTTTTTTTAGTGTTACTTTTGTGAGGGATAAATATGACCCTTAACCTTAAGTATTTCCCATCATGTCTGTCTGGTATATGCCTGGTATAGCAATGATGAGTCCACTCTCCTAACATAGCAATTTTTCCTAATACAACTTCACGATATCAAGCTGAATTCATAAGTTGCACTGAAATGGCTACAATTCATGACACAGGAAAGGTGGAATGAATGTGTAGGGCAATTAGACCCTTGCTTTCAATTACAGCTCTACTACAACATTCTTTGTGAGCCACTAACTTCCTGGCTATTGAAAGTGCCTCTTGATGCTCTGTTGTGGCTAACAAGCTGAAGCTCTACTATAGCCTAACTGGACTAGGTACTGTGACACTGGGCCAGGAAGAGTTGATCCTAGTGGGCTGAAATAATGCAAAATCCATCTCTGAGGACATGTTTAATAGTAATAAAATGGTAATTAGAGCCATTCCTTGTAAATAGCTAAGACTTTGAGGTTAAATCTTGCTTAAATTGTTAAGAGTTTGATAGTAGATGTATGTCTGTAATTACTTATAATCTTGTTAATGATTATTGATGTAACCAAATAGCTCCTGACTATCACTATATTCTGTTAGTCAAAAATCAAAGGAAGATATTAACATTTAGATGGAATTTGAATATAACAATAGTATACTCTAGTTTTTATTTCTTTTTGAAGTTTAAGTAGTAAATACCTGTGAATGGTTGTAAATGGCCGATTGCTGTATGCAAATATAGCTAGTTACCCAGCGTGCTTAAAAAATAGGAGATGTTACTTCAAAGCCACAAGTAATTACCTATTACACTCAAGAATTACCTGCTGTGATGTCTGCTGTCAAGAAGATCGGATCTTTAAAAGACTCTGAGGTCCTGATCCTGTTTATCTCAAATCTGTCCAAGCTTCACACAGGGGAAGATTAGATCACAAGATTGTGATTCTAGCTTGTTCTGGTCCACCCTGCTATTTCTCATGAAAAAAATCATACAGACTCTGTGTATAGCCTATATAGTCCTCTCTTCTCTGGATTGCATTTCTAACAAGGAAGTTTTAAACAAGGGCTGACGACCCCCACCCCCAAGCTGTTTGTGTAATTTCCAGAGACTTTGTGAATTAAGAACTTTGCAACTCAGTTATCTCGACTTTGAAACTGACCTAAGAACTTTATTTTCATCTGTATATGTATAATGATCTTTTAATCATTACTCTTTCCTTTTTTAAAATAAATATTAGTTAATAAGCATTGGCTTTAAGCATGTATTTGGATAAAATCTGAACTAGTCATTGACATATTTGGTAACGTATCCAATGCTTTGGGACTGGTAGAACTTTTTTTTTTTTAAACATGCGATGGATAATGATTTTAATATTTCACTTGGCTATCCAGTTGCTAGCCAGAGGGCTGGATAGTTTTAAGTGAGCTGTAGTTTTATCTTTTGCATAAGCAGTGAGATGATCAGAAGCGGGTTGTTGCTGGCATTGTATATTTTACAGAAGAAAAACCACCATATCAGGGCTTTGCCTGCCCCATTCTTTGCAGTTTAGCCCTATTTAAGATATCTCAGAGTGTCTAAAGGCCAGTGTCACATGTATTATTCGGAGTAGTGCACTTGAACAGCTGCCCCAACCTAGAACAGTCTTGAAGAGCTATTTTGTTAAATTAACACTGTTAAAGAAATCAAAGAATTGGAAGGAAGGTACATTTTCTTCAGTCTGTTTTTTCATAAACTTTTCTCTGAACAAGAGCGTGTCCCATCTACAATGGAACAATTTAGCCATTTCCCAGTTGATTTTAGCATAGTACAGTTTTGTAGTGTAAAATTTGTATTTAATATTAGATACTGTTTTTTGTATTATTCTATGTATTATACTTTCTCAAATCACCTGAATTGTAATATTTTAGTATTAATACTAATATTCGTAGTGTTTTATACTTTGGATATATGTGAATTATACAGCCATTCAATGTGCAGCAGCAGTCAAAAAGCTAACAGAATGTTAGGAACCCTTAGGAAAGGGATAGATAATAAGACTGTAAATATAATGCCACAATTAAATCAATGGTACACCCCCACCTTGAATACTACATGCAATTTTGGTTGCCCCATCTCAAAAAAGTTACATTAGAAATGAAAAAGGTACAGAGAAGGCCAACAAAAGTGATTAAGGCTATGAAACAGTTTTTATATGAGAGATTAGTTTGGAAAAGAGGCAGCTAAGGAGACGGGATAATAGAGGTCTATGAAATCATATATGGTGCGGAGAAAGTGAAAAAGGAAGTGTTATTTACAAGTGTTATTCACATAGCAAGAACCAGGGTCACCCAGTGAAATTAATAGGCAACAAGTTTCCAACAAGCAAAAGGAAGTACTTCACACAATGTACTACCTGTGGAACTCATCGCCAGGTGATGTAGTGAAGGCCAAAACGATAACTGGGTTCCAAAAAAAATTAGATAAGTTCATGGAGGATAGGTCTATCAGTGACTGTTAGTCAGGATTGTCAGGGATGGAACTCCATGCTCTGGGTGTCCCTAGGTGTCTGAATCTCAAATGCTGGCACTGGATGATGAGATGGATCACTTGATAATTGCCATGGTCTGTTCATTCCCTCTGAGGCATCTATCACTAGTCACGGTCGGAAGACAGGATACTGGGCTGATGCCATTGGTCTAACCCATTATGGCCATTCTTATGTTCTTGTAGTTAAGTCTGCTTTGTATAAAGTACCCCAAAAACCGTGTTATGTACAAAATGGGGTCATGTCCTCAGATATCGTCTGTGGACTAAGATCAGGTAATTACATTGAGATAATTAAGTTTAGATAGTTGGGGGAATTTTCAGTTTTTGTTAATAATAATTTTGTATTATGAAATCAGCTAAAAAGGCCACAACCAAAACTGAGGCCCTGATATTCTGGGCATTGTACAAATGCACAATAAGGGACAGTCCCTAACCAAAAGTTCTTACAATCTAAATAGACAAGACAGATAAAGGGTGGGAGGGGAAACAGAAGCAGAAAGAGGTGAAATTATTTGCCCGGGATCACATGACAGATCAGTGTCAGAGCTAGCAAAAGAATCCAAGTTTCTTTACTCCCTAGCTAGTGCCCTGCCCATTGGAGCACATGAACAAATGGCAAATATCAGTGGCAAAGAGGTGATAATACCTAGTCATTACATAGCATTTTACATCAGTAGATCGCAAAGCGTTCCACAATCTTTAATGTATCTATTCTCACAAAACCCTTGTTACTATTATTTTAAGTGTTAATTTTTTCCTTCGGTGCTCTTGCGTTTTTAGTATAAGATAATGGGAGAGGGAGTGGCTCCTGATTGGACCCAAGTGCTGCGCCAAATGCAAAGAGAAGCTGTTGTATGTCCTGTAAATGTGTTGGATGACCATTATAGTGTACAGCCATATATTTGCTTAACATTTCAAACTTCTGGGTCCTGTTGTGGAGAAGCTTAAACCTTAGTTTAGTCAATTCCCAGAATCATATAATTCAGCCCTCTGGATATTGGGACATGCAAAAGAACCTGTCAGAGGTGTAACCAGATACATGCCCTTAGATTAATTCTTCAATTCAGTTAGCTAGTGACAAAAAATCATCTGGTGATCTCTGTATTTTTCCCTGAAAGGAACCACATCAGAAGAGCCATCGTAACGCTGAATGTGTGTCATGAAGGAAGTACTCTGTCTCCCCTTGTCTCCCACTTTGCCCATTTTAAAGTAGTTAAAGATTTATTCCCTCCGCTGGCAGTGATGAGGCATGTTGACTGCTGGGGAGAATCTCGCATTTCCAATGCCCATGCTACACCCTTCTGCAGAGAAACAGAAGGCTTCCTTTTCAAGTACTGTCAATCTGGCACTCTGGAAAGACTAAATTCACTTAAGAAAAAGTGACGGATGCTTTGACAGCTTCGAATCATTCCACTTCTGTGCAGCTCTTGGGAGTCAAGGAAATGTATTGAAGCATCAAAGGGAGCATCCAGAGCATCCGTATGTGCCACCTAAGTCTCTCGCCTCAGATTCTGAGAGAGAGGGTGTTTCTCTTATTAAAGGACAGCTCTGCTCTATTTCCTCAGTCCCATAATCTGAAAGTTCAAAAGGTAAGAAGCTGTTATCAGCCTCAGCTACATTACAGGATAAATTTGAAAATAGAATCTTTAGCTTAAATTGGCATCTCTGAATAGTAATGTACTTGCTAAAAATTGAAATTCGTGCCACAAGTGGTCTGAGACAGTGTTTCTCAACCTTTTAAGTAGCAAGTACCCCCTAACTCCTGAAAATTTTAATAAGTACCCCAACACAATTTTCCATGGGATTTTATATTTACAGACTAATGTGAGCCAGATGTTGGAAGAAGGGCTGAGTATATAAGGCCGTGATATGACAGATGTCAGATTTAACGTGGGTAGAGTTACCACCTTTATATCAGGGGTGCACAACTCAAGTATGTACCTGGGCTAGATGCTGGCCAGAGCTAGAAGGCTCTGAGCAGCATGCCAATGCTGGGGAATATAAAGCGCTGTGCCAAACTTTGTGCCATAGATTTGAGAAGAGGAAGGGGTGAGAGAGAGAAAGGAAAAGAGCTTCCCAGCTGGAAGCTGCAACCAGGCGGGAAGCGGGTGGCTGCTGTGCGCCTTCCCCAAAAGGCGGCAGCTGCCGCCTGCCTCCCAGCTGGGACCAGGTTGGAGGCGGAGGGCTGCAGCTTTGCTTCCTGGGACTGTGGCAGCTGTCGTCCGCCTCCCAGTTGGGAGCTGTGACTGAGCAGGAAGCAGGGGGCTCCTGTCTGCCTTCCCCAGAAGTTGGCAGCTGCCGCCCACCTCCCATGCACTCTATTTTTCCCCAGGTACCCCCTGCCTGTGTCTCGCATACCCCCAGGGGTACGCGTACCACAGGTTGAGAAACTATGGGTCTGAGAGGCCTGTGTCAGAAACACTGTTTCAAAAGTCTTCCTGTTTCGATAAGGTGGTTCTCGTTAAAAGGTTAGCACTTACCACCTTTTGCCACATAGTGGTATCAGAGAGATCATGGTATTTCTCTATGCTTAAACTGGGCGCTAGCTGCTATATCTAATAATTCATTGTACACGTTTAAGCATCAGAATCAAAAAGGTTAATAATTTTAAATGTCTAAGCATGTTGAGTTATTTTTATGATTAAAACAGGGTGGATACTTACTACAGCCACTTACACCCGTTTTTTGTATCTCCTTTGTCAAGTGATGTCCCTTTTCATCAAGGGAATAACTACTGGCAACTACCTGGGATATACTAATTGTAATAAGATTTTATTTCAAGCATATTTCAGTTTTTGGTGAAAAATAGTCATACTCTTTTGAATTTCCAGGTTGCTGTGTCATTAAGAATCAGTTTGTTTTCTCTTTAAGATTAATACTCTGCACTAACTTGCAAGAGACCTCGGTTCTCTCACCAGTTTCCTGGTCTGGTCTTGCTCTCCAGAATGGCAGAAGCTGCAGGTGTGTAGGCGGCACATTCAGAAGCTGGGAGGGAAGAAGATGATCCTCATCCACAACCGGTGCTGACCGAGTTCCATCCTGCATCCTTGCTGAAGCAACAATAATGTAGTGTGGGCACGGCAGTGGGTGTGATCTCGTCACCAGTGCTCCCTCCACTGCCGAGCTGACGCCTCCTCCTGCTCACTCTGGAGATTAGCTCTCGAGACAGATGACCCCATCCACAGTTTGCACACAGTTGCTCCAACCCTGTCTCTGGTCTTCAGCTCCTCTCTTGGCATCAGGAACTGCAGCATCGTCTTTGCAATTTAGCCCTCTGGCTAAGTCACTTATAGTTCTCCCTTCCAGGGTACAGTTCTTTGAATTTTCTGTCACTCCCACAGGGACTCTGGCAGTCTTCTAATTCACTGCCCCACAAGTCTATGCCATGCTGTTGATGGCTGGTAGGAGAGCCCAGGTCCACACCCTTCTCTGGGTTCCGGTCCAGGGACCCTTAACCCAGCAGTTCTAGGCTTTCCTCTCTTTGCCCTCACTGCTCCTTCCCTGGACTGCTTCCTCTCCACTCTCTGGGTGTACCAGCTCCAGCCTCTCTTCCCAGGGAGTGGCTGTCCTTTCCCCAAAAGCAGCCCTATTCTGTTGCCAGCTACCTGACTTTATAGGCCCCACCTGTTCCTACCCAGCTGAACCTGCTTTCATTTAGCTCCCTGCCCCCTGGCTGCTCCTCCAGGTACAGCCTGTGGAGTTAACTGGCCTGCACGGGCCATCTTCACCCACTTCTAATCCTGTGAGGGGTCACAAGTCCCAGGAGGTAATATAGAGGGAATCAGCTATCCAGCTATTCTGTGCCCCTTTTACCCCATCTCCTTCTTCTAGTCTAATCCCCAAAGGATATTAGTGGCTGATATTCAATTTCTCCATCTACAGACCCCTAACAAATTAGATAGTTGTGCTCATTCAGTCAGTTTTTGATCAAACTGTGAAGGTGATGTAAATTCACCCATGAAAGCAGAAAGAATCTGGCTGCTGTAGACTCCCTTTAATATTTATTCTGTTTTTCTTGAGAGCGACTAGAGATAAGGCTGAAATGATTAGGATTTGGAGTAGGAAAACTATAACTTATTCCTACTTCAAGAAATGTCTCTGTTGATAAATTACTGAATCAGTAATTAGCAAAACTTAAATAACGTATCTGTTCCTGGAATAAAATATGTGATTTGTAAAGAGGAGAAGCAGGAGTATAGAAGGGGTCAAATGTGATGAAATTCATATCTCCTTGCTTATCATCTAAACTATTTGAACACTAAGTGGATTCAAAAGGGGTAGAAGATTTGTACTTCAGAATTCCCATACAAATGCCTACTTTGTTGAGGGTTTTATTGTACAAGGAAGAGCTCTGCCAAGAAAATGATTTATCAAACCCTATTCTATCTAGCCTGTGTTAACCCTTGTAAAGACTGAATTAATGCTGAGGAATGGGTGGGTAGTAGAGGTGGGGGAAATGGCTCTTAGAATGAATTGTAAAAGGCCATTTGGCCCTTGATTTCGACTGAGCATTTTAGTTTTTGACAATTCTAGCCTTTTATTGCTACTCAGACAGAGATGTTTGTCGGATTGTTACAGCCTCAAGGGACCTTTCCAATTAATTGTGATTCTACCTCTTCTGTTTTGTTAACTCTATTCGTGTGTAGTTTTGGATGTGGAAATGAATAGAGGGTGGGAGAAAGAATTTTCACAAGAATAGAATTAAACTTAAATGTAAGTGCACCCTACGTAAACAAGA
Organism: Mesoclemmys tuberculata; assembly: GCA_007922155.1. NCBI lineage: Eukaryota > Metazoa > Chordata > Testudines > Chelidae > Mesoclemmys > Mesoclemmys tuberculata. The sequence continues at coordinate 32,227,411 of ML675620.1, read as the reverse complement.
AGACTAAACCAATAATTGACTAAGTCTACATCTACATCACAGCCTATGTCTGCAGAATTTGTGTCCCTCGGGAGTGTGAATAAACCACCCCCCTGAACAACATAATTCACACCAACATAAACACCTGTGTGTACAGCACCATGTTGGCAGGAGAAGTTCTTGCCCATCGGCATAGAGCATCTTCACCAGATATGCTGCATCAGGGTAGCTGCAGCACTGTACATGTAGACATGCCCTAAAACTAGGTCTACCCTGCCCTGCAGTTTGCACTACTGCCCAGAAGGGGGAAGGGGGTTGTTAATAGCAGCATGCACCAAAGTGCTGCACTGTAACTCCCCCATGTGGACATTTCCGGCACAAATTAAAATGTTGTGCTTGTAGCATTAGTGGAGTTTTATATTGATTTCAAGTTATTTTTTAAATAGTCAAAGTTCAGATTTAGTGTAGGTCTTAATGTCCATAAATCATGCAACTTGGATTTCATTTCTGTCACATTAAAAAAAATAAAGTGCCCTGTCAGAATTGTAAAACTGCATATACTGTCTGGGGAGAGTGTTTAATTACAAGTCTGCTGTTGGACTGTAGACTCAAATGAATTTTGTACCTTGCTGGTGGCAATGAAGCAACACTGGCTGGCTTAAACTCAATATTTTGTATTATACCAAATTACATTTTTCAGGATTGTGTTGCCCAACAGAAAAATGGCAAGAACTCTAACTTTATGAATTTCTTACATGTGTTTTAGAAAAAAGACTGAACCTGGTTAGGATTAATATTAGCAAGTGATGGTCCCAGTGTTATTAAAAACTAGCTTAAATACAAATGTGACAGATACAGTAGCAATAAATTAATTGAATGGTTCTTTGTCCTATATCTTTTGGCAGAGAAAAACTAGGAGCCTTCCAAAATGTTACTTGTGCTAGCTCCATAGTGTAGCTTTGACAGCAGTATCAAGTGGTTAACAAATTACCCAGCTGTGTTTATTATAATGCTGTATTCTTTAACTGAAGAAAATTTAGGGTTGGCAGTTAAGTGTCCAAAAATCTAGAGTTTTTCTCTATACAGTTCTAAAATACCCAGGAACAAGTCCTGTGCTACTTCACAACCAAGCCTGAATTAGCAGGGGATCCATAAGAGGAAAAAAATGTCTTTTCCAGCAGCAATTTCTAGACTTCAGGCTTAAGGGTGTGATATACTTAAGGAGTGACAAAAGCAAGAGTTTGTGCAGTAAACTAGACTCCATGTATGTTTAACATGCTGCCTTTATGGATGTTGTAGAGCAGAAAACAATTTTTCTTGTTTAGGCAATGGACATTTGCCACTGAAATATCAGCTATAAAATAATGACAACTACAGCTATATAATTAACATATATAGAGAGAAGAAGTTGAACGTAAACCAGGAACTGGTAATAATATTTCAAATCTAGTTTCTGAAATATGCATTATCAAAAGGCACTTTGATTAGATCCATCATTATATACGTCCTGCTTCCCTAAAAATGTGTCCTACGTCAGCAAATAAAACCTGTCAGTCTTTCAAAATTAGGCTGCGATAGAGCCATGTAGCATTCTGTGCATGGAGGACGTAAGCGTTCAGATACTCCGGTGAGAACTACTCCAGAAATCCCTGTAAACGTAAATAATGAATGTATTTCACATTGTGACTTCACTTCCGTTCCTGCTGGGTCCCTGTTACGTGTCTCAGGATTGAAATTCACAAGAGTTTTACTCTGATGCGTTTCAATTTAACCACTGAGACTCTGGAGAACATAGCAAAAGTTGCAAAAAGGGCTTTGTCACCGGATGCTCTACTCACCGCTCAATGGCACCCCCTTCTGGCAATTCTGGGGACTAGCTCCACCCAGGTCAGTGCCCCTTTTCTAGCTTTCCACCATTGCTGCTGTCCTGTCACTCATGCAGTCGCGGTATGGTGTCTTCATAACACGGCCTCTGGTCAGGTCAAAGAACACTCTTTCAAAGTCTGTCTACACAAGTAGCATCAGGCAGTCCACACAGCCACTATCCTTACTACGCCGCTCCTGCAGTGACTCGGGCAGTCTGCCCGTTCACTGCCCCTAGCAATACCACTCTGCACTGGATGGCAGGGAATCCCTAGCCAGCCCTGTCCTCCAAAACCCAGGGCCCTACAGTGAGCAGTTAACATCTGGGAGTTCATCAACCCTACTGCTCTCTCCCCTGGATTATTTCCTACTGTGCTTCTTTAAACTTGTCCTTTGTCAGTATTGCTAGTTGGACCCCTCTCTCAGGCCTGCTAGGTTAAACCCTACCTCAGGGGTTCTTACTATTCCCCCTTCCTTCTCCCTTACCTCGGGGGAGACACAGCAGGCTTCTTCTCTGCTGCCTCTCACGCTGTTACTAGCCTCCTGGTTTTATAGAATCCTCATCTATCTGTTCCCCCACAGGTGAGCTTCCTTCTCATTAGCACCCTCCACACAGCCTGAATCTACCCTGTTTACAGCTTAATTGGCTGACTGGGCCTACCTGGCCTAATGCAATTCTCTGAGGGCCCCACTCCATCGCAGGATCCCTAAAATACTAAAAAAGATTTTTAAAAATGCATGAAAGTGAATCCACAATGAATATAAAAATAGCATAACCACTGGCCAATAATATATATAACTCTAGGGTTTTAACTCATGGCTGACCAATCCTTATTTTACCGTGCCTAAAGGTCAGGTTCTGTAGCTTGTTTGGAAGTAGACTACTGACTGACTAAACATCCCAAAATGACGTCTTTTTTGAGTGACCAACTTTTATGGCTTAGAGAAATGACACGAGCACATCTTCCTTCGCAAATACCTGATTCACAGCACAGGGCCAGAGATAACAGGACCCAAATGGCTAGAAATCCCTCCTTTTCTTGTGGCTTCTAAACTACATTTCTTCTAGGAATCAACTGTTCAGATGCAAATTACATCCTCCTGTTTCAGAACAGGCTGCTGCCCACAGAGGGATTCTATTTTAGTATATATTCTCTCCAGTACCTTAGTTATATATAGCTTAGTTATATATACGTTGTCCCCAGCACCTTAGTATCTAAATGTAGGAATTTCACCTATCGAGGAGGGCAGATACTCATTCTGCATCCACTAGAGTAGGGGGTGAATCCTGCACACTCACATACTAAGGTGATTGAACAGTATGTCTATAGCTAGAAATAGGCACAATTCCCTTTGGAGCAGCAGTATTTTCATTTTTTTCTTTTTTAATATTCTACTAGGTATTTCTTAAGAGCTGCAACAGCAGAGGCTGAAGAGGGATTTTGTGAAATGAACACGTAGCCCAGAAGCAATAGCCATGATCCTTTAATGCTGTCACCTTTGTGAGCTACGTGTGGGCCCCTTAACAGAAGGGAGGTGATAGGCAAGAGCCTGGTCCTGGATGTGGATATCTGCCCCGTGGTTATATTGCTAAGGACATGTTTTTAAAATGTAATGCCAGTCTTGCACATACACACTCATGCTGGGTGATGGCACTGACTGAGAGCCAATATGCTACAGCCATCTGGACATTACCACCCAAAATAAAGGTTTTCAAGTGTGCTGAGTGCCTCTCTTGCATCAAGAGTCACATGCTGGTTTTCACAAGTGTGTGTTGGGTATGCTAAATATCTAATTGCAGGTCGTGCTTCAGACGTGTACTTCTTCCTTTTCTTTGTACTTGAGCAGGAGTAAGTAAAGTAGGGAACGTATCTGGCTCTTGCTGTAAAGCACTGACTAAACCCATGGCACTATATATATATTTTATAATTAGCCATTGTGATAGAATCACCATGACTCATGGTCAATGAAAAGATTGAGGAGTTTCTCCTAGACAGAATTTTACCTTATGGTAGATTTTCCCTGAAGGAAGGCTTTGCCCTGGACAGCCGCGGCTGACTGCATAGAGCCCAGCTGTCTCTCTGTCGGCTCCTTTTATGAAGTGCACCTGACGAAGCTCAGGTGTCAAGCCTAACAGATGGGACTTTAAAAGGGAAGTCTAGGAAGAGGTTTAGTCATTTATACTTTAACTCCTGCACCTTTGACAGGGTACCAATTAAAGCATTTTGTACTTACAAGGACAGGTGGGAGCACTCTAAATTGCAGTTCTCCCCATTTCACTTTTCCAAGCACCACAATTATAATAGTCTTATTTTCCTATTTTGATTATTAATTTTTAGTTCTCTGTGTGCCAGGGAGATTGCAACTGTTCTAGGACTCGTATCATTCCTGCTAGTACACTCACAGCTTAAATGGTATTATCCTAGAAACGCAGGCCCTGACTCTGGATTGTTTCTGAGTTGTGCTTTGGACAGCTCAGGGGCTCATGCCTTGTCTGCCCTCCTCAATCCTGAGGCTGACTGGTGACTAGGTGACTCCCCATTGTAAATCAGAATGCTTTCAATTTAGAATGTCTTAACCTCTCTCCAGCATCTTAAGGGGGCCTTTCTGGCTTTTGGAGATCCCCAAATTAGAGTTCTTCCAACCATGCCATTTTATAGTTGCAACCAATGTGGCAACTTCACAGTAAAGGGGTCAGGGCTGAAAAGGAGAGTGACAAAGGAATTGCTATTGTGGCTTTATGTCACCCAGTGATTCCCACAGGCTGGGAGAATCCTCAGCTTACATCAGCATTATGGCTATTGCTGCACTCTGGCAGCCATAGCAGGGCTGTGGATTAGTATCTTTTGTTTTAACGTATTTTATCTTTTCAGGGCCCTGGTTGGGAAGGAATTCCAATCAGAGATAGGAAAGGTCTCTTCAGTCACCCTGTGTCCATTCTAGTTGTAAGAGCTTGTCTTGGGAGGCTGTTGCACAAGTCTGACAGATCCCAATATCTGGAAGTTTTCCTGGTATTCAGCCAATTTTTCTACATAATTACCTTCCGTTATTACCGTTGCATATTACAGCCCCCATTACCTCCCATAACATAAAGGTCAGCATAGAATTGACTTCAGAGAAAGTGGCTGGCTAAATTACCTTTCCCCCCCTTCCTTTTTATTTACCCAACCCCAGCATTATGAAATTATTAATTGTATCTCAATTTCAGGTCTAATTATTCAAGATGAGTACGATTGATAGTGGAAGAATACTTAAGAGCATATGGTATTTTACCCTCACTTGCATTAGATAAGTTAGAAATTCTTGTCCTAGGCACAGATCCTGCAACTGGCTCTAGATGGGTGGTTTTAATGCATTTAGTGAACTGTAACAAAGAATCCTGATCATTCGTCTCAGAGAGGTAATAAAGGCTAGAGAGGCAGAGTGCAGAATGTTAGAATATTTATATTGTAATTCTTACATTTAAAAAAAAAGTACATGAATAAAAATAAAGATTTTTTTCCCTAATCTGCACAGATGTGCATAACAGACTGGCAACTACTCTTGCACCAAATTAATATAAGACCAGTACATACAAACTGTATTTCATGAAAAAATAAACCTGTCATTATCATGACTAGTCAAGACATAATGGTGGTGTCTGTAAAATATACGCAGCTGAAGGCTTCTACAAAATACAAAGTGTGCTTCAGTATCGATGAACAATCTTTGGCCAAACATGTTGGGTCTTTAATGGTAGAAAGCTTCCTAGGATTCTGTCTTTAGTATTGAGGATTTCTAAAGAGTGGACGAAATTGCAAAAGTATTGTTAGTTTTCAGTTTTTGTGCATGACAGGTACAATCAGTGACTGCTCCTGTTTCAGTCTCAAGATCAGTCCATCTACTGAACAAGCAAAACTCTCACACTTTATAAAGAGTGGTGTATTCTGATGAGGGAAGCTTTTGTTTCACTGGGCTTGTAGTGCTACAAATCTCAGACCAAAAATCATGCTAGAAATATTATTAGTTGTTTAAATTGCCGCAAAGTAGCCAAGGCACTTTAAAGAATCATATGAAAAAGACCAAGTCCTTGTCTCAAAGAGCTTACAAGCTAATAGCTTGCTCCTGCTCCCATTGACTTCAGTGGTGCAGGACCAACCGCTAAGGCCCTGATCTCTAGTGAGGCAGTCCCCTGCACCCACACAAAGCTTATTGCAGGATTAGGGTGTACGGCTCTGTCTACACTAACATTTTTCCCCTGAAGTTTTCCACCTTTGCAACCAATGTGGCAACTTTACGAGCACAGTGTTGATGGAAGCGCTGGTGTCGCCAGGTCTCCAGGCTTCCGCAGTTTTGCTTATCATTGTCATCTTAACTCATTCAGAGCAGATTTAGAAGACATGGGAACAAGCTGCTCGCATTTTTTCTACACTAGAGTTCCCTAGTGGAGATGCACTGGTTTGAGCAATGGCGGGAAGTTTTAGGGAGGAGAGACTAGTATAGACAAGGCCTAATTTTAGATGTCCTGCAAAAAAAGGATAAGCAGGGAAAGGAATATGGGAGACCAGCAGTTAGACTCATAGACTCATAGGTCAGAAGGGACCAATATGATCATCTAGTCTGACCTCCCGCACAAGGCAGGCCACAAAACCCTACCCATACACATTTATAACAACCCCGAACCCATGACTGAGTTATTGAAATCCTCAAATATGAGATTTGAAGACCTCAAGCTGCAGGGAATCCACCAGCAAGCGACCCATGCTCCATGCTGCAGAGGAAGGCGAAAAACCTCCGTGGCCCCTGCCAATCCGCCCCGGAGGAAAATTCCTTCCCGACCCCAAATATGGCGATCAGCTAAACCCTGAGCATGTGGGCAAGACTCACCAGCAAGCACCCAAAAAAGATTTCTCTGCAGTAACTCAGTTCCCATCCCATCCAGCATTCCCACAGACCATTGAGCAGACTTATCTGCCGATAATCCAAAATCAATTGCTCAAATTAAACTATCCCATCATAACATCCCCTCCATATACTTATCAAGCTTAGTCTTAAAGCCAGATAAGTCATTTGCCCCCACTACTTCCCTCGGAAGGCTATTCCAGAACTTCACTCCCCTAATGGTTAGAAACCTTCGTCTAATTTCTAGTCTAAATTTCCTAATATCCAATTTGTACCCATTCGTCCTCGTGCCTATATTAGTACTAAACTTAAACAATTCCTCTCCCTCCCTAACGTTAATCCCCTGATATATTTATATAGAGCAAATAAGTTACAATAAGAGGTAGGACCTTGGTTGTCATACGCATTCATCTTGAAGTTCTGTTACATGCTGCTGCTTGTCATTCAGATAAGATATGAATATGTCCCTTGTCCTATCTTGGGATATGTCTAGAGAGCAGCTAGGAGGTATAATTCCCAGCACAGGTACACATGCACATGCTCGCACCTAAAAATAGCAATGTGTCTATAACTAGCCATGCTTGATATGAATCCGGGGTCGGGCAAGATTGACTCAGGCATCCTGAGCAGAGCTTGCACATGTATGTGTACCCATGCTGGAAATTACACCTTCCAGCATCTGTGTAAACATACCCTATGTCACAGCCCTTCCCTTTAGTGAAGGTATTTAAGGAGCAGCTGTTTTCAGTTATCTTTATTTTATCTATAAATCTATGTAATTGCACTAATCAATTAATTTTTTTTACCTATAAAGTAAAAAATTTTCATTTTTAAAAAATAGTTTCTCTTGTCACTTTGAAAAAAATCTGATTGCTTTGTTATTTTGTCTGTTTTATAGCCTATTTTCAAAACAATAATGAATGAACCCCCAAAATATTGCTCCTCTTCAGAGTGCATTATTAAAGAGTGTTAACTGAATTTTGGATGTGCTGGAAACTAATGTAATAGCGCAGCAGGATATGCTACATAACCAAAATACTTAGGCCTGGTCTACACTTAATTGGAAATTCAACAGCGGTTGACGGGAGTTATGCAAGCTACGCAGAGTAGCTCGTGTAATTCTCGTCGACTGCTGTACTTCTGTTCTGCGCGGTGTCTTCACTGCACTGCGCCACTTGGGGTGGTTTTACTATGTCGACTTCCTGACTGATTGAGCAGGTCTTCACTGACGGGTCAATCAATCCAGAAAGATCAATCGGATGCAATCATCAATCCCAGTGCACTGTAAGGGTTTTAAAGACAAAATAAAGGGGGATGCTTACTTACAAATATTCCCTGCTGGAAAATCAAAATGTGCTTATTTATTTAACAAACAACCAGGTCCTTCCATGACAAAAAGAAAGAGGAAAGTATGTAAATATACCACTTTTAGATGATTTCCATGGGATCCAGAGTGTGAGAGACCCTTTAAGTTGGCAGGCAGAGAGAGGGGCAGTCTTAACATTTATCATCACAATTGTACCCTGATTCAGTGAGGTACTCGCCTAACTTTAAGCAAGACAGTAATTCACTTGGTCCAGTAGAGAATTTCACCATGAGCAGGGAAACGATTTACTGGCAAACAGTCAACAGAGTCATAAGAGCCAGCTCCTCTGCCAGCTGCTCCCTGACCCAGCCCCCGACATAAGGGGAAGGAAAAGGGCGTATTCGGGGGGTAGAGTGTGGGTTGTATGACAAGAAAGGGAGATAGTGTGTCAGGGCAAATCTCCGCTAATCCCAGTCTTCCCCTGGCCTAGGTGAGCATTGCCTCCTTAACTTTTGCCAGAGCTAGGTAGGCCTGAATCAGCAAGCCACATCTGGACTCCCTGCAGCCTCCATCCTCTGCTGTGTCTGTCTGCGTGCTGACGTAATGGAGAATCAGGGCCATGGGGCTACTTTCATTTTTACATTTAGATTCATGATTAAGCACTTTGCGGAATCTGGCCTTTGGATTCCAGTGCTCTCCACAATCTGCCTAATCCCTAGATCCTTGGCCCTGCCCTTGGAGGATCAGGGTTACTGTGAGCTGTTCTGTTCTCTCTATTTTGCTGATCTTTGTGTAGTTCATACTCTATCAGCGTTGTAAGGGAGTGAATGCTGCTTTGTTCCGTAGGTAAAGAAAAGAATAAAATGTAGCTTGGTTCACTTAGCCAGCTGCTGTTCTGTATTTAGTGCTTGAATGTGCTGTAGAAAAAATCTGACTTGAAATAGCCTGGTGGTGTGCTGTCTTGTCTTCATGTTACACTCTTTAGTCTCATCTCCACATATCAATAATGTTGCAATTGCTGGAGTTTTTGGTCATTAGCGAAGCTGAAGTATATCGCATACCATTGCAGAGAGGGACACTGTTCCAACTGTTGTAACAAATTTCCTAAATCTCAGTTAAAACAAAAGTAATAAAATGACAAACCTTTTGATTCAACAATTTTCTCCTTTTGAGTATATTTACTGTTACAGTTTTATCATATTTCTGACATTGTGCCAGTGTTTTCTCAACTGGGAGAGGAGTGCTCAATCACTAGGGCAATCTTCCCTCTCATAAAGGTGAGAATATTCTAACCTTCAAAATAGCGTTCTCCTCCCCACATGTAACCTTATCTTTTTACAAAGGACTAATAGTAGCATAAATGATCATACTAAATAATAAACAGAGAGATATTGCACTTATATGCTGGGCTATTAACTGATGGGTGCCTTGTTCTGACATGGTGAGTGATTACCAGATAGTTTGGCTCTAAACTAGAGGCCATAACAATACCTAATTGTGACTGATCCATTTGTCTGAAATATGTCGCTATTGTAATTCAGCTATTTCATTAATCTGATTGAATTCCATCCAGCCATTAGAGTTATGTGAAAGAAAGCTAACTGACAGATGAGGCAAGAACACTAACCTCTGTATTAGACTATAAAATAACCATTAGGACAACTAATGCTGAAATTGAATAATTTCATAGAAATTTAGTCTCCAAGCATAATATTAATTAGCTAAAAGCCTGATGAATATCAAGAATTAATTAAAACATTTCAGTGGCCTATGTGAGTTTTAAATATTATCATTATTGCCCCAGTATTTTTAGTTCTTATGCTATTTTTTTTTTAGCAAGCATGAATGGAATAATCTACTGTAGCAACATGAAGTACAAACAATTTACTGCAACATTAAGAACGATTGCTTGACATCCTCCCCTAGAGTTTTCGCTTTTTCTTCTAAAACCCATTTGCAGTTTTTGTTAACTTTTTTGTACAAGGAATACAGATCAAAAGGACATGGCCAAGGTTTACAGGCCCAAATTTTATCAGTAGTATTTCTTTTCTTTTTTTAACAAAGTTAAGATAATTATAACCTGGAAGCTGTCCACTTTTATTTTTGGTAAAGGGAAAATAGCTACAGTTCCATCAGAGATTTATTTATTTATTTTAAAACGTTAGCTGGAATTCCTGATTATTTTTGCCATATAAATAAAAGGCCTGAAACAGATTAATGATTTGGTACATAAAACAGTCACTGATTAATGAACATCATGAATAAGGTATGGATTATAACTGAAAGAGAATTCATAATTAAAGTCAGCATTTGGCTGTCTCTTGATTGTCATCTTAAGGCTAAGAAGCTCTGGCATGTTTATGACACAGGATGTATAGGTACATAATAATGATGATGATAAAAAACTTCCTCTTCTGAGTATTAAAGCAGGAAAAAACTGGTTTATAGTAAGACATGAGTTCTCATGCTACCACTCTCTCAAGCTATTTTACTTTGCACAGCCATCAGTTTGGATCTGATCAAGAGAGACATCTGCAAATGTAAAATTAAAATATTGTTGTAAATTACTTTTTTGTAGAGGCTTACTTATATTTTTTAAATTGATGCCTGCTTTATGGAGAAATGGTTTTGTTTTGGTTATTTGAAAAGGGATATAGACAGACACTCGCATTGTTATAGTATTAATTTTGACATCCCAGAAGTTGGAAAAGTACTAGTTCATTATTTCAGAGCAAGTTTTGTAATATTGACATCAATTCAGCTGCTAGAAAATTTGTGTAACATGCTCTTTCCCTACTGAGGAAAATGTCTCTAATATTACCATTTTTAATATATACAGCATATAGTAACACAAATGTGTAGGTTGCTATTAATTTGGGGATACTATGTTACAATGGATTCAATTCTATACTTTTTCCACAAGAAAACCTTAAACTTCCCAGCATAGGAAGAACAAAATTTTAGTCTATATCATCCTAAACAAGTGACAGTAAACAAGTAACAGCTCTTAACACTACTACACTTGTTGATCAGACTTTACTTTAAGGTACATTTATAAATGGTTAATAGATTTTACAGACTTGAGCAGTATGTGCTATAGATGGTATAAGCACATCGATAAATCTGCTCACCTGTTGGAGTCTAACAATCTATAAATCAGTTAACCACTTATCAAAACATCTATTAATCATGTATTAATAAACTATTTATAAATGTGCCCTTAATATAAAAATTACCTTTTTTTTCCCCTAATGCCCCAGAGCTGGTGAGTGTGTGTGAGCTATAATTTATTTTGTATATGTATGTCGCATGCAACTGGAAGAAGAAAACACAGGAGTTAACTGCAGCTAAGTACTCCGGAACACAGAGACTATGTCTACACTTGCCACCAAATTCGGCAGCAATCGATGGGAGATACGCAAGCTACATAGAATAACTTGCGTATCTCCCGTTGACTTCCTAACTTCTATTTACAACGGTGTCTTCAGTTTGCTGCGCTGACAGGAAATGCCCTCCCATCGACACAGCATTACTCCACCTGGAGGAGGTGGATTAACAGCATTGATTTTCGGGTCCATTGAGCAGGTCTCCACTTCTGCTCAATCGATCCGGATAAATTGATCTGACGGTGGTGAATTTGCTGCCATCAGTCTAGACATAGCCTGAGATGGGATTTGTATTTAATACAGTGATAGCCCAATGAATCCATTGCATTGCCAGTACATTCAAAAGCACTAAGGTCCTGATTCAGCTAGGTACCTGTGCACAGTGCCTGTTTTTCAGCAATAATCCCATTGAAGTCCATGAGAAGCTTGGCACCTGCTGCAGTCATGTAAATGATTGGTATTAAACATAGTAACTGGATTTAAAAAGGTAATCACTACAAATATTAACCACAAATGTACAGTTGATTCTCTCTCTTTCTTTTTAAATAGTGCTGGTCCTAAAGGAGATAACATTTATGAATGGAGATCAACTATACTTGGACCCCCAGGTTCTGTATATGAAGGAGGTGTTTTTTTCCTGGATATTACATTTTCATCTGATTATCCATTCAAGCCACCAAAGGTAAGGGTAAGGTTTTTTATTTATAGTGACCAAGATTTTTTTAAAATGACTATTTTTGGAGAAGGGCCTTGATTTTCAATGGTGAGTGCTCAGCAATTTCTGAAAATTAGGCCCCTTTACGATGTCCTGAAATATCTGCCAAAACCACCTTTGAACATCTTGGCAAGCAATTTCAAGAAATATGGCTGCTTCATAGTCCATACTGGTTTTTTTTCCCAACTTTCCTAGTGGTGAATTGAATGACAATTCTGTAGTACTTGGTCAGGAGTAATAGGTGAAAAACTAATTCCAATAGAAGAGAGCTTCTCTTTACACACATATTTCTTAGCAATCATCCACCAAAGGAAGGATCTGAAAACTGAACACATTCAGATAGTCAGCTAAAGATGTAACATTGTACCCTCCAGTTGATTAAGAATCCTATGATAGTATCCATTATTATAAAATGTCAATACAGTAGAACCTCAGAGTTACAAACACCTCTGGAATGAAGGTTGTTTGTAACTTTGAAATGTTTGTAACTCTTACCAAAATTTTACGGTTGTTCTTTCAAAAGTTTACAACTGAACATTAACTTAATACAGCTTTGAAACGTTACTTTGCAGAAGAAAAATGCTGCTTTTCTTTCTTTCTTTCTTTCTTTCTTAGTTTAATTTAACATAGTACTTCACTGTATTTGCTTTTTGGGGGAGGGCGGTCTCTGCTACTGCCTAACTGTGTAATTCCAGTTTTAAATGATGTGTGTGTTTCACCTGTCAGTAAGTAACTCTGGTATTCAATACTCTGAGGTTCTACTGTATATCTGAAACTGAATACTTCTGCACTCTTGGTCAATAATATTTTTAAAATGTAGAATCTATGTATTCTTTAAAATGAATCCAAGATTAAGCCAAAAATGTCATGTACTTGCTCATAGAATGCTATGAACATTTATGCCAATGTAAATTATTTGTTCAGAAACCATAGTTAACTAACAGGTGTTAAGGGTTAGGAATTCAAAAGCCTTTTTATAGTCAAATTTTGGGTTTAATGTCATCACAAAGGACATTGCTAATATTTAGAGAAAATAACTGTTCTACCACCCTCTGTTTTCTGCAACATGTGTATGTTATAGCTGCTACTATTATTACTATTATTTGAACATAACAATGGCCATACGGTGTCAGACCACTGGTCCGTCTACCCCATTATCCTGTCTTCTGACAATGGCCAATGCCAAATTCTTTAAAGGGAATGAACAGAACAGGGCAATCATCCAATCCTAGCTTCTGGCAATCAGAGGCTTAGGGATACCCAGAGCATGGGGTTACATCCCTGACCGTTATGGCTAATAATCATTAATGAACTTATCCTCCATGAACTTATCTAATTTTTTAAAATCAAATTATACTTTTTCCCTTCATAACATCTCCAGGCAACAAGTTCCACACTTAACTGTGAATTGTGTGAAGAAGTATTTCCTTATATTTGTTTTAAACTATCTGTCTATTAATTTCATTGGGTGACCCCTGGTTTTTCTTTTATGTGAAGGAGTAAATAACACTCCTTTCTTCACTTTCTCCACACCATTTATGATTTTATAGACCTCTATCATATCCCCCTGTAGTCACCTGTTTTCTGAGATGAATAGTCCCAGGCTTTTTAATCTCTTCCCATATGAACACAGTTCAATGCCCATAATCATTTTTGTTGCTCTTCTCTGTACCTTTTCCATTTCTAATACTTCTTTTTTGAGATGCAGCATCCAGAACTACATGCAGTACTTATGGTGTGGGCGTACCATAGATTTATATAGTGGCATTGTGATATTTACTGTCTTATTATCTATCCCTTTCCTAATGGTTCCTAACACTCTGTTAGCTTTTCGATTGTCCCTGCACATAAAGTGTCTTATTTATTTATTTATTTTGGTTCCTGGGGCCACTACAGCATAAAGAATAATGCATTCTCAGACTTCCCAAAAAGCACAAAACACAAACCATAATGTGCTTTGATATACATTTGTTTTCATGGAGTGATGAAATGTTTCGCAAAATATTTCTAATTCCACATCAAGATTATACTATTACATGAGTTGGATGAGTTTCATCAAATATTCAGATTTGTGTCCCAGACTGCCGTAAAATGAAAATGGATGTTTTACTTCTCTGCCATAAACTATGCCTTCTGCAACTGATGCATTGAAATATTTCACTCATTTTGTTTATGCCCAGAAACCATTTTCATACTATACGAATATTAATCTGAAATAAATTAAAACAGAAGGATGATGGCACTTAGTGCATTAGAAATGTTTTATAAGTTCTGTAATTCCTGCCTAACAGGGATGTGGTAAGGATTTAGTTTGTAAAATGCTTTGAAAATGACAATAGCAATAAATTCCCTAAAAAGCAATATTTGAAAGAATACTAAGGTGGCACAGTTAGGTACTGAAAAGTAAGGGAAAGATTGCATGTGTAAGCCAAAACCTGTCCATTTGTTCATATGCATTGCAATAATTATAATATAGTCTTGTTCACAAGACTTGCTCAAGCTGTTACTCAAATACAATATAATATTTATACTGAATACACACTGCATTTGTAGTGTATGTACAACTCTGCGTATGCCGAACAGAGAGTCTGTATACAAGTGATTTACCTACCAGATATGCAGTGAAAGAGGCCAAGACTTCTGCAGAGTTACAATGAATGAAGCAAAATGTGCACTTTTTAAATAAGTGCATTTTACAAAATATTCAGTGAACGAGAGAGGTCTCTGCAAAATTCTGCTTTATTCTGTGTGCACCCATCAAAACTTCTGCTCACCAAAGGTAGGGACAGTCTATTCATAGATAGCATTTAATGATTTTTGTCTGTTGTGCCGTAATTTTAGGTTACTTTCCGTACCAGAATCTATCACTGCAACATCAACAGTCAGGGAGTCATCTGTCTGGATATTCTGAAAGACAACTGGAGCCCTGCTTTGACTATTTCAAAGGTTTTGCTGTCTATATGTTCTCTCTTGACAGACTGCAACCCTGGTAAGCAAATTCTAATTTGCCAAGCATGAACTCTTGCTCATTTTGCCGCAAAATGATTTGATAGATGATTCTGTAGAGATTAACTAAAAAAAAAAATAATAATGGTCATTCTTAAAATAGATGTTTGAGATTAGAGATTAAAACCCCATTTTATTTAATTCTCTCTGAATTTGTATGATGGCAAGATTGCTCCCTGCAATATATTTTTTACTTTCACACATCAGTCCTTAGCTCTCATACGGCTCTTTTCACTCATCCATCTCTGAGGAAGGCATATAACATTATACTATTTTACAAAAGAGGAAAACGGGAGTACAAAGAGTTGACGTGATTTACTCAAGCACATGCGGCAGGTTAGTGGCCAATCCAGAAAGAGAATCCAGATCTCCTGAATCCCTTATCCACTAGACCATTATAAGAAAAACAGCTTCCTGCTCGGCCTCCTCAAAAACAACAAAGACTTTCCTTAAATATCTTGTGTGGAAAAAAAAGAATACGAATTTTCAGTTTAAGAGGTGACTGTTTCAAAAAACTCCAAGACAGTGTAACTGGGAGGGATAAGAGGTAACCAGGTTTTCTGTTGCACCAGGTGTAAAACTGGAATAAATCCTTTTAAATTAATGGAGAGCAGGATTTGGTCAAGGGTTTTATCATGAAAGCGCCTTGAATTCATTAATATACACTACATGGTGAATCCAGCACTTTGCATTCATAAAAATTCTGTAAACTAGTGTGAACAGTTGTTATATGAAATATCTTCGTTTTCAAGTTTGTTTATTTAAAGTTACATTCTGATGTTTCCAAATAAAGAAAAGGGCAAAGCAAAGAAGGTGAAATGTTGATGATGTATCCCATTAAAGAAACAACAGAGCAGCTCTCCTGCTTTTTCTTCTCTTTTATTTCAGATTGTTAAAGGGGTTGAGTGAGGAGTAAGTTAGCCAGGGCAGGGAGCCAGAGCAGATGTTAAGTGAGACTGGAGAAGGGGTGTTTTCCCCAGTGCTGCCATGCCATGGCTTGGACACCTGGCCTGCTGCAGCCCTTCTCCCACCCCTGGTAATGTTGTTCCCCCACCAGCACCACCCCCTCTCTAGGGAGTGCATGCCATGCCACACAGTTTGAAAAGTGGTGGACTGTAGTTGCCATGTTTACTAACCTTATTTTCAGAAAGACATGGACTCATCTGGAAAAAGTTCATCTTTCAGCTACAAATATGATAAATGAATGGAGAGTCTGTGTACAAAGAGACACAGTCCAGAGAAGACTTAAGAGGAGACACTTGAAATATTTCAACTTGCTCATAGGTGCAGACTTCAGAAAAATGTTGCCATTTTCAAAGAGTTTCCGTGTTTGGGGGAGTTCCACTAGACCTGGTAACATTTCTCAGCAGCAGAAAGATTTGCATGCCCACTGTATTTATAAAATTAATCCTGATGATCTGGTCAAAGGAGACCTGGGAAGCACAGGGTTAACTAAGGGTATGTCTACACTGCAAAAAAAATAAAAACCCAGAAGCCTGCAGCAGCATCTCCCAGAGCCTGGGTCCTCAGGCTATTGGACTAAAACTACCAATGCAGATGTTCCCTCTTGGGCTGGAGCGTGGCCTCACAGACGCTCCCCCTTCACTAGGTTTCAGCCCAAGCTCTAGGCCAAGCAGGAACATCTACACTGCTCGTTTTAGCCCTGTACTATGAGAACTGAGTCAGCCGACGCAGGCTCTTTGACTCGCTTCGGATCTTTCTTTTGCAGTGTAGGCGTACCTTAAGATGGACCAGTCGGGAGTTCTTTACAGAGAACGGGCTTCCGGCTGATTTGGTAGAGTCTGTTGTGTACATATGAAAATGTAGATGATTATGTGACATTTAGTAACTTTGGAAGTAACCACAACTGTTCTTTTAAGGGGGTCATGAGGAGATCTCTCACAGATCATGCTTGTGTCACCTCAGACTGGCTATGTGTTAATCTGCATAGGAGGAGTTTGGCCTCCTGTGACAGGTTAAAGGTTTTTTTAAGTTTAATATTTTAAAAGTGTGAAAATATATATACTGCTTATCAAGTGCTTCCAAACACAAATGGTTTTGTGCTGCTTCTGGTTTTACACAACTAGCCTGTAGCTGACTTTCATATTGTGTCAGCTATAACGAAAAGCTGTGACGTTTTAACATGGATGTTTGTCTGTCTTTCAAATAAAAGAAGTGTTGGAGTCTGGAGATAATCAAAACAGATTAAAATCCTTTTTATTCATACTGCTTTGTGTGTTTGTTGCAGAGGGCTTAATATACAAGACATCTGCAAGAACAAAGCATAGCATTTTCTAGCTTAATAAAGTGTGTGTTGGGAAGTGATTTTTACAATGTTGCATTTTTTAATAGAAGGATTTCTAATGTAGTTTCTCTTCCCTTTCTTCGTCTCCTATTACCCCAAACTTTTACAGCTGATCCTCTGGTTGGAAGCATAGCCACTCAGTACCTGACCAACAGAGCAGAACATGACAGGATAGCCAGACAGTGGACCAAGAGATATGCAACATAAATGACATAAACTACTTGTGCACTGTGAAGGTGTGGGAGGCAACTTTACAGTGTGCAACAAATCTTTATAGCCTTTACAATACGGACTTCTGTGTATATGTTATACTGATTCTACTCTCTGCTTTTATCCTTTTGAAGACTGGGATACTGCCCCCTAAAAAAGGTAAATGCTATCAAGAGTAGTACTTTGTAGCGGTAGATTAGTTATGTTTAAAAAGCCTACTTGCAAGTCTTGCTTCTTTGGGATATCAAAATGTATTTTGTGATGTACTAAGGATACTGTTCCTGAAGTCAACCAAATATTATAGTGCATTTTAGCCTAATTCATTATCTGTATGAAGTTATTAAAGGTAGCTGTAGATTACTAGGAATTATGTCATTTGTATTAAACCCAGATCTATTTCCAATATGTGGTACATGCTGTTGTGAAACCTGTTTTAACTTTTACCTTTGTCAGTTTGTAATGAAAGGATTTCCTTTTTCCCTTTGTAGCTCAGAGAGCACCCAGTGTATCATCTCAAACACAATAAACATGTTCCCCAAGAAGTAGTTTCTTTGTTTTCCTAATTTAAATTAATATTTGAATAAATTTAAATATATTAGTGCTGCAGAGCTATTGTATCACAGGTCCCTCTGGGTAATCTGATAAATTAATATACTCAAGTAAAGGCTTGCTATTAAATGTTTAATGTACACCTGTGGATTGTTTAAAAGTAAAAATTTCCATAGGATTTTTTTAAACAAAAAATATTTTCCCTTATTTTTTTTTTAACTAACGAGTTTTTTAAGTTTAAATGAAAGCAGTTAGTGAGAGGTTGCTATTGACGTTATTGTGGATAAATTGTCTGGGCCCAGTTTTGCTCCCATAAAAGTCAACATGACTTTTCCATTAATTTTTTCACCTGGAACAGGGCTAGGCTCTCAATATCTTAATGTTTTGTTTCTTAATTTAAATAGCCTAGTGTGTGATTCACCAATCCAGAGGACTGCAGTTGTCCATTGAAAAGAATCTTCCAAAGCATGTTTGGATGCTTTGTCAGCTCTCTGGGAAAGAAAGGAGTGGATGGATTTAAACCAGGGATTATGTTATGATAAAAGATTGAAAACACTTGTGGGAAAGTGCACTTCTGTAAGTGAAATTGAAAATTAAAAGAGACATTTATACTTCCTACCAGGAAATCTTGTAAAATTGGTGTGTAACAAAAATGCAAGTGTATATTCTATACAGTTGGAAAAGTACAGTCACTCATTTTCTCTTTAGGGTGTTGATCACTGTAATGCTGACACTTGAGAAATAGCAGAGTACAACTAAAGTGTTCATTGATCCCTTTAAAAATAATTTACAAATAATTGGATCCTGTTTTAAAAGTTATACCTTCCGATGTGACCTTGTGTTTTTTGGAGACATTGTAGCACTTCCAGTATTAAGATGTTCTGTACATTAAATATATAAAAAGCAGAATTTCAAGGTTTAATATCTAAGCAGCAGAAGAATTTAAAGACTATCTAACGTCAATTATCACTATAAATCCCTTTTCTTGGGTTATGTGGCCTTTAGATCTACCCTAAATATTTCTACACTTTCCTCAAGGTGGCCCAAAGGACTGTATATGGAGAGGTGGATTTGGATCATGGGGCTGTGAAGGGCAAAAGTGAGTAAGAGGTAGAGGGACTGGCTTACACGGTGGAGACCTTCATCTGGTAATAAACTAGTGCGAGTGAACAAAGTGCTGGGAACCACTGCTGAAAGCAACCTCAATGTCTCACTACAAAATTGTACATAGTGAGAAATAATACATATTGGAAAAGAAACATGCTTTTAAGAACCAAGGAACTATGCTACCTACAAAGGACAAGTGAAGTCTGGAGAGAGACTTCAAAGACCCTGTTGATTGCAGTACGTAGCAAAAGGCACACACATTGCATGCACAGCACTCCAATGAATTTCCAATAAGGGGCAAAATATATATTTCACATGTTAAATATGTGACCTACAGAATTTTCAGTTATTTATAGTCCCAAAAGAGATGGTATAAAATAAAGATATAATTCATATTTTAATGTACTTGGTTTCATATCACACATCATACTTTAGATACTTAGATGTACAGACGGGATGCTTTCTTATCACCCCATCCTATCCTTCCTAAACATTTGGTCCTTTACTCTGAATTCCCATCCTTTTGTTCGTTTGTCATGATTCTGTTCTTTTGTAGTTTTTGTGTGTAAATTTTATATTTACTGAAGTAAAGGTTGTTTTTGTGTAAACATTTAAACTTAAAAAATAAGCTAATTTTGTTTCTCAACTTCTCTCTGCTAAACCAAGCAGTAGAAAGAAATTTGTATTGTTAAATAAATCAATTAGTTGTTAAATAAGCATGTGTGTCTGTTTCCCGCGGTTGGGGAGAAATTGCTTCCTGTCTTGACTGAATCCAAGAACTCCTATACGAAATCCAAAGAGAAGTTGAAGTGTATAACTATCCATCTTTGCTCTCCTAGGGTAAATACCCTCCACTGGCAAATCCAGTGTAAAGATGCACGCTTTTCTTTTATTAAAAATCCAGTTCTGTGATTTCCTATCCCCAACTACTAGAGCAGATTGGAAAACGTCAACACAAATGACACAATGACAAAAACCAAATGTAACATTTCACACTTCCGCCCGCTTCCTTTTCTGGACCTTCTTTTCCTCTCCAGAGTCTACATGATTTGTGAGTCAAACACAGTGGGCTCAAATAGCAGTCTGGTTCTAACTCTTTTGCATCATTTGGAAAGATGCCCTAATGGGGCAGCCAAGGATTCCCCCACAGGGAATCCTCACAGTGGGAGGTAATAGGGGCAGCACTGTTTAGCATGAGTTTTTTGGAGGGCAGGGAGGGAAAGAATGGAGCAGGCCGGGGCAAATGGAGATGTCCACTCTGCCAACTCCAGGCCCATTGCATCCACTGCCTGAGAGCAACATCACTCACAGCAGCTTTGGAGCTGCTCTAAATTATGCCAAAGGCCATTTTCAGAAATACTGTAGTGTTCAGTTTCACATGCAAAATGATAGCTTGATTATTTAAAGGACCCGAAGGTAGTTAATATACTACAATATTCTTATTTGTATATTTACAGAAGCTCCAGAATTATTCCAATTATGCCAAGGAGCTGGCAACTGAACTTACACTTTACATTAATCCAGTGACCCCCAATGTCCTTGAGGAGCCATTTGTGTGGGGAAGAAGCAGCTACTTCTGCCTATAGCTAAGAGTATTGTCTTCAGTCCCACACCTGGGTTGTGGGTTAGAGGATGGATTTCACATCTCCAAACCACCTGCTTTTCCTCAGCAGAGCCTGACTACTGAGATGTATATGGGACAAGTGGATTCTATGCAGACACTCTAAAATAGCTCTGAAGGCAGTAATTATAGTGTAATAAAACTGAATAGAATCCAGTCTACAAAAATACTAATAAGTACTTTTGTAACCTATGTCAGAGGAAGCCAGATCATTCTAAAATGGGTCTCTGGAGTTGGTTCTGTACTTGCCTATTGCAGACATACAGTGTCACCATCAATCTTTGTGCTTAGGAAATCCTCCCATATAAATTCAGCAACATAACCACAGCAAGCGTTTTCTCCTCAGCCCCATTTTTAGCATGTGATCCCTGAGTACAGTGGAAATAAGTCAGTAGGATCCCAGGATAACACAGGTCAGGGTCAGAACCTGAAACACGTATTGAGGGGAGGCATTGATGTTCCAGTTTGGTCTAGTGGGCAGGCCATTTAGCCTTGCTGAAGTTACAGTGAACGCTAAGATGGTTCTGAGGTGATTTGGTGGAAAAGCAGGTGATGTTAAAGATAAAGGTGGGCTATTAAAGATTTGCTGGAGGTCTCAGAATACCCCAGCCAGCCGGGGAAGTTAGTGACAGTTGCTAGAATGTTTGGAGTACTGCACTCCTGTGCTTGAGGTGCAGCATTTTAAGTAAGCAAGGCATTGGACTGCTCTTGGTCCTAACACAGCCTGTCAGTATGACATCCTATTGTTATAATCCCTAATTCCAGATACAAAGCGGAGTGTCAGTTGTCAGTCAGGAATGGGCATTGGCTCTCCAAAAACTATCAGTGAAGCTGGAAGGGAGATTTTGTATTTCTCTGGTGCTGGCTGTTTGTAAAGAACATCAGACCCTTACAAACAGAGTAATAGCCAGGGACACGGGGCAGGTCTTGCACAGACAGGGGACCTGGTGGCAAGTTGTCAACCTGCTTTTGCGTGGCACGGGTGAAAACAGCTGCCAGCTCATGTCATCAATGTGGACTTTGTCTCCCTCTACAGAGTAAATGTCAGGTCATCATTTCAAGAGGAACGCTAGATGGCAAAAATTCCAGACTCTGCTGAGTGATCTGTCATCTCCATGGGTGAGATTTTTGGGCTATCAGTCCTGTGAGAGGCCTGGGCAAATCCCTGAAGCAAACTGTTGACTTAGAAATCAGCAGTCTCTACTACTGCTGGCTAGTTCCTCAGCGCAGTGATAAAGGAAATAGAGGGACAATAAATGGAAGCTGAATGAAACTGCTAAAATACAACGACTGTGTGTGAGGGGGGATTACTTTCAGCCAGCCAGGTCAGCTCCTCATGATTGCAGAAGCCTGTCTTTGTGCTTATATACTCCAATTCTTTAGATGGCCTATGCATTTATGAAAATTTGGATCGGATTGCAACCTGCTATTTTATGTTTCTTTTTTCAGTTTTTTGCTGGTGCTAATATGCTAATTGTCCGTTATCAGGATTGTCTGTTACAAATATGCAACAGCATTTTTCATTCCAAGTCAGTTGTAGCATTGCTGATTTCCAGTTAAACTGTTTTCTAACTATGGATTTAATGGCAGTAAGAAACATTCATAATCTACCTTTTAAGATGCAAAAATAGTTTTAATAGATATTTTAATGGAATATGACTTGAATTATTTTCCTTATGCTAGGGAGTACAAATTAAATTACATAGTGGTTTTCCTTGAAGATTCTGCTATTTGTTACCTTTTGCAGGAATGTTTGTTATTGAGTTTGTCATATAACATAAGAAACATACGTACCTTCACAGAACATAACCACAAGTTTGTACTGCCTGCAGTATAATATTTGATCCAAGCATTTCTAAACTAGCTCAGGAAAATAAAACCAGAAAATGGATTGTTGTTTTAAAGGAAGAAGTATTAAGTGAATCCTGAAGGGATCAAAGCTAGGCAGGTTTTCTGTAGTTCTTGACTTGTATTATTGACCAGATATTGAGACTACTTAGTTTACAATCCTGAACATCAAAGGTGTCAGAGGCAACCCGGCACACTGACTATGTAGCTAGCAATATCCAAAAATGTGGTATGCTTTGCCATGGATTTTCAGTTACGTAGGTCAAAAGAAATGTGAAGCTAGCTATTAAAAAATGCTGAACTTTGTATTAAAAAGTAAAGCAAAACAAATAAAAAGCTGTAGCCTCAAACACTGGTTCCAGCAGTCCCCTGAGCTTTCATGGAAGTTGCACAACTAAATGAAATATTTTGTAAAGTTCTCCTTAATGGGTTCTATATTGAAGTTTCAGACCTCACTTGGTGTAAATAAGGCCATTCATTCCAAATATTTGGCTCCCCAATTTCAACATTTTGGCCTTGAAGCAGGATTTTGTGAATGGCACTAGATTTAGTTTATTTTCTGACAGCCCCGGGGAATCTCTCTCTTTTAACTCATCCTAGTCCAATTACGTTGCTTCCTCCTAGATGATGAGGACTGAAAGAGACTTCTCATCCAGATCCATTCCAGCACAGTTTTTAATCAGCTGAAATGGCAATTGACTCAGGACACTCCTGCAGCAATTGCAACCTGGCCTATTTTCTTGGGGTGATCGGAGCATCCTGAACATCTTTGAAGGATCTGGGTTGTTGTTACTGTCTGGGAAAGAAACTTGTTTCTAGGCACATTTAGGAGAAGGCTCTCCCTGTTACTTTTAGTACAGCTCTTTAGAAACAGCCTCTGGCTACTGCCAGCCATCCCTCCGCTCCACTGGGTTGTGAAAGGGAAAGAGAGGAGCAGAAGAGATTTAACCATTCCTCCCCCATTTCACCTGGTTCCTTAGGAGAGGAACTGTGGCAATGCCCCATCAGCCCTTTGTCCACTGCTTTACCAGGTAGGTTCCCAGCTTTCCAAGCAGCTCCTGGTGTCCACCAGGAACTGATCTGGGGAGGGTAATTTACTTTTTTTACAATAAGCTTAAAGACAGGAGTTTGTTTTAAAGGACTTGATGGGCGGGTTTTCTTAGCATGTGGCTGAGGGTTACAGCAGCATTACGTGTTGTGGGAGATCAGGCACGTTGTGATCAACACGGGAGGAAAGGGGGAGTTGAGTTAATGAGGGCACTGGGAGTTCCAAGTTCTGGCATCACAGACAGTGGTGTTTCAGTCATAGGTCGCGTACCAGTCTGTACTCTCCCCGTTTGAGGGAGTACTTGAATGGTCAAGTCCTCCTGAGCCTATCAAAAATGCTGAGGGTGCAGGGCTCAGAAGAAAGGCTCTGTGCCTGCCCTGGCACTTGAGGGGAGAAAGAGGAGAGGCAGAAACCCCCCTACAATAAGGGGTGAAGGTGGGAGGAGGGGGGGTGCCCATTCACTCCTGGTTTCTGTGAGCCAGGAAGAGATGCAGAGATTACAGCTACTTAGTCACTTATCAGGGGTGGGAAAAGGGTTAGGAGGTTTTGCCTCTGCTCAGAATAGGCTTTCCCTGGAGGTTCCCCGTTGTTGGGATTAATCAAGTGGTAAGAGCTTTTTCTTTAGAATAATTGGCAGTTTTATCATGTTAGATGAAATAAATCTCCACTAGATGTCAGCGTAACACAGTTTAGAGCCATACACTTGACAGCACCTGAACTTATGTAACACACTGGCTCAGCTGGAAATGAGCTTTACAAAAGCCAAGATACTTGAGCTTATATGGCTTTCCTTCCAAATGCCTATTTGTAAATAGGATCTGAAATAGGACTCTGGAAGGAAAAAGCTGCCCTTAGAAAGCTGGGGATTCAGGTAATTTGTAATGAGATAGAACATGGTTCACCTCTAGGTCACTAGTTCACGGATACCTAGTCAGCACTGCCTGGAAATTGTTTCCATATGTTGGCTGTGTGACAGCCAGTCTCAGTGAAGTTCCTAGTGGGCAGGGATACAAGCACAACTGCTGCCAGGGCCAGCAGATAGGCCAAAGAAGGCATGGGCATTGGAAACAGTAGCTGGACACCTGGAGGACCTCTCAAAGCAGAGCTGAGGCCTACTGATGGGGTGGTATGATGAAGCGTGTCTTTGCTTTATCTGTCATGGTAAGCAGAAAGCTTTATTCTTCACTGCTGCCAGTCTGTCATCCTCCATAAGCAGTACATTCACTTTAAAAGGTGTTTTTAAAAAAAAAAAAAAGTGTTCCAAATAGGAAGACCCTACTACAGCCTTTTAAACAGAGGTGGTCAGCGCAAAACTCATTTCTTGCCCACGCTCCTGAAGCAGGTTAATAGCAAATGTTATTCTTATGAACTAAGAGGACCGAACGATGCACCCACCTGCTTCAGGTATATCTAGGCCCTGGAAAAGAGAGAAGGCATATTTGGAGTATTGAAAACTGGCGACAGTACCAATAAAAACGCAGTGATGTCGAATCCAGGATCATCTAGTTCTCAAGACCATTTCCCTGAAACAAGGCAAAGAGCGGAAGAGAAGAGAAACCTGAATGTAGGAGAGAAGGATTTGGATCTTCTTATTAAGGTCAAGGCTTTGCCAGATGGATAGTACAGGCCTGGCTTGACATAAGTAACTTGCCTCATTTCTTAGTGGGCATAACTGGGCAGGTGAATGGAAGGTTAAGTTGTAAACAGGGGCTTGACAAACAGATGTTGGAGTCATAATGTCTGTGCTAGTTAAGATAAGCAGCAATAGCCTGATGCTAAGGCCTAGAGACAAGGTAATCCTGGACTGGGAAGATCAGGTCCCACATGAGGAGCACATGGACAGAACATACTGTATAGGGATTGGTTCCGGCAAAGAAATCACACCAAGCCAAAAATGTGTGGTGTAATGTATAGCAAATGCAATGTAATGTGGAAACGTATATAAAGGAAGAGGTTATCTGTGTAACTTTGGATGTGTGGTGTGCCCAGTATCCACCCCCCCCGGCTTGAGTCTGAGCAACTCAGCAGAGCTTTGTTGTGTGCCAAACAAAGGAACCAGTGGTGAAATCCAGAGTCCAGTTCGCCTTTTGGGTCCCAGAAAACTTGATGAAGTGTTCTCCCAGAACTGGACAAGGTGTTCTGGATAAACTGAGAGCAAAAGGTCTCCGCTGGAATCCCCACAGAGCTATCATCCAGATGAATCGAAACAGTGTTTAGTCGATTATTCTTTACTAGATTAAATATTAGCCTGCCTGGATTGAAAGACCCTCTTTTTTTTTTTTTACATGCACATTCATGCGTATCTGCCATCTGGAAATTAGTCTCGTACACACTCGTTAAGGTGCTTTAAATAACAGTTTGTCTTTCGTTGGAGTTGTTTTATGCCTTACTCCCCACATTCTTTTCCAGTGCTAAAACCTTGGAAGAGTCAGTGAAAGTCATGGTGAGCTATTACTCTGTAATTGAACAGGGATTTTCCTAGCACTTGACATATTTTGCTACTTGAAGAGTGACCTCAGCTAAACATTATAAATCAGGTAAAGCTGACATAGGTGACTTGCAGGTTTCTAAGGCTTTCAGTTTTGATGATATACTTGCTTATTTAGCTATTGTGGATTTATATGATTCTCTTATCCTCCAGCAGCAGTTCCAGAATGTAATAAATGGACATCTGCTACATTGGCACTGTGTTTAAAATGATATAAGGTTAAATATTTTAAACACCCCAAATTGCTAGTGATTTGCAAAGGCTTTCACTGAGTGATTAAAGTGACCATTGATTTTTCAGGACTTGCTCTACATTGTAATTCACACACTTTGAAGACTGTCTAAATCTGATGGTGGAAGACTTCCTTTACAAAGTGAGACCTATGTAATCACCACTGCACACTTCTGTGCTTTGTTTGTCCTATTAATTTATATTAGGAATCTGGGGTAAAGCTATTAAACTGCAGATGTCTTAAGGTATTGCCCGTGGTAGGATCTTTACTGAAGCCCCTTACAGAGTCAAATTTCAAATAGTGATAAAGTCATGCAAATTACTCAAATTTTCACTCTAGATCCAACATAGTTCTACAAAAATGCTGTAAACCATACATAATTACTGCCAAGTCCCACAAACTGCACTGCAGGGATCCAGGACTTTCTAGTTTAGGCATATGTATCCTGCTCTTGAGACAGAGTGTACCCAGGGATTTGTAAGAGAAATCCAATGGGCAGTGAGCCATGTAATCGACAACTTGATCACAGTTCCTTATTTCTGTTTGGAGATGAATTATTTTAAATCAGAGCATGCCTCAGGGCACCCTAGGTCTAGAGCTATCGAATCCCAGAACTATACAGCAGACACTTGTGGCTCAGTCTTGATTGCAGATTGGTTGTGTCCTGACAGTTTGTGGGACTATGCACTCCACAACTTTGAAAAAAAAGCATGAGACTAAATGCAAGCTTACAATGATCATCTCCTGGTAACGCTGTTGTGTGGCTATGATTATGTTGCTAGTTTCTCTTGGCTTTAATCTTTTTCCTTGATCTTAACTCCTTTTGATGTGAATGTTTTGTGATGTGAGCGTATTGATCCTCGTAAAGTAATACTCTCCTTCAAACATTGCAGTGTGATGGTTAAATATGATTGTACTTATCTTGCCAGAGTTGCCAGAAAAAGTAATACCATTGCCTTCATCAAATGCATATCCATCCATCCTCCCTCTCTCCCCCTGCCTCTGCTTGCTTGGGTTTGTAATAACTGGCTGAGAAGGAAAAAACAGCAACAATTCCATGTTCTTCAAATGATGCACATTATGGTGGCAGTCTGGGTTAAACCAAAATTGTACAGATCAAAGTCTTTGCTCACCTTTGAAGCTGCCACGTATAGGTTTGTTTGCACTATCTGTTCATTTGGACTTACACAACTCCATTACATTAACAAATAAAACAAACCGTGTGCCTACTCCCAGCTCTGGGAACCTTTGCTGCATGCTAATGCAAAAAACTAAAAACAAACCAACCAATCAGAAAAACCTCTAGAAACTTCCTCAAAGCCAGAAAAGGAAACCAAAACCGCTACTGTCCCCAAGAGCTGGTTCTTGGTACATAAAGCCCTCCTGTCCCTGGGAAAGAGGTGACCTTTGCAGAGTTTCACAAGGCTGAGGTTCTTTTGGACTTTGAATAACATGGACTTCAGGAGTTCAGGGCCCATCATACAAATGCCCTATCAGCAGTTCACTTACTGTCCTTAGCACTAACTTTGGCTGTAAGGACCTTATTTGTCTCAGGATTTCTTGAGAGTTTTTATGAACAACTATTATTGTTATTACTGAGGGTGGGGTGGATAGGATAAATGTCACTAACCAGGTTAAGGCCTTGCCTTTTTTTGTTTTTGTGTCTTAAATCAAGCAGAAGTTTCCACACTTCTCCCACACTATGATGAGCCTGTTGAGACAGAAGCTATTGTAACTGCTGCTGCTGTTTCAAAAGGGTGCTCAAGTTACTACCACTGCTGCCAAGCACTCTGCAACCATCAGATGAGAGTATTCTTGATGGTTTTCATATACTGCACACTTAACTCTCTTTAGCACAAGTACTAAACGCTGGCATGTATCAGACTCAGAGGACAGTTGCAAATAGTTACTATCTTGTAGCATCTTTGCTTTTCTCCTCACTTCCTTTTTCTACGGGGTTGAAAGAGGAAGCTATGTCTCCAACTGTTTTGGTTTGGTTTTGTTTTTTTCTGAGAAACTGCCTAGTGTGAAACTTGGGGCTCAATCTTCAGCTGATGTGATCTTAGTGCCAATGCCCAGGGCATCTGAGTGGTGTGGGAATCAAAGGTGGCTCTAATTTATGGTGGCTTGAATCACACGATAGGGACCATAACGCTGATGAGGACCCTGATGCCAGTAAGCACCAGCTGGGGCCCAGTGCACTCCCGCTGTCCCTCCTTCACATCCCCTCATGCTGCACACACTCTCTCTCTACCTCAGGAGTGGATGTCACAGAGCCAGTTATATCAAACCCACCCCTGCCCTGAGCAGTGCAAAGCAAGTGGACGCAGGGCCAAAGGACCTGCCTCATAATCTGAAAGTTGAGTTGACTGCATGGTACATGGACAAATTCTGCTGCTTTGCTACCTGACTGTACTTTAGGAGTCAATGGGATTACACTGTTGTTAACCTTGAAAGGAGATCAGGATCAGGCCCTCAGAATCATGCAAATGTATATAGCATATAAGTATTAGGGGCCATTTACTGCCTTTACTCCACCCACAGTCCTTCCTGGTCACATCAGTACAAGTTCTTTATGAGCAGTGGTGACAGCACATAACCTTTAGTCTTAGCTCACAGCCTCATGGGCAAAATTTGTCTCATGGTTACATTGGTGTGAAGCTGAAGCCAGTGGC
The DNA here is from genome assembly GCA_007922155.1 of Mesoclemmys tuberculata. Taxonomy (NCBI): domain Eukaryota; kingdom Metazoa; phylum Chordata; order Testudines; family Chelidae; genus Mesoclemmys; species Mesoclemmys tuberculata. Next base: position 32,198,192 of record ML675620.1, on the reverse strand, counting down.
ATTATGCCTGATTTATTACAATGTAACACTAGATTTTTGGACCTGTGGGGCTGTTTCCCTTCTTACTTACACATTAAATCACTAGTAACCCCATTGCAATCAGAGGAGTTAAATTAGTGTGGGATAAGAATCATGGCCTAAATTTCACATCATGCACTTCCTTAGACCCAACGTTTAGGTTGTTGGTTCTGTTTCTTACCTCAGTTCCTACAAAATGGAGGTCAGATAGACAAGAGGGAACAGGAGTCCATTCATTTCAGATTTATGTCAATGTATCTGAGACCAAAATGTGGCCCTTAGTCTACAAGGTGACATTAATGGGAGCTGTGGGTGCCCAGAACCTTTGGAATAGACCACACATTTATGTGGATTTACATGCCTAACTTTGGGCACCTAAGTCTGGAAATTTTGGCCTAAACATTTTCCTGTTGATTCCTTTGAGCATTCTGTATGGGGACCAATGGCATTAGACGAACCCCAGTGCATGTTGTATTCAGGAGTTTATTCTCACCTTCTGCTCGTAATTCAGGGTCAAAGGTTTGAGACATCTCAAGTGCTGTTACCAACACAGCTCTAATGACATGCAGCTGTATATCTTCTGCACTGCAGTTGTGCTCAGCAGTGTCAGAACAATGTCACAATGGCTGAAAGAGATTAACACCGTGATAATTTAAGAGCTAGCTCAAGAGCATTGCTGGTGGGAAGAGGGATTAAGGTAGGAGAGGAATCTAGTCAAGACACTGATCTTCCTCTACAGCTGCCGTTTTAGGCTCAGAACAAAATTTTGCACAACAATGGAAATAACTTCTTTCACCTCCCTCCTACTAGGAACTTCTGCTCCTTTCTCTTGACTGAGAACCTAGCCACAGCCACCCCTTCACTCATCCCCTCCAGGGTGGACAATTGTAACTCAATGTCCCTTCAGATAAAGCTGGGGAGACCATAGAAATGGCATCTTGTGCTAGATGTAGCAGCAGGAAAGAAAGTGACAAACACACATCACACAGGTTCTCTACCCTTCACTAGCTCCCACTTCATTCCTGGTGCTAAGTTATGGCTCTGGTATTAATCTTCCAAGCCCTACATGGTTTTGGACCAAATTACTTCAGAGATCAGCTGTTCATTCATGACCCACTGTGACAGCTCTGCTCCTCTGGGCAATATTGCTGACAATGCCCAGCATGAAGCAGAAGAAAGGGCATTTGGCTGTGCAATGACCTACCAGAAAGGATAAGACTAAAGCTGACATCTGATCATTTGCAGAGCACATTGCAAGGCTCCCTGCAATGACAGAAGACAGGGAATTATAAGAGTAATAAAACAGCCAAAACCAACAGTTAGCCAAAGCTGTTGAGTCTGAAACAGGCACAGAGTAGATCCCACTAATAAATGCACAATGGGGATCTTCACAGCAAATCTAATTTTTATAGGGGGCACTAATTGCTATTTTGCTGTTAGGTGCCCTGGAAATATGTAGGGTGGATCAATAGCTTTTGAAAAGTGAAGAAACCCGTTTTAAAGGACGTGATGGCATATAGATGTATTCAATATAAATAAATGGTGGAGTGGTATGCTATAAAGGTGCCTGAGTTCTGATGACTTTATTCATTCCAAAAGAGTCTAAGTAAACCCTTTACAACCACAGCATCCAGGTCTTTTTTAACCAACTAACTATTTTTGCATTTAAGCATTTTTAAATATCACTTCCATGCTCTTTAAAGCCAAGCAGCCTCAGTCTGTTAATCTGACTGAACAACACTTGAAGAGACAGACAAATAATACATTTTAGAACATTAAAAATTAGCAAAGGTAGTTTTTTTGTTCCTAACGCCATGATTTTACTATCTTGTAAAATTCTGCAGCACTTACTCAAGCAAAACTTCCATCAGCTTCTGTGGGAGTTCTAAGCAAGCCATTACCACCACGGGACTTAACTCTTTGTTAATTTTCAGTGATAAGAAATGAGATCTGGTACTGACACATCAGAGTTAATAAAACATGTATAGGCAATTTCTTTGCTTTGAGCATTTTCTAAATGCCTCCCATGACAAGAAATGATCATGGTGTTTTGGGTGAATGCTATCTTTTCTGGAATTACAGCAAAAATAAATAAATAAATAAAAACTGAGGGCATGGGGGGTGGGAGGGTGAAAAAGAAAAACAAACAACGGATTCCACCATCTAACACGGGTCGGCAACCTTTACTATCAAAAGTGCCATTTTGCCCCCTCTTCCACTGACTAAAGAAAAATAGTCTGGAGCCACAAAACATAGCTTACTGTGGCTTAAGAGCCGCATGCGGCTCCAGAGCCACGGGTTGCCGACCCCTGATCTAACACCATAACAATTTACCAGGGTATTCTCTGCCAGGGAGTGCTATTGTGCTTTATGGACTTTGTCTGTTACATGAGTGTAGCTCCATTGAAATCAGTGATGCTATGCTGAGGGTAACAGTGGAGAACTGGGCCTGTCCATTTCTATAATGCATTGCCTTTCAAAACATATACCATAAAAGGAGTGTCAAAATAGAAAAAAGACAGATGTGCCCAGCCCCATAATTTAACCCTCCCTCACCCCCCACCCCCAAACTTATGGTAAGGATTTCCCCCACACTCAGCCTTGTGCATCCACACTGCTAAGCAAACACCACTCTCTTGAAGTAATGAAGTACTTGTCCCCTAAGATCTGAACTAATATCACCAATTCATTTTGCTTCAGTTACCTAATAACCAGAAGGTGAAGACTTTGACTCACTACTACATTTATAACAGCGTGAAGTATTATCCTCCTCATCACAGTTCCACTACCTGAATTGGCAGTTTGAGCACAGATGTAAAGGAGCAAACAGACATGGCGAGTGGAGTAAGGCTAGTTCTAGAAGAGTGTTTGGCAGGATAATGTGGGACACCGTGCATTGGGGCACTCATGCTGCAGGTTTCCTACAGACAAAAGGAGGAATTAACTAGCCTGTCTGCTGTTGCTTTTCATGAACACAAAGTTTGCTCACTAAAAAAGACTGATATACATCACTTTAAACTATTTAATTGAACTTAGTGCTACTGACAGATGTCTGATTGACAGCCCTGAAGGTTGAATACCTCTTGCTCACTTCAGAAGAAGTGCAGCACAAGCCAGAGTTTAAGCTTCTTTTCCCATACAATGTCACCAGTGTGCTTCAACCCCGACTCAGAGGTCTCCTTTCACATAGGCCATAGCGACCTTCAGATGGTAAGGAAATGTTACCAAACGCTGAAGAACTTGGAATGATGTAACAGGTCCAATACCAGCCTCCTGAGGCAGTAAATGCCCCAGATTTTGCTAGTCAAGACACCGTTTGTATTAACACACAGGGCGTAGCATGAAGCACTACACATTAGGTGTGCAAGTAGTCAAAAAGTATATACTAGTTTTCCTGAACTTCTATGGTAAGTTAAAAGACGGTACTTTAAAAATTGCGTGGTACTCCGTGCAGTGGGCCTACTCACGTGTAAAGTTAAGCATCCCTCTTCAGTAAATCACTTATACACTTGCTAAAGTTTAAGCCCATTCTTAAGTACTTTCCTGCATTTGAGGCCTACAGGTTCTTTGAGGCAGGAACCTTGGCCCAGGTTGTCAAAGATATTTAGCCACCTAATTCCCACTGAAATCTAGAGATCTGTGCTCTTGTCTTCATACATCATGTTGCTCTGTATCTAGCATACAGTTGGCTCTATATAAATAGCGAATAATATTCTCCTTATAACAAATTATATTAGGCTTCTTACTTATTTGCATTGCTTCCTAATATTATGCAATTTAAATTACAAGATATTTTTAGAACTCGGACACTGGTAGATTCTCCTGACTGGCTGTCAAGAATGTCAAATGATCTTCACTACTCTTATGTCTACTATCTCCTTTCAATGCATCAGGCTGGTCATTTTTCTCTTTGTTAAATATCATTGCTGCTTTTTATTAGAGTAACATGTCAGGTTGTGCATTTCTAGAGCTAAATTTATGTTATGGTGCTTGGTGGTTGAAATCTCTCAGCTTTTAGACTACATAATTCATAAATGCACTCAAGGTACATATTTAAATAATCACACACCCCCAAAAAAAGTAATACACATCTTGTTATTGCTTCTGTATTTGTAATATTTTGTTTATTCCTATTCAGACACAGAATGATTCTAACAGCACTTATTGTTGGGTATACAAAGCATGTGTGTTTTTCCTTCAGCCCTTTAGTGGATTTATGTTGAAACACAACTACAATTTCTTTTCTTTAGGGTATGAATTGTGTATTCATTCACAGCATTATAGACTTTTATACCTGTTCTATAGTCCGCTGCAAGTCATTCTACATTGTCTTTGTATTGTATTACTGTCGGGTACGTTTTAATTTTAAGCATATGTTCAAGAGAAGTATTAAAAATGTAGATGTTTTAAGTGAATAGATTTATACTAGCCAGTGATTATCTCTTATTCTTTATCATAACAGTGTTTGACTAGTGTTCACACTTCAGAAGGCATGGCAACTGCTATACATGTGTGCTATTTTGAAAGCACATACCATATCATATATTAGTGAGCATGCTTCATGAAGTATATCATTTAGTTCTGAAGATGTTAATAGATATGCTCCAATAATACTTTTCCTGTCAATAATTGTATAATAAAATCTATATTTCATTGATAATTTTTTTAATGACTGGTTGTGAAAATAGCTCTGGGCCTTACTCAGTATAGAATATTGGTATTCTTCAATATTATTTTATGAATGTTAATAATAATCCCATTGAGTCAGCTGTTGGGAACATTTTACAGTTTACATTGCTCAAGTATATTTTATTTCATTATAATAAAAACAATAGAGAATTTTCGTGAAAATTTGCTGGCCCTTAAACCATAATTTGGATTATACATTTTGTGTGACCTTCTACCAAGGAAACCACTGGGTGAGTTTAGCCATTTTCTATAGCTCTCTGAGGGCATGATAGGCATTTTGCAATCACCGTGAGAGAGAAGCAGCATGTAGCCAGAGGGACAACTGGGTGTTTCCAGAGATTGGCTTGACATCCAAAATACCAGATGTGAAATTCTGAAATTTCCCAGACTTCAGGAAAGTTTGGATATATATTTAAACATTGTGACTCAGGCTGATGACCAATCTGTTTTAGTACAGCAGCAACCATATTCCTAATACACTGGCTCAGCAGATTAAATACAGCCAGATAGTAGTATTTTGGCTGTAACTGAATTTCCTTGCTTTTTGATCTATAAATAAGATCGTTAATGTTAGGTTAATGCAGATGTTTGTGGTTTAATTCATGTAAAAGCTACTCATTTCCTGACATAAGGACCTAGGCTCTTTAAAAGCCTCCCTATTAAGGTAAGCACTGTCGGTTTTATTGTATACTAGGAATTTTAATAATTATTCTAAATTAATAGGATATCTGGCATCATTATAACTTTGAAAAAAATGTATATCTTTTATTACACACTAGGACTTCCAGGGTGGATTTAGTCATTTTGGTTGAGGCTGAGAAAAACTCTTTCACCCTCCCTCACTACTCCAGGGTCACTGAGCTGCCCTAGGGATCTCCGGAAGGGAGGAAACTAGGATTTTCTCAACCACACTGAAAAATGTTTTCCAGGTGATTCTTTTCACTATAAGCAACCTTAGCTACAGTGCATTTTCTGGTGAATTTTGCCTATAAAGCTTTACAGACCTTAACTACCCTCTCAATCCACATTGAGATAAATATCTTCATTTTGCAGATAGGAAAATTAAAGCAAAAAGTTAAGTGACTTGACCCCCACGGTAGGAATCTGGATCAGAGCCAGGATTAGAAGTCAAGAGCCTCTTGTTTTCACTTACTGCCTCTCATGCTATGGAGTTGCCTCTCACTGTGGCCAGAGGAAACTAACATTTTCAGCCTTTATTTGTATAAATGTAAGCAACTAAATCCATAGTTAACCTTTCTGTGACTCAATTTCCAAATCTATAAATGGCAATTGTCATAGGCTTCACCTCTAGAGTACCCTATTGAAGGGAAGGGGTATATGGGTGCTTCCTTCATCCCCTATAGGGTTGCTGTACAGTCAGTCTGAGGAGGGTCTGTGCCTCTAGCTACAAGTATCAGCAAGGCAGTTCCTCTCCCACCTTCTGGGGGGGAGCAGTAATCCAAACCAGCATAGTCCCACAAATCCCAAACCAAATAGTCCTACAGCCCACAAACAGTTCAGGTTCACCCCACTCACCTTGCAAGACAAACAGGTGAGTCATCTCTGACATAGGGCTAGGTTTCTAACTTTTTCTCAGTCTAAAAGGCCCAGGCTGTACTTCCCAGGACACATTCCCAGAAGGACACATTAAAAGGTCCCTCTCTTCAACCAGAAGGTTTCAAGCAACAGAGATTCTCCAGCAATTCTCATAGACAGCAACCTTTACTCAAAGAATTCCACAACTACCTAAACTCTACTTCCCACAGAGAGCCACCACACACTGGGCTTGGGTCCTCCTTTATAAGAAGCTGGCCCATTCCAGGTGCAGCAGACCTCACAGGTGCATGAGGTTGGAGCTACTTGTGCCCAGCAGAGCTCATTAACTCCTTCCTGACTGGGGTGGGACAAGTTCCTCCACAGGGATAACAACACTTGCCTTCCTTGAGGGTGGAGGTGGGAGGCATGACAATTACCAAGTAAATGTTTTTAAAGTACTATATAATTCTCAAAGCTTACCAGAATATGCCCACAGTCCTCCAGTGGCTGGAGACTTAGTTGTTGCCACACCTCAATTTTTATCTTGTGATAGACTTTTCTGTTTACCTGGAACTACTGAGGCTGTGTTATTCATTCATGTTAATACAACATGTTGAGTACAGCTGGATGAAATTCAGAATTTCTATTCTGCTGGAAATTCTGACATATCAAAATTTCCTTTCATCTCGGATAGAAATGAAAAGTTGAAATTTCAATATTTCTCATGGAAAGAAAATTGAGACAAATTGAATTTTGGAAACATCAAGATGATTTATCAGATGTTTTCATTCAAGAAGACTGAAGTGCTTTGTTTCCATGTTATCATTTTGAAATATACTATAACATAGAAGTCAAAATGGTAACATAGAAAAATAAGCGCTTTGGTATGGTCAAAATTAAACATTTCAATAATTCATGTAAAAAATTCAGACAAAATCAATACATTCCCATGAAAGGTTTCAAGCAAATTTTCAACCAGCTTTTGTGATGAGTGAGCAAGAGTCAAGTTTTGTTTGGGAAGGGTCAGGAAAAGTTTTCTGGGGAGTGGGATGATGAAAGGCAAAGTGTTCTGTAAGCCTGGTCAAAACTGCTATGACGAGTCTTCCATTTGACACATAACCCTATCATTTCCTCATTAAATATATATGACACCTTAAAGAATATTTTTCCCCCACCACTGTTTGCTACTCGCAAATGTCTTCATGAAACTAGAAGCATTTCCTCTACACTGTTTCGCTTCAGTTATTTTGAAGTTTCTCTAAGGCACCCTCACTAATTCAGCAGCTTTTATGCTTCTTTAAACACACCCAAGTGCCTGCCTTTCTGTCCCGTTTCCATTGTATCTTAGACTTTCACATCCTGCTGTTGCAATGAGAAAAATATCCTTCTCTTTTTCTAGTCTTCTGTAACTTTAAATTAATAATTCTTCTTTGGGACACTATTGTACTGTCTCTTTGAAATAAGGAGGACACTTACCCTCTAAGTGTGAACCCAATCTTGCTCCCATAGGCACCCAACCAGAGTAGGCCCTGGCCCTTATCTGTTTATCTTTTAAACTACCACTTTGAGGCAATATGATATTTGATACAAAAATCATCTACTGGCTTGTCACTTTGACTATGTCATCCTCTCTTTGCATCCCTTCACTGGCTCAAGCACTACCTCAACACAAAATACTTTTCTTCACTTTTAAGGCCCTACATGTCCTACACTAGTTCTAACCCTATCTCTTACATTGTATTGAGCTCTCAGCCCTTGCCTCTTCTTTTCCATTCTTCATCTGTCTGGCAAATTTTCCAACAAGCAGCACTGTGCTTTCTCCCAAGCCAGCCCTTATGCATGGAGCTCCCTGTAAAAAATCTTACATTCAGCAGTTTGGAGGGTTCGGGGGGTCTTTTTCTGTTGCAGTCCTTTTAGTTTCTCTCCCCCAGATCACACAAAAGAATACGTTACATTTTAGAATACCACAAAGATTGCATATTCCTTCACATAGGAGTGAGAGTTCAAATAACATATGATAATTCTGCAATAAGTGCTATGTATTTTCTGTGCTTTAACAAATCATATGTATTCATAGAATTGTAAATTATAATGGGATGAATCAGATGCCTTTGCTAATAGCACTATACAACATGTGCTATGTAAAGAGCAAACAAAAGATTTATAATTCACATTGCCATTTAGATTTGCTTTTTCTAGCAGTATTGTTTATGGGATTTGCTCAGTTATTAAACCTATTAATCAATCAAGTCATTCTAGCAAATGATTGATTGATTAATTGATCTAGTAAACAAAAAGATATCTGTAACCCAGTAAACACTCATTTGTCACTGCAGAGAAAGTCAGGCTACGAACAGTCTTACCACTAGATGGTGATGGAGGAATGTGACCCGAAGCACTTTGCTTGTTACGGCCTTGTGTGGTTTCCTACCTCAGTTTTAAAATTGCTATTCACTTGGGCCCCTTCATGCTTCCTAAGGGATGTCATTGTGATTGCTATTTAGTAGTTGAGCGTACATAAAATTGATTTTGAGCATTACAACAGCTGTTACACACCGTTTTATGTTGATGTTGTGACTTTAAAAATGCACATTATTTCAAAAAATGTTAACTCTTCAGGAGAAGATGCTGTAGGAGCACTCTGGAGGTCCTGCTTACATTTTTGTATGATTTACTCATCTTCAAATGTTCCATTTTAGACTGTTTGAAAAATATAATCCTGGTTTATCGCTGAGACTGATTTTTCAGAACTAAAACAAACACTTCTAACCAAATTTCTCTGGAAATGCTGGAAATACATCTGATTAAAATAACTTTAAATGTCAGCTACAGAAGACATTTCAGCCTTCCGAACCAGTGGCTCTCAACTTTTCCAGACTATTGTACCCCTTTCAGGTGTCTGATTTGTCTCACATTCCCCCAAAACTACTTGCTTCCAAAATCAGACATAAAAATACAAAAGTGTCACAGCACACTATAACTGAAAAATTGCTTGCATTCCCATTTTACCATATAATAATAAAATAAATCAATTGCAATATAAATATTGTACTTACATTTCCGTGTATGGCATATAGAGCAGTATAAAAAAAAGTCATTGACTGTGTGAAAGTTAAGTTAGTACTGACTTTGCTAGTGAATTTTATGTAGCCTGTTGTAAAACTAGGTAAATATCTAGAGGAGTTGATGTACCCACTGGACGACCTCTGCGTACCCCGAAGGGTACTTGTACCCTGGCTGAAAACCATTGCTCTAAACAGCCCATATTACAATAGTCATTGTTTTTCTGACATTAATAAACAAAATACATATGTTTAAAAATAGTTAATGATTATTACACCGATCACTCACTTTTTTAAAAAAAACAACCTTTTTTTAAAAATTCCAGTTTCTATGTTCGCAGAACTAGTTCTGGGGTTTTGTTTTTTGTTTTTTATTTGATCCTCTGAAAGCAGCCTTATTTTCGTCAGATACATTTTAAAGTTCTTTAGAGAGGAAAATAATTTTTATTTTTCTGTACTTATTTTTTCTCATGCTTGTAACCAACGTACATTCCTATTAATCGAGACAAAAAAATGCAGCATTACTGTGGAAGGCATTTCGTATCTGGTACTCATCAATAATTTTATTTAGATTTCATTTGTATTTAAAGTAATTTTTTTAATTGATAGAACAGTTTTATATTGCATCAACAGGGATGATAACATCCTTTTTTAAGACATTTGCCTCATTCAGCCTATGCACTGTCCCTAATAGCATTTCAGAAAAGAACAGGCATCTGTTCCATTTCTTTGGTACAATGTATTTTTATCAGCTTTCAGCTACAAACTGACAGAAAGAGAAATATGGCAATGACTGGCCAAGCAGAGGGTCTTGGCGTTCAAAGTATTATATCTACATTACAGTTATCACCACAGAATTATTTTTAAACGGAGTTGTGTGTTCTTGGTTATTACAGCATCACCATTAGCTGTTTGTTGTTGTGGCAGTTTAACATCTCCAGCCACCTGATAAAGCCTCATAACCATGCAGATAATCGACTATAATATCAGCATTAAGTTCTGTAGCCTAACCATTACATTATATTATCACAGATTCTTTTTTTGTTTTGTTTAAGGAGTTCTTGTATTATTGTTCAAGAAAATATATTCTTTGCTTATTTTTATTTAGCAGTACCATTCAACTGGCTAGAACAATAGCTCCCCCATTGTCTTCTGACAAGTGAACTTTGGCAATTTTGATATAAAACACCCATGGGACCTCAGTTATCCTTTCACACCAGTTATTCCTGATTTACATCGATGTAACTGATAGGAGGATCAAGTCCATTAATTCTATGAGAAATTACGTGGAATCACTGTGTATATTGCAGAAGATACAAATAGGGTCAACTGCATCCGATTTCTTTGTTTTATCGTGAAGGGTAACAAAGCTTTCCTGAACTACAGTATTTAAAGCAACTGAACTATGTGAAATCTCTCCTCTCAACTGTTATTACACAGCATGCAACCTTTTGTTCAGGAGATTAAGTTTGCATCTCTTCACATTATCTTTTTGTAATTAGAAAACTTTCATTTTGACAGAGAAAATGTGCCAGCATCCCTATGAGCCTTGCTACAAGCCAGTGCCGAGTGCCATCTGGAGAACTGATGCCGAAGTCAAGCAACAACATCCTGTCATATTTTATCTGGAACTTTGCAACAGAACGACTAATAACATCTTAAGCTTCATTTGTCTGGCTCTCTAGTGCTCTTGGCAGAGGTCATAACCAGTAGTGGTTTTGTTGATTTGCTGCATCAAAACTAATTAGGTTACAGCTCTCGCTGACTGAGCCTCTGATAAAGGCGTAAAGGCCCCAGGCTTTAACTTTACCCATTATGTCAAAGTAAAGTTTAAGACTCATAAACCCATATTCGTATCAGCTTCCTAGCTGTAAAATGTAATATCTATTAAAGTTGCTTATTCAGCTTGACTAGGTTGTCCTTCCTTGACATCTCACCATTTTCTCTTGCTTTTCCAAAAGTGCAGTTGATAAGAAATGCCCTGAAATGAGAGTACAGTATTTCAAGACCTGACCTTTCTATTCTTAGCTCCCTTGATGGTAAAAGGAAAACACCTGTAATTTACTCGCTTCCTGTGGCTGGCTTCTTACTTCTATGGGGAGCTTGACACGAGTGACCTTTTTACCTCGCCTTATTGGAAATCTGTTCCTTTACCCGTTGCTTTCACACTTTGTCTTATCCGATGAGTCAGTTTTATAAATCTGAGTAAAAATAAGATAACCGTTGCTTAGGGTTAAAATTAGGGCAGCATTGAGGGTGGAAGCCAAAATACTTTTAGCAGGTTTCAGGACAAGTGAGAAAGCAGCAGGGAAGCAGATTTCTGTCTGCACAGGAAGAAAAAGAAAAAAAAAAAAAAACCCGAAAGGAAAAAAAAAGGTTTAACAGTTTCCTGCTTTAAATGTTGTAAAACAAGTCAGCGGGGAGCTGTGGCAGTAAGGGTGATTGTGCTTCCTCACAGCAGGAAGATAGCACTTCAGTAGAATGGCTACATTGGTTATCTAGATGAGGCTGTTTAGAGAGCTAGCACAGTACTTAAGTATATTATAATGTGCAAAATAATAATGATTAAAAAGGAATGCATTCTGGGTTTGCAGTCAGACTTTCTGAGCTCTGTAGTTTGCAAGGCTTGAGCCAGTGCCAAGAGCTCACAGAGATGGATATTGTGCTTTCAGTCAGTGACATTTCAGCCAAATAACAGGGATCTCAATAGACTTTGTGACTGAATTTGTGGCTGGTCTGGGCTTTGGTGAGGTCATCCGCTTTTGATAAAGGCAATAGGCATATGTGAAAAATGAGAGTTAAATAAATGGTTATTTGAGGATTTAATTTTGCCTAGACCCAAGGAATAATTATTGTGCTGTTAATTTAATATTCATGTATTGCTGATTTATTGCTTACCTCTATGCATAATGTAAATACCATGAAACTCTGGTTCCTCTAGTGCTCTTATTTTAAATGGAGTTAAGGTAATCTGAAACATTAAAGTTACTAATTTCAGAGGTTAGACCATTGGAAATTCCACCATTGTTTAGAAACTGCTAGTTCTTCTCTATGGAAAATGATCTGCTCATATAAACTGTTTTACTCTTTCAGATGAAATGGATTTCTCACTATATAAAGAAATTATATTTCCTTTTAATCTTGTCACCATAGAACACTGCACATCTACCGCAGTGGCATAAAAATGGTCATGCACCATTCACAGGAGTATTTTTTCTGGATTGTTAGTTTTTATTTTTAGCAGTCCTGTGTATATGCATGGTATGTACACTGGAACCATGTCCATACAGCTCTTTGGACTCTTTGATTAGTACACCAGCGAATGTGGCATTGATATGAATGAGCCTTACTTAATATTGCCCTTCAGTACAGGTCTGGTGCAACCACACCTGGAATATTAGCATGCGTACCTTGTTACCAGAAAGATACTGACAGTTGGAAAAAAGAGTGGCTAAATGGTTAAGAATCTGGTTGGATTGTTTGGGGGGAGAAGGTGGGGGGGCGGGGAATTAAACCAGGTAAGATGTATAGCCTGTCTAAATGATGCCAAAAGAAATTGTAATAGTCTGACTCTACAAATATTTGAAGAATGGAAACACTAAGGCCTTACTCCTGCAAACATTTATGCATGTGCTTTATTGCTGTGAGTGATCCCATTGATTCCAGTGGGACTACTCTTGATAATAAAGTTAAGCTCATGCAGGAACAGGGGGGTTGAGGAATTAGTTGGTGGGGCATATATGTGGGTACAATTAGGAATAAGGAGAAATTAAGGAAAGAATTTAAAGTGAAAGCCAGGAAAGCTTTCCTGACAGTGAACTCTACTTGTATTAGACTCTGGAGCCGTCTATATGGGTGATGGTTAAAGTCCCATTGTTCGACACTTAAAAAAAAATCAGAAAGGCAAATCGTTAGTAAATGTGCAATAGAGAACACCCATGAGCTGGATTAGTAAATATTTTCTAAGTGTAATGACTATGATTCTATGGTAATTCCACAAGCATATCACTTGTATGACTGTTTGGAGATGTATGTAACATTGACGAAGATGGTGCCTGTATGGCAAATTGGACATACATGGAAAAACTATAGGTGTGGCACCTCTATTTTCCTTTGAATGAGCCCTCTACACACATCAGAGCAATTTCTGTGCAGAGTTTATGTTATAAACTGGCCCTGTCCTTTTTGTTACAGGGCTTGAAGTCCCTGCAAATCTTGCAGCGCTCCCGAATGTGAGCTTACCCCAAGCTCTTAAGGCAACTGGAGTGCGGGTCGCTCAGTGGCATAGCTGTGCTGCAGGAGGCACAAGGCTTGAAGCCTGGAGACTGAGGCATGCCTGGGTGCTGGGAGTGGAAGTAAAACCACTAATAACAAAAGAAACTAACTCTAACTACTACAAAGAAAACGTAACCGACTGTGAACAGCCATGCACAGAAAAAAAGGGGAACCAAGTCCACTGAGGAAGTCTTGCAAGAACAAGGAAAGAGCAGTTCAAGCGATTGTGATGGACAGTAAGAAGGAACTGAGGGAATGTGGGGTTGGTGGTGCACTTTATACTGGCCAGCCTGACGGATACCACTGAGGGAAAATTTCCAGCGACTGTGCTTGGGCTGCACACACACCTGCATTGGAATGGATGTGTGCCAGAAGGAAAAGTTGCACAAGGCTATTTCTTTGTCTTTTATCTGGAGAGTCATCACAACAGCCAGAAAAACCCGTTTTATGTCTCATCCACAAGATGAAACTTGCAGTCAGACAGCCCTCCCCAGTTATGTACTGAAGTGGACAGAAAGGATCACAAGTGCAGATATAGGATTTCTGATCCCAGGAGACTTCCTGGAGATTAGTGCTAGTGGCGAGCCATCATGCATAAAAGAGGCAAATAATCAGATGGGTGTAGTTACTGGGCAATAGACATCAATTTAATTATCATTAATGGGTAATTAAAATGTTCTACTGATTTCCAGATTTCAGAAAGTGTACAATAAAAGCTCATTTTTGCTTTATACACCTATTATCTTCTCGGTGTTTCTAACTTGATTTGTATTAGTATTAAGAGGTATATACATGATTCCACATTAGCCTTCACAAAAATTACTTAATTGACAAATTTAAAGTTAGGCTTATTTTTCAAAGGTGCTGGATGCATTGGTTAGCATCTTGTTGGCAGAGTCCTAACTTCAGCACCTTCCCAGCCTAGGAAAACAACACCTTAGCCAGTGCGTGCTGGAGGCATTGACAACCTTGATTAAAGCCAGGACAATCCTCACATAGTCCAGAAAGAAAAGGGAAGTTACGTTGCTGCTAGTGATATGACTATTCAAATATGCCCTGCATGTTATCTACTCCTACTAGATCTGCAAAAAAGTCTCAAATAAACTGCAGATAAGATGGTTAATTTCTATTGCTTTGGAGAAAAGTGATTTCTCCAGCTGCTTTTATGCTCCAAGTAGACTGCTGCAGTCTGTCAGACATATCTTCCTCAGCCCCAATGGCTATCCCAAAGGGAGCAGGGGTTGCTAAAAGGCAGTGATATTAACTCCTGGAATGACTAAAGATCCTATTGTCCTGAAATTTCTGATAACGGAAGTTTTGACTTGTTGAAGAGACTTTTTTTTTTATTACTGATGTATATTAGTTGCTGCTAAATCGCAGAGATGTGAAGACTTGCAAGCCAGTTGGGGTAAGTTGTCTGTGCACAATATATAGCACTATCAGGGTCACAGAGGAGACATTAGCAATCATGGAAACCGGGGTGGAAAGGCTCTTCCTGTCTAGAGCAAGAGCCAGCCACCTCTCTCTTCCAAAATTTTCCCTACCTGCCTATACAGAACAGCATTGAAGGTGGTCTGTGAGGAAGCTGCATGTTTTGTCTTGAACAGGGAGAGCAAAGGTTGCCATAGCAACATTGCAAAGGGGAATGCTACCTACAAAAGATGGGGGAGGATCAAGGACTTACTGCACATAAAGGAAATGGTAGCCCTAGAATGCATACATGAGCAGAAAACCACATTCAACATCCTGTGGTGGTTGTTGAAAAGTTTTTCTTTTTTGTCGTCAAGTACCAACAATCTCAATTAGCTAAACAAAGTCTCTAATCCAAACACATTAGACCCTGTCTCCCTCTTTCCCCCACCAGTGACATAGAAGACAAGGAAGTGATAAAGTAGAGGGTTAGACAGATTCTGAGCATGTACTGGTATGTGCCTGGAAAGAAAGTGACATCGCATAGGATTCTTTTTTTATGAGCTGCTTGTTTCATCCCACAAGTATCACTGTCAAACTCTGAACTATTCCGGTGAAACTGCTGGATGTGATAGTGTGTCGGGCATTGGAGCTTGGGGCAGTTATTGGTGTTTCTCCCTAACACCAAGCTCATGCTGTTTGGAACCAAGTCTTTCATTTTTGTTGCTACCCCAGTGGTGTAAGGACTGCCCAATCTTGATATCCCAAAGGCAGAATTGCACAGCAGCCGCAACTAAGAGCTGTAAAAAAGACTGCAGCTCTAATTAATGTCACACACAGTCTGTTAATAAGGAAAGAAAAAAATAGAGCAATTGCACGAACATAGTGAAATCAACACTAAATATTAACAGTCTTTTCTGACTTTGAAAACAAAATTATGTAAATTTTATTTCCAACATACAGTCAAATGGATCTTTAATATTTCAAATGTTGGACATGTATCTGTTTGCATAGGTGGCACATTAGTCCACCCTAGACTTATGAAACCACTATACACAAACAAGAGCTGACAAGAGAGAGCCTGCAGCCCTTTTTTGATTGACAGATTCAGTCGGTTGTCACTTGGAGCCCAAAGGTGTATCCTGGACTGCTTCACAGAGTTTAGAGAATACCATCAGAAACTTTTTCATTACAGATTATTGTTTTTAAATAATCACCAATATGTTGATTTATTTCCAATACTAAATGTCATCTGCAATGAACTGGTAAGAAAACATTGTTGATGGATCAATGATTTGGTTTAGCGTACTGCAGAAAAGTATCATAATTAATGTGCATTGTAACATTACTGTGGTTCATACCCATGTAAAGGAGTTAAAGCTTCAGATTATGCAGACTGAATATTTTCTCCATGTTTGACATTTCAAAAAACATTTTAATTTCATTTTTTAACTTACAGATTCCCTGAAGAGTTGTAGGGTACACTGGAATTTACACAGAGCAGGTCTTAGAGAAGCTTTTACACTGTATCAATTTGTAATAAACACTTTTCAACAACAATTTTATTATGTTTTGAGATAAACTTACAATAAATATGTGGTAGTGCTTATTTTATATGATCTTGGATAATACTGGAAAAAACTATTGCATATTTGCTCTTAATAAGTTAGAGATAACACCTAACATCGTAAAACTATAAAGGGACTAACTCACCAATACCTTACACCTTGTGTAGTCTTTACATCTGTGGGAAGTGATTGCAAAATGGGTATAAAATACAGTGAAAACAAAATGACTAAATAAAGTGCAAAGCAGTGGAAATCAGTCTCACAATGTCTCATTCAGATCTCACGCTATCTTTACAATAGTGTAAATCAGGAGGTACTCCACTGTGGGCAACAGATTTACATGATTGTATTTAGACCATAAAGATGAATTTCAGTTCAGTGCAGAAAGCCCATACAAGGGGCTAATTGTCAGAGGGTGTAAACCAGCATAACTCTATGGACTGTAATGGTCTTGGCCTAGGAGTAACTGCTTACAAATTTTAGAAGTGTGCAATAAAAAAACAAACAAACAAACAGTTAAGGATGTTCCTTTAAATAAAACTATAAAAACCAGTAAGAAAATAAATAAAAAGTCCTAAACCTTCTTTTTGTTTATTTAACTTACCAATAATTAAAATATAAGCAGAAAAATGAAGGTTGTATAAGAAAAACCTGTTCCACTAGAAATTCATTTTTTTCATGAGATTAGTCTAATAATTTCCTCTCCAAACCATCTATATTCCTGGACAAAACCATCACATGTGCAGGTATGTTCTCCTTTCCCCTCAATTCCTCCAACAGACCTACGTAGGTAACAAAAATATGATAGATCTTAACTGGAATCAAATGTCATGTATGCTGTAATTTATACAATTATTTCTTCATGAGCTATACTAACTGGAGATGCAGACTATCTTTCCCATACAGAGACCCACTCATCCAGATTAATTTCTTTGTCCAAATCCCTCTTCCAGCTTTTCAGCTGTATTGTTTTCTTAGTGTTTTTTCAATCAAAATGATATATATCTCAGAAATTAAGCTTTTTGTTCCAGCTTACTCCTGAGTCAACTCCTCAATTGTGGTTAAAGGTCAAGACAGAGCTATCTCACATCTAGATTTCACAAACAAATATTTTACTTGTAAATATTGAAAATAAGGGATCTTTATATTTTTGCCTCATAGAGATCCTCTAACCTGCTCACTTAATTCTCCTGTAAAGAATCTACATTTTAAACAGAATGACAAATTAATTTCTTTTTATTGTTAGCATCTGAGTTTGTATTGTGCGTTATTGGAGAAATGTGAACCCTCTTCTAATGGATTTGTGGTTTAGTAAAATATGGATTGTCCTTCTACAGGAAAAGCTTTCACACCAAGAATGTACGCAAGAGAAGCACCAAAAAGTAGATAGGCACTTCAAAATTTGGTCACCTTTTCTAGAGGATTGAGAGGAGGACGACTCCCCAGCCAGTAAGCCAGAATCTTTAGCCAGGTTCTTTGAATATTAACCTGAAGCTGAATAAGTAACGTACGATATAGTATGTGAACATTTTATTGGCAATTTTGCCTTAATAAACAGTTTAAAAATTGGTTTTTAACCTGCCTTTTACTGAACACGTGTAGGAGAAACAAAAATATTTCTGTACAAATGAAAGGTTAATGTATATTGCCAATTATGGTCTTTCTTTATAAATGGAATCATCTTGTTCATAAACAAAATATTTACACTGTCTAACCTAACTTTTCTTAAGCAGACCCTAGGGAAATGTCATTAGATATGGAGTTAGAGGTATGTTTCTATTTGTTATAGTGCAGAATTGGGAATCAAATAAGGTGGGTTCTATTACAGACTCTTCTGTTGAGTCACCATTTAATCTTGCTCCCATCATTCATCCTTCTCTGTTTCACTTCTTCCTTCTGTAAAAGGGGATAATTCTTATTTACTACACAGGATTAATGCATTGTTTGTAAAGTACTTAGATGGCTTCAGATAGAAGGCAATGTAGAAATGAAAGGAGTAAGCATCCACCTACAGCTGTGTTCCTCAAGACCCTTGTAAGAATTTTCACTGTGGTAAAAGTTCATTTATTGCATATTTGGGTGAGAAGCACAATAAAATAATTGACATAAGCAAAATGTATTTGTTTATCAGTACTCTCATCAAAGGACTACAAGGGCATGTCACATAGCAACACTTGAGCTGAAACCCAGCTTCATTAGTAAGTGCAGCACTAGAGAGCACTGTGCTATGTTCACACGAATCAGTCTATCAAGTTCTGTTCATACCATCTTTGTTGGCTGTCTAGTTAGAATATAAATACCTTAATGACACTGGTGAATAAGTAAAGCCTCCAGAGGGTGCAACACAAATGCAGCTCAATGCCATCCTTTTCTTTGGCACAGGGGACTCTTTGGTGAGCATATCCACAGCGTGCTGTGCTCTGGGGACCTATGGACAGCTCTGGGAAGCAAGGAATCATACAAGTGTCATAGAGCCCCTTTGGGTCCTTTGGCAATAACATAGCCAAAAACTGCTGTACAGCATGAAACAATATGGAGCAACGTTTATGGAACTTACTGCATTGCAGGTAGCGCAGCTCCTTTAGCCTATGGCATTACTCATCTGCTAGGAGAAATTAAAGAATCCACTATGCCCCATTATCTACATTATTCATAATGGCATTCTGCTGTTGAGATACCAAATATCTTTGTAAACAGGATGTTCAGATTTGTACGTCGTACCTTTATGAAATATGCAAATGATGAGATACGCTCCAATACGATCGGTGTTTGCATTTGAAAGCCTCTTCCATGCTACGGTTTGGGTGCTGAGTGCTTTTGATGGTTTGTTGGATGTAAACAATTCCAACCTGTCAACATGATTCACTACCAACAGATCTGATAAGAGTGACTTACTTGCAGATCTGTATGGTTCTAAAGCACGCGCCTGTTTTGCAGTTAGCAAATAACTGGGGGGCAAAGCAAACAAAAAGGAAATAACAAAAGAAATGATGGATTTGATATTACAGAGAAAACAGGATGATGAAAAGATTGTTTGACCTAGTGCAGACACCTGGAAAGCAGCAAGTGTGTCTCAGCTGCTTCAGAAGAAGTGTGATCCAGGGGCCCCGTGCTGTGTGCTATAACAAGAGGCTATCATCACACATCCCCGTTTATATAAATTTCCCTGATAATGTTTATATTTTGACAGCTTTTGAACAGTAACACCTTCCCCTATTCTCTAAGTACATCTTCATCTGAATTTCCTTTCTTAAAAGATGCAAAATTTGGTTTCAGTGTGGCCTGTTAGAGGTGCAGATGAGCATAACACAGTCAAAATGGAATTGTGTTTAAGAAGGAAATGTATGGATCTATATCCTGTTGAAAGATTTTGGGGTGGGTGGGTGAGGAGGGAAGGTTACGAGTGGGAACTGTATGTGTGAATATTGCTGGGAGTGTGAAGTTCTGCCTTTACACAGCCTAAGAACTTGGTAATTATTATTTTGGAGACAGTGGAAATCTAAACACATTAGATTATTCAGCTCTGGGAATTAAAATACTTTGAATACTCCAAAATATCATCAGAAGGTTTCTATTTCCACTCAGGGAAAACATCTTCAGACCATACATTGCTTAAGACTCTTTGGACCAAATTCTGCTCAGTTACTCTTGTGTAGCTGATTTTGCTGTTACACAAAGTGAGAGGGTGATGAGGAACCTGTATACATACACAGAAAACCACAATCCTTTGCTCAAACTGCTGGATATTTCCATAACATGGCAAGCTGGAGACCTGGCATTCCCCAATAACTGTGGACTAGATATGCTGTGGTCAGCAGAGCCAGTCCTAAACCAAATGGCACCCCAGGCAAGTAACATCTTTGCCTCCCCCCTCCACCAGTTAAACTTTTGAATACCTTATTTTTATTGCATTTCTTGCCCATTTCACAACTTTGATGCATGTTTTTGCATGCTTGATTTAACCCTGTCATACAATAAATTTGTACACTAGAATCTATGAACAACAAAAACAGCACACCAAGCCTGCCGCTAAGTCTGGCCCTGGCGATCAGCATGCTCTAGCCAGGACATAGGCAGTTGCTTTTCAGTGTACCTGTAGGATGCACTCCCCAGGCCCGCCCATTGGAAACTTGTTCAGGATAGCAAGATTCCTGGGGAGGGAGAAAATAATGAATGTATCAGTGTCCTTGCTTCACGCTCGCAGTGCTGGCTAGAGCCATATAAGGTCCTCACTGTGCAGTAGGTGAAAGGTTTGACTACCTTCTCATTCTTGAGATGAATTATCTGAGCTCTGCTCAGCTAACGCTGCTGTTAGCGAACAGAAAGCCACTTTCACAGCCACAGAAGCAGCATCACAAACAGCCGTAAACCTATAGACAGACAAGCAGAATGATCATAATAATGAAACTTCATGTGCTAGGTGCAGAGAAAGAAAACGTTCACATGCAGTCTCACATTTTTTTAGGGACTTTCACTACGGGTATGTCTCCACGTCGAAGTTGCCGCTGTCAGATTGATCTGTCCAGCTCAACTAAGTGGTTAGTGAAGACCCACTCAATTGATCCAGAAGTCGACACATTAAAACCACCCCCTCAAGTGCCGTAGTGCTGCATGGACAGGAACAAATTTCCTGTCGGCACAGTGCAGTGAAGACACCGCCTAGAAGAGGAGTTACGAAGCTGATAGGAGTTACGCAAGCTACGCAGAGTAAGTTGCGTAACTCCCGTTGACTGCTGCCAAATTTCCAGGTAAGTGTAGACTGGGCCTAATAGACCTGAGCTCGTAAACTTCTTTTTGCTATGTTTTTGTATCTTCACATTTTTCTTGTCCTGATTAACCCTGATCTATTCTGAATTCATATATTCTAGTTAGCATGCTTGGTGGAAAACAATGAAGCTAATAATGTGTAACAGAGTAAGTGGCAACCGTCTACCTTTTCTGTCTACCTTCTAACCTTCTTTGTCTTTTGGACTGCAAATCTTCGGGTTTCGTCTGAACTGAGAGATGAAACCGTGTCTGAGTTCTGGGGGGAAAGGATATACTACTCCACAGGAAGTGTTTGCAGCACTTCTTTCCTCAGCGGTAACTCACAAATGGCTGAACTGTATCACCTGAATGATGAAAAATGTGTACTGCTGTTTTGGATTATGCCCACAGCCAGATCTGAAAAGAGATTAGTTCAATAGCAACGTTATCAAGAATTTTTTCAAAAGTCACTTGTGCATGCTTGTCTGCGGAGATTTTTATCAGAGCCCTGTGAAGCCCCCTTTATGACATCACAATGAGTGTTTTCTCTCCTGAGAATGACATGCCTTGGGCTTCTTGCTGAGCCAAACTGCATGCAGGAGACTGCAAAAATTTCATTGAAACACACGCAGCACGGTCTTCAAAAACAAAAGCCACTGCTTTCAAATCATCCAGATAAAGTTATGAGTGTGAAAAAAGGGGAAAACTGTGGCTTTTATAGCTTCCTCCAGACTTGTAATAAATACTGGATACTTACAAATACATTCAACTTTAATTTAAAACAGATTTTGGTTTCTGTCATTTTCAGTAACCATGATATTGCTGTAAAAATGTACCATTATGTGCTTCTGCCCTGTTAATTCAGCCTTTTAGAACATTGCCTTCAGCGAAAATATCGCAGCAGAAAAGATATAACCCTTCCTGCCCACCCATTCCCACCACAATTTCATTCACCTCAGAGAAGTGTGAACTTCAGCAGCTTTACTGGGGCCATTTAACTGTTATTAAGTCCAGGCCATTCTTTTTTTCTTTACAAAACTAAAAAAATGTTTTCACAGTAAAAGCAATATAAAACAATGAAATATAGAAGTTTAAGGATGTTAATATTAAATAAACATTGTGTATGTATAACATGGTATATATTTAACATTAATACAGATAAATCTCTAGCCTAATATAAAGTTACAGAAAAGAAATAACTACATATACATACGACGTGCACAAGGTAGTCAGGTTAGCAGTAGGAACTGCTGCATTTCCTGAATGTTCTTTTGTACTTTTTTTGCATCTAATTAAATTTAAATCTAGACCCTTCACAGGTCAGATGTAAGTAGGACGAAATAAGTTGGTGTTCTGTTAACTGAAAACAATTCTCTAAATTGATCTGTTTTAATAGAAAATTGACAGAACAAATTCTGCCAGGTTCCCTAAATTGTCTGCTGGAGTTAATTTTTGGAACTCTTACCTGGGTAAATTCCTAAAGCATATCAGAATATGCATTTAAATTACATCAGGTTACAGGGCATCATGTGACATAATGCAATCTGACATATCCAGATGTAATATGCTGCATGTGTCACAATGTGTTAAAATGTAAAGATCTTTTGTTTTTATTCTCATAGGTAAACATGTAAATACTCACAGATAGTTAAAAGACTTCCTTTGATATGTGTCCAAAATTCCCATTAATGCTAAAGAAACTTCAGATTTGAAGCTAGCCCAGCATGAATGGTAGGCTGCCAACTATAGGTGGAATTTGCAGCACGTATTCTATTACTTTATATAGCAAAAAACTTCAGAAGAGCCATCGACAATTTTCAGGTCTGTGGTCTTGAAAACACTGATGTGTATGTTTAACTTTAGTCCCTTGAGATTAGTTACGTGAGTAGGGTTATGTATTTGCATGATTAGGAATATTGAAGAAGAACAGGAAAAGAGTTATTTCAGAATAACATTCTCTTAGTTCTGTTTCTGACTCTTGAAATTACTAAGGTGGATCTACACTGACAGTGGCAAATTTGCCGCCGTTACATCGATTGCTCTGGATCGACTGAGCGGTCTGTGTAGACGTGCAGAGTCGATCCAGGAAGTGACGCAGGAAAACCACCCCGGTAAGTGGAGTAGCGCTGGGTCGAAGGGAGCGCTGTTCCCTTTGACGCAGCGCAGTGTGGATGCCGCGCAGAGGAGACGCTGCAAAGTCGACGGGAGATATGCAAGTGATTTACGTTACTTGCACATCTCCCGTCAACTGCTGCCGAATCACAAAGGTAAGTGTAGACCTGGCCTTAGTGACTTCCTGCCCTATAGCCTAACAGAGAGAAGGAGGAACTAAATTGGTGTGTGCACCTTTTGGATATGACTGTGACTTGAATCTTTAGCCCCAACTGTAACTAAGGGTTACCTAAATGGAGGCCTTTGAATGAAAGGTGCATTATGACTGCAATGCCTTCTTAGTCTCTAATTTTAATATAGAAATGGACCCAAAACAAAGCCCCAGATCTGAACACTCCCACACTTTCAGGATGGTTATTGATTTTTAAATACCAACAATATAAATCTGTGCCTTTCTAATGGGTGGATTCATTTTACTTGCTTATTAGTAAAAGTTATCAAGAACCTCTACATTATTTTTTAAAATAAATTTTCCCTCAGTTTTGAAGAGGAAGAGTGTAATTGATCAAAGAGTGATTTATCACACTACCCTTTCCCCATTTGGGCACTGATGTCCAAATTTGGATACAGTGGCAAGTGAAAAGATTTGGAAACTGGCAATCTCTGCTCTTAATCAGATAGCTGTGCTCAAGCAGAATTCCATGAGAAAGCTGCCCCCTTCCTAGCATTGTTCCTGCATCTGACCTCTCCAAAACTATCAATAATTTTCTATCATGCACATAGAGTTCCCACACTTCATTGCTTAATTAGGGGAAAATATAGAAGAGAAATAATAGAGACTGTCACGTTTTTTAACCAGGCCTAACGTTAACATTCTAAACACAGACACATTAATTCCATCATACCATTTGCTGCTGCTGTTGGTATGAACAACAGGAAGTGCCAAGGGAGCAGAGAGCAAGACAGTTTCATTCATGAGGCTGAAAAAATATTTCCATACGATTCAGGTCTGGCGTCAAAATACACAAATATTTTTCTTAAATGAGAAGATAATGCCTTGGAGAAAAGTAAGCACATTCTCAGCTCTGTGATGAGCTATATTTGCTCCATGGTGTAGACATAGGTGATAAGGAACTTTAAATTGCATTTTTACTGCAATAAACAGTACTAAGAACACGATTCACAGTTCCACAATGTTTTGCAGTTTTTCCTTTGCTAATCAGCCAATAGTTTACAATAAAGATAATGGACCCTTCAGTGGTGCTGTGGTGATTTACACAAGCTGAGGTTTGGGCTCATTAAGATTTTCATTTATTTATTGTCTGCCATAATTTGCTTCAGGTCACTAGCTATAGCTTGTTAGAATATCTTTAAACCAGTAAAATTCTTGTGGTTTTCTTCCTGGGGTTATTCCATTTAGAGATTCTTCTGAGTTGCTTGAAAGTGGCTTTTGAAAACCATTAATTATAAACCAGGTAGGAGCTGAAATACATGAATCAAAGTTACAAGGGAAAAATTAGTATAAGATGTTTCTATAAAGAATGAGCTTATCTCACATGAGGTTAGACAGATGCAAATTGAGGCTGTGATCCAGTACTCTTGGGAGTAACTTTATGCAGATAAGAATTCCTACTGAACTCTGTGGGAATACTTACACCTGCAGGCTTGCATGTGTATGAATGTTTGCAGGATTAGGGTCCAAAGTGTGTAGTTTATTCTTGGTGAAAATAATGCATGTATATAAGTGTACCCATTTTTCAACCAGTTTGAGAAAGAGTTGTGCCAAAGTCCCCAAATCTATTAAATAATCAAGGGCATCTCAGTTATACAGTCATTTTGCCGTAGTCTCATGGGGTTAAATCAGGCAAGGCTCTTATTGACTTCAGTGGGAGTTTTGCCTGAGTAAGAACTTCAGTACCGGGCTTGTAGTGTCTTGTTACAGTATTATTTAACAAGACACAATCATTTACATGTTCAAAGTGGCACATGCGTACTTAGTAAGGCAGTTGTCATGGATGTGATTGGAAAATGCACAGCAAAATCACGATGCAACTCTTAATAAAAAATTCTTAATAATAAAACTCTTAATAAATAATGGTCAGGAATTTATGGCCACTAATGTCACTGATTCAAATTCAGAGGTGATGGAAGTGATAGTGGAAGTTATATGGTAAATTGGTGGAAGCCAGAGATGACACGTAACTGTTGATAGTTGGAGGCACAATTTAAAAGTGGCATGTGTCCGCCCCAGACGTCATCTCTAAAGGAATGGGAGAGTGATCTCTGCCCTGGGAAGAGGCATGGGTGATCTCCCCAGGCCAGTCTGCAAAGCAGGCAGCAGGAAGCGCTGGGACTTCAGCATCAGGGAAGACGAAGCACCCCATGTAGCGGGGGGACGGGCAGAGGACTCAGCCTACAGCCAATCGCCCTGCTGCATCCTCCCTCCCCGCGCTGCACGGATACACAGTGAGTGCTGCCGCTAGGGGGAGCTGCTGCCTCCTCGCTGCTGGGCGTCCCAGCGAGATGCAGCCCGGGGACTTGCCTATCCCCATTGCCCCAGGGATGGGTCTTAGTTCTTTGATTCATAGATTCAGTTGCAGATGAGTTGATCCAGAGGTAGGAGAAGACCGACAACTAAGACTGACTGAAGACAAAAGAGATGTGGTGCAGCTGCTTTTAATGTCCCTTGACCTTTGCCATGCTGCTTGGGGAAATTTACAGAAATAAGATGGAGTCCAGGTCACATGAGTAAGTCTTGGTTCTTTCTCTGGGCCTGTGGTACCTGTGAGTTTCCTTAATGGGCCACTATGCAGCTTATTGCTGCAGCCAACCTGTCTGGGGTGTTACCCAGAAACACAGCACAAGCTGAAATACAGATGCATCAAACATATCCATAACTTCCAACACAGATATGACACATGCACATAAACAATATCATCATACTTAGCAAATTATAACCTTTCTAAAGGTACCTGACATGGTACCTGATGTATTAATTATTGTAATTTTGAAATATTTATCTTAAATAATATCATAAATGGTCCCTCCTAAGCCAGCCAGCATGACAAGAACATTTCGCTGTTGCTAAGTGGAAAGCAGAAATTTGGGAGGACCACATGATCCTGCGTGCCCCCCACACAAGTTGCCGCTGAAGAAAGTGAGTTTAAGCTGGTGTAATTTAGCTGCTGAGAAGGTGGAAGGAATTGTCTATCAAACAAAACATTTTTTTAAGAGTGCGAAAAAAGAGGTAGTATGCACCCCACTGGTAATTTGTAAAAATATTTGCTCTTATCACTGTTTTTAAGCAAGAAAACAGGATAAGAACACCAAACCATGAACCACAAGGGTTCAATGGAGAAAGCAAATTTGTTACTTTAAACATGTTTGTTCTTTAACTTTTAAATAGGGTCATGCATTTAACACAGTTTTCTCAATATTGTACCTTCAAAACTGCATAGAAATGTAGTTTAAAAATCTGCCAACAACATAACAGGTTGAGTGAAGTGAAGCCCTACATTCAAGTTACAGACATTTTGCTTAACCCTACTTAACAGCAGAATTCTGCTCTGTGCCAGGGGGTAGGGCAACCACCTCCCCTTCTAAGAAGCATATGCAGGAGAGAAAGGGCAGGAGAGACTCTGCCCACCCTGAAATGCTGACAAACTTCAGGCTCACAGAAGGGGTGAGATCAGACTCGGGGAAGGAGCTTCTCAGGACTTTTGTTAGAGTCGATGATTTGTAACTCTTAAAGGCTTAAAGAGTAAGGTCATGGTGGATAACTAACTCAAAATTACTGTGTTTCTTGCTTTCCTGCCATGTTGTCCCGGAACGGGATAAGCTAGACGCCCAGATACCACACAACCTAACTGGAGTTCTGGGTGAGCATGTGTCAGCAAATGGGGAGCTCAGGCAACTTTGGAGTCTCAGGGAGCTGGGTAAAGACATCCCACATCCCTCAGAAGGCCAAAGAGATCTGAGCCTAAGAGTGTGTTCTAAGGCCCCACAACTAGAAACAGCAACTAGACTCTACCCAGATTTAGTTGGCTTGGAAGCACTTGGAAACCAGCAATTGGATCCACTGGCAACAGACTTGTGACCGTACAATGGGTTTCTGGGCCCGGTTGTAACAGCCATCATGATTTTATTTCCTCGTTATCTGACACTTGTGTAATTTTCCTTTTAAATGTCACATCTACTTTCCTATGGCAAGCGAGATTGCAAAGCTGAGCTCTGAGCCACTGATGGTTGTTGTTGTAGGTGACATCTGTTTTTATGCATACATTTATGATGCGCTTCTGTGAAATTCACTATCACTCGGAGAGGCTCTTAAGATTCATTTGAACTGGCAGAGGTTATGAACAATGTGCATGGCATTGTGCTACTGAATGACTATAATTTCTTGTAGGAGTTTCACTGGGAAGATTTTTTTTTAGCATTTAATGAAGCTGGGTTTCAGAGAAATGACATAACATTAAGAAAATATTGTGTCACACACTTGCAGAAATGTGAAAGGGAAGATGTCAAAGAGTTCACTCACTGCTGGTGTGCCCCCTTATGGCTGGGTGTGGTGTCACAGGCTCTTTCCCATTTGGCACTCCCTGCTGACCGCCTGTCCAGTTCTGCAGTGGTTTCTCTTCTTATAACTCAGCCCTCAGCCTGGGTCACAATTTAATTTTACCCTTTTCAGGGTAACAGGATCCCACAAACCAAAGTCCAGAGCACCTTACAAAAAGAACTTTGGCCCTAACTTTGGTCCCTGTGGTCCTTCCACCCTTCTCTAAAGTTGCTGTCAACTTTGTCCCTTCTCAGGGCCTCATACTATCTTAGTAGTGTCTAGCAGGAGAACTCTGTTGAGTTCTAGTCCAGGGACTCTAAGACAGGCAGTCAAGGTTCACTGCACCAGACTTATTGCTGCTTCCTCTCTAGACTTCTTCCTTTTCAGCCTTTCTCATGCCTTCCCCCCAAACAGCATCTCTCTTCAATCTTGTTTCAGGACCAAGACTCTCAGGACCCTCTCCTAGAATCCCCTAAAAATTCTTAAACCACAAAATATAAACATAAACCCATTTCCACCCTCCTTGGGCTTGACCTTTCATGTTCCTCCGTTGAATGTCTCCCAACGGTCTCTTCCTCTACCAAGCTCTCTACTCCCAGAGACTGACTGCAGCATTCTTTCCTCTCTCCCTACAGCCACCTTCTGCTCCAAACTTCCTATGTTTATACTAACCACTCAACTCCTCTTCCCCTTCCTGTGCACAAAATAGAACCATACTCGTTTTGCCAAATTCCACACCTGCAGAAGATGGCACAGGATTTGCTCCTTGCTCTGTGTATGTATTTTTGTGTACATACATGAAGTATTAGTACGATAAGCTTAAATAATATTATAGTCAGATGGTATCTTCATTTAGCATCATATTTTACCTTTTATACCATGCTGATTTGAGCCAAGAAGGCATCTTTCCTGCTTAATGTGATCAGAGTGCTTCACATGACACTGCTCCATTCACAGGTTATCATTTGTTGAAAGAGAACGACGTTGAAAGTAATATTTTAATGAATTTGAACCAGCCTTTCTAACCCTACTGATGGAAGAACAGTAATCAATATAAGTTTCATACTCAGTATCAAAGGTAGGGCTTAATCATCAGCAGGCACAAGAGGATTAATTTAACCAAATTTAGAACTTACGGGGGAAAAAAGGAAAAGGGTTTATATTTAGTAGAGAATTTAGAACTCTTTTTGTTCCAGTGGAGATTTTTGTTTGTTTCATTTTATTCTGTTTTATGTAATATAGGGCGCCGCTACGGTGAAATACACAATGGGAATTTTGCCTGAGCAAGAATAGCTGAATCAGGCCTAGCACCAGGGCATTAATTGCTTTCAAACAAAAATCAAGATCCACAGCACTGGCTTTCAGTTAGATACAAAATATATGTTTAAAAAAATTCCCTTGATAAACAAAGGAAATTCAAGACAGTTCCATGACACTTATATGAAGGTTATATAAAATAAACTTCCAGGGTTTTTGTGAAGTCCAAACCAGGTGGCAACCAGGTTCTCTGATCCCTAAAATTTGGCCAACCTCCACTATGAATCAAATGCTTGATTCTGCCCCACCTCCAATGGCATGGTGCACATTACACACCTATCCACCAGCAAGGATTATTGCTATACAGGGAAGGGAGGGCAGGGTTTGACAAGGGCAGATAAGCTTTCCGGCATGTATGTGCAGTGTCTCCAATGTATCACTGTGCAGTCCCCTATCACAGTAGCTTAGGCCAATCCTTTTCCCATTTGAAGTCAATCCCAAGACTCTTGTTGATTTTTAAAGGGAATGGGTTTGGGCCCACAGTATTACAATACCACATCACATCAGGTCTGTCTAGGTCATATAAACTTTGTCCTCACTGCTTTGGATCGCAGAGTTATGCATTAACACAATTTAACTGATGAGCTCTTTGTTAATCCAGCACCTGGCCATTGTGAGCCAGCACAACATGCTCTCTAAACACTGAGTAGGCTATTAATGAACACAAGAAACAGATTTAATAAACAGATTGATTGGAGTTTTTAATATGCAAAGTTTCACAGGAGATGAGAAATAGTCTAGAGTCTATCAAAGGAGATGCATGATAACCTACCATCTTTAGAATCACACTATTAGTATAATCTTATCATAATTAATTATTTATATGGATTTAAAATGTTTCAACTGGAGGTTAAGAACACCTGGTTACTTGACTGTCAAAATACTCTTTTTATTATTATGGATATACAGCAAGTTTTTGGGACCTATGTGCTGTCATCTCTAGTTGTGAAAAATGGTATGTTTCAATTTTTTTGGTTTATCTTTCAGAGTTAGCATGTCACCACGAGCAAATGGGATACAAAAGTGTTAGAATGGCAGAGCAAATGTACCCATGCTAAAGACAATCATTGCAGAGAACTTCTTAGATACATACAGGAAGTGAAGCTGCTCTGCAAATCTCTAGTCTATTCTCAGAGATACATCCCATCTGTTTCTGAAGACATGTCGGCTTCCATATGCCCTAACTCTCTTCCTTGGCCTCTGATCCTGAAGTAATCCAGGATATCAGATACAACACAACCAATGTCAGATGTAATATTTATAATTTTCTCCCTTGTAAAATGCATTAAGGGAGCATTCAGCTAATATTTTACATATTTTCATAGGCACTCAATCCATTTCAATTTCCTTTTGCAACTTTCCAACTTCCTGCTGGGCTAAAGTTTTTTCTAAGCTACTTAGGGAAACATTTTGGAATACATTTTACACCTTGTTATAAAAATTCTTTTTGTGTTTGAAAATTCTTTTGGCCTTTTGTTTTCCTGGCAGGCATGTTCACACAGGAAGAGTTCTGGCAAATATTGGTGAATGTTAAAAGAAACCATATTTTGAATTCGTAAACCTGAGCACTCACACTAGAATATCATCTAGTAAGGGAACAGAATTACCATATGACTTATGTCTCCAAAAAAATCAACACAATTCAAATTTTAAATACAACTAACTCTTTGTGAATGATCTACGGACCAAGTATGGTTTGGCAAATAATTCTGAATAACCAAAAGTTCAAGAAATTCATAAATGCATGGACAATTTTCAAACATAAAGAGAGGCACAATTCACCATGAGTTATTCAATGGGAATTTGTCCGGTAGAGAGCTTTCAGAATCTTGTTGGTGGGTCCTTGGATGTTAACAGGTCCAAGTTAGCCTCTCCATTTCTTCTGTGAAATGCATGTATGTGTCTGTTCACAAAAAATGCAGAAATGTTTCAGGGTCAATCCCAGAAGTATACAAGCTGGGGGGAAAATGAGAAAGAAGTGAGATATTTTAAGTATAAATAGCATAAGCAAAATTCAATATGTATACATATTGATACGTACACATCATAGAAAAGTGGTATGCAAGAGCATATAAGGAAACACCTGAAGTGTGAACAAAGGGAGTTGGATGGTAGCCATGAAACATTTACTATTAAGATGCTGTACAAACCTAATGTCTTTTGGATCAAAATTTTAAGCACTCCGGTGTTAAAAAGTATGTAGAGCAGGGGGTTGGTTTGGCCCATTACATATGCACAGTCATTTTCAGAATTCAAATCTGGATCATTTTAAAAAGATAGTGAGGGTTCTTGCAGGTGTTCTGACTCCAGCACAAATTACCTTTCCCCCTCAAGCACAGAGAGGCCTCAGTTGCCTAAATGGCAAAGACATATACTTCAAGTAGCAGCATCTTCCATAGATTCCTTAGGCAATTCAGTTGGTGGCTCTGGAACTACATGGATCTCTGCCATGTGGTGAGGCTCCAGATGGTTGGCTGGGCCTCCTTAGCTTCCTGGATATAATTTCCTTTAATTTATCTTAAATTCTGAAGAATGTATATACTTTGGAAAATAAGGTATGGATGAATTTTCTTAGGTGGTTTCTTATGTCCTTGTATAAAAACCTCCAGGATGCTGCTAAGATGTTTTCATTTTATATTTTCTCACTCAGGGGCTGATGTTTGTCCCACTGAAATCTATACAGATACTGCCATACTGAGCAAATAGAAAAGACAATGCAATAGGGAAGCAATTTTCTAAAGTCTGGAATTAGTGGGAATTCTAACTATTTTCTCTTGCTTCTATTAATGATCCTCTGGTGCTTTTCAGAAGAGGAGGGTGATAAGTAAATCCATGTTGTGGGCAAATTTTACTTCTTGTGTAGACTAATTCCTGCTGGGTTAGCTGTGTGATATTCTTTTTACTCCGTGTCTAGCTGTTGCTATGCTCCCTGAAAGAGTTACAATCACATTTGGGTTGGGATGCAAAATTTCAATAGCAAATAAAATGATTCTTGTTATAAAGCATTTTGAGATACCTCAAAGAAAAAGGTGCTGAACAAAGTAAAAGGTGGCTGAAGTCCATTATTATTATCGTTGTTGCTGCATGCAGTGTGTTTTGATCACTTATGTCAGATTTTGACCCACAAAAGATAATGTTAGTGATACTCAGCATTTTCTGTGACTGCATTAAGATGAATAGAAGAAATGAAGACATTTGGCTTGGATAAATACTAACATTTGAAATTCATCCTTATGCAAACTAACTTATTGGAGGCTACAGTATTGAGATATTAACCTTCCGAGACCATACTGGGCTTCTGCTCTTGGCATAGACAAGGAAATGGACAAAAAAAGGAGAAAGGAAGAAAAGGGGAAAAAAGTTAACTTCATTTTTTCTAAATCACAAAGAATATATATAGTATGTGTGTGAGTGTGTCTATATGGATGTATATGCACCACTCTTCAAGTTGTAATATGAAAGTGGATGTTACAAAAGAAGCTACAGGAATGAATTATTCATTATACTACTGTGTACCATGCTGATAAATATGCAAAGAAATGCTATCTGTTTAATCTATCTAGGCATTTATAATGCTCAGTAGAAATAACTGGGCTGAATGAAGATGAATTTTTTTTTGTATTGAAGGAGAATGAGGCAATTCTCACAGCAGATGCTGTAATCTTGATAGAAAAAGCAGGAGAGGTTGTGCAGATGCTCCAGTCTAGGTGCCACAGAGGCAGATGTATCAAAGGAAATAGCTGTGGAAGGCTTTGCATATTTTCCTTTCACTAAAAACAGCCTTCAGTAGCATCTACCATCCCTGCCCCCCCGCCATTTCAAAAGGGTTTCCTGTAGTCCAGTAGAAGCAGCTTTGACTCCGCCTTCCAGGTTTGTGACACTGTACAGTACATATGTTTGTGTTGACAACCAAATCATTCTGAAAAGTTATTGTTGTTAGTGGTGTTTTCTTACTTTATGAGGCATAAGCATTTCCAAATGCAGCCCTCCATCCACATTCATATTATTAGTAAAGAAAAAGGTTTTGTCGCAGACCTAGAGCTACAAGAAAAGCTGGTGCTCCTGCTAAAATAGAAGGGAAGTTACTTGAATGAGACACATAATGCTCATCTTGTGAGTCTGGGGTGAGATGTCAGCACTAAGAACCTCTGAAGGACTCTATTTGTGCTGTATTGGAAATCTGTGTTAAACTGCATGAGACTGAGAACTACTTGACCAAACAGCAGTATATTCTTCTCTTCATGTGAATAGATTGACATATGCACTGGAATTAGCCTAGTCCCCACTGACAAGCTAGTTTCACCTAATTTCTCTTGTCATATCTACAATAACTGATAACTTGTGTAGGTTACTTATCCTCAATCGTATTCTGCCCTCATTTACACCCTCGCAACCCCTCTGACTTATCACTGAAAACCTTGAAGGAAGAACTGTGTTTTAAAAAGAGATTTGAAGCAGATGATGTAGGTTAGCTTGGAGCTCAAGGCAGGGGAGGGAATTCACAGAAGGGGCATATGGAAGAAGACACAAAGATAAGAGTGGAAGGAGAATACAAAGGGAGCAGTTAAAAAACTGGCTTGGGAGGAACAAGAGGGGGAGGAATAGGAGGGAGTGAGCACAGATATATACTGGGAAATGATTAGAACTGTAACTGCAAAGCTTCTGACTTCTCATTTACATTCTGTGATATTATTTCCGCACCCTCACCCTTTGCACACATTCCACCGCAGCTGTTGTAAATAAGGAGAATGTTTGCTTTATTGGCTGATGGGAAAATTAAAGAAGAGAATAACTGGCCTCAGCTTCCTTTTTTTTTAAGTGAACTTTCAATAACACGTCATATTCAGTTTCTTACATTGCCTTTTTCACCATAGTATGTGAGTGCTTTCCTGTAGGGCATTAAGTGATATAACTAACATTTGTTACATACTGTTCGTTCTCTCCTCTTCTCAAGGGGAATGCAGTGCAGTGTAGAGTACTGTACTGGTAGGTTGTTTTTTACATAGAGATTAGATCTGTCACCCTCAGACCTTATCTCAGAGGCTTAGGTGCTTTTTTTAGCTATCTTGGGCCCAGGCCATTTAATACTTTGAAGATAAGTACTGAACTTGAACTTGACTCACTAGTCTCTGGGAAATCAATGCAGAGTGTGGAGGACAGACTTAATGTGTTCAAAGTAGCCTGTGTTGCAGAGGAGATGTGCTGCAGCATTCCATACTAGTTGCTGCTTCCTAAAGGGCTGATGGCTTCATGCCCAGGTATATTGGTTGTAGTTCAGCTGGGAGATGACAAAGGCACATACAACTGAGACCAGGTCATCATCTGCCAGGATGGGATAGAGTCTTCTAGCCAACCAGAGATGGTGGAAAGCATTACGTGAGGATGTTGCTATGAGATCTTAGCATCAGCAAGGAATCCAGGAGGACTCCTAAACTATGGACTAAATTGACCAGTTGCAGGTTTGGGTGTATTTTCAATCCAAGGAGATGGCATTATTGCTGCAAACTCCGTTAAGTGCTTCTTTGCCCACCAGCATTACCTCTGACTCAGTTTCAGCCAGCTGTTTTTGATCCATGAGCTGATTTCATTGAAGCATTGAACCATATTGGTGGTAGTACTTAGGTTTTATGGAGCGATGGAACAGGAGAGCTATGTGTCACATGCATATTAATGGCTCTTAAGTCTATGTCATCTTATAAGTTCTCCTCAGGGTTGCTTGTAGATGTTAATGAGGACCAGAGACATAATTGATCACTGTTGGATTCCACAAGTGAGGTGTCTAGTGGCAGAGATACAGCAGAATAGCAAATATAGCTTCACCTATTTTATTTGTCTTGCTTTCATTAGAGGGACAATGTAGGAGGGGGGGAAAAAAGAATGTAACATTCAATCACTGTAGCCTAAGGGAAGTTACAAGCTATTGAGTGAAATATAGTAGAAACTTAAATAATGTCATGTTAAATGCTGTCCACATTTACAGAAAGAAAATCCCATTTGATGCTGTAATCTTAGAATGAGTTATTATGTGGCTAATTTGATAAATGCATATATGCAAAAACTCATTTTGCTAACTCAGTAATGACCATCACAGAGGTTGGTGCTGAAAAATTCTATACTGCTGGAGACGCCATCTTCCAATTGACATATGGAAGCAGATCACCAACCTCTTCCGGTCATACAACTTTTTTCCAGGGTCAGGATGTTCATTTTGATATCCAGGAAAATACCAATTTGAGTAATTGCATTCTGGCTGCCTAAGGGGGTTTCATCTGCAAACCTGAGAAATCCCCAAGACAGCATGCAGATTTTAGGGCTCTGCTGGAGGCCCTGTGTTTCCATCACTAGCTATTTGTCTGCATGTCCCCATGCAGTTGCACTGCCATAGTCAGCCCAGCCTGGGGTTACCCAGCAATCATCCCTCTACTGTGGAAGTTTCCACAGGACAATTAACTGTCTGGAATGTGTTAATTTTCCTAAGCTTTCCTCAGAGGTTTGGTGGGGAGAAAGTGTTCATTTTTCTGGTCCTGCTCCTCATCACCACCTACCAAAGGGATCTGCACTCTCAGAGACCTGTCTTTGGGGCCCTGAGGAGATGGGAATGGTGCAGCAGAGATCTGCATGCTGTGGGCCCTTGCTGCACGTAGATCCTCATGGGATGATCTGGCCCATTCTTATTATTTCCTTTTAGAGACATACACATTTATTTGCACAAGCCATGCTGAAATTAGCTCACAGAATAGATTACCCATAATGTAATTAGTTCATAGATTTTTTTTCCATAGACTATATTGTACTTCCCAATACTAGCATCTCCCAGGGAGAATAGAGGCCACACCTGAACTACCGTGTCATTACTGGAAACAGCTTCTAGAAATCAATGCTCCTAGTAACAAGGGGTTAACTGGCAAATCAGTATTTTTAGCTGCTTGGATTTATCGAAATTGCCTGTGATGTTTGAGCTAGTTAATGACGAATGATTAGTGTTTGAAAAGTTAAATATTTAGAGCAGGGCCTATTAAGATATACATTTTAATTTATTACAGAAATATTACAGCTTTTTTGTATTCTTACCTAATGTGCTTCTAATTAGGCAGGATATTTAATAAACTAACAAACCTTAAATGATGGTTCCGGACTTCTAGCCAAAGTTTAAAGACATAGACTACAACTATTTTTATTTAAAAAATCACTAGCAGTTCAGCTGATGATTTTCCCAGCTGTAGATCTCAACAGAATGGGGCAAACCAGATGTTCACGCACAGTATGCAAACTTCTTCCTACAATTTATGAACTCACAAATGTGAGCTGTAAGAAGGTGTCCCATTTCTATCACAAACAGAAATAATTTAATCATACTCAAAATGAGGATTATACCATTATTTTCAGTGCAGAACAGTTAGTGACAATTCAGGAGTGATTTGGAGGATGTGTATTTTCACTGGCAATGACGTGGATATGATTTCAGTTCAAAATGATGTACAGTAGAACCTCAATTCCAAACACCACGGAAATGGAGGTTGTCCTAATTAACTCTTAATAAAACATTGGGTTTTTTTTTTTCAAAAGTTTACAACTGAACAATGACTTAATACAGCTTTAAACTTTACTATGCAGAAGAAAAATGCTTTTAACCATCTTAATTTAAATGAAACAAGCAGAGAAACAGTTTCCTTACGTTGTCAAATCTTTTTTTGAACTTCCCCTTTTTAAAATGTTTTAGTAGTTTATATTTAAAACTGAACTATACTATATTTGCCTTTTTTGGTGGTAGTGGTGGGATCTCTGCTACTGCCTGATTACGTACTTCCCATTCCAAATGAGGTGTCTGGTTCTAACCAGCGGCCATTTTGTAACGCTTGTGGTCATACCTCTGAGGCTTTTCTGTATGTGTAAATACCAGGACAATTTATAGTACCATTAAAATGGAGGAAACAAGGTAAAAGTCAATTAAAACGATGTAACCAGCCTAATTTGAACCTGGAAAAACCAAGCAGTGTTAGAATAAGAGCCAATTGCTAATCTCCATATATACTGTCTTTAGTGTATTAAGAGTGTGTGTGTATGGGTGTTCACCCATACATGGTCTGGGACTTCATGAAAGAGTCATTAACACTGGCACAGTGTCTGAGTAAATTAATATTGACTTGACAATGAAGACCAACCTCAGAAGTAGTTTGTGGGACAAAGAGTGATTTGTAATTCATCAGATCTCTTTCTTCTTCCTTCAGAGATTCCTTACACCTCTTAAATTGTAACTCCAAAAGATAGGCCAGCAAAAAGAAGAGCCAAAAAAAGAATTTCTATTCTAATTGAATCAATTTGGGTAGATACAGAAACATTTTTAAAATGCTGGGTCTCTTTTTGGGCCATTTCTCTGTGGCTCAGTCTGTGAAATGGAGATAATATCCAGCATGTATTGTTTCTGTGGCACTCAGATACCATGGTGATGGGTACCAAAAAAGAAAGACTAAGTACAAATAAAACTCAATTCATTTATCCTATAATTCATAAAATGTCAAACCCCTTTCTCTCAGGATCCATCTCCTGAAAGGCCTAGGATTCTCCCTCATCTTTGCTTTAGTCTTGTGGATGGATAAGGAAGGTGAAATTGTGAAACATCCAGGGATGAGTTTCAGAACAAAGAAGCAGCTGGTGTTTCCTCTGTAACTTATTATTTGTGTCTTCTCATTATTATCACACTCACTGATACCCTCCATGTCTTCCCCCTTACCAAAGTCAGTGTCATCACAAAAAGTTGATATGAAACTCCTTTGATTGGGAATTTGCCTGCAAACCAACCCAGGGAATTTAATATGGTAAATTTCAGAAATATGAAGAGTTCTCTTTTATATAGCACGAAAAACAAAACTAAACAAACCAAAACTGTAAATAATTTTTTCCATACTAAACAATTTATTTTATTTATTTTTCAAAATGAAAAGCAATCTATCTATTGGCTGCTATTGAATTTTTTAAAGATTGCAGCCTGACTTAACACAACAAAAATATGCCATCCACCAGTTTTAGACACATTTCTGTCCATGTAAATGGCTTAGATTTAAAACTATTACTGAGCCTGATTCTCATCTCATTCAGGCATAAATCAGGAGTGACTCCAGTGAAGTTGGAGTTACACTGATATAAATCTACCATAAGTGAGAGGAGAGACAGGTTTACTGAACAGAACATGAAAATAATCCTCAACACAATCTAATATCTTTGGTTATTTAAAAATACTAAGGGAAGCTAAGGCATTTAACTTTTAAAATCATGTTGTGCACATGTTTTAAAATCATGTTGTGTTCTTTCAGATCGATTTTGATTAGGAACAGCATGAGGTCTAACAACATAAACACACAATGGACTAGTCTTGTGGTCTATTGTATACCTAATATGGGTCTACATTTTTTTTTCTAATCATGTAATTGTTAGTTTATCACGTAGACTATAATTACATCATTATTATCCACAATAGACTATGAAGGAGCTATTATGGAATAAATAGTCGGTGTCTGAATTCAAATAGCTGTAGCTTCCTTTTTATTTACAGAGAGAAAATGAAGAAACAAGAGGGCCAAATATTTATTTACACCTTGGCAGTATAAAGGAGTCATAAGTGGATATAAATCTAAAAGAATCCTGTGGAGTTGGGGATGAGATCACTGGATCCCCCCACAGCCTTATTTTGAACCCATATAATTTTTTTTTTGTCTAGGGCTGAGGGATTTGGAAGATAAGGTCCTGTTCCCTGCCTGCATGATATTAGTAACAATCCAGAATATAACGCAAATGAAATATCTAAAATTAAAAACAGCTCCACTCTTAAACACATTTTGAGACAAACTGTTTTTCAGAAGTCCAAATTAAGAAGCAGTTGTTTAATATTTATGTAACTTTTGCCAGACAGAGCTGGCAGCAGCAAAGGGCTATATCATTCTATCATTATCTATAATCATATAAAGATCATCTATAATTATATCATTCTTTATCAATGATACAACATGAATCTGACTCGAGCCCCCACCCACTCACCTGGGAAATCACACACTATCCTCTGGGTGCCCCCAAAAGGCAATACTTCCCCTCTCACAAGCAAGAGTCTGAATGTAGAAAGTAAATCTTTTAATAAAAGGAAGGAATTAACACAGCACTGGCTTGGGAAAACAGTGCAAACAGAATTTATGAACACAATGAGCTGAATCTCCCCCCGCCTCCGAGAGTACATGGGGTATGTTCTTTGCATCTCCCTTCTCGCTTTCCCCTGTTGCACAGACAGTCATAGCATTCACCTCTGGGTTGGGGCTCAGCCATTCCCCTTCTGCAGGTTCTTGCCAGACATGGGCTTGACCAGTTCCTCTCCGCTGCTGCCTCTTGCCACATCCAGGCCTTGCCCTCCCACTGTCTGCAGGCACCTGCCATCCATTGGCACCGACCACTAGTGGCTCCTCTCTGCTGGTTGCCAGTTAAGGTTTCCCAATAACGTCAGTGATTTCAGCTCTTAATGAATTGCAGCTTTCAGCTCATGGAAAAACCTTCTGCTGACGGAGAAGCAATGTCCCTGCTTTTAACAAAACAAAAGATTCCAAGAGGAATAATTAATTCTACCTTTAACAGTGGAAGGAGATAGTCAAATGAGTCCTGAGGGTAACCCTTTGCCAGGACTAGTGCAAGCTCAACAGGGGACTTCTCAACCCCTCCATGCTGCCCTTACAATGCTCAAGAATCCGTCTGCCACCCTGGTTGAGCTCTGTTTAGATGAGAATGAATTTTTCATCAGAACAGGCTAACCACAGTTCTGCTGCCATTTGTTCATACAATCGAAGGACATTTCATTACCCCTGCAGTTAACACAAAAGTGATTTTTAACCCAATACCAGCCATATTAGCCATTTCCCATCAAGCTCAGCACCTAGTTGTGCTTATTCCGATACAGTGAAATCATGGTAATTACTTAATTGTACTCATGCAAATACACAGCCCATGCAACTAAAGTGCCCCCCTTTCAGCTGACTGAGCAGGGGGAGTGCCACTCAGACACTTACATTTATATAAAAAATCATTCCCTGACTAACCTCAAAATGAATCCCTGTCCAACCACTGAATTTTTTGACACTAATCTCCAAGTACCCCAATCAACCTATAACACTTTGGAACACTCTATTTGTTCTTTGTTTATACAAATCTATAAAAAACTTAAAGCATTTCAAGCCAAGCGCTATTGGAGTGTTTGTGTTTATTTCCCACTGTGTTACACTGCAGTGCACCCTATGCCTGTTTTTCCATCTTGCCTAATTCCTTTGCTTTCTTCCCAGACACATCAGAAAAATCACATGGGTTCAAAATAAGACCAGGGCAGAACCCAGATATCTCATTCTCAACTCCACAGGATTCTATTTGTTCCCTTCATTATATCCAGGGTGGGCGGAGAGCTGCAGAATTTCATCAGAGGAAGAACAGTGTTAAGGTATGTGTAAGATTTTGGATTTTAAGCTTATTGCTATTTGATCTGTCTTCACTAACAAAAAACTAGAAAGAAATAGGATCTTAGAATGAGATTTGTGAGGTCTTCCTGCAAAAGAAAACAGCCTCTGTAAACTTCAGAGTAATGGAAGCTGCAGTGATTCGCTAGGCTTCATAGCTGCAAAGGTACTCTCTATATTTAAGGTGTAGTTACTAGAGATGAGCTTTCCAATTTAAAATAGAAACTAGAACTGGTTAAATTATTCATTGCAAATAAATATCTGGTAAATTTTGATGTTTTTGTTAAATAAATACTCTATTCAAATGTTTAAATTATTTGACCAGCTTGATTATTAACCAAATCTTCACTCAGCTCTCCACATCAAACCTGAACCTGTTTGTGTGGTTTGAAAACAAATACTTTTCTTGAATGGTTTTTCTTTACATTTTTGACCATCTCTCTTTTTCTGTTTTCAACTGTAAGTGAAAATGTTGAAACAATGTGTGACTGGACGATCATGTTTCCAACACATCCAAAAGCAAGACACACTGAGATCTTGCAGGAAATCCAAAACCATGTTCCAGATCAAAGAAGTTTGCGTAAGCATTGTTGGACCTGATCCAAAACCCACTGAAACCAAAGGAAGTCTTCAGTGGGCTTTGAATCAGGCCCTATCTGAGCCAAACCAAACACCCAAAACTTCTGAGGTTCATTCTCTAGCAGCACAGAATCAGGCTTTCCACAGTAGCTCTCTTCTCAGAGGATATGCCCATCTGAAAAACCTTTTTGGCTTCCACAGCAATCTTATTTTACTCTAAAGAGACTCTGTCATCCTCTCCATGGCCAACATGTCTGGTCTGCCTTGGTGTTGACCAGCAGGCAGCTATTTTCTACTGGTTCAAGCCCTGAGAAAGAGAGAAAAGAAGTAAAGAAAAGAAAAGAAGCAAGGAGGGGAGGGAAACCAAAGGTCTGCATGAGTTTGACTTTATTGACAGTGAAACAAAATGTTGAAGATAAGAGCATGCTTAAAAACTAACACAAGTACAATATTAAGTTGGTTTGTCTTCAGAATCTTTGTAGACTATTAGTTCTGGGCCTGATCTAGAACGCACTGACATCAGTGGAAAGACTCCCATTGACCTCAGTGGGCTTTTGATCAGGCCCTTTGTCAAAGGAAAAAGTGGGATATTTTTCTCTGGCAAATCAACAATTGAATGTGAAGAATATGGAGGGAAGACATTTTTAAATTGCTTTTATATTAGTGTGAGGAGTCTCGGTAACAAGCCAGAAAGAGTGGAAATTCTCATGGATGAGAAGAAATTTGAAATAATTGGCATTACTGAAACCAGGTCAGACAACTGACATGACTGTAATGTTAAAGGCATTGGTTAAAGCCTGTCTGGGAAAGATAGAGTGGGTAAAAGAGGCTGGGAGAGTTAATAATCTATATTAAAGACACCATTACTTTTTTCAGATGTATTGATAACTCTGAACTAGAGGGTCTTAAATGCATATGGCTCAATGAGTTAACTAATAAACCCCAGGACGGGGGTGCTTGTGTGATCTATTGCAGACCAATGAATCAAACCACAGAATAGGATGATCAGAGAACAGAGACCTCCTTAGCACTGGTCTGTAAAGTGTGGAAAGACAAAATTATGTTGTCACTGGGAGCCTTCAATTTATGAGTCGTGCTCCAGGCCTCATGCAACCAGTTGTAAAACATTATTTGAGTTTCAATTAATTTTATAACACAAAAGATGGTGCATCCAACATGAAGTAACTATTTTGGACCTCATTAGAATGGATAAAGATGAATTAATCACTGGACTTGAAGTTAGTGGTTGCCTCGGGACCAGTGATCATGATCTGATTACATGCAATATGGGTAAACAAAGGACAGACCCAGCCAGTAATATATACACTTGGCACTTCAGAAGGGCTGATTTCCCAAAGCTGGGGAAAGTTATGAGTCAAATTGACTGGGAGGAAAAATTTAGACAGAAAAATGTGACTAAAAATAACGGTAAATAATGTGGAAGACAGACAGTCATACAGTGTGCTCTGGATAGCTTGGCAATCTGGACCCATTCAAACAAAATGAGTTTTAATACAGCCAAATGCAATGTTATATATTTCGGAACAAGGAATGCAGACTGCATGTTCAAATGGTGGGTTATATCCTGGAAAGCAGTGACTGAGAAGGATTTAGGGATCATAGCCCTTTTTGCTACAGCATGACCTTGGGAGGTCATGTTCAGTTGCTTGTCCACTAATGCCCTAACTAGAAGATCTAATAGTCCCTTCTGGCCTTAAGTTCTATAAATCTATGAATGTTTGTGCTGGTTATCAGAGAAGCCTATTTATTTTTTTTTTTCAAGTTTGATATCTATGCTTTTATCCAGCTTTCTTTTTAAAAATTGGAAGAAGAATCTAAAATGTATGTTAGACACTGTCAGCATTTCTTTTTTCATTCATTTTAAATCATGATGTTTTTCTCCTCTAGAGCATCTGTGCTCACCTGCCAAAAAGTGCTACAGTAGTACACAGATACCTGCCTATAAAACAGATGTGTAAGTGCAGAAAAAAACATCTTGCGGGTCTTGAGATCCAGCCAATATTACAAGATTTTTACAGAAGGAATGATAAAAGAAGTGTGAGTTTGTCTATTAACACTGAATTTTCCCAACATATCACAAATACAGAAACACCTAAGATAAAGAACTTTAGCTGATCCACTTT
Organism: Mesoclemmys tuberculata; assembly: GCA_007922155.1. Lineage (NCBI taxonomy): Eukaryota > Metazoa > Chordata > Testudines > Chelidae > Mesoclemmys > Mesoclemmys tuberculata. The sequence goes on along the minus strand of ML675620.1, from coordinate 32,154,701 downwards.
AAAGGTATATTTACTTGTGTCTGCATTTATACATTGCATTTGTGGAAGAAGGTAATTCAGTTTTGTAAAATATTAACTATGTGCCTAGGCCCAGTCCTGCAGCCTTTATTTATGCAAGCAGAGGTTGCTCATGTGTGTACTCCCTTTATCTTCCGTGTGATGAATTATTATATATGGACTACACATGTAAGGCATGCAGAATGGCACCCAAGAGGGAAAATCTGCATTAAAGCCATTTTTCCAAACCAAACCAAGAAGCTGAGAAGCTTATTGTATCACTTACATTACATAAAGTAGTGTGTGAAGCTGTTTATGGACTTTCTTCTCCCTTCTGTTGCTTATTCTACTTGCTTGTTTGAGGGCTCTTCAACATGTCCCAATTCCTTTCCTCACTCATTTTGCATCTTTCGTCCCTTCTCTTATGCTCCCTTCTGTCTAGGATAATGAGGATTGAAAGACAAATTCACTTCAGCTTATTCCATTAGTTTCACCTGAAGTGATCTGCATCCAGCATAAGGTGAGGCTTTTGGTATCTCATTTTGTCAATCTGGCATTTTTTACCAGCTAAGAATTTACTTTTAAAATCAGTCAGTTTAGTGCTACTATCCACTGGTCACCTCAGAACAGAAGAACACTTTTTCAGAACAGGGGACTCAGTTCTTCCACCTTTTAATATCCAAGGCATGTTGCTGACAAGGAAGGAAATCACAAGGTACCATATGTTTCATAACACAGCACTCACCATTTGGTAACCACTTGGTGTTCTTATACCTGTAATTTACAAGTTTTTAATGGCAGCCATTTGAGAAACCGGTCCACAGGTTTCCACATGAAATCAAAGGGTAGGAAATGGTCAGGGCTTCGGTGAGGTTGCATATGATTCAGAAAAACAACCAGATTTGACTGGTAGGGGTGGGAATGGTGAGATAAGAGAATCAGACCCACCAAGACTTCAGAGAAATCCTTTCGGCCTGATTCTGCAAGGTGCCAAGTGCCCTCCACTCCCATCGACCATTCATTAGGAGCTTAAAGTGCTCAGTACATCACCGGTTTAGGTCTTTTGTGGGAAGGGCCAGAAAGACAAAAAATAGAGTCGATAAAAAACCTTATTTCAGGATATGTCTCCATAGCAACGAGGCACCGCAGCTGGCCCATGCCAGCCAGCTCCGGCTGAAGAGCTGTTTCATTGCTGTGTAGATTTCCAGGTCTGGGCTGGTGTGGAAGGGTCACAGATTGCAGGCTCCAGCTAAAGCTTGGCAGTCCACACAGTCCTGCAGCCTGAGCCCCATGAGACTGAGTTGACTGGGATGGGCCAGCCACGGGTTTTTCTTTGCTATGTAGACATACCCCAAAAGGCATGAGCCAGGCTAAAATCACAACCTTTCCCACAGGATCAGTAGAGAAACAACTTTACTAGGCCCATAGTTTAGTAGGCATGTAGGAGTTTCATTACCAGTGGGTAATCAGGAATCCCTTCTCTCATTGCTTATTCCAAGTCTGGAAGTAGAAAGACTACGTCTGATGACATGAGACTGCACAGAATGTCTTTAGTTAGAAACCTGTGGGAGTTTTGCCATTGATTTCAATGGGAGTAGGATCATGCTCTTAGTATCTGAGGCAGAGAGGAGTCCATGATCTTGTTTGAGACCAGCAGCTGGAATAAAGAATCTCCTTCATATTTACTGTAAAAGAGTCCTGCCTCATCTCTATTGTGAGGAACATTACAGCTGCCAGGCAGAATAATCTCCTTCAGTTATGCAGTGAGAACTCTTATGTTTATTCTCTATTGCCCATAGACCCAGCCAGTTATTTCTTATGCTTTCATGCATATTCTTTAAGGCATGATATATAATAATTTGGGATCACTGATCAAGACTCAACCATTAGAGTGCCTGCTAACTTCAGAAACATTAGACAATAGGTGTTGTGCAACTTCAGTTGTATGAAAGGAATAACAGAAGGGGAACAATGGGCAGTACATTTTTATAAGAACTTGTCAGACTTCAGGTTTGCTCTTGGAAGTCAATTGTTACAGAGCTGTAATAAACTCTTATCTGGCAGAACTAATAGGAGTCATATTTCAGTTTTCCTTCTGCCAACTTCTATTGTACACAGGACCAGAGGGGGGATCGAATTTTGTTCTTGAAAGTTTTTGGTCAGGAGGTTCTCCATTACATTAAATATGTATTTTTATGAAAGCACTTCATTGGAAAGAAGGGTGGCCATGATATTGGGCCTTAAGAATGAGGAAGGGGAGATTATAGCAATAAGAAATTGCTTTAAACTTTCTTTCCCTATCCTAAAACACAAATACCACCTTCACCCTTCCATTTTCTGAGGGGTTCCTCACTTTGTGGGGATGACAGGTGAGCAACATAAGTCACAGTTCTCCCCCAGGATCCATTTGTGTTTTTTCAACATGAACCACAGACCCCCTTCCAGCATAGGGAGCTAGAATCCTAGGGTATGTCTATACTGCTGGCTGCAAAACCGCTGCCGCCATATCCATCTTTCTGGATCAATTGAGCGGTCAGTGTAGACCTGCTCAATCAATCAGGAAGTCGACTGAGTAAAACCACCCCTTCAAGTAGCGTAGCACTGCGTTGGCGGCAGTTCCCATTGCTGCTATTTAGTGAAGATGGCACGCAGAAGGGAAGCACAGCAGTTGATGGGAGTTATGCAAGCTACTCTGCATGGTTTGCGTAACCCCCGTCAACTGCCACCAAATCTCCAGGTAAGTGTAGACCCAGGCTTTACGCTGCTAATTTTACTGCCATTAGACGCCCTATGCAATAGAGCAAACAAAGTAATTAAGCCTTCACCCTTTATTTCTTATATATTAATCTGAAATCCCGTTTCATGCACATACTGTATCCCTTCATTTTATAGCCCAACTATTTCTGCTTTGATCTTTAACTAGTTTCTTCCTTGACCATTTGTAGATGTATCACCAGCTTTAAACAGTCCCATTTTGTAAACTGGACTGTTCTGCAGAAGAGCCTCTTTCACTGGACACCTATTTTCTTGGTGACATCTCCTCCTCCATGCTGACCACTCACTGCATAACATGCAAACATTGTAAACAGTGTGTAAACCGAATACAAAGGCTTGTTCTACCAAGGTTCTATATCGATGTGTTTAAAGATATTAGGACAGATCCAGAAGTTTAAGAGGTTGTGGCCAGTTGCCAAGACCTTGTTGCCACAGATAGTCACTGCAAATTATTGCAGCCCTCAGACCACTTTGAATTGTGCTGTAGGTTTGGCTTGGCCAGATCAGACCAAGATTGTGGGGAGTATACATTGGATAAAAGCCATCTTGGCCCAAGAGGTCCTGGCACATCCCAGGAAGGGGCTTGTGCAACTATTTATACAACCTCATTGTTAATTGTGTTCATTCAAGCTTTAGTTTTAATATTGTCTTCCTCGTCTCCAAGCCCATAACCTCTGTACCATCTCCATTTCTCTTTCACCTTTGTCCCTTGCTTTGCTAAAGGGTGCTGTTTCTTCCTCTAACAACACAATCTATTGTTTATTCCTTTATTATTTCCTGCCTGGACTACTGTCATCTCCTTCACTCTGGCCTCCTAACAGCAATCTCAGTCCACACCAGGCTACCCAAAACTGCTGCCAAACTCATTTTCCTACCCTAGTATTCTGAGTACATCATTCCCCCTTAAGAGCTCATGAACTGGTTTCACATGACCACCGTCTGCATCAGTTTCACACTCCTTGTCCTTGTTTTCTAGGTTCTGTTGAGCTCTGTCTCTAACAACATCTTATCATGAGTCACGTGCCACTCTACTATCTGAAACCAGAGCTCTGCCATTTCCACTCCCTGTATGTCACCCCTGTTTACTTCTCCCATAAATAACACCCATGCTGCCCCCTATGGGTTGGGAATGTTTCCCTGATCTAGTTACTAAAACAAATAATATAACATAATATTTATAGCATGTACTTATATAATGGCTTTCATGAGTATCTCAAAGAGCATGAGTTCAAATGTTCAAGCAACATCTCTTTCCTCCTTCATATTTCTCCTCAAAACCTATTGATGCGGACACAGTAGTAAATGAGGACAGGCACATGCATGGAGTTAAGCAGTAACTTTTATTAAACTTAACACAGGGGAGGGGTGCTACCTATCCATCACCCATACTCCCCCATAGCAGGGATTTAATTAATTCCAGTAGAGGGGTTACAGGGCTCCTTACTATATAATCCATAACTAGTGCCAAGGTTACAGGGGTCGTTACCGTATAACCCATAATGCAGGGTAAATGCTCATCAGCTTACACCCCAGTGCTCAGCATTCTCTGAGTCCTAGCACCTTCCCCCCACCAGGGGGGACAGAGGATGCAGCAGGGTGGGGATCTAGGTCCACAAGTTCTGATCTCAGTTTGTGAAGGCCACAAGATCTCACCCCATCACATGAGTCTAAGGATCATTACCAAAATCCAAAGTCTTTTACCTCTGGGAACCATTCATTTTATTTTCTTAACTGCACTGGAAATTGGCCACAGGAGGTGTCAGCAATGAGCTTAGTTGCTTCCCATCCAACTATGCTACCTGGTTTTGAAACACTTGCCCAATCCATGCCAGCATATGTCATAGCCATATGTCAGCACCTCCCTCTGACAGATATATCCCTGAAAACTTCCAGCCGATTGTAATAGAGGTTCCTATGCTATATCACTGACCCCCCTTTTTCCAGGAATATCTTGGTGGCCCCCCCTTATTTAATTTCTTTTCTAGCCTTGACCAGGGCTACACCACTTTGGGCCCCAGGGCCCCAGTCACTTCCCCGTGAGGCTCTAGCCTCCCCCACATTGAGCAAAGATGGTGGGGCGAAGTCAGCATGCAATCCCACCCTAAATGGGCTCCTGCTCCAAGAGTGGGCAGAATTGTCATGCTATCTAGAGTGGCTCACAAACATGAGTGCCTGTCTCAGAGCACACTGTCAGAAGACAAGGGCAGACACCCCACACTGGTGGTATGTTCTATAATTAGATTTCACTAAGCTAGTAACAAATGTGAACTTTTGGATCATTATACCAGTCTTACCATGGAGTCACAGTCAATTCCCTTAGCCTTTCCAGTCTATCTTGCTAACCAGACAAACTGGACTTTGTGATAAAAGATTACTTAAACCAAAAATCACACCACATCAGGTTTCTCCCACTTCCAAGACTTTAGATCAATTGATACTCCAGATCTTACACCAAAGACAATGCTGGCAGCCAATTCTGTAGTAAACTAACTAAAGATTTCTTAGCTGAGAAAAAAAAGAATGAGAATTATTGAGAGGTGAAAGCAGGTAAAATATAATAAGAGGAAAATCACAGTTTGTAACTTCAAATGGTGGCAGTGATGTAATACATTTGCCAGTTTTCCAAAAGTCTTTTAGGACAACACAGAATAACTCTGGGGGTCTCCATCTTCTCATTCAATTATTCTGCCCTGTTACAATGCAAACAATCCAGCGATGATGGATCATTTCTTGAATCCATATTATAGCTCCTTTACACAGTAAGCAAGCTGACAGTGTCTTTACCCATGTGAGCTTTTCCTTTGATGATGGTGAGTGAGGGATGCACTTAGAATTTTGACCTCTGACCAGCTACATAATGGCCATCTGCTTTGGAATTAACATTTTCTGTTAAGGTCCTTAAGTCCTTCATTAGCATGTCACAAGATTTCTTTGATGAGTAATTTAGTAACAAGGGTATTTACCATGTAAATGTTTGCTATTACATTATGAGAGAAGCGGATATGTGAAAACAATACATGTAACGTCCCATTAGTTTTCTGAAGTTTAGACACCAAAAACACTTATACCATTACAGTTGCTTTGGTCTAATACACAAGTGAATTGGCCTGAATTGCATGACCTGGTCAGCCAGCATCACAAGCCCCATGCTAGGGGGACAAAAGTATGACTCCCTCAGTAGGGCAGAACTCCCTTCCTGCCACTGGGGCAGACTCTGGCACCAAAAGAGGCTCCATCTACATGGCCCCTGTGCTGGGCTAAATCCTGAGATGTAGGGAATGCTGACCAATTAGCACCCCTTCTCCCAACTGGCCAGTCAGTGCCAGAGACTTTCACGGGGAGGACTACCTATTGTCCTTGGTGACTGTCTTCACCCCTTGCTACTGGGACTGTTCCCCTTTCACTGCTGGTCCCATCAAGTTCCCCCACCAGTTCATGAGGATGTGTGGCATTTGTTTGCCTCAATTCCTCACACAATGATCCTCTAATTAATTCCCTTTAGGCAACACATTTTAAAAATGTAATTATAAGAAAACAATCAAACACTAACAACTAAAATGAGACCTCAGGTACCTACGAAGTGACCTTAGCCATAACCACATTCTGTGAAGTCCTTTCTTCCTCGTTCCATTCTCCTGGGCTTTTGTTATTTACCCCACCTAAAGTGCACAGTCTGCACGTTTTGGTGCAACACTATACATAAACTGCCATATACACTTATGATGTTATATACAAATGATCAATAAATTGTAATACCAAAATTTAGACAAATCAATGCAGTGGAACAGATTGCCCTTGGATCATCTTTCTTGGGTGCCATATTTAGGGGACTGAGCCCTACATATTTATTAAAATGCTTAGTTTTATAAAATGGGAATTTAAGGTTAGATTCTGTTTTAGTCACACCAGTACAGCCCTATTCAGGCCAGTGAGGACTGAATTAGTATAGTGAGGGATAGAATTTGAACTGATCTGAAATATTTCATTCAAATATTTATTTAGAATCACCTGACAATGTCAATCCTATGCTTTCTATAGCTTAGGTGCATGTTAATATGGAAAATGGTTTACTCATGTTATAAATCAATCTAAGCAGGATGTTGTACATTTGAGGCCAAATCTAGGATGCACTGAAGTCAACGGGAGTTTTCCAATTAAGTTACTGGGACCAGGATTTCCCCCATAACAAGAGTTCCACATATAGCATTTGTGTAGACTATGCCCCTAGATATGTTTGTTTGCTTATGGTTCCTAATAGCTATACTCTTTACACTTACTTAATATAAGCTACCACTAACTGAGTTAAAATTTACCATGAAATTATCTAGTTTTATTGCTCATAATTTTTCTATTATTTCCGAATTGGCAACATGGAGAGAAGGCTATGTGTGAATGACCAACCATCCCATGCCAGTTTTTCACACAGTGAAATATTTGCCAGCTTTGCAAACCAGACTCTGCATTTGTGTTGTGCCAGTGTAAATCGGGGTGATTCCATCACTTCATTGTTTCGAGTCTGAAAATTGTTGATTTTCCAAAATGTATTTAATCCGTTTGTGTGAGCAGTGATCTTATTCATAGCAAGATGGCCAATGGAAATAGTAGTACTTGCTTGACAATGGAAAACACTGTATGACAACTCAGTGTTGAGTATTACAATGAAACTTTTTAAAGCAATCCCCAGAGCACTTACCCAAAATCAGTTGTCTAAAAATCTTATATACCTAAAGGTCAAACAAATATGTACTAAAAACCGTGGGATGACTGAAAGAGATTGCATTGGACAAGGAGTTGCCTGTTGAAGGTAGTACTTGGTTTTGTTTTATGATTGGTTATTGAACATAGTTCAGTTCCCGGAGAAGATCATTTTGGAGTTTCATTCTACAGAATCCTTTCAAAGCAACATGACACGATAGGTATGTCTACACTGCAATTAAAAACCCACAGCTGGCCCGTGCCAGCTGACTCAGCTTAGGGGCTCGGGAACTGCAGTGCGGATGTTTGGGCTTGGGCTGGAGCCCAGGTTTTACAGCTCTGTGAGGTGGGAGGGTCCCCTTAGCCTGAGACCTGTGAGCCTGAGTCAATTGGCACGGGCCAGCCGCATGTGTCTCATTGCAGTGTAGACATACATATGGGTGAAATCCTGAGTCCATTGAAGACAATAGGTGCTTTGCCACTGATTTCAATGGAGCCAGGATTTCACCCTATATGTCCCTACAAGTTATATGATGCAAAAAACCATCCAGTGAAAATGTTTCAGGCCATTTCCTGCCTATTTCAGATCGTTTGCAGTAGCATTTGCTTGCTCAGACATGTTTTTGTTGTTCCTCGATTAAAAAAGTGATGATCGGATGAAGATAAGGTTGGTGATAAAGGTGTTTTGACAATGTCAGAACAGCATGGGAGAAACCAGCCTTTCCTGGCTGAAACCCACTACCTGTGGAAGGGCTTCTACAGTGCTTGTTACCTATAGGGAACCTCTGACAGAGCCACTTTTCTCCTCTTGTTTGCGTTTGGAACATAGTAACCTATAGTGTGTCCAACAGGAATCAGCATTCAAACTGGTGTATGATTTGTGTGTTTGTGTGTACACACACAGTTATAGTCATAACAGCAGGTGATCTGCATAGGTATATGTAAAAAAATCCTAATACAAAATCTCAGCTATGAAATTTTAGTGTAGGGCCTGTTTTATTTCTTGAGTAACTGTGAGTATGGGGGCGTTTTCCATGGCTGTATTTCTGTGGGTTCAGCAGCAAACATAGCACAGGATCTGTGCACAGGCGTCCAGCTCTATAGATTTCAGGCATCATTCACAAGCTACGCTGATCCTAAAAAAAGCCACATAGCTCTGTCTTATCCTGCATTCACACTGACACAAAGAGAAGTTTGTTATCTTGCAGACTATTTGGGAAGTTTTTGTTAGAGGACTGCAGTATCAAGAAACAGATTTTATAGAAATGAGACAGGGACAGTTGTGAGAACAGAAGTTCTCCTGTCTTCGGTGGCCATGTCATTGTTTTCTGAGAGCCCTGCAAGTATCTTGTTCACAACAGGTTAAATACCATTTGCATGAATCTGCACTAAAAATGTTCTATTTTAAGTTGTAATCTTGAAAAAGAATTTGTGCCTCACAGGGCAGAAACATGTTGTGGAAAAATTTTACATTTGACTGGAATAACAACATGTTTCACTTTAAAGTTATAACCCACCTTGGGTATTCATTTGCCTGGTCCACACTGGAGCTAGTTGATAAACTGTCAAAAATATGGCTATTGCCAATGTTGTCACATGTGCTGTAAGCTATCCCATTGGTAGACCACACTTGCAGATATTCATTGTGTCTCATGAGACAGCTCAGATATCTAAAAACACCTGGAGAATATTTAGTCTACTTGGGCTATGCTTCTGGGTAACATTATAAAATGAGGAGCTATTATATGGTGCTGAAGCCAGCTTGCTATATTGCTTTCAAATTGGTTTTGTATGCACAAATAACCATGGAACTAGTGTATGTTTCTCATTAATCTCTCCTAAATTAAAAGAAGACTGTGAAGTTAGTTTTATTTTTTCATCACTGCAGTAATGAACATTTGCAAATAGATAATGGCCGCAGTATTACATATTTAATTGCCAGTTTCAGATGTTTACAATTCAAAGTCAGTGGAGACAGTTTCTCTTATTTTCTCCTTCTTTTTTTAGTATAAGTAATCAAAACCAGATGATAATGTGGAGAGTAGGTTAAACTAAACAAGCCTAGTGGGAAAGCTGAATAAATTATATGGCATCCACAGGGAAACTAACTGAAATTCCTTGAGGCACCACTGTTTATGGGGCTAAAGTACCTGCTTCGTCTTTTGGCAGCAAATATTTCATGAAGATAAATCCCATAGAAGCAGACCTCTTCTTCTTGAGTAATGGATTAGTTTATACATTACTGGGGCTTTAATGAATGATAGACACTTGATTTGGCATAATAGACTCTGTACACAGAAATATTTTACCCAAATAAACTATGTTAAGAGAACTAGCTCACATGAAAATTAACAGAGAAGAATTTGACAAATTTCAGTTTTAAAATTCCTTTTATAAGAATTTTAAAAAAAATAGGGAAATATAGTGCAAAATTGGATCCATAGCTGAATTTAAATTGGATATAATTTCTTTTGAAAAAAGTTTTATAAAGTTTCTAATATAGTTCTTTGAAATTATTTTAATTAGTTCATTCTAGACACACACACACACACACACACACTTCATGTGATATTTAAGAAAATAAATACGTTTCTTTTCCAATTTTTCCCAGATACTGAAAGACAAAGAGCAATTTGGAAATCCAAAACTGGGATTTATGATTTTTTATTTTTCAATTTATTCACCCTGTGGAAAGAATAATAACTTGAAATCAGGCTTGAAATAGCTCTGAAGTATTTGGCACTAAATAGCTCTAAAAACATATGGAAACCATAGCTATTGCCATTGTCAGAGTCAAACATTCTTGGTAAATCTTTCTAATAAACAATCAATGAACCTTTTATTTCACTTGTATGATGTAATATCTTTTAGTACTTTTATTTGCAAAATATATCTAATCACTTAAGTATTATCATGAACAAAATATTTCCTACTTACGAGCTCCTCAGTGTTAGCGAAAACATCTGGAACTTTGTTTTACAGAAAATGAAAAAAAGTTACCCAGTTGTGCCAACATTAAAAAAAAAAGACAGCAAAATTCAGGAGAATAATGGGGTCTTGTGTTCATTTGAAGTGTTCTAAGAGAGGTGATAGATAACATAATGAAGGCTTCATTTAACCACCGATAACAGGCCATTAATTTAACAATGTAGGTGCTCTTAGAGAAAATGGAATATAATGAACTTTAAAGAGACCTGTTTGAGGGTAAGTATGTTTTCAATAATATCTTTTATCAATTATAAAACTGTGCATAACAGAAACTGCAAATATTGGAGGCTATTTCACAGCATGTAATTGATTGCATGCACAGAAACCCCGACAACTCATCAGAATGGATAACTGCACACACTAAATAAGACAGACAAAGCCAGGGATGGAACTAATTTCCTCAAGGTTGTCAGGTCACTGCTCTTTCATTTAAGAAATCTGGATTGGACCACAATTGTGCTCATACACAAAAGAAGGCTTCGGGTCAGGCCATTTCCCCCCTTATTTAAATGTATAATGTTACACTGAATGGCTTTTGACTCCAATGGGTTTGTATCAGGCACCAGTTTGCTATTGTTCAATAACCTGCTGTGATTATGCAGTGAAGATCCTGGTGCAGCTCTGAGTCATTACTGAACCAGTGCCTCACTGAGGCACTGAGGACCCTGGGTGAAATCCTGACCCTAGTGAAGTCAATGGCAAATTCCCATTAATTTCACTGAGGCCAGGATTTCACCCTCTGTGTTGCTGTCTTTAAGGTGTGACATAAAAACAAGACTATTGAGAGGCAAAGCTTTGAGTGAGCTCTGCACTGCCACCACTCCAAAGGGAAGGCTTCTGAGGCTCTTACAAAGGTGAACAACTCTCCTGGCTTCTGTTTCTGACCCTCTGTGGCAGTGGCAGTCCATTGTTAAGGGTTTGAGAACACGGCTGAATCAACATTACTTTCAGATTTGCCTTAATTACTTTGTAAAATATTCAGTCAGGTCTATTGACTTTTGTCAGTCTGCTTAAATTGCCCCTGTAATTTCATTTGGACACAACATTATTCGATTTTCTATTTTATGCTAATCTATTTTATGCTGTTGCTTTGGTTCACCTCAGAGGTCAGCTGTATTAATGGGCATAATGACTCCAGTGGGGTTGATCCAGCCTTCAATTACATGGGAGGAATGCTCCTTATGGTCAGTGCAGTGTGTACATGGAACTGGGGACTGAACAAGGTCAGTGTATACATAGGTCAGCCTTTTCAATAATAGGTGCCTAAAACAAAGCTCTTAAATCCATCCTTAGGTACCTAAATAGGTGGCCTGGTTTTCAAGAGTGCTGAGCATACAGCAGCTGCCAGTGAAGTCAGCGTTTTCTGTACAGTATCTCCCATCTCAACAACAGCTCAAGGATAAAAGCATTTTGGAACCAATGAAAAGATGCCAATCAAAAAGGCTGAATAATATTCTTTTAATAATATGTTGAACATTTGAAATAAAATATTCTATGTATAATTTTTCCATTATCTGCCCAGCTGTAGCCACTGTCAATTTCATTTTTCTCCTCAAGTAATACAGCTTTATGACACCAAGCTAAAGCTGGCTATGGAAATTTGCTGGATTCTAAACTCCTCGTTATTATCTGGCAATGAGCTGGAGGGATAAAAGCAACAATGGTAGTGAGCCAAAACTTGAAGTTCTCACTCAGTTTTCATTAGGCAAAATTCCAATTAGCTCCACACCTATGACACTGTATAAATGATCTACAATACTATAAGGATTGATAAAAAGCTAAATTTGGATCCTAAACTAAAGTAATTGAAAGCATCTTTTAAAATAGCATTTGACTGCCTGCAGTTTTATTCCTATATGAATTATGCATCCACACCATTTGCTGGTTGGGAAAGATTTTTATTCCATATTCTGGCAGGCGGGTACGTATAGTACATGTTGAAAAAATTAAATCATGTCATATAATCAAACAGAAACTAAAACTACACATTGTCTTGCTATATTAGAATGTTACAGTGTGAACCTTTTGTTTATATGAAGACATCTCTAAGGTACCAAAACACTTTAATCATCAGCGTCAAAGCAAAGCTACATTTTATTAGTGACTTGTTTAGTTTTCTAGAACATCTGCAAAACCATTTTAATTGGATGCTATAATGCCCAAATGCAAAGTTCACAATGTTTTCTGATTATCCCAACGTATCAGTTCCACTTGGATTCACTTAGAGAAGAAGAATAATGCTAAAACGTTTGTTTTATTGTTCACGTACAATAATGAAAAGAAATATTTGCTTTCTGTTCAGTTGTACTCTTTTGATATAAAACTCCAGTTTATGATAAAATAAAGTAAAATAAACTGTTGACTTGCTTGTGTTTGGCACTTGTGCAGCTCCTGAGAAGTTCTTATCTGCAGTAGATAACGATCATTCAGATCTTTAAGCCTATCTGTAGTCTGGCTCCAAGCAGCTAAGGCCTGATTTTCAGATATGTTGAGCAACCACAGCTCCCGTTAACTTCAGTCAGAATTGTGGGTGCTCAGGAACTCTGAAAATCAGCCCCCACGGAGTTTGAAGGTGGGATTTTCAGGAGAGTTTACCAATGAATAGCTCTTGCTTAGACACCTAAATAGGTAGCTAGAGTGTCACAAGTGCTCAGCCTCCATTTACACATCAAAATGATATGGCCACCTTTCCACAAATACTCAGAAACACCCATTGATAACTGATGCTGAGCTTTTGAAAAACTGGCCTTCTCTATGGACTGGATGCTTACTAAGGCCTGATTCCAAGTCCATTAAAGTCAATGAAAAGACTTCCATTGAATATAGCGGGCTTGGGGTCTAACTGTAGAGATGATATAATTAAGAGTCACATTCTGAAGTCTTTACTCATTTTATATTGAGACTTTTATTCTGACAAAACCCTGATTGTCTTCTATGAAGAATTATTACAAATGTAAAGAATGCTGCCAAATCTAATCAGCTCTAATGAAAAAGGGACATCAGAAAAGTGGAAAACATAGCCAATCTCGTCTTCATTTATGAGTGTATACTTAGATAGTTTCATAACAACAAGAACCTATAAAGTTGTTTGCTCCCAGTATATAATGTTGAGAGGCATGTCTATTAACTATGATTTAGGGAAAAAGAGAAAGAGAATTTTGTCCTCATTTTTGCTAATAATGCTGCTCTCTCTACTTGAAGTGAATCTTTGGGTGTGTGAACACGTATATTCTCCACTAGTAATCATGCCCTCAGCACTTTTGCCTCATAGTAGAGTTTTCTGGCAGTTTACTCAAGCCTTTTGCTATGTATAGCAGTGTTATTCTCTCAGATTCTTTTATAAACCATTTTATATTACTACTTGCAGTGCTATGAAGGCAGGACAAAGCATCAGTAAATATTCTGTAGGGAACATTTCCGTACTACTGTAGGATGGGCTAGATGATATAAAAGGTCACTCTTATCCCTCATTTCTACAATTATGTTAGTACAACCAAACATTACTAAGTCATCCAAGCAGCACCTCTGATTTCTTGTGCTAGTCATTGTTGTCCTTTGCTGTAGTTGAGTGAAAATATATAGCTGACAATTGACTGATATGATATAGCATTTAACCAACATATATGTGAATCAATTTAGCCTAGATTCAGGCATTCTGTTTGTACATAAGTGTCAGAAAGGTATGATCAAATAGGTGTGAGTAAGAAACGCTGGTTAGCAGGGGGCAGAGGGTTCATGCTGAAGAATTGGCAGGAGCTGTGATCTCACCATCAGCTGAGATCAGTTTTCCACCAATGCTGAAGGTGGTGAACAATCTCAGAATTTTATTTTGCTGGCTTCATCTCTTCTCTATCTTCTGTCCATTCTAGGGTGTCCATCACTATAATAGTTTAGGCTGGGATTTTCAAAGGAGTAATAAGACTTTAGGTGCACACATTCCACGGAATTCTATTTGAAGGAACTAGGTGCTCAAATGCCTTGAAATTCAATGGGGTTTGGTCTGTTAGACGCCTTTGAAAACCCCAGCCTAAATTCTTGAAATCTCAAATGGCAATGTTAACCAGAACTGCCTTTCTCTATCTTGGGTTGCTGAGAGACCCTTTCCTCTTGGATTCAGACCTAGCTAGAATGAGCCTGGCCTTTGTCACCTCACTGCATTATTGCACCTCACACTACCACAGGCAATCTTTGAAGGACAGCCAAGAAATTCCAAGTTGTTCTGAATATATCAGCTGCTTTTCGGGGAAAAAAAGGCAAAGATACCTCACTTTACACTGGATGCTAGTTCAAAACCCGATCCAATTCAACAACCTGGCCCCTAACAGTAAAGTGCCAAAGAGAGCTAGCTCCCTCTAGGTATGGCTGCATTGCAGTCAGGCGGCATCCTTACAGCCCATGTAGATAAACCCAAGCTAACTTTGATCTAGCTAGATCAAAGCTTGCTTGAGTACTAATAGCAGTGAAGTCACGGCAGCCGAGGTCACAGCACAGGTTAGTCTCCTGAATACAATTCCACCCAGGACCCTGGGTACATATTCAAGTGGCTAGCCTGTGCTGCCCATAGTTACATTGCTATTGCTTCTCAGAGTAGCTCAGATATGCATGAATGAGCTGCAATCACCTCCCCTTCCCCCCCATGCATAGACAGACCCGTAGAGACTGCCTCTCTGTACTCTCTGCTGTGTTAGCGAGAAGCAACAGGAGACTTCATCTAACAGTCCCTCAGGGCAGTGTTTTGCGGGGACTCGGGCCAGAGCTTTCCAGTGTAAGGGCTAGTCTACACTAGCTGCACTGCTACAGCTCATCTGGTGAAGATGCTCTGTCGATGGGAGAGAGCTCTGCCATTGGCATAAAACCACTTCCATGAGAGGCGGCAGCTGTGCTGGCGGGAGACGCTGCCTTGCCGACATAGCACTGTCCACACCAGCGCTCAGGTTGGTGTAACTTATCCCGCTCATGGGAGTGGCTTATTCACACAAGTTATACCGACATAACCTATAGTGTAGACAAGACCCAGGACTGGCATTATCTCCCACTGGAGATCCAGCTGATTACAAATGCATGTAGTAACAGTGTACCATAAACATCATGTGGTCTGGAGGGTCAGAGGAAATTAAAAAGCAGTGAGTGTTATCTGAGTCTTGATGAAGTTTTCTAAGGGAGTGTCTACATGGACACTTACTGTGCAGCAAGCTGGGGTGCACAGCTGGAGTCATCCTGTTTCCAGAATGATGTAAGAGCTGAAATGGTAAATGCTTCTAGAAGGTAGTGACTCACTTGGTCTCAGGAGAGCTGTCTCATTTCCAGCTATTTATTATACGCAACAGGAGAGTAACAGCTTTGGCATTTGATAGATGTTCCCTTCTTAAAATTGTAACTGGGTCTGAAATTGGCTTCGTTTTTATTCCTTGTTCGGAAGCCCTGCCCCTTTGCCCACTGTTGAATTATCACTACTGCTTTCCTTCCTTTCTTATGAAATCACAATATGTATGAAAACTAGAGCTATACCGTAGACCTTTAAATACAAAATCTTAGGGCATGTTTACGTGAACTGTTACTGCATGGCAAACTGGGGTATAAATCTACAGCGTTCCAGTGTGCAACTGGTTAACTGTCCCTGTGGACCCTGCTGCTGCACACTGACAGTTCCCTAATATCCACTGATGCATTATGTGCACTAACTTCTGCCGGAGCTGATTTGCTCTGTATTAAGGAGCTGCAACTGAATCCCTGATGTCAGTCTGTCCAGGCCACATGAGCTGTGCTTGGAGAATCAAGCCCAGCACTTTTAGCATCAACATGCCATATTACTTCCAAATAGGAACTGCTTGAAAATATAGCAAGGCTATAAAAATAGTCTGTTTGACTAATGAGATCTGATAGGTATGTTTTAGAAACCATGCCCAGTATATCTCTCTCCTGATTCTATGTCTTGTTTACATTTGTGGTGCAGTCAAAGAATGTGAATGGAGTGCTTTCTACATAATATGTCAAATGGAAGGCCATAGGGCAGTACAGATTTGCCAGCTGTTTTTGAAGATCATGAGGGAAAAAACCAGGCAATTATTCTTGCGAGTTCTGTGTTAAAAAATGTACATTTTAAAATCTTTTACGAACATTTGTTTTAATTAAATAATGTTTACACAGGTTGTGAAGAATTATTTTTCAGGAAATTAAACCTCTGTGTCGGTAGTTCCTTTATCTCATTCCTGCCTCTTTCACCTCCCCCCAAACCACCAATAAAGTGCAGAAATTCCCATAAAATATCTGTTATAACCAATAAAATAATGTACTGAATTTAAGACTATTGCTCTAGGAAGTCTGTTTTTTGTCTGTTATACAGTGGGTGGCGAACACCATACTTTCCTCTCTTTAGTGGCAGAAAGATGTCTGGTGGGATAATTCAAGACCAGCAGTTAACTATTTTCTGGAGAATGGCATTGTTTTGACATGGACAGCATTGAAAACATATGGGCTTTCACTTCTCTTGCCTTGTGCTTTCATTTCAAATATATTTATACTTGAAAGCAATAAAACATACTTAGCTTTTAATCCTTTCCTACCTTCTGGCATAGAGCTTTGCTTCCAGATTTTTACACCAATGAAAGCACTTCATTTCAGTATGAAGAGATTTTTTTTCTTAAGTCTCCATCTTCGAAAGGAGCTGTTATGCTCTACTGTGTAAACAGACATTTAGGGAGTTCTGAAGTGGGTAATTTGGTCCAACATATTTTAAAAATCATTTTCGCCTAGCTAGGGATAAATTTTCAGAGAGATACATGGAATTTTAACCAAGTGACTCCCTTTGATTTTAATAGGAGCTGTGCTGCTAACATTTTATACAAATTCACCTCTCTGGGACCATTCTGCACATGCTTAAGAACTTTGTTGAAAAGGGATGGTTGAATTATCAGGGAATAAAGGGTTAAATGATCCCTGTTTATTTGCAGATCATTCTCATGATGTGGAAGAGCTCGTCTTTGAAGTCGTTACGGCTAGTGTGCCATTGAACACACATGAGTGCCTGACAGTCCTTATTTGGGGCCATGATGTTTTTCACTTCAGGTCACATGTGAATGAGATAAGGCTTATCATTAGGTATATACTAAGTAGAATTAGTTTTCTACCCCTACTTCCTTTTTTACAAGAGTGTAGGGTAAAAAAAGGGGTGAGATATGAGCAGAGAATGGACATATCTGAGGAAACATGAAGTTAAACATCATCCTCCTCATGCAGATGAGATGCTTAGGTAATATGCTTCTCTTTCTGCCTTTTGCTAGACAGGAGTTATTTGGGAGCAGTAAAGCATCCATTCAGGAAGGAGTTCATCTGTGCTCCTTGACTTGCTCATTGCTTTTTTTTATCTTGCACAGCCACACATAACATCCCACATTAATGCAGAGCAAGATCATGGCCCCAGTACACCTGCTACATTTTCTTAAGAATTTTTTTATAGTTTTTAAAGTTTCTGTATAGCAGCTGTGGCCAGTTTTCTGAATCCATTGGGTCGGGGTGTATTTTTGTTTGTTTGTTTTAAAAAATTTTTTTGGGGGAACCCCATAATATAGAAGATTGAAGATCCAGGGGAGAAGCTAGCGTATCCACTAGAGCGGGAAAGTGAGACACCCCAGATGGACACACCAAAAAGGCCTCTGAAGGGGCCTGCCCTCGCCTACTGTTAGAATGATAGTTCTCCACTGGGAGTGAGCTGCAAACTAACTTGATGGAGAAAGGTTGCGTGTAGAAAGGGTCACTTAGGACCATTTTTAGAGACTGGTGCTCAAAAATATCAGGTAGCTTGGGTAAACATTCATGCTTCTGGTTGTTTACACAGCCCTGACTTGTGATCTATTAGATGGTCGAATTATCTCCTCCTTGTCTGTCTATCTGCTTGTTTGATCTGTACTTGCTTACCTCTTCATCTTCCCTTGCCACTAGTTAAAACTCTTTCTCACATCAGACAAAAAAAATGATACAGCTGTCAGCTAGAGAACTGGTATTTTCACATTTCAGATAGCCTATTTGTTATCGCTTTGATTTTTTTCCACCACACCCAAGACAGATACTTAGTGTTGTGAGCCTTGTAACACATATATATGTGGTCATACTTTATGTAAGCTACAAAGTTAACACAGTTTCTTTAGCACAGTTCACATTTATATGGCTAGAAACTCATCGTCCTCTTTAAAATAGCGTTATTTCTACCATTTGATTCTGTGAAGATATCCAAGGAGACAAACCCCTATTTTGAAAACTCTGCCCTGGGGACAATGTATGCAATGAACGTCTTATGAAGTGATGCAATATGGCACAGTCTAACTTCCTCACATAAGTGCCTTTGAGCATCTGCCCACTTGCCGTTAACCCAACTCATTGTTGAAATGGGTGGGTCTGCTGTGGAGGAAAGTCCCTTCATCCCAGCAGAAACTTATGTCAGTGAATGTATTAATGTCATTGGCTTACTACACTTGCCATAATGCACATGTGATGTAATAAAATAAGGAGCTTTTAAACACTTTAGAAACTAGTGAGCGCTGATGGCCAGAGCTTGCCTGGCAGTTCTGCAGGGAGCAATGCCTGAGGGCAGGAAGAAGGCAAAGCACAAGCAGCTTTCAGTATATTACTGCATCAGCATGACAAAAACATTTCAATGCTGGGTCAGGATGTATGCTGTGATTAGCTTGTCTTTCTGAACTTCACCGCACAGACTTCTCTCCTCCTGCTGTGTCTTTGGTATACGGGTGGTAAAGAGAAGGAAGGCTGTTTCTCTACTTGCTCCCACCTCTTCCCCCTTTACTATTTGTTGGCAGGAAACTAGGAGGAACCCCAAGGACTACCATCTGTTTGCCAAGCACTCCCTCTCCTATCTCACAAGTGCGCGGCAGCAGAGGGAACACTCCTGTGGTCAGAAGTCTGTTACTGTGCTGTGGATCAGACAGAACATGAGAAGCACCAGTCCAATTCATGACACTTTAAGGGTATGTCTACCCTGAGATAAAACACCCACAGCACCAAGTCTCAGAGAAGTGTAGATGTTTGGGCTTGGGCTGGAGCCTGGGCTGGGAGACCCTTCTCCACTCACAGAGTCTCACAGCTTGGGCTCCAGACTAGCCTGAACATCTACACTGCAATTTTTAGCCCTACAGCCTAAGCCCCAAAAGCCTGAGTCAGTTGACCTGAGCCAGCTGTGGCCATGCCGAGATCTTTCATTGAAGTGCACATGTGCCTTAACAGACTCACCCACAGCTCCAAAGAGTCACATGTAGCTACAGAGCCATAGGGTTTATCACTAAGACAGATGATATTCATCCCATCCTCATCATGCTGACAAAGAGAGAAAGGATGGTCCAGTGGCTAGAACTGTAGTCTAGGATGTAGGAGACCTAGGCTCAAGTATCTGCTCCTCCACAGACTTCCTGAATCAGTTAAGGCCTGATATTTAGGCAGACTCTGCTCGGCATCGCAAGGGCTAAGTGATTTAGACACTGAAGTCCCATTTTCAAAAGTGATTTAGGCATTTTAAGTCTCATTGATTTTATGGGGGTAGTAATTGAGACCATCCAAGTACCTAAGATAGGAAAGTGATGCCAAGCTAAATATTTGGATCTGAATCTGAACTTTCCCAAGGTTTAGTGGCATTTGGGTCTAGGGAGTTTGGTTGGGATCCTTACTAGTTCTAATAGAAACAGATGATCCCAAAACTGGCTGAGTGAGGTAATAACTGCCTCCAGTGGACTATGATGTCAAGGCATTTCCACAATAAGCAGAAATAAATTTAAATTGCTAAGAGTTTGGAAAGCTGTTTGAAAGGTAGATTTATATGCTAATACTTTCAATCTGTCATTAATCAGAAATAGGTTGTTGAACAAAAACAGAGCTGCAATATCAGTCTGGATATCCAATCCAGTTGTAAAAATCAGGTTAAAAGCTCTCAAAGCCAAATTGTGGTAATCTCTATTTCATATTCCTGGAAAAAAGGGTGCTTAGGCAAAGACTTGATCCTGAAGTTTTAGCTGATGGGAAGGGGCTTACCTTCAGCATGCTTATGTTTCTTTTTTGACCAGACTCTCGGGTTTTCCATCATTACATCTCGTTGCCTGTGCAAGAAGCTTTGTTTTCAGAATAAAAGAATCCATTGTCTTACATATACATTCACTGTCAAAAGCAGAGGGATTTACAGATCTTGTTTTACATGTCCCAACCCTTTCCTATAATTATACAACTGCATTTTATAAAGTAAATAAAGGAAAAATCATTACAGGCTTATGACCAATGATGGCAAAACTTCAAAAGATTTAGATGTTCATCTTGGCTAAACCCTAAAATTATGGGTTTTACTGAAGCTTACTGCAAAAGCTTTTATATGCTCCTTATAGGAGCTCCTTTCTGTTTTCCCTCACCTCACTTTTCTGTCCCCTTTTTTCTCTCTCTTCCCAAACTAATCAGAGCCTTCGCCTTTCCCCCAGCTCATTTCTCACTACCTTTCATGCCCCCCAATAAATCTAAGACATTTGTACTTATATGACCATTGGCCTCTCTCCCTTCCCAAAATTATCCCACTCTTTGTTTCTCTCTGTATTGAGCCCCTATCTTTAAGCAGGTTGACATTTTTTTTGTTTAAAACATTGTTTTTCAAGGAAAACTTTTAAGTGAAAAGTTTTGCTTCTTTCATATTTTTCTGGTTTTGAAAATGGAAAATAACTAAATACTGAAATAAAAGAGTTCACTGAAAATATAAAATATTTTTCAGGAGTTTGTGGTGATGATGGTGGTTTTTGTTTGTTTGTGACTCTTTCTGTAAAACTTTTGGATAAAATAGACAATTTTACATTTCTTTTGAGATCTTTTTTGTGGAAAATGCTTCTATTTTTCAGTCAGTTCTACTGACTTCAGTGATATGATACTGTATGTTTCCCTTTCCCATTTGTTAGACCTTTGTCCTTCCTTCTTTCCCATCTCATGACTGATCAGCCCAGATCAGAAGGCGTTGATGGGAGAAAAAATGATGGCAATCAGAGCAGCTCCCCTAGTATGGGGAGAATGCTTGCCACTTTTTACTCAAGTTCGATGCCCAGACAGCAGCAGTTGCCAAGTGTTCTTTTCATCTGTGCTTGAAAGTTACAAAGCCTTCCTTTTCAGGACCTCACAGTATGTCTTTGTCAACTTGAGGCTAGATTCCTATAATTTGCTGTAAATATGTGTAGATGTAAAGCTAGCGCAGAACATGGTGCAGAACATAGTGCCTTATGCAGGAGGTACATTACAACTGTGCTTCATTATTTGTACAGGCTTTCAAAACTTTTCCAAGTGAAACTTAAAGTTTGATTTACAAAGCTCTAAATGGTTTAAATTCTGGCTTCTTTAGAAACTGGTCTTATCTTTAAATAAATGGTGCAATAGCAATCAGCTGTAGTGCTTGAGCGAACAGTCCCTCTCTTTTTCAGATGGAGAAAATACTTTGCTATCATTAAGCCCAATGAAGCTCACTCCTTCGTTCAACAGAAGCCAATTTAAAGACCTTCTGGGTATGCCAGAAGTATTCATCCAGATCTTTCCAGGAGGAGCGGGCTCAACTGAGTAGATCTAGGAAAGAGACTTTCCTTCTAGTACAGGAAATCTTTTGTATCTATCTTTGTGTGTTTTTATAAAAGTGCAAAAATGATTGTGTCCTTTAATTTAATTAGTATGAATTGACAATCTAAAAATAAAATACCACTGTGGAACTCTTATGTCCAGCATTCTTTCTGATCAGCTTTTGTCAGCAGCTGTACTCAGACCTCACACACTGTGGGCTTTCCCTGGAGTGCCCTGTCCTTGCTGATTTTGGAGAAATCCCCCAAGCCACAAGATCTGCAGACACTAAAGTTACCAGATTTATATTGTTACCAATCTACGCATACATTATTGAGAACAGAATTTCACAATTATTTTGAGTTTTCTTTTTGCACTAGGTATGAATAAGACATAGGTAAAGTATTTATCATAAAATGCACAACTAAATGAAAATTATAGCTATCAGAGGGATTACAAGCAAATATGTGGCCTCTTTTTGAATGAAAATGGGTTCCTAGAAAAACATGCAGAAAATTGTGTTTTTGCACTTTGTTTTCAATTTAAATTAGCCGTTTCATAGGAGTTTTGCATAAAATGAAACTTAGAGGTAGAAATTCATGCAAAAATCTTCCTCTGACATGCTCATTAACATGAACATTTTGACATTCACACAGCCTAGGTATAAGCCTTGTAATATCAGAGAAGTAGCACAGATGCTAGCAACCTTTTTAGCTTTAGCACTAACATCTGGAGTATCTGAACTAAGGCTCTAAATGATTAGTAAAACATGGTTAACCAAAAATCCTAAGGGTTTTAAACTTCTTTGGTCTGACTGAGATGCACTTCCCCACATGTAATCTATAGTAATTATAAAAATATAAATTAAAATAAATTTAAAAATTTGTTGAACTTTGTTGTTAACAGAACAAATCTAGCAGATAAGACAATATATAGTTCTCTTTTGCTGCTACTGGTTCTTCTAAAACAGAAAGGTAGACACGATTTTACTTGGATAAAGATAGTTCTTAAAGCCTTATAGGATCTATATTCAAGACTTGTGTCTTGCAAGCACTATCATTACCACACACTATAATTAATGGATTAAACTCTCATCTTATTATCATTGTCATGAAACGATCAGGTTCAAGAAGCTTTCATAAATTTTACAGATGATTTTTCTATGGAAGGCAGCTGTGGGAGGATAATTCTTCATCTAAATATTGTAACTTGCCATGGTTCCCTGACTGACACAATGTACTATAAATAATAAAGTTAGAAATTCGTTACATCTGAAAGTGGTTAAAGCTGTTTACAGGGAAAATGAAGGTGTATGACATTTTACAAAGACTTTTACCATGCAAAAGTTTGAGCAAGTGTCTCACACAATGCATATATCTGTGGAACTCACTGTTACGAGAGATCAGGGAGGTCAACAGCTTTACAGGCTTCAGGGTTGGCATTTTTGTGGATAAAAAGACTATCCACAGGTATAATAATAAGGATTAAAAATACCCCAGAGTTCTTGAAGGGATTTAAACCCTTATGTTTCAGGGCATAAGCCAACTGGTAACTCATGGGGTTAGGA
This sequence comes from Mesoclemmys tuberculata, assembly GCA_007922155.1. NCBI lineage: Eukaryota > Metazoa > Chordata > Testudines > Chelidae > Mesoclemmys > Mesoclemmys tuberculata. The sequence goes on along the minus strand of ML675620.1, from coordinate 32,131,108 downwards.
GGAAAATTTCTCTATGGTCAGGTTATCCCATAACTGCAAGGTTTCTTGCATTTTCTTCTGGAGAACATGGTGCTGCTGTCAGTGACAAAATATTCCCAAATGTACCAAATGTTACAATAAAAATTGACCGATAAGGTAACCACTCTATTGTGCCTGAACCTTTCCATCATAATGAAGAAACCACACAAAAAATGACACCAGCAACTCTGGCTCATTTTAAATGGAAACAGTGTAGGATGCAAAATCGGATGGGATTAATATAAATCTGGATTTCTTCCCAATTTTCCATTTCTGTTGCATCTGTGGGAACCCAGTTGTGTACAATAACATGTGGGCTCAATTTGGTTCCCATGGCATTAAAAAAAACCCGTTGGCTTGAGTGCAGATCAAGTTGTAACAATGTATTTAAAAATACACAGAACAAGCAACCTCACAGAGGAATACTGGAAAATAAGTACTGTTGACACTAGTGTTTCCTCCTCGATATCAGAACACAAACCTGACAGGGAGCAAACATGTTTTGCTGTTTCTGTTTTTATTTGGCCAAATACTAAATGTACAGATGCACGACAAAGGCTGAATATGACTGTAGTTCTGTAAGCTCTATAACTCTGACCAATGCCACATCCAGGCCTGAAGTGCTGGCATCTCTAGCGATGAGCTATCAATCACGCAGCCACGGGACAGAGAAATGATCACAGTGTTAACATTTTGCACTTAATATGTTTTTAAAAACCTCAGCTTCCAGCATATTCTTATTGTTGAATGATAAATCTTTGGAAACAGAGGCACCAAGACATAATAATGCAGTTTGTTAACCCCTTGAGTGCTGCATTCAGACCTATCTTGTGTTTTTCCCCCTCTTCTTTGTAAGGAATCAAAGAGGCAGCAGAACACTCATTGTCCATTCAGAGGCTATAAATGTCCTCTATACATCCAGGATGCAAGCCTTCCTGACATTGCAGAGGATGCCATGCCAGAATCTCAGAAGAGTAAGAGGCAGCTCCATTCAGATTCTTTAACAACAAAATATTTAATCACCATTAAAAAAAGAAGGAAAACAACTTTTAATTCTTCTGTGTAGAAATGGCCCAAATGAGAACCCTGGGTCCGAATCCCTGAATTTGGGTGAAGTTCTAATCTGAATGCCCCTCTATCTATAATAGATCAAACCAGAACTCTGGATCCAACCTCCCACCTTGAACTTGGAGGAAGTTCAGATCCAGATCCAGATTGCAGCCTTATAGGCTTTGGCACAGCTATAATTTTACACCTAAAATGCATAGTTGTGGGCCTAGAAAATCCTAACAGTGCTCTACCTCCCAGTTGAAATAGAAAATTTCCCCTCAACATTTAAAAAAAAGAATAAACAAGTACAATATCGTGTGAGAATGCCACCACAGGAAGCAGCTGAGTTTCACTTGTGATGTGACCACAGGGTGGGGCTGGGGAGGGTGTGGTATGACATGGTTTCTCAGGTACATCCAAAATAGATGAGGCAGGCTCTTCTTCTCTCTGATTCTTTACTCTGTGGTATTTAGCACAAGAGTCAAAGAGTAAAAAGCCTGTAACAACAACTAATGAACTGCAAAATACAGCATGACAGGTAGGAGAAAGGGAAAAAGAGGTTAAGTGCAGACTACAGTGCTAGTCTAGGAGCTAGTCTACATTTAAAATTTATAGCAGCACAGCTGTATGGGTATAGCCATGCTGCTGTGAGAGCATTTGTGTAACCATGTTATGTCAGGAAGACATCATAAAACCATCTAAATGAGCAGCGGTAGCTATGGCAGTGGGGGAGTGTCTCCCGCTAACATAGCCCTGTCCACATAAGCACTTAGGCTGGCAAAATTTATGTTGCTCAGTGGGGTGGTTTTTTCCTAACCCCACGCAACAAACTTTTGCCAGCATAAGTGCTAGTATAGACAAGGCCTTTTAAAAAAGGGTTCCTGCCATCTCAGCTTTTCTTATTCTTATCACTGTGCAATAGCTCTGACTGTATAAGTGAAAGTGATCGGTGCATAGCATCTCAAGGGAATCACAGTCAGTTTTATAAAAAAGGAAGGAGACACTGATCCAGAACATCACTAACTGGCAGCTCTCTATGATGAAGCGGAAGTGATGATGCAGCAAAATGGATGCTTGGGACAAGAAAACGTGAAGGATGTGCCCAACAGAAATAATAGTATGATGTGAAAGCTGGGAGTCTCGTCCTGCAGGCCTTGTGCTGGAAAATGGTCACTGAAGTCAGTGCACTTAACATTGAGTCAGTGGGACTTTGAGCTGAACTGAACCATGAGAACATCATGATGATCTTTAATGCACAGAACATACAAATATGTTAGGAAAACAATCTACTTTTACAAATAAAAAATATCCAATGAGGTAGCTCACGTCTAGGTTTAAAAAGAATCCATGGGATTTACTGATGGTGCTTGCTATAAGGACAAAGAAACCAGTGAGGGTGGAGAAATACATGCATTTTCAAGCTATTTACTGATAACAGAAATAATCTGTTTCTTGTGGGTACTCAAACACCCTTCCATCTGCTGAAAATTTTGAATCAGAGTCTGTATCCAAATTGAATCGGACATTTGCCACATTGGGCACAAAAGAAAGGAATCAAGCCAATCATACTACCTTAGCAAAATGTCCCTGACAAACCCATCAACCCTCTTCTATTCATGACATTCGAGGTGCTGTGTTTCAGTAAATTGGACCAGAGGGGTTTTTAAAGGTTATTTTTTATCTTATTCAAAGCTCATCACTCTTTGATTTCTAGAGATAAAATAAGCAGTTCAGATTATAAAAGCCTTACTGAATCCTAGAGCATCAGAAGGGCAGTGACACATGGGAGGAGTGAAATAATATCCAGTGTTAAAAAAAAAGGGGGGTAAGCACTTATCAGATTTTAAAAACACCAATTTTGGGCATTTTAATATATTTATCAATATATTCTGTGGAAACTCTTAGCTAGAGTTCTACCCTCCAACCTCTCTGACTTTCTTGTCTGTCTTTCCTGTGTAGTTTATATCCTGATATATACCAGTATCTCATTGATTGTAGTCCAGGTTTTATAGTAACCCATTGTTTATAGTCATGGAATTATAGAATTCTGTTGTTTCAGAAATGTCCATTATGCCAAGATCTTCTTCCATTGTCAAGCAATCTAGTTAATCTGTTTTTGCTTTTAAGTGTCCTGCCTCAGTATACAGACATTTAGGGTCTGATCCTCGTTTACACTAAGGTCTCTTAACATTGTTCTGGCACTGCAGAAAGTGGCATAAGAGTGTCTTGTGCTGTGTTGCTCTTTTTAAGAACAATGCATAATACAATAAGATCCTTCTATAAGCTTCAGCCTGCCATAATCTGTTCTTCCCCCTACAGTCTGGAAGTCCGCCTTTCAAAATGGAGGGTGCCATTTGGTTTCTGCAGCCTCACCACAACCTTATAACAATAGCAGGTGCTCCACACAGGGATGTTAGTGTACATGAGGACCAAACCCTTCACTGTTTGCCCCAACGTTTATTTTATTTACCTCTTTTGTCTGAAACTCCTTTACTTTTAATCCAATTCTCTTGCTTTCCACTGAAAACTTGGTTCTATTAAGTACCATTCATATAAAGATAAATAAGAGGTTGTATAGGGATGGTCCTATATATTTTCTCTTGACCGATTAGCTTAATATTATGGCTTGAACAGTTAGATATAAAATGGTGTTTTATTCCAAGCTAGACTTGCGCTATTTATGCTGGTTGGTAGGCTTTCTGTAACATAACAGAAGTAACTGAAAGTTATTTCCTGATGTTGGTTGTTTCATATATATAATAATTTAATGTAATCTATCAATGGACAGCATGTATGAATTTTTGTAATCACCTGTATCAATAATACATGCAAGTTCAATCAGATAAACAGGAACACTGAGAACCTCTTGAGTGTTGACACTTTTAAGTATTTGATGGGAAACGTAGCATTCCCTTTTATACTTCCTTCCTGCTAATACCCTAGAATAGCGTTTTTCTTTCATGAAGTTATTTCATTACAGTTATTGTATGGTTAGGAGTTATTTCTACTTTATTACATTGTTTCCCATGTTGCTATTGGTGTACTCTTGATTATTTATTTCTGTTTCTCAGAAGATCTCGTAGTGTATAGTATTGCATGACAAAACAAGATGTGCTTTGATAATTAACGTTCACAAGAGAACAGAATTAAAATTATTATCTGTTATCTTGCTGGGTGGCAGTTCTGCAGCTAAATACACTAACACAGACCTGAGTAAAATTATTAATATTCAATGACTTTTGACAAAATGCCTAAATCACTTTTGAAAATAGGATTAGGCTCCAAGTCCTTTAGAAATTTTTACCTCTTAACTACATTATTTAACATCAACAACTCATTCTCGATGACTCAGTTGTTTAATTCCTGAATCATTTGATGATAAATCCCAGGCTCACATTTTTATATTTTTGCCTTTACAGAAAATTTAAAAATACAAATAATCCTAGAGAATTTCAAATGGTTTCCCAGGGATTTTAAAAATATTATTTTGAAAGATGTCATCTGAATTATGTTCAATATGCCTCAATCTAAGTGTATTTTAAGAATCCGTAGAAGCCTATCAATGTATGAAAATAGTGTTTCTTTAGTCTCAAGAGATTATAAGGCTGAAATGTAAAATTAATTTCTCAATAGGAACAAAGATAGGAGACAGAATTCCCAGTAGTTTATGTCACCCATCAAACAGTGAAATATTGTTCCTTTGCAGTAAACATTGTACCAGCATCATTAGGTTTTAGTTAAGAGTTCTGTGATAAGGAATAACCCTAATGAGGGCTCTTTTAGTTCAGCTCAGGCTTCTTCTTAATAACCTACAGCTGTTTGTACAGCATTAGCTGTGGGAGTTTCTGATAGGCACTTTAAAAGAATTGGTATGTCATTCCTTATAGTTCTTATGGGTTTCCTTGGAACACTCAGAACATTATTTCAGCCCATCTGCCAGTGACCTGTTCCTGAAATATACTGATTTTTTCAGTCTTTAATTATTTATTATTGCTATTACAGGAAAGAAAGAATCTCTTCACACACACTCCCACTCACAGAGAGAAGGGAAGATGTGTTGTTTCACCAGGAAGCAGATATGCTATGGAAAGGATAAACTCTGAACAATTCTTGGTCATATGTTTCAGACAGTCTAAAGATAAAAGAGCTGTTTGATGGATGATTGTTTTTATTTTACATTATATGAAAATATAAATATAATCTACATATAGGGTGAAATGTATGCTTGGTATGACTCTTCTCAAATCAAATCAGAGATGCTTTTGGTCCATATAGTGTAAATATGCTCACATGTGCACACTAAAGTAAAGGTAAGCTGAATAAGGTTAAAGACACTGCAAGCATTTTCAGCTTCTTTAATGGAGGTGTCCAAAATTTAGACTTGGTTATTACATCATAAAACGCACATAAAGGGGTGCTCAGCAATTTTACTGTACTATTTTTATGTGAGAATGAAAGGATGAAATATCTGTCATTCTAAAAGAACAAAATGTAAAATTCATATAGTTACATAGGAATATGAGAGAGAAGAAATAGGTAAGTTATATTTATGTATAGAATTAAATATATGAACATAGTAAATACCACCTTTTGTATACAGTAACTATAAAAGAAAAAGGCACAAATCATCGGGTAGACTCCTGTTCTATAGTGTGTTGTTATATATTCAACATGCCTGTTTATTTATTTGAATAGTTTCCAAATTGACATAAAATAGCACTGCTATAAAGAGGCCAGAATTGCTTCTCAGTCTTCTGCTGATACTATTAGTGATATAACTTGACTATAAGAAAATAACTTAGCAGTATTAATGTTATTTGTTCTGCATTCACTGTTGTTTTAAATTGATTTAATCCAATAGTGCTGCAAAATAAAATCTCTGATTTCTTGAAAATTGGCTAAATATCTCAGATCCCAACTCTACATATGTGATGAAAACCCATCTCATTGATGTCAATGGGGGTTTTGCCATTGACTTCAATGGGACCAGAATTTCACCCCAAAATACAAGAGAAGCTACCAATGCTGCCAAGACAGACATATTCCAGATATGTTTTAGGACTGTTTTACTAAGATTGTCAAAGGAGTCAACCCTCTCAGTAGGTCTATCATCAGCATGGTTAGCACTGCTGAAGGACATAACTGGGCAAAAGGTGCTTTTTAAGCTTTTATTTAAAAAAAAAATAATCATAAGGAAACTAGCAGGAAAAAAGGACAGAAGAAGGAATTAAAAAAGGAAAGGTTATTAGAAGGTGAAGATAGGATGGCAGGGCTGCAAAAAGAAGGACAGGAAATATGTATCTGAGTGCCTCAAAAATTAATGAATGTATCCTGACAACATCCTTTGAGGATATCTTACAGGTGGGTAACGGAGACACAGAGTAAATAAGCAATTTACCCAAACTTTTACAGGAAATCTGTGGCATTGGTGACAGCAGAATTCAAATCACCGGTCCCAGTCCACTGTTTAAGACACTGGGCCATCTTTCCTTAGAACTCTTCACCTCCCATCTTGCATGCTCATTCCAACATAGCATATTGCCTCTGCACATTCTGCTCCCCACCCCAATAAGCCAGATCCTCATGTGCACCTGAACTGCAGTCAGTACATCCAAGGGGAGGCACAGATGGCTTTCTGCCATCTTTCTGACCCAGTTGTCCAATCTTGGGGCAGCCAGGAACTAGTTTAATTAGCAATGCAAGTTAGAAAAAGCCTCAGGACTGCCCTGACTTGCTGGGTATGTATTTGAGTGGCTAGCCTGAGCCAATGCCTATGCTATCCTTGACTACCCTGCTTTTTTTAGTGTGATAACTCGAGCAGAGCTAGTGTGTGTCTGTCTGCTCACACTGGGATGCATACTCCCAGCTGCAGTGTAGAAGTCCCAATATGAATCCCCAACTAGTTGTTTAAGCCAGCCCTCTGACAGTGGTACAAGGGGGATGGAGCAGAACCAGGATTTGTCCCATAGGTCAAATGTTGATGGAAGAAGTGTCCGAATTTAATATTTTTCCTAAACTGTGACATAAGGAAAAAATTCTTTTCTAGCTCAGTCAGCTGGAAGGGAGAGAAAACAATGGCGTGACATTTTCTAATTGGATGTTTTTCTTCACTCCTCCAAAAAACAGTGTCCATCTGTTTTAGCATCTGCTCAGTGTAGTTTAAAATCTTCCCAGTACAACAAGTAGGTGTAATGGCTTCAGCATCTTGAAATGTCAGCAACTAAGAACGCTCTGAAAAAAGTACATGTATTGTATAAACATTTTTGCTGAGCATTACACCTGGTATTGGCTTCTTTCACCCCACATATTGTGAGAATACCCCATTGGTAAAATCCATCTATATATTTTGATTTTTTCCACCAGTACCCTCCTCTGGTTCAAGCATGTGAAGAACATAATACTACAATACCTCACTTCAATCAAGAGAAGCAGAGGCAGAGACTGACAATTCACTGAGAAAAAAGTTGTCTCCAGTTTGGGAGGTCTTTTCTAACCATTCTGCTGATGCTGGTCAGACATTGATGCCTGAATCTATATCAGTATTCTCAACTCACTCTACCTAGTTTGAGTTAAAAGATTCATAAAAGTAAGGACTGAAGAGCAGAGTAAACATATATGGGATTACTGAACTGAAAGGGAATATGGATGGGATGGCAGAGAAATTCCATGTTGTATCATTTCTTTCAATCTCCTTTTTGTGAGCACAAGTATCAACTTTACCTCTACCCACTGATCCTGTGGATTCATGAAGATGTTTTACTGGCCTTTCATGTAGTCCCATCATGTGGTTCTGATATGAGCTTCTGGACTAATGGGGAGAGTTCCAGCTGCTGATGCTTTAAAGGCCTCAACCACTCTCTGTGATGTATCAGTCTCCAAAATCTGTAATCTGTCCACAAAGCATCCAGAGAACCAGAGGTGTATGTCTCAAGTCAGCTCCTGGAAGCTACACAAATTGGATTCCATATGAACCTAGAAGGTCTTATGCTTATAAAAGAGAATTCTTGAATGATAATCGAAAAGCATTTATTGTACTGCTAGTGAGAATAGTCCCCAAAGCCATATTATTAATAGAAATGTAGGCCCGTCTTCTTTTCTCAAGACAAACATGCCCATGTTATTTAACCTTTCCTCATGGGTCAGGTTTTCTCAAATTTTGATACATTTTGTTGCTCTCTTCTGAACTCTCTCTAATTTTCCACATCTTTCTGAAAGCATGGGGCTCAGAATTGGATAAAGTACTCCAACTGAGGCCTCACCAGTGCCCAGAAGAGTAGAACAATTGCTACCTGTATCTTATATGAGATCCTCCTATTAATACAGCCCAGAATGATATTTATCATTTTTGCAAATGCATCACACTAGTGACTCATATTCATTTTATGATACCTTGTAACCCCTAGATCATCTTCCACAGTTATACTGCCTAGCCAGCTATTCCCCATTTTGTATGTGTGTATTTGACTTTTAGTAATAGTATTTTTAGATATTAGTAGGGACTTTCAGCCATTATAGCCATTTTCTCCTCCTCATTGCCACAGGTTTCTGCTGATGTAACTACTGTTTTCAGTGGAGTTACAGCAGGAGAACGTTGGCATAAGGCCCAGAGTTCTGAACTTGGGTCTGTTTTCCTCTTTGCTTTGCATTTTAGCTTTGAATAGAAAGCAAGTTCTTTATTGGTGATTGCCATTCACATTAATGCACATACCATTTAATAAGCAAAAGGCTCGGTCACAGATTTCTCTCACTTTCACTCCTTTTCGTTCCTCACAATTAAAGTTTTAATTTGCTCCAATTAGTGTGCGCCCACTCGCACAAAAATCACAGGATTTGAAAATATTTCTTACGTTGGCTGGTAGTGAAGACAACCTGGTGACATGAGGCATGAATCATTATTAACGCTGCTGCTGCTGCTGATACCCTATTCAGTACTTCTCAAATGGGAAAAAAAAAACATCTGTGCAAATAACAAAACAGGGTCAAAAGCAACAAGATGAAAGATAATTTAAAGCTACTAAATAATTCCAAATTATGCTAATTTGGATACTAATTTTGCATCGAAATAAAAATCTCCAGACAATTGCCTTATTTGTAGGGGGAATGATATTTTTATGGCAAAAGCAAGAGAATATCTATTGTTATCTAGAAAGGACAGTAATCAGAGAGTGTGGCGTTGTAGTAGGTTTATTGTAGAAAGAGATTTATTACTGCATTCACTACTTCTGGAAAAGCCTCCATCATGTACATATTTCTTGTCACTCTTTCTTTCTCCCAGACAATATGGGAGGTTTATTATCACAATGAGGAAAATGGAATTCATAGAAATGTTGATAATTCAGTGGAAAAAGGCCGATCTTTTCATTGTTGTTATTTATTTATTTATTTATTTAATCAATGGAATTTGTGCTTTGGAAGGGAAAAAGCCAGTTTGTCTGACAAAATCAATATCACCAATGCTGTCAGCCTGAGGTGATTATTATTTCCAATAACCAGATTACATCTGTTAAAATTTATGCACAAGTTTCAGTTTAAGCACATGAACAGATCCACTGAACACAGTGGAACTACACCTCTGCTTCAAGCTAAGCAAGTATTTAAGGCCTGGTCTACACAGTTTTTAACCAGTGTGACATTTTCATGTGAGGATTTGAGTCTTTATTGAAATAGTTATACTGGTACAACTCTTTGTGTAGCTGCAATTGTAGTGATATAAAGGTGACATGCTTATTTTCCTTCCCATATGAGAAATGGGATCTGGGCTTCTAACTCCTTTAGACTGCTATGAAAATCTCAGCCTACATGAATAATGTAAATGACAGGAGAGCTGATGAGGTAAAGTGGTTTTTGCAGCTGATTAAATGATGAAATGAAGCTGAGGAATCTGCTAACAGCAAAAGCTGAGAATGTATCAGGGTTGGTTTGTTTTTTAATTTGAATGTATGGATAAAGAAATAAAGAATTGATATCTTTTTATTTGCAAGTGTTAGTCAAAATCAGCACAGATTCACAACAGAAAGTCCTGTTTCTTAATGTGTAGAAATGCCTGCATTACCCTTTTAGAGATGAAGTCCTCATTTGTGTCAGAGACTCATAGACTCATAGACTCATAGGTCAGAAGGGACCAATATGATCATCTAGTCTGACCTCCTGCACAAGGCAGGCCACAAAACCCTACCCATACACATTTATAACAACCCCGAACCCATGACTGAGTTATTGAAATCCTCAAAAGTGAGATTTGAAGACCTCAAACTGCAGGGAATCCATCAGCAAGCGACCCATGCCCCACGCTGCGGAGGAAGGCGAAAAACCTCCGGGGCCTCTGCCAATCCGCCCCGGAGGAAAATTCCTTCCCGACCCCAAATATGGCGATCAGCTAAACCCCGAGCATGCGGGCAAGACTCACCAGCCAACACCCAAAAAGGAATTCCCTGCAGTAACTCAGTTCCCATCCCATCAACATTCCCACAGACCATTGAGCAGACTTATCTGCCGATAATCCAAATCAATTGCTCAAATTAAACTATCCCATCATAACATCCCCTCCATATACTTATCAAGCTTAGTCTTAAAGCCAGATAAGTCATTTGCCCCCACTACTTCCCTCGGAAGGCTGTTCCAGAACTTCACTCCCCTAATGGTTAGAAACCTTCGTCTAATTTCAAGTCTAAATTTCCTAATATCCAGTTTGTACCCATTCGTCCTCGTGCCTATATTAGTACTAAACTTAAATAATTCCTCTCCCTCCCTAACGTTAATCCCCCTGATATATTTATATAGAGCAAGCATATCCCCCCGGAGCCTTCTTTTGGCCAGGCTAAACAAGCCAAGTTCTTTGAGTCTCCTTTCATAAGGCAGATTTTCCATTCCTCGAATCATCCTAGTAGCCCGTCTCTGAACCTGTTCCAGTTTGAATTCATCCTTCTTAAACATGGGACACCAGAACAGAGGAGAGAGAAACATATATAGTCTCTTTGAGATAAAAGCCAATATTGCGGTAATAAACAAATCCCTTTAATTCGTTTTACATCTATGGAAGATAACTCCTGAAAGCCAAGCCCTACTAGGTTCTGAGCACATAGAAAGTATTGCACCCACAGAGGGCCTTAAGAGTGATCAACATATTGCAGTAGGCACGGAACACCTCTTGGGTCTGGCATTCGTTGACCACTCATTGGACCAGAGCCTCAACTCTGCAAATGCAGATCAACATTGCTCACATGACTTGAATGAAGTTGCAGTAAGTTATACAAAATGTTGATTTGGGCCATTGCTTTTCTTTGCTATGCTGTGCCCAGCCAATGACTGCTCTGAACTGCAAGAAGTGTACACAATTATTTAACTAATTTTGTAACTTGGCAGATATTTTAATTTTTAAATTCATAGCAGTAATAAGGAATACGCCAAGGAAACTGTTAAAAATTACCAGCTTTGTTTATCCTATAGTACTGTATGATGATTCTTTGCAGAAGTTCCAGGAATTGTAGCTTCCAAATCCCAGAGTAAATACCTAAATCTTCTGTGTGAGTCATTTTAAGAGAACACTGAGAACCTATACATAGAGTATTTGCTAATGCATTTACACCTAAGCATAGATGAAGTATAATGAGCAATCTGTTAAGTGTTAATACCATTTATCCTTTTTTAATTTATAAACATGACACATTGCCTGTACTTAGTGTTAATCTATTTTAGACATTCATTTAGAATGACCTATGTCCATAATATATTATGTATCTTGATATATTCATCTTGTCATGTTGAAACAGGATTACAATTAATGTGACATACATGACTTTAAATTAGTACTTCAACTAGAGATGTGTGAGTAATGAATTAGCCACAGCCTTGAACTCTTGGCAGACAATTTATATTGCTTGCCTTTGTCTGATGTGTGATCCTGATCCACTAAATAAATACAAAATTTTAGGGCAATGCTGTTTTTAGATCATATACCAACCATTCCTATCTAAGCTTTATGTTTTCTGAGATATTATTGTTTTGCAGCATGTTCTCATATAGCACAATGATGAATATGATGGAGTGAAATATACCTATATATAAAATAAATATGCATTTTAGTTTTTAATATATTAATGATGATGCTCTACTTCAATATTTTTTTTCTGTTTTTCTCTGTACCATTAGGTAAGATCCCTCATCTTCTGATAGTGTCTTGCCCCCCTCCCCACCAACCCAAAGAGTGCCCAATATCAAATACATGGGCTTGACTCCCTACTAGAACTACCTCAGTAGAGGAGATTCACTACACAGGAAAATAATAGCAAGACTGGGAGGAGAATTCAAGAGTTGCAGCTTTTCTAAAAATAATAAAACAAATAAATGCTAATTCTTTGTTTTCATGAGTAAATGTTAAAGCTGAGAGGTAAAAAGTCAGAAAACAAAAGTATTAACAATGTATAATTCATTAAAAGTGTGTTTGGTACATAGCTCTTTGGCCAGATCAGTGAAGGTATTTCACCAGAGGAAGAAGTTCTTTGACATTGAGTTTGTCTTTAAGGCTTTGATCCCGCAAACCCTTTTGTATGCCACATGCTCTATGCACATGAATAAATGCATTCAATTCAGTGTGACTATTTGTGGGGGATCTTCTTAATGTTTTGTATGAATACTGTGTTGTCTCAGTTTCCCCTATGTGTTGCATGATTAACTAGGTGGTGGGATAAGGGTGTTTGATCTTTGCAGCGAACTCTAGGGGACAAAGTGTGACTGTTGTCTAGCTGCCTGGGCCCATACAATGGTCAGCCATTTTGTGAATTAGCAACTGATGGCCGGGGACCCTCTGCAAGAAGCCAGCTGGCTACGACAAGTTGGAGAACGAAGGGAGAGGTGGAGGCCAGGTGACCAGTTTTTCCCAGGTGGGCTGAGTGTGGGCTGTTGGAAGCACATCTCAGTCTCATGTTTTGGAGTCAGAGGGAGAGTCGGGCCTTTGGGTTCTGGGTCTGACCAAGATGGACTTTGCTGTAACTTCTTGTTTTCTGAGCTAACAAAGAACTTGCCTACGCTGTGTTCCAGACAACTAATAAATCCTTCTGTTGTACAATGCTGAAGGAGAGTCACTGTGGAGTGAAAAAGTTGAGGTGCATGACTCCCCTTTTCGAGGAGGGGTGAGGCTTTCCCCAGGTGTCTTATTCAGGTAGACTCACTCCAGGGAGCTCATAGCAAGAAGGCTCCAAGGCTGGTCTCAGGAGGTGCTGACTCCAAGAAGCTTTACCCTAGTGAGCGTGTGCCCTGAAGCGTGTCACACTGAAGAGGGTCCTGCCTGGATTAGATTCAGAGCTGTCCAGGGCACCAAGCCTGTGCCCCCATGATATTACTCAAAAGGGTAAAGTTAGGATCAGGACCTATTTCATTTGAATGAAAGTATGGTTGATGAGGGGAGCAGTGACTGATCAGTTCAGGAACCTTTGAGGGGGAGGCTTTGTGTTTCACCAAGGAAGAGTGGGCTCTGCTGGACCCTGTTCTGAGAGACATCTACAGAGTTGTCATGCAGGAGAACTATGAGACTGTGACGTCATTGGGTAAGGATTCCTGTTCCCTCGGTTATTGTAAGAACAGTAAGACAATGGAACAGACTGCTTAGGGAAGTCATGGAATCTCCTTTACTGGAAGTTTTCAAAAGGAGGCTGGATAGCCATCTGTCTTGGATGGTTTAGACCCAACAAATCCTGCATTTTGGCAGGGGGTTAGACTGGATGACCCTGGTGGTCACTTCTAACCCTATGGGTCTATGGTCTATCCATACCTAGGATAGTCAATGTAAACTTCACCACTGACTTCAGTGGACACGGATTTAAGCCCCATAGCACATAAAATGTTGGTTGCGCTTCATACTAAGGGTCCTTTTTTACATTGCTTATAAAGAGTTAATGAATTATTAATAAATGTGGTTACAAATGGTTGATGAATTGTTAAAGAGTCTGATAGGCCAAAAGATTATTTATAATCATGGCTTTTAATCATCTAAAACACCTTTTGCCGGTGAGCTTTATATTTTATCTGTCCACAAGTATTTTTGGCTGGAAATGTTCAAAGTTATGATCGTTGATGGTCAGTAAAAGGTAGGATTTTTTTTAAACCTCTTTAATTGTTCAGCACAAGCAATTTTTGTCTATCCTGGTTATTTATTTTGGCAAAAAAAATTTTGAAATACATTTATTTTTAAAAATTTCTCAGAGAAGTCAGAAATGGTTTTTCTGAAGATAGCTATAAGATTTCCTAGATGGCTGATTGTAAAGAATTCTTAGGTTGATTTCCTTTATCACATTACATTTGGTTTGCTATTGCAAGGTCAAGGCTAAAAAGTTAAGTGGCTGCCTACAGGAAGCAGAAGTGTAATTATGATATCATTAGAAATATTGAAATATAAATAATACCATGTATTTGTTCTTGTCACTTGTCTGTTTTTTGACAGGAAGAGCCAGTTTTGATGGGATTCCTGTGGTCCCTGAGTTTTTTATCCTGTTATCCAATTTTCCGCTGCACTGCTCTCCTTCTGTCATGGTGTTTGCTAGCCAGCCTTGCCTACTTTACTGGGAGGTGAAACAGAGCTTTACATTTTAGTGGACAGAAGTAAAAGGAGAAAGAAATAGCAAAGCTGAATTTTTATAAATGTTTTAAAAACCACTGCCTAATCAAGAAATAGTTACAGGTGGTATTGTCACCCACTGTGCAATGAACCTAGAATACAAGATGACAAAATATTCCTAGAATACAAGATGACAAAAAAGATTTAACAAATCACAATACAGACTCCGGCCTGAAAAGCACTTGACGTCAATTGTCAAAAACCCAGTATATAGACTTGGATCCAACATTCTGGATCCAAACTCTCCAAAATTATATATAAAATGTATCTATGGTATAGCTTGGTCTAGAATATACATTTAAAATTATACATATATTTTACACATTAGTATATATCTACTTAACCTTAGAAATTAACACACAGCCTTATGCAAAACGAACTCCTTTCCAACCCACTCACTGTTGATGTCTTCTGGGAAGGGGGTTCCCAACATTCCACCTCCTCCCAAGCTCCTCTGGAGACAATGATTGGCTACTTCCCCTTCTGGTTCTTCAGAAAGGTCACAAATTATTTAGGCTGATGAAATGGGTACAACTAAGAGTAACGGGATGAAATTAAGGGAAGGAATATTCCTCCTGAATAACTGGGAAATCTTCTTGAAAATGCCATCTATAAGGGCAATGGAAGAGAGTCCCAGCATTTGAATCTTGATCACTGAGTACATTTAAAACTAGTCTGGACAACATACTACAGGGAGAAATCCTGCATTAATGGGAGGAAGGATTAGATGATATAATAGCTTTTTTTCTATTGCTTGCCTTTATTATTTTTCAAACAAAGGCATTTTGTTTTTTACTATACAGTATAGTATAGTATTGTGGCAGGTTGTTTAAATGTGTCAATAATTCAAATATGATAAAAAGCAGAATTAATTTTAAGAATTATGAGATCCTAATCTCTTAAGATTCAGAGGCAAACAGATAATGAACTGTCTATTAAGTTAATACACTCAGTCAGAGCCACTAAACATTTGAAAAGATGTTAATTAACATCCTTAAAAGACTTCTTCCAAAAGCAGTCACTCACCCAGGGAATGGAGGAGTGGTTTGCTAAACAGGGCTGGAAGTCCCCATTGTGCAGATCAAACATCACAGAAATATTGAATGCAAAGGTGGAACAAGCAACCAGGAAATTAGCCTGTTTAGTTACAGCACATAATACAACCTTGAACAAATTTGGGATGAGACCACAGGGTTATCTGGTATTTTAATAAGCCAGATACATTCCAAAAAACAGGAAGGTATCCAAGGCTTTGAATAATTTAAGCTATGGTATGCTTAAATTTTAAGCTATAGGAAACCAGAAGAATCTAACTCTGGGAGGCTAAATAAGTCAGACGTGAACAAAAAGAGAAAAAGGATCTTAGAAACGTAAGGTATTCACTGTAACTAGACCTAAAATGAACCTATCTAGGTAAGCTTTAGCAGTGTTTCAGGGTAGATACATTAAATACAGTGTTCTTTGTTTTAATTTGATCTCTCCATGTTCTTAATAAATCTTGTTTTTTAAATAGACCACTTGAGTCTTAAGACTACTGATTGGGAATTTCATTCAACCTCTAGGAAGAGGAAGTGAAGGAATGATGTCTGGAGTCAATCCCACCCAGAATTTCAGTGCAATGGGCAGAGACTAAAAAGTGTTCTTTCACAAGGTGAGTTGCTTGCAGGTTTCTGTATGACAGATGATGATGAAATGTTTTCTGATCATGGATAAGAACAGAGTTTAAGGGTCAAAAGATGATATCAGGATAGTGGCCCATACTATATGGGATGTCAATGACCCAGAGTTATTTACCCTTACTTTGATGAACTGCAAACCAAATTAACTTTTTCAAGTAGTTCAAATACTAAAGCCAAATCAGTTGCAAACATTGCAGTCAGTGACTTTAATGGGAATTTTGACTATGCAATGATTGCAGGGTCACGACTACTCACAAAGGATCCTGACTGCTTCTCTGTCTTCTTTCCATGATACTGTAACCAGATGTGCACATGGCTTAATTGATTTCATTTCAGCTCCTTAGCCAGTTATTCACACAGAAGAGAATTCGTAAGAAATAATAACAGAATATATCCCATATGAATAAGACCAACCAAGACATGTAAGAATGAATAGGGATTTCTGTACAGATTCAACATGTAACTGCCATTAAATTTCAGTTTTATTACCATGGTTAATCATTAGAAAGCTACATTAACATCAGTTACCTCCTTTGTAGATTGTTCAGCTTCTTGTCTTGAAAGATTTCACAGAGTATGGCATTATTGTAGGGCATTTCTACACCCCAGATAATAGGTTCTGCATGCTGGTAAATGCGAACATATGCACTTTCCAGTGTACTATGACCAATGCGTGAACTGATACATCATAAAGCTGCATATTTATCTTACTCAGAAGAGACAATATTAATGTAGCTTGCTTAACTACATGGTTTCCCATGGATTTCTTGTTATTCATGATTTCTCCTGCTCTTCATTTTTAAAGTAAGTTTCTTTCCTTCAGCCACCCATGGCTATAGCTTGTTTTCTTTGAACAAAGATTGGAGACCTGGCTATATTCAAAGAATATTCTATTGATTAACAGTACTATTATCAGTAGCAGAATGGCTTTAAAGTAAGAGTGTTTATGTACCATCTTTCCTCATTTCTCTTTGGGTTGGATTCACTAAAGGATTTAGGTGCCAAACTGCCACTTCAGTTGCCTAAATCCCAGAATCAGGCCGCACCGGGATTCACAAAATTCCTGCTAGCTGGCCCAAATCTGTAGCACCTAAATTCTTAAAGTGCCTACATTTTTTGAAGTAGAAGTTCCCTGGGCACCTATGTTTCTGCCTTTGAACTTGCACACTGCAGCCCCATGCCACGCATCCTGACACCGAAGTCACAGAGAGATGCATGAATTGGGGGAAGATAGCATTCCTCCACCCAGCTCACCTGCAGGATGTGATGCAGTAAGTGTGGATAAATAATGCAATAATCATTGGGTGAAAGACAGCGAGAGAGCATGAGAATGACTCTGTAACCTGGTGGTTGGAGAACTCATCAGAGATGGAAGACCCAGGATCCAGTCCCCATGCTCCAATGACATTTTAAATTATGTAGCCACAGTGGAACTGCTTCAACAGGAGAGAATGAATGACCTCCACATCAGAATACCCTGTAGTTTAGTGGTTCAGGCACCTATGTGCAAGGTGGCAGATCCCTGTTCTAATCCTTTCTCCCTCCCAGGTGGAGGTGTCTTGAACTGAGGGTCTCCCACGTTTGAGATAGGCTAAAATTATGAGGGAGGAGCTCTCTTCTCCTCCCTTCCTCCACTTTGGAATTCATATAAAAATGATGCAGGGGCCTAATACCAAGAGAGGGCTTTCATCTGAGACTCCCAAGCAGAGGGAGGCATTTCCCTGTAGTCCAACTTAAGCATCTGTCTCAGAGAGAGCAGTGGGGCTTAGCACAGACCTCTTGGCTTGGCACTTCCCACTGGCTTGCTGAGGCAAGGAGCTGTCTAGCGTGCTGCCGTTTGTAAATCCCACTCTGAGGCACTTGTTTCTCTGTATTCATAGTATAGGGAGCTTAGGCCCCTAACTTGTGAATCCCAATGACATTCTACACACCTGAAAGTTAGGCGTGGCAATGCTGAGCATCATCACACGTAGGTTCATTTGTGAATCTAGCCCTTTATGTCTATCACAGTGACTGAAAAGACATCCAGTAACAGGCACATTTGAACCAGTGAGAGTGGTCTCTCCAAATATTTAGCAGTTTGGATACATTTAGAAAAGTTTAGATGTCCAAATTTGAAGGTGTTCCTCACCCTCTTTCCAGCTCAACCAGATTCTCTCTTTTTCTCCTAGCCACCGACTCTCTTTCTGACATACAAATGATGATATCCTACAGGAGCAGGGAGGTGGAGTGCAGTCTTGTATGTGGCTTTCTTTCTTCTGGCCTCTGGCTATTAGCACTCTCCACTAATCTCATTCACCCAAGATTAGAGGTGCCCTGGGGTACATTGCCCAGCCAGATCTACAGAGAACTATTAGAACTTGCAGAATTTGAAGGCCATAGCTAAGTCAGTAGCCCCTGCAGGGCTAGACAATGAGGTGAAGTATTCTATGTGAGGAACCAATTGCTAATCTTGAGGGGTATGTCTACATTGCAGTAAAAGACCAGTGATGGGCCCTGGTAAGTTGAGTTGGGCTGGCAGCCTCTGGGGCAAGAAAAATTACAGTGTAGACCTCTGGGATCAGGCTGGAGCGAGAGGATCCCAGAGCCAGGGCTCCAGCCTGATCCCAAATGTCTGCACTGCAATTCTATCACTCTACAGCCTGAGCCCCATGAACCCAAATCAGCTGACTGGGGCCAGGTGCTGATGTGTCACGGATCTTTTACTGCAGTGTAGACACACCCACAGAGATGGGTTTACATCTTACATTCAGTAAGATAGCCTCTTCTCACTGGTAGCTGCAAGTGTCTTCTTAGCATGACCTTAGTACAAAGCATTCCTCTTTGTAGATATGTTATTCCCAGAAGAATGATGAGGCTGAAACCTAGAATGTCTGTGCAGAAGGTGGCAAATGTTACCTTTAGGTCCCTATCTGATCCTTGAGGCATATTCCAGCTTGCAATGGACCTAGGTAAATAGCAGGCAGCTTGCAATGTAAATGCTTACAAATGTTAGTTGGGGTCATGTTCCCCAAGAAATCTCAATTCTGGCAGCTAGTTCATTGTTGTCCTAATTGCTCACCTTTGTCACACTGGAATTCCCATATACAGTGAGGCTGCATCTTCTGTCTCCATCAGTGGTATCATACATCCCACAGAGCCATTGGCACACATTTGTTGTGCATGTAAACGCAGTCCATTTTGGATAGACAAACCTGGATGCATTCTTAAAAATCCCAGGCTGTACATTCAAACAGCTAAATATGTGCCATACAGCCATTGCTGCCCATGGTGCACTGCAAAGTAAATGCACATTAGTGCACCTGTCTTTGTGCTCAGATGCAGGCAATTGCATGCTGTGTGGCATACATCCAAACTCAGACACCTAAGTAACATAAAATCCTATTGAGGTCCACGACTTACCTTGTCAATATTGTGATCTCTGTTTTAATAACGTTTTTCAGCTTTGTTTTACATACTCAAGTGGTTGGTGTGATTAGTCAACGAAACTTTAGATACATATCTGAACTTTTGGGTTTGTATTCAGAGTGAAACTCCTGACCTTTACTTGTTCTCATGTCACTGGTTGCGTTGCACATGAGATACGTATCATGTTGCATCGGGTCATGCCCTATACTGTGATGTAATTCAAGGTGCTATGCATGTGAGTCAGGACAACTCATTTGTGAAAGAATCAGGGACATTGGTTTCCTGATTATTGTACAGATTGCTTGGGCATGTACTTCTGTATTTTCAGAGCTTCACACTGTCTGAGCACCACCTGTAGAATTAGGGTTTCAAGTTTCTTTATGAATAAAAGATTGAAGTTAACAATTCCTAGCCTAAATAACCGTTTGAGCATTAGCTGAACAACAGCTTTGTTTGGCAATTAGTGTTCCTGTGGTGAACAGGGAGCGAATTATTCAGAAATATACATGAAACTCAAGCTGAAGAATAAACTTCAGCGTGCAAACTCCCTTTCAGATGCTCCATTGCTTTTTCTTCTCTTGGAGCGAGAATCTCCTGCATTTATTTGTCAGAATAGGTTAATGCTCTCGTGCCAAAATGATAGATGAGTTTTTCTGAGTCACAGTGCATGTTTCCAAAGACAGGCAACAACCACTGGAGGCTGCAGATCTCTCTGCTGTGTCTGTGGGCCTGAGGCTGATCAATACTAAAGTGACACACGGGAGGAAAAGCTCGCTCACAAAGTGTTCAGGTCCTGCAACACAGAAAGGATGAATAGAGGGCTAAGCATTTCTTTAAGGACTGAGACCCAAACACAGATGGCTTAATGTCTTCATGCAATACTTCTGCATGGTACAGAGAATGAATCCCTCTGGCACTTCATAAGAAATAATCAAAGCACTTGATTCTTAACCCCGATTGTACTCTCAGCTGCACCACTGTAAATTAGAAGTAAAGCTATTCAGGTAGAATTTACACAGGGTAACACCGGTGTAGGTGAGATGTAAGTCAAGCCCATTATTTGGATTTGGATTTTGGACTGGGGAAGTGCTGTGCAAAAGCACAAGCAGCTTAAAGCCCCATCTCAGATCCTGTGCTGAGGGCAGCTTGGCTAGTTCCAAGACTCTTAACCTTAAAAAGAAAATCATCACAGTTTCTCCACTGTATTCTGACATTAGATATCGTTTAATGCATGTCACTTGAAGACAAACATTTACATTTGCTTCAGCCAGTTTAGATTTTCCTAGAGTTCCATCATAATTGCACTCACATGGGCTATTCAACTCATTCCAAAAAAGCACCAGTACAAACAGAAAAGAAAAAAAACCCTCTTCATTTCAAGTTAAAACAGAAATTAAGGGCTTAACTGTGTCCTCAAGTATGTGACATCTGTCACTAAAATCTGAGGTTAGTGTATCAAATAGGCTTTGCAGCCTTGCACCCTGCATGCACATGCATTGTGTTTGAGGGCAAGATTGAACAAACAGACTATTTTTCATTATAGAAACACAAAAGCTAAAAACAATCTTCAGGTGTTAGGGTATCACTTGTGAGTTTGCCAGAAAAAATGCACCACAGTAAAATTACAGGGCTGGTCTGCATCTGGCCCCACACACATGCACAAGGCGGTGGAGAAATGGCACACCCTTCATATCATTCAGCTATATTCCCAGCCCTTGTACCCTGCCTACAGCTAAGAGCGAAGCACACCTCATACTAGAAACCACAACAGAAGAGAGGTGAGAAGCAAATAAACACAGTGAACAAAAATGAACTAGAGTTTGACTGTAGTAAATCAGCATAAACAATCCTCCTTTCATAAGTGTTACCAGTGTAATGTAATGTCATTTTACTACAGCAGTTTGTTCCCTGAGAAGTTTAGTAATTGATTACCTGTCCTACTACTGTACCTGCTGGTTGCCCTAGAGCTAATTGGTAAGTTACTGATATTGATACTGGAAGGCCCAATACAGCAGAACATATTTTAGAAAACTACAGATTAGAGCTGTCTGGATCACAGATTTTTTAGTTCACTGGAAATTCCAGAATATCAAATAAGAAAAATCATATCAGGTCAAACTGAAAACAAGTTTTTAAAAAGATTTTTGATGAATTCAAAACTAAAAACCAAACCAAACCAAACCATCATTTCAGGTCAAACAATGGCTTTCATTCAACCTGAAAGGAAAGTTTAATTTCAATTTTGAGACTTTAAAAATATTTTAAAATTATTTTTAAATAAAACTGAAGGACTTTTGGAAACAAAATGCCATTTTGAAACAAAATATCAAAATGGAACATCGTGAGACTAGCTGACCCCTGAGGTCCCTTACGACCCTAATCCTCTGTTATTCTATGATATGATTCTATGATGTGTTTGGAATTTTTTGTTTTGTTTTCTACACAAACAATTTAACAAAAATGCCATGAATTTGTGACATGGTTCAGTAAATCTGCACTTCAGTTTGGCCAAAAATTTTTGCTTGGCCAGCACTGCTATAGAGGATACATTTTCAGGAGAGAATGTAGTTGTAGAGGACAAAAAATCCTTACCTATTTCTGCTGTATACCACAGAGCTGTTAAACTTCTCAGGGAGTCCATGGGGAGGAGGTATAAACTCATTATATTCCGTATCTGTTTATGCTGGATAGTTCACAGGAATTATTCCCTTTCCAGGATGGGAGAAACTCCCCTCCCTGGGTCCCTAATGGGGAGAGGAATTGTCCCTGTATTTATAGACTGAAGCAATGGAGGGAGACCCTCTCCACTCCTCATTGTTAGTCTTTGGCTGTTTGGAGGCACCCCAATTAATTAGTCATTTGCTGCTTATGGAGGCTTCCTCATCAATAGAGGTTTCCTGACGAGTTGTCTGATCTGCTAGGATGTATCTATCCCTTGCCATAAGCCATAGTGCTGCAGTTAACAAGGAGGACTTGGGCCATCCTTTGTGCTTGGTGCTTGAGCTGAAGCCCCCAGTATAAGCTAGAGGTACTACTGGCAGAGTATTGTCCAGGAGGGTTCCTCAACTTTGGAACTCATTCTTGGCTTTGGACAGTAAAATCCTAAATAAAAGGACATTGAGGACATACTATAAAGCTCATTTTTTCACTGAGTGTTTGAAAATGGGAGGGAGTTCTGAGGCTCGTGAAGAGAGGGGAAGGTTGTTCCAACCTTTCATTTGCCTGGTTTTGCTAGTTGTGATGAAATTGCCTCAGTTTATTCATAAAAGATTGTGTTTTAATTTGGTATGGCAAAAACAGTCAAAGTGAATGGATAGTGAACTCTGTACAATCTGCATGACCCTGTTCCTGGCTGGACACATATTGAGAATAAGAAAATTGTCCTCTTAGAAAAAGGAGAACCCTCCACAGTTTAGCTAGGCAGCCTAC
The DNA here is from genome assembly GCA_007922155.1 of Mesoclemmys tuberculata. Lineage (NCBI taxonomy): Eukaryota > Metazoa > Chordata > Testudines > Chelidae > Mesoclemmys > Mesoclemmys tuberculata. The sequence goes on along the minus strand of ML675620.1, from coordinate 32,107,915 downwards.
TCAGTCCCTATGTGCCAGTAGTAATGGCAGCTGTTTATGCTGGATAGGGCCCTTATGTATTAGTTTTGATTTACCAGTCATACTTCCATTCCACAGATGCTAAGATTTCCTAGCCTGAAGCTGTTTTACCCATTTAACAGGACCATGTACATGTGCAACTATCATGTAAAAAAGTTCTGTGCGGCCTCCAGTATGTAACTTAAGCACTCAGTCTAAGATAGTTGAGTGTGGATAGATTTTTAATGTTGCGCTTGGATATCAGAGAAAGTGACTATCATGCAGATATAAATGTTTATTAGGCATTATGGAGCCAACACATAAACTAAGTTGAAATAATTAAATAAGAAAAGGCAAAGAGGTGAAAGAAAACACCATCTGCTAACTCTTGATCAATCACTTATGAACAAACTGAAATATAATGAAGGCCATTGTATTCTGAACATGAATGGATCCTTCTGCTTGCCTTGAATTTTTTCCCCTCAGTAAAAATAGTACAGATGTTATTCACAGTAAACATGAATAAGAACAAAAACAAAAGCATAATAAAATATCTGCTGAGCAGTGCGAAACAACAATTTTGACGGTTTAGAACATTTCTTTTCATGGTTATCTATTTTACAGGCATTTTTAATAATACATACAATATCAACAATTTAATTTGAATGCTAAAAGCCTGTTTCTTCTCCCATACCAATATAACTCTGTTGACTTTGACAGAATTACTCTGGCTTAGCACTGATTTTATGGATTTTCTGTACCTTAAAGTCTTTAAACCATGATTTGAGGACTTTAATAACTCAGTCATAGGTCAGGGGTCTATTACAGGAGTGGGTGGGTGAGGTTCTGTGGCCTGCATTGTGCAGAAGGTCAGACTAGATGATCATATTGGTCCCTCTGACCTTAGAGTCTATGAGTCTATAATATAATTAACACAACATTCAGGGCCTACGTGGGGCCATTTCCAGTTGTTTATAGCTATTTTACAATATATTGATTTTACTAACTGACTATTACATGTAGTTTACACATGGAATATATCCTAGGATGGAAATATGAACTGGACCAGTGGGTTTTCAAACATCAGTGATGAATATCTATTCTGTTAATGGAGGATAAAGATAATATGTAGCATACCTGAATGTCATAGAGGATTCAAATGTGAGGAATTGTCAACTCTCAGTATCCAATAAAGTATGTTAATGCAAGACCAACATTTATTCATTGTATAATCAATACTTATACAGTGATACAGTATGAAATCCTTTTAGAGGACACACATAGTTGCACATAAGTAGAAAATACAATTTGCTGCAATATTTTAATGTCAGAAGAACAGAAATCTGCTTCTTAATGTATACTCATGTCCTAATCATGTTCCTAAGGGTATGTCAACACAGCAAAGAAAAACCTGTGGTGTCGCGTCTCAGGGCTCGGGTTAACTGACTTGAGGGAATGAGGCTAAGGCTGTAGTGCAAAAACTAGCAGAGTAGGTATTCAGGCTCAGGCTCCAGCCCAAGTAGGAACGTCTACACTACTATTTTTAGCCCTGCGGCCCAAGCCCTGCAAGCGTAAGTCAACTGACCTGGGCTCGGACTCAGTGCTATGGATTTGTCTTTGCAGTACAGACGCGTGTAAAATGAGTGACGTGTGTAGGTGTTTTCAGGGTAGAGGTCCCATTCAGTTGCCACAAGGGTCTCAGACACAATGGAATCAGTTCAGTTCCACCATGAAAGCATGCAGGGTTTGAGGAAACCTGTGCAATGTATGTGGCTACTCAGGCTAGGTGCTTTGAAAAAGATTAGGGTTCAAGGAAAAACACAGTGCTGTGTCAGTTCTTTAGCAGTACATTTTATAATTATTCTTCATGCAGATGAGGGTTCTTGTCATTTGAACTCATCCGAAAATGGAAAACTTGAATTACGTAAAAAAAAATTCACTTTTAATTGCAATTTCATTCGAATTTTTGTTTCATTTTGGTTGGTTGTTTTTTTGGACTGGTTCTTATTTTCAAGCCATTAAGAAAATTGGTTTTGAACTCATGTAGGACCATTGACATCACCAGTGTTACTTCTGATTTATCCCTTGTGACTGTCGGGACTGTGAGTGACCATTTATAATACTGTTAACACCAATATGACAAAATTGCAATGATTCTTAAAAGATATATCTTGTGAAGTATCAATGGAAAGGTTACAATCTATGGAATAAGATTACCCTCCTCCTATGTATGTATTATCTTTGTATCTAAAGTTAGGAATTTTAACTGTAAACACATATTTCAAATGTTTGCTCCTGGGGTAATATCCATGATTTGTATACAGTCTAGCCAGCCCATTGTGAATGGACTATGCAAGTTAATGGCCATTAAAGGACATTTAGCTCGCACAATAGACCTTAGAAGGAGCCTTTCCCCCACTTGGTGAGCCTTCATGTGAACTCATGGACACTGACTGCTCCTATGACTCATCAAAGCATGCAAGGGCATGCGACTTATTTATGTGACCCTGGCCTCCATTTTGTGCCTGTAAACTTCCACATTCTAAGGCTAAAAGCATGGGAGAAGATCTATAAGGCAATTTCACCATCTCCATTTTGTCTTCATTCCAGCTTTCTATCTCTGGATCAACTACTGTATATCTGAAGCTGTGAAACAAAGGCCTGAGACCCGGTCAGATACTGGATGTACTCCTGAGGAACTGTACAAGCCCACGAACCCTAATACTGCTAAGAATTTGATATATATGAACTCTGAAGTTATTTGTATGTATCTGATTGCTTTGACCATTTAACATCTCTCTTCTAGTTTGTTTTTTTCCTTTTATAATAAACTGTTAGTTTTAGATACTAAAGGATTGGCTAGCAGCATGATATTCTGGATAAGATCCAAACCAATATTGAACTGATAATGTGGCTGACCCTTGGGGGACCAGGAGAACTTTTTGATAAAGTGAATAGAGATTTTTACATAACTTATCTCTTTACTGCATCTAGCTGCTGATTGAGAGTCAGAGACTGAAATGTAATAAAGGGGGCTGTGTAACTTCTTGTTTTAGCTTCTTGATAACCAGTGTGGAGAGTCAGGATCCTGTTTGTGACTGGTATTAGCCACCACTTCTGGGAGAATCTGTTGTCCTTTTGCATCCTGTCCTGATTTTGGCATTTTCAGGTGGGCTACCCTAGGCACATACAGGTCACAGCCCTGTATAAGTGAAATGTGCCAGCCCCTTATTCTCTGTTTTGGCACTGCAAAAGCATACTTTTCATCTTTAAAAAAAAAACCCTGACTCTTAAGTCCTCAGGACTATAGAAATCATACCTGACAAGCTGATATAAAATCTTGGTGAAGAAAAGGCTTGCATAAACCTCCCGAAAAACTTCTGTGGGAAAGCGATTCTCTTGCCTGCTGTGGCTGGAGGGGAAAATAAACCCAGGAGGAGGTACATTTTGTTTGGAAACTATATATTTGGTGACAAGCCACTAATTCTCATGTATTTGATTACTGTGATGAAGCATCATATGGTTCAGATTAAAAAAGGAAACATTAGATATGAGGGGGCATTTACACCAGGCATTAATTCGAATTTAGAAAGTACTTGAAGTGCTTGAGTTGATTTTGAAAGTAAGTGTATTTAATAATCTTCATGCTTTGCAGATGCCAGGCCCTCCTCCTGTGGCCTTATTTCAGTTACTGCCCTTTAACTATGAGAAGGTAGAATACTGGAGACACACTTTTGCTTTATGATGTGCTATTAATGTTCTGAAGAGAATGGCACTTTTGCTTTTTAGCCAGTATTTAGGATGCTTTTACAATTATGCTCGTGGAGATTATAATGTCATTGCAGTCCATCTCAAACTGGTTTTAAGGGGAGGATTAAAACAGGAGGCATGGATCCATGGAATCCCAGTTCCACAGTAAAAGATGGCCAAGACCTACTAGTGAATCAGAGGCAGAGCATGAGGTGAGGGAGTCGTGCCTACTAGATTGGACTGGGCAAATTTGGCTACCTAATTTAGAAGGAAGGGAACAATGTTATCTGGCAACAGGAACCTAGACCAGGTGGAAGAACTCTTCTGTGGAGACCTCACAATTTTAGTTGATCTACACCCCATTTAGACCTAATCTTCTGGATACTGAAGCAGATAACCATTATTGAAAGAATATGATCTGTTCTGCTTACAGAAACTTAGCCCTTATATTTTCAGCATCAAACAGATTTCATCTATCTATTTGAGGGTATTCAGTATTAGCATTGCAACATCCGTTAAAATAAATGCAAGGATTGCAGCTAAAACCCTGGTTAAGACTTTGGAAATGTGGCTCTTAGGCCCACATTCTAATCTCAAATGCGAGGCATTACAAATTTAAGGTACATGGAATAATGTGCCTGGTGCAGGTCAGACAAGAGCCTGAAATTTGTTATTTTTTGTGGTACCATAAAAGCTGCTTTTCTCTTTGATTGATACCAGCCGGCCATCAGGGATGAATAGATTACTGGAAGAATGCTTAAAAGTGGATGCACCTGACAACCCGACTATATAAAGTCTTCAACATCTTGAAATTGTATCACCTGTGTAGCTTCACTGACCTGCAGTGGAGTTATACCGATGAATTTGGACCACTGCATGAAAGTCATAATGCATATCCTGTTGCAAACTAAAACCCAGGCTTGTCTAAGGGTCTGTCAGAATTTTGAAAGGTTTAGTTGCTACCCAAGTCATAGTCCATTACTTTTTAAAAGATTATTTTACCAGTTGGCACCATGGCTAGCAGTCTTAACAGAGAAGCCAAGGAATAAATGAACAAGCCTGCCCTCTAACTGGAAGACTACCAGCAGTAAATATGCCCAATGGCCTGTGATGGGATGTTAGATGGGCTGGGTTCTGAGTTACTACAAAGAATTCTTTCTGGGTGTCTGGCTGGTGAGTCTTGCCCACATTATCAGGGTTTAGCTGATTGCCAATATTCAGTGTTGGGAAGGAATTTTCCCACAGGACAGATTGGCAGGGCCTGGAGGTTTTTTCACCTCCCTCTGCAGCATGGGGCATGGGTCACTTACTAGTAGATCTCTGTACCTTGAAGTCTTTAAACCATGATCTGAGGACTTTGAAAACTTAGTGGTAGGTTAGGGGTCTATTACAGGAGTGGGTGGGTGAGGTTCAGTGGCCTGAGTTGTGCGGGAGGCCAGACTAGATGAGCATAATGGTCCTGGTACCTTCTAACCTTAAAGTCTTTGGATCTAGGTCAGTGCTGAGGCACACTGGGGGAAGTATGCGTGAGCTGTATCTGTTGTATGGATAAATAAATTATATCATTTCCATTTCTAGGACTATTGATTTGACACTTCCGCCATTTTATTTTATTTATATAAAGGCATTTATGTGATGTTTCTCCACAAAATTCATATAGACATTCTCATTATTTCCCTTTGTAAACTACATGAATTTTGAGCATGAACAGTTGTACAGGGAAGAAATATATCTTAGCAGCTAGAGACGAAACATTCCTTGCATATCATTTCAAGACACACATTTCATGGGCCCACCCTTCATTTGGCAATTGTACACTGGGTGGTATTCCAGAGTACTCAGTAACAACCAGATTACTATGATAAAAGTAAAAACCACAACTGGGCTTTCCTTTGGCGTGCAGGACCCTGAGAGTTTGTAACTGAAACCAAAGAGGAGGGAGCATTATGAACAAATTTCATGCGGTTTTATCTGACAAGAGAAAATAACTGCCTGTTCTAACAGCATGGGGCAATAAATGTGAGAGTTTCTGATAAAAGTTGCTTGTTCAGTGGGATGTAGGTAACAATATTTTGTATTTTGTGCTAATTCTACAATCATTTCTGTAACAGTGATGTACAGAGGATGTCATAATTCTGCCTTCTTGCTTGACATGACAGTGGGTAATACCCTGGTTGGTCTAAATACACTTTGTATACACTTAAAGTATTTTGATTAAGAATAACATTTTAAGGTAGGTAAAATTTGGAGCCTAAAATAATTGGCAGTGTCTCTTTAAAATTTATGTCTATATTTGCATGCATGATATTTGATTCTTGGGAACAGTTTATAGTAGACCTAAAACTTTCAAATTTCATCAAGAAAAAAAAACCTAGGGAGCAGACAGAATCATTTACAGAAACCAAATCCAGTGTAACAAAGATTTAAAAAAATGCATTTTATCTAAAGACATCTAAGACTAATTTCTGCCCCAGCTCTTCATTTTGAAATTGAAAACAGGATCTCACACAATGAGTCATGACTGGATTCTCTTTGTAGAGTAATTAGAAACTTCCATTCCTTCCATAACTGTCAGAAAACAGCCAGTTAGGTTCATATTTATTCATATTATCTCTTTACCTCATTTTAAAACATAATATCTTCTCCTTCATGCTATGCACTAACTTTACAGAATAATAGCATAATCTTTTTGAGGTTACAGCTCTCTTCCATCCTTCAGTCCCTCCCCATGAGCTTGCAATCCTCTTATTGAATCTTTTCTGTATTGAGGGATTCCAAGTGTACTTTTAGGTATTGTAAAATAGTTAATAATAAGTTAATAATAATAATAGTTAATAATAAGTTATGGGAAAATCCTATTTGTTTCAGTATTTTTAAATGTCCCAGCTACAATAGGCGTAAAATATCCTGAATGCAGAGGAACTTATGTGGTTTCGTTGCCTTGAAGCTGATAGCACTTAACACCCAACAGGATCGCGTGGGAGTTTACACAAGGGGTCTGCATTCCTTAAACCTTCTCTCTTAGGAGCTATATTTTTCTGTCAGATTGTATGTGGCAGAACAAAGTTTGTGTGCTGGCACATAAGGGGTTCATGTACAGCTGCTGGCACACAAAGGATTCACATACGAAACTGGTGGCAGAGGAGAGCTCCTGAATTGTTGCTAATGGATAAAATATTCTCCTTATGCACTGGCACTTTTAAAACCCACAAATCAGCCTCTACTCTACAACCTCCAATTAAAAAACCTAGGAAATTAATACACCAAAACTTTGCTGTGAAGCAGTTAGGTTTATTACCCACAACTTGCCTGACTCAACTCCACAAAAGCAGGGACATGAGCAGTTAAGACACCTAACAGTACTACACATCCTTATAAAGGGGTGTATACAGAAGTTTGAAAAGGCGACAGAATTAATTTGGTTATGGTGCAGGATAGGGGACATATGGTAGTTGTGATAATGGCAAAGTGTGTGTATCAGTTGTGGGATAGAAGGCATGTACAGTTTAGATGGCTTAAATCTTCAACAGAAACATATTTCAAAAGAAACATGTTTGGTCAGAACATCCAGATACTTTAAAAAATAATGAGCATGTCCCAGGAGAATAGTGCTTGGTTATAGAAAGCTGTTTGTGGAAAATCCAAGTGTCTCCCTCCCAATCAAGATATCCTGAGCTATCATCTGCAACAAGGAGCCAGGAGGAGACTATCTGCCAGTTCTGTCTATGGGATTGTGTGTCCCAGATCTATAATGGTTAACTTGGGTGTGTTCCATGGGTACACAGCATGCAAGTAGTTTAATGCCTTGATCCTGCTAAGTGCGGACGACTGCCTGTAGGATGCAAAGTCCTCTCAATATCGACTGTTGGCTTACCTGTTGACTTAACTTCAATAGGAGTTGATGGCACTCAGCACTAGACTGAAGCTCTAATAAAAGCCACTGGAAATCACAGGGTCCCGACGGGCTTAGGTAGTGGAATATTCAGGATGCAGACATTGTTTCAGTTTTTTTCAAACAGATCCTTTAAGTCCTTGGGCCAGTGTTAGTACCATTGTGGGCTGAGCCAAAGTCCTGATGCTGGACTTCTAATATTTCACAAATGACTTAGATATAACTGATAGACACTTATGAATGCCCCTTGACTTAGCTGTTTGACTGTGAGTCTTGAGACAGATGAAAATGCGATAAAAGAGAGAGAAAAAAGATGGGTGAGGTTATATCTTTTATTGGATCAACTCCGGTTGGTAAAAGAGACAAGCTTTCGAGCTCCACAGAGCTGCAGAACATGGATGAAGACATTATCAGGAAGGAAGGAATATATTATATTATATATGGATAAAGATATATTATCAGGAAAGGGAGAATGTTTCAACAAGGAATAAAGGGATGCTAATTATTGTTTTATGCTACTATTACTGCATAAAGTGATCATATTACTTTTAGACAATCTTGGTCTCCAACACACTTGAAAGGAAGTGGAAGAATTTAGCTGGAATAATGACAGTGTTTAATGTTGCATGAGAGACTCAGCTGAACAGGATGACCTGCTGTGATCTCTGAACCTGGAGGGAAGATAATTCTTAAAAGGATGTGTAAACAGACACTGATCTGTATTTAACTGACAGTTCAATAAGTCTGGGAACTTCTTGAAATATATAGCACGGAGTTATTTTTGTATGGTTAGGAGCATATTCTAGAGCAAACTATGGGGTTGTACTATTCTGAAACTGAAATGAATGACAATTGAAATGAATGTACAAAGCAAACTCATTATTACAGATGGGTATACACAGTTTCCACCCAACATGTGTGTATAATATGTACATGCATATTTTGCCATGTGTTACGAGCATTCAGTCCATATATAATAGATAAGACACTTCTTATTGTGTTTTAATTTTTAGAGGAGTGGGAGAAGTGACAGAGCTAGGATTTCTCCCTCTGATAATTAGGTACTTTAGTATAAATTACTACATTATACACTTCAGCTTTTATAAACCTAACTCAGCTCAGGTCAACAACAAACAAAACCTAACTCTCTTCTCCCTGAGGATGTGCAGCATGCGTGTATATCATAATTTTCATTTGTGACCTACTTTCTCAAGATCTAGGTTCAGATCTTGGCCCACTGCAATGGCAAAACTCGCATTGTCTTCAGTGGGGTCAAGATTCCACCTCTGGTTCCGATTAACTCAGTCAGTGCCACTCACCCTCCACATGGAAGGAAGACTGAGAATGGAGGGATGCTTACCATAATAGTTTCCTCAAATTCTAAACATTTCATCACTTTCAATCAGCCTTTTAAAAAAATTGCAGAAGAGAGAAGGTGACTATAAGGGCAACTTGAAAGTTAATTCAAATCCATTACCTCCCCCCCTTGGCATCCTTATAAATAACAAGACCCATATCAAAGACAATTCCCCCCTCAGGGTCGTTCACAGATGAAAAATCTGTGGCCCATGTAGTGGATCAACCCTATCCTGTCATTTTCTGTGCAAACAGGTGCTTGCCCAAAAGAGAGCTTTGTTCCTCCCAATATTTCAAATGATGATTAGACTGAAACAACACTGAATTGAGAGATTTATTTGAAATATAAGAACATTTTCCTCATGTTAAATTAAAGTGAATCCTATTAACAGGGCTTCAGAAATTTGTTAGTCACTACTTTCCAGAGCTTTATGAAAGCTACCAACCAGAGGGAGAGAGGTATAAAAGATCAGAAGGTGGGGATGGTAAGGTCCCATGAGTGAGATCTAGGCACAGTGCCCCACCCCATATAAGGGAACAAAGAACATACTTGCAGATCAAGCACTTCCTGTGTAAAAACCACACACTTGTTAATTACCATTATCAATGCCATCTGTGACAAACTAAAGTGGGTTTAAAATCAAAAGTATCACTATTGACGTCACATTGGTAGAAAAAGTATTTTGTAAGTAATTATAAGTTTCTACAGACAGTGAGATATTTGAAAGGAAAGAAGAAAAATGTTGGTAAAGCCATTTGATCCATACTGCAAAGGCTCCAGAGGAATTTTGGTAGGGTTTCTGTTTCAAATGTTAAATATCATTTGTGGTGTTAAAGGTTCATCTAATGGTTTGATTTTCCTAAAAATTGAGTCACATTCCCAAACTGTAATGGATACTCTTCTTTCATCAGGCTAGGGCTAGGGAACGGGATGAATATTCTTACAGCAAAAAAGAGCTGGAGTAAAACCACAAAAACTAGCAGGGGAATTCAGGGCAGGTTTAGTATATATTTTAGTCTGACTAGATTTCAAATTGCTGGTGTTACTTAAAATAAAAATGTCTAAGAATCAAATTCTGCCCTGTGATAAGCCCCTGTTGACTTAAATGGGAACTAAATATATGCTTTCCAGCAATCAAGTTGGTCCCAAAATTTTTACCATGCTTCATATGTGAAATACAGGTTTATTTAAATCCAGGGTGGAAAGAAAACAAAATATTTGAACAAACAGGCTACTGAGCTAAAACATGTTTGACTGGGGAGTTCAAAATGTCTGACCCTCTTGTGTGAAGTAGGAAATATCACTGCTGTTAGTTACATCGTTATGAATAGTGAAAAGGGTGTAATAAATTTGCTGATTAGAATATTTACTTTTCCCCATGTGTACCCAGATGAAGGGTTACATAGTAGTTCACACTGTAAGCAGTTTGCCGGATTAATTTAAAAATACCTATTACATTGTTTTCATTGAGCCAGGGAATGGATCAAGTTCTGATCACTGGAAATTTTCATGAATAAAAGATGCCTCATTTAAATTCCTTGCTGTGTCTGTGCAGGAATTTGGTTGTTTGCCAACATCTTAACGTCTTGAAAAAGCTGTAGGTCATTTCATAGCCCAGCGTTTAATAGCAACGTTACCCAAATCTGATTTAATCTCTGCTTTTGTCATAAATTTTAGGTTCACAACATGTAAAAAATATTTTAACGACAGACACAATACTGAGTTTTGCCCTGAAACCATAGGAACAGCCATACTGAGTCAGACCAATAATCCATATAGCCCAGTACCTTGTCCCCTGGCAGTGGCCAATGCCAGGTGCTTCAGAGGGAATGAACAGAACAAGTAATCATCAATTGATTCATCCCCAGTGGCCTATTCCCAGCTTCTGGCAAATGGAGGCTAGGGACACTTCAGAGTATGGTTTTGCATCTCTGCCCATCCTGGCTAATAGCCACTGATGGACCTATAGTCTTAGACTTCACAACGTCCTCTGGCAAGGAGTCTCACAGGTTAACTGTGTGTTATGTGAAGCAATACTTCCTTTTGATTATTTTAAACCTGCTGCCTATTAATTCTATTTGGTGACCCCTAGTTCTTATGTCATGAGAAGGAGTGAATAACACTTCCTTATTTACTTTCTCTACACCAGTCATACTTTTATAGACATCATATCCCCCTTTAGTTGTCGCTCTTCCAATCTGAAAAGTCAGTCTTTCTATAATCACTCCTCAGATGGAAGCTATTCTATACTCCTATCATTTTTGTTGCCCTTTTCTGTACCTTTTCCAATTCCAATATAGCTTTTTTGAGATGGTGGCAACCAGATCAACACTCAGTATTCAAGATGTAGGCATACCATGATTTCATAAATAGGCAATATGATATTTTTTGTCTTATTAGCTCTCTCCTTCCTAATGATTCCCAACATTCTGCTAGCTTTTTTGATTGCTGCTGCACATTGAGTGGATGTCTTGAGAGAACTATCCACAATAACCCCAAGATTTCTTTCTTGAATGGTAACAGATCCCAGCATATTATGTGTCTAATTAGAATTACATTTTCCAATGTGCATTACTTTGCATTTATCAGCTTTGAAATTCATATTCCATTTTGTTGCCCAGTCACCCAGTTTTGTGAGATTCCTTTGTAACTCTTTGGACTTAACTATCCTGAGTAGTTTTGTATCATCTGCAAATTTTACCACCTCACAGTTTACCCCTTTTCCCAAGTCATTTCTGAATATGTTGAAAAGTACTGTTCTGATAATTTATTCCTACCTTTTATTTCCTATCTTTTAACCAGTTACTGATCCATGAAAGGACCTTCTCTCTTATCCCATGACAACTTACTTTGCTTAAGAGACTTTATCAAAGCCTTTCTGAAAATCTGAGTAGACTGTATCCACTTGAACACCTTTTTCCACAGGTTTGTTGACCCCTCACAGAATTCTTGTAGATTGGTGAGGCATGATTTACCTTAACAAAAATAATGTTGACTCTTCCCCCAACAAATCGTGTTCATCTATGTTTCTGATAAATCTGTTCTTTACTATAGTTTCAACCAATTTGCTTGGCACTGATCACCGGGATCGCATTTCAAGTCTATTTTAAAAAATGGCATCACATCAGCTATCCTCCACTCATGGTGCCAATTAGTGGGGCTGCAGGGATGGGGGAAGTATTCACTCCATCCACATCCCAAGTTTCTTGCTCTAATGTCCATAGGCTGCACAGCCGGGGGGACATGGCCCAACCACTTTTAAGCACTGGTTCCATACTAAATCAGTACAACTGCTGCTAGAGTCCAGAGTACTATTCTAGCTGCTCATAGCACCACTCAAATTTCACCTGGACTCCTCTTCATACAGGCCAGGCCAAATGTCAGGGAGTGGCATTGTGGCTGAGTGCACAGGGTCAAAATGCCACTCAAATTTGGTCTGGCTGCCCCTTCATCCAGTCTGAGGGGCAGTTGGGCCAAATAGCGTTGTAATCTGGCATACAGAGAGCTGTTTCTGTATGGCAAAACACAATGGATTTTGCTGAGAACTCAACTTCTGACAGTTCATGCACAGCACGGGTAAGTGAGGGGGAGATTCCCTGGCCAAGGGAGACCTGGGGCCCTTGTGGTGGAGGTGGGGAGATGAGAATAGGCCAGAACGGGAGGGTGGGGATCAGTTGAGATTGGAATCACTCCCCACGAAAAAATATATCTGAAATGGTGCAATGGCCTAAACATGTCCTTATGTGTAAAATCCCTGTAATATTATTTTTGCTGTAACATGTTTTTGATGAAAACATTGACTGGTGCTAATAATTGTTCAGACTGTGAACCTTGTCAAACGGCAAAGCAAAGCATGTGCGTTTTGGATTAAGCAGAATTATATAGAGTTACTATTTTAGTTAAATAATGTGGAAACACAAGAAGATGAAGTCAATATGGAAGCAACTTAATGGGCTAAACAAATCTAACAGAATTTATACTTAAACTAAATGAATGAAAAAGTACACTTGACATAAATACCTTACCCTGTTTGTATTCATATCAATGGAACCTTAGGTTTGCATATGAAATGGAGTGGGAGTGGACTTGATATTTTTACTTCTTTTGTTCAAAGCATATGAAGAAGCCATCATTAATACCATAGTTATAGTTGTTTTAGGGGCTGGACCTAATTTGGAAAAAAGCAGAATGGAGAAAAACCTAAATCCAAATCTCAGATATTTGAAATTAAGCTCTTTGGGAGATTAGAAAAACTTGAGCTAAATGCTAGCCTCTTCTTTTCCTGGATCCCCAACAGGTCTTGTGATTTTGGCCACACCCATCTTAGAAATCTCTCAGCAGGTCTCTCAATCTTTCTTCCATATTGGAGGTGAGGTATTTTTTTAGTGAGGGTTTTGGAAAACTTGCTGGGAACAGATTTTAAAGCATTCTATTGATGGCACTAACTAAATGATTTTTAAACAAATATTTTGTAGCTGTTGCTTATAATTAAAGCGATACAATGAATCCATCTCTGAACACAGCTTGCAAGTGAGTGAATTGATTAAGGGAACATTATCAGTTGACCTGGTTATAGATTATTAGCCATTTGCTCTTTCATGTCTTTCTTTCCATATTTTATTATTTCAGTAAATGTGGATGTTTAGGGAGATATCCTCAGTTTTTATATATAGATATATATATATAAAACTTCCCATCTCTATGCAGAGAATAATGCTCATCGGGCAATAACACTGATCAATATAAAACCAAATGTGTTTCTATTGACATCGATTAATGGTTCCATCTTATCCCATTTGAAATTTGGTTAAAGGCTGCAGGGATAACTCTCTTACACCTGCAAATGTGCCATGAGATTGCTGTCAGAGCCTCAAATTAATCAATCTCAGAAAATTGAGCAGTACCAGGTTTGGCACTAGGTTAGTACTGTCCCCCCAAAGGAAAAGGTCTGCTATTGAAGCACCAGCACTCTCTCTTGTGGTAAATGGGTTTTTCGTTTGCTTGATTTGAAGTTTTTTGCAGGGTTGTACATCTCCCAACCAACTACTGACTAGAGCTGCCCATAAAATGGAATTTCCCTCCTGCAGAAATTATTTTTTTAAATTGTTTTGTCCCAAATCAGGATAAAGTAAAAAATTCTAAATTTTTCATGGGAGGAAAAATTCTGAAAAATTCCATTTCAGCTCCCTCAGGAGCTGTTTCTCTGTGCCTGTCCAGGTCTCCAGGGAGTCTGCTTGGGGAGTCAGGAAATCCTGAAGGGGAGCTGCCCAGGTAGTTGGGCAGCCCAGGATAGTAACTGGCTGGGGAACCAGGCCAACTGGCCTGCTTGTTCGGTTTCTGTCAAAAGCTTTGATGGAATCAACACATTCGCGCAGAATATTTAGATTCCATCAAATCAGCATTTTCTGCTGGAAAAGTGTTCAGTCAGAAAATTTTCACTAGCTTTATTACCAATCCAGTCTCATGCTATTCTTTTCAAAGATAAGATATGATCACATCCCATATAAAATATATATATAGCGCACATACAATAGGCTGTCAGCCTCTCTCATACGTCTGTATCTTTTTATTTTAATTATCATATTACTTTATTATATAGTAAGCACTAAGTGTACCACAATAAAATGGTTAGAGTGCATTAAGTAAATTAATACAAAACAGAAAAAAAGGTAGGAGCAATAGAGATTTGCCAACTAGAGAAAAGGAACAATGCAAATATTATTTGTAAAAGTTGTTTGTATTTCTTTTAAAAATACCTGTGTTTCAGACACAACAATATAGCTTGGGAAATAGCAATCACAGTATGGGTTAAATGAATAACAGAGTTAATAGGCACTTAAACTTAAATATATTAGAAATTGCCAGCAAACATCACTCCTGCTCTAGGGGCTTCAATGACTGAAGAGCCTTTTGCATTTTTTTTCACAATTTTTGCCATGTTTCTTTGAAATTTTTTTCATTAATGTATTTTACATATTAAACATGTATATTTATGGCCTGTCCCTTTTTGTATCTTAATCTGGCTACTGTTTTCCAGTCCACTCTTAACTATCGTACACATGAGAGAGAACTAGTTAATGCATTGGTGAAAAAGAGAATTGATCAGTTCATTCAATGATATTAAATAAGTAGAAGAAATTGCATTCTGAGCATCTTTGTTCATTAATCCCTGTGAAATTCACAAGCAAATGCAGTAGAATGGAGTGGTTTTGCTTGTATTTTGTATAGGACCCTATGGAAGGATAGATCTGTCATATAAAACCTCATACAATACATAATGTGAGTAAACATGAGCTGGATTCATCAGGACCTTGGCCAACAATACAGTAAAGTATAATGACATTTCTTCACTGACAGTTGTCCTGCATGTTGTACCCTTATAATTTAGCTTTTGGCAAAAGTAATATGCAGTAAACTCTTTGCAGGTGGTAGTAAATTAGTAAATTTAGAGATGATTCAGTGCTTCTATGTCCACCCATCGTAGCACAGATGTTCTGCAGAAGATTTAGAGACTGTTTTGCAAGCACTCAGCCACTGAGTGAATTAGCAGGGTACTTGCACTGAACAATGGGAAGAGTGCCTTTTAGTATTTGTTCCCCTGATTATTTACCCTTTCCTGGTCTCTCTCTATTCCCACAAAGAACCCCAGTGCCCAGTTGGGCCAGGCTGTACGTTGTGGCCCACAGTTCAGATCCATGATTAGATGTTCCCTATTCCTCCCCAAGTTTTTAATCTGCAGCACGATTTTGCTGCTAAATCATGGCTATTTTCCTTAAAAGTCTCCTGTAGTTGTCTTTGTTGAAAGCTTTTTAAAATCTAAGTAAATATCTCCACTGTGCTCTCTGTGCATACTCTTGTTAATGTTTCCAGAGATCTCTAAACTGGTTAGAGAGGCATGATTTCCCCTGTAGAACTAGGGCTCATTTGAGCTATCATCAGGCAATACTTATCTGACCTTAATTAGAATCACAAACCCCTTCCCCAGCCCCCCCATGTGATAAAGATCGTCTGTGGCTTCTTTTTAAAAATAGCCTCTCTGTTTGCCATTTTGCCAGCTTCAAGAACAGTAGCTGTTCTGGATACTATATTGCATAACCTCATCAATCTCTCTGCTATTCATGCTAATATTCTCTTCCTCAACACAGGCATTTAATCTCAGAAATCTCATTTGGAATCTAAACAGAGTGGAAAGGACTATCTGGTCTCTAGTATGACAGCTGAAAAAGGTTATATGTAATGAACTCAGATAGCTTTAGTGAAGCTGTCCATCTCTAAATTCAGATAATTAATCTTTTCCAGATTGGCAGTAATTCAACAGCCTCAGTTCATATAAAACCAAGCTTTAAAATTCATGTGACTCCTCCGTGTTTCAGATGAGTGTATTATTAGGTTAAAGAGCAACAGAGACATATTTCAGGCTTTTCAGTGCTGTTTCTCTTGACAGATAATGCTCATAGCTTGGTGACAAAGTTACCTCACAATGTCAAAGACATCACAGACAGTGATCTATTAATGGCAAAGAGTGATCTTACTGATCAGCTATATTCCCCATAATATAAATGCTGCATAACCTAAAAATACATAGTCAGAACAATGTGGCATTGATTGGTTCAGCCAAAAGTTTTGAAAGACTACGTGAATGATTTTAATATACCTCTTCTCAGAAGACACCTTCTTTGAGGAAGAAGGTAGAATTATGAGATTTCGTTATCTTTCTCCTTATTAAATGAATTTAGCAATTAACTTCAATAGGGGCACGATCAGGTCCATAATACCTCTCCTGATTCAATTTCAAGTTATTAGCGTATTTATTAGAGTTATTTTATTTTAATGTGCCTCAACCAATGTTTGCTGTTTCCTAACAATGCAAATGAAAAAAGCGAACTCACCAGAAGAATGACAAGACTTCCTAGTTTGATGATGATGTAAAAAACACCACAGCTAATTCATTAATAAATTTACAAATGGGCCAATAAAACGTGTAGCTGCAAACATTACACCCATAAAAACCTTAAGTGTATGTGCTCACATCGGGAAACTGTATCCCACTGCCTGATTTGTGATTGTAAGGAGTTTATTTTCCCTCACAAATGAGGCAGTTGAGTTCACAATTATTGGATTTGTGCATTTTTTTTAACCAAATTTCAATAGGCTAGAAGTACTTGAGCTAAATCTAGCAGTGGATAATACAGCAAGGCTGCCATAGGAATCCTGCTAACTCAGGGCAGGGCTCCATAGGGCTAGCTTTGTAGCTATGTGACGGGACACACTTAATTTGCCCTTCTGAACTGGAACAACGTGAGCCCCAGACTAGGACATTGGCTGGTAGCAACATACGTGCTAGCAGCTGGGGGCTGAGCACAATATGCCAGCCAGCAAGATCACAACTTCTCAGGGACATTGAGTCTGGGTCAGTGCATTAGCTGGTCCTCTCAGCCGGTGCTCTCTTGAGCCTCACAATGGAGATATACTTCCCTGATGCTTCTGTCACAGAAAGAGGCTTCCTACACCCTCTTCCATACCTTTACACACCAGCGCAGTACAGGGAATGGTGAACACCCATATAAGCCAGATAGCTAGTGACTGATACCATGAAGATTATCATATTAAGTGAAGATTAACTAGGATGAAAGCTTTTGAATCATTCCTACTTGAGTGTTTCAGGTTCTGTGCAATGGTAAAATGTTATTCTGCAGATGGTGTTAGAAACTACCCAAGTTTTTATCATGTAGATTTTTAAAATTAGAACATACAATTAATATAGGTTTAAAAGGCAATATGTTCTCAGCCTTATTTCAATTTTTAAGAGATTTCTTAGGTAGATAAGATTTTTAAGTTCATGTATCTCTAAACAGTTGGACTGTTTCTTTCTGTACCTTCCTACAAGTGATAGTTTATATTTGTATTACTGTACTGCCTACTGTCCTCAGTCAAGACCCAGATCCCTTTGGGATCGGTGGTAACACAAGAGACATCCCTGTATTGGGAGGGCTTACCATCTAAACAGACAAAACACAGAAAGGGGGGAGATAGGAGATTTTATCATCCCTATTATACAAGTGAATCACAGAAGGATTAAATGACTTGCCTAGAGGCTGTGTAGTTGAGTGGGAACTTGAGCCTAGGTGTCCTCACTCCCAATCCAGGTCTTTAACCAAAAGAATATCCTCTTCTATACACATTTCCTGACTTTCAGTGGTGCCACAGCTGGGTTCTGCTTACACAATATCGGCTAGTACTTCTGCAACTCTGTGCACACCTGCACACACTTTTTGTGCATTATCACCTGCCTATATAGACAATGGAATTTTCACATGAGAAACTCCTGTGTTCAGATGGATTTAGTCTGTACAAATTCCATCACTTGCATGCTCAAGTTTTGAAATCTATTCATCTGTGCATATTGGTGATAGTTCACAAAAAGTGTGTGCACACCCACAAGAGGAAGCTGCCTTTTAAAAATCAGGTCCTACAACTTTCATGAAGCACGAAATACTTTTTTAATTGAAGATGAAATTCACTGCATGCCCAGGGCCAGAATGAGGGCTATGTACCCTAGAAGTCTAAATTAAGAACTCAAAACAGGGCTTACATAATGAATAGACTTCAAGCTGGCCCTCTGCAAAAGGGTGAATTCCACCCTGTGTCCTGCACTGCCCTAAGGTGACAACAAGAACCAGCTTGCTGTCAGGTTCGATTTGTATGGAT
>ML675620.1:31972649-32089201 GCA_007922155.1 Mesoclemmys tuberculata | reverse complement strand
GCCCTCTGCAAAAGGGTGAATTCCACCCTGTGTCCTGCACTGCCCTACGGAAATATCACCTGTGGAGTTTGTAATTACCAACATAGCCACAGAACTTGTGATTCTTACAAGCGTTCTGACGCAGTGCTGCGAAGGAAGTGCAGAGATTCTGTTCTCAACTGTCTCTCTTGTGGTGTTGTGAGAAGGGAGGAGTCCATCTGTCCAATGCCAGACCAGAATGTCAAGGTAGCAGCTTTTTGTGTCTATGATCTGGAGGGAGGGGATAGTGAGTCAGTGCAGCACTGAGTGGACACTATGAATGTCACTTACAGAATCCATTAATATTAAGCAGTCACTGTGATAAATTTAACAGGGAATAGCTTACATTTTGAAGGATCTCTTTGGGAAAAAAATTAGAAACATATTTAAAAAAGATGAAAATGTGATTCATTAGTGGGAAACCAAAACCCACTGCTGTGCCTGGGGTAAATTCCAGCTTGCTGAAATCAGCATTCATATACTCAGTCTCATCATTCCAAACGCTGCCTATGGTCAGCAAAGGAAATAAGGCTCAGCAGAACTGTCAAAGACTGAATACAGTTCCACTTGCACTCCTGGAAAGTGACATTTTAATACTTGGATCCACTGGCACAAATTTCAAGGTTTTTTTTTTAAAACAGCATAAGGATAACATGACATTGCCAAGCCTAATGTGATTACATAGGGCTAGATGATGAGTTTACAATTCACACTAAACATCCAGCCGCATGATGTTGCACTGCCTCTAGAGCACTGCTATGCTAGCCAAGCCACAATTTGACCCATATTGAGAAACATTTTCTCAGATCTATTTTCTCAGATCTCAACAGGGGTCACCAAATGAAATTAATAGGCAGTGGGATTAAGATGAACAAAAGGAAGTATTTCTTCACACAATGCAAAGTCAACCTGTGGAACTCCTTGCCAGAGGATGTTGTGTAAAGGCCAAGACTATATCTGGGTTAAAAAAAAAAAGAACTAGATAGGTTCATGAAGGATCAATGGCTATTAGCCAGGATAGGCAGGGATTGCAGTTTGCCAGAGGCTGGGAATGACCGACAGGATGCATCATTTGATGATACAAAAGCAACATTATTGTTCCTCGATAGGGAAACAGTTACCATTTTATATTTTAAACATAAACAACTCTTGCAATAAAAATCAAAAAAGAATAATTGGTCTTTTGGATGAAAATGTGTTTCTTTTGCATTATTTCTAGAAGCAGTTCATGAACTATTCATGTTAATGACTATTTTACATGTATGACCTTAACATAAAAGATTACCAATTGATATTTTATCACCTAAAACAATAGCTGGAGTGACTTTCTACTCTTAGAGTGCATCTACACTTAAGCAAAGTGTGGAGTACAGACACTGTATGCATAATTAGCACAGCTGCAAATTGCAGTGTAGAAAGTGAGACACCGATTAAACAAGTAGAGTAGAGTGGCCTATACACCTGAACCCTAAGATATAAATCCAATACGGCTGTCTACCTGAGCCGGCAGTGCCTTCCATGTCTACGCTGCTATTTTTAGCTGCCTCCTTGCTTCTGGAGCTTTTCACTATGGCACATAGATACAGCTTACCCTAGGCACTGCCACAAGAGTAGGCAAGTGCAGTCAATGTTAATATTAATGTTAAGTTAATAGCCCATTCTATGTGTGTGCCCAGGGGAGTAAACAAGGTTAAATATGCCCCTTACCTCCCTCCATCTGATACCCTCATCCAAGGCACAAGTAGGTTAGGAGAGCAGGAAGTGTGTGGTCAGGTGAAGGCTTGATGCAGATTACTTTTCCCAGAGCAAGCACTTTGTCTATTTCTGGGCAACACTATTGCCGCCCATTACTTAAAGCAGATTGTAGCCTTGCAATCTTGTCTAGAGTGCCCAAGTTCCAAAAGCCAAATCCTGCCACAAGAGTAGGCAAGTTCGTACCTGCTTCCAGAATTCCCAATGTTGGAGGCTATTGAGATCCAGGGATTTGTTTTGGGCCCATCCCCAGTCAGAATAGGTGAAAACATGAATTTTACATACTTTTGTTGCAAAACTATACAATTAGCCCAGGTTCATTTGAAAAGAATCCCAAGTTATTTTTCAAACGCTTAACAAAAGTTAAACTTTTTGGTGAGGCTAGTCTGAGTTTCAGGTCTCTGAATCAGGGAAGTGGCGTAGAATCATAGAGTAATGGAAATGTGAGGCTGGAACGGACTTCATGAGGTCATCTAGTCCAGTGCCTTGTGCTGAGGCAGGAACAAGTATGCTCAGACCATCCCTGACAGGTGTTTGTCTAACCTCGTCTTAAAAACCTCCTGTGATGTAGATTCCACAACCTCCCTTGGAAACCTATTCCAGTGCTTAACTATCCTTATGGTTAGAAAGGTTTTCCTAATATCTAACCTAAATCTCCCTTGCTGCAGATTAAGCCCATGACTTCTTGTCCTGCCTTCAGTAGACAATGAGAACAATTGATCACTGTCCTCTTTAAAACACCTCTTAACAGATTTGAAGAGTGTTTTAAATTCCACACTGAGTCATCTTTTCTTAAGACTATACATGCCCAATTTTTTAAATTTTTCCTCAGAGGTCAGTTTTCTAAACCTTTTATCATTTGTATTGCTCTCCTCTGGACACTCTCCAATTTGTCCACATCTTTCCTGAAGTGTGGTTCCCAAAATTGGACACAGTACTTCAGCTGAGGCCTGACCAGTGCTGAATAGAACAGGACAATTACCTCTGCATCTTACATAAGACACTCCTGTTAATACACCCTGATGCAATACAACTGCACCCATTATTGACTCATATTCAATTTGTAATACACTGTAATCCCTGATCCTTTTCATCGGTTCAACCACCTAATCAGTTATTCCTCATTTTGTATTTGTGCATTTGCTTTTTCCTTCTTCAGTATAGTATTTTCCATTTGTCTTTATTTAATTTCATCTTGTTGATTTCAGACTAATTTGCCAATTTATCAAGGAACGTATGAATTCTAATCCTCTACTTCAAAGTGCTAGCTACCCTCCCAGATTGGTGTGTCATCTGTAAATGTTATAAGCACACTGTCCACTCCATTATCCAAGTCATTAATAGCACCAGACCAAGGCCAACCCCCTACTAGTTACATACCCCCAGTTTCACAGCAAACCATTGATAACTACTCTGAGTATGGTTTTTCAACCAGCTTGGCCCCCACTTTATGGTAATTTCATCTAGACCAGATTGCTTATGAGAAAATCATATGGAACTGTGTCAAAAGCCGTACAAAGTTCTCACTGAATCTGGCTACCACTTCATCTTGAACGGACACTTAAAAAATGTGCTAACTTCTTATGCCAAACTATCTGCTTGATCTCATATTTAGCTGTGACACTTCGAATAGCTCTCCCTGACTTGAAGAAGAGCTCTGTGTAGCTAGAAAGCTTATCTTACTGAAATCAATGTATATCATGTTTACAACTTCTGCCCTATCCCCTCGGCCAGTAAGCCTGTCAAAGATGGAAATTAGGTTGGTATAGCATGATTTTTTCTTGACAAATCCATTTTGACTTTTACTTATAACCCTGTTATTCACCATGTACTTACAAATTGATTATTTTAATAAATTGTTCCAGTATCTTTCCAAGTATAGAAGTTAGGCTATAATTCCCTTTATAAAGACAGGTACTATATTTTCCCTCCCATCATCTGGGAACTCAATCATCCTCCCTGAGTTCTCAAAAATAATCGCTAACATTTCAAAGTTTGCCTCAGCCAATTCCGTAAACACCATAGGGTGATTTTCATCAGATCCTGAAAACTTTAATACATCTAACATAGTTAAATATTCTTTAACTTGTTCTTTCCCTATTTTCACTTGTTTCTTCCCCCTGGTTGTTAATATTAATTGCATCAAGCATCTGGTCACAATTTACCTCTTCAGTGAAGTCTGACACAAAATAGGAATTAAACACCTTAGTCTTCTTGATATCTTCTATTATTAGCTCTCCTTCCCTGTTAAGTAGAGGACCTGTGCTTTCCTTTGTCTTTTTCTTACCCCTAATGTACTTATAGAACCTTTTCTTATTGCCTTTTATGTCCCTTGCTAGGTAGAACTCATTTTGTGCCTTAGCTTTTCTGATTCTGTCCCTATAAGTTTGTGTTGTTCTTTGGTACTCATCCTTTGCAATTTGTCCAGATGGTTTGGAGTTTAATTGTCAGCATTTCACACAGGTTTATTTACCCCTCTTTCCTGCACAATCATAATCACTGTTCCATTTTGTGGTAGAATGAATTATTTTTTCGTTTCTTGGACTTATTCAGGAGACATTTGGAATTGATTGGATTAAGCAAATGAGTTTATTTTGAAAAAAAAATGTAAGTAATGGGACTAAAGGGGTAGAAGGTTTAAAACATATGACAACAAATATATAATCTGATGCATACCAAAGCAAATTAAAAATCAGACCCTAATTTGTTATGTTAGCTAGGCAATGGACCAATTCATGCAGATGTTTGTAAACTGAGAAATATATATTCTCTATGGGAAAAGTCCACATTTCGCATATTGTGGGGAAACTGTTTTGCAAGTGCATTGTAAACTCAATTACTTAAATAGTGACACCTTCATTGTTGAAGTACAATTTGCAAATCACAGGTATAATCAAGGCCCTCTGAGAATTGCCCCTTTTACATTATAGTGATACAATGGCAAATCATGAATAGAAAGCTTAATAAACCCCTTTGGGTATTCAGCAAATTAGGCAACTCAGTGTTAGCTATTAGCTTTTCTTTTAAAATACCTGTGCAAGCATTAATTTACAGTCTGATATTACTTCTGTGTAGAGAAAAATATTTTTTTCTAACATTTGTTTTAGTTTTTACATGAATTGACTTTCACTATGTTCTGTGTTTGGTTTTTGTGTCTCTTTTCTGCAAATATTTTAGTAAATCAGCTTACTGACAGTAATGTTCATGGAAACAGTGAATTTTATGCACAATTGTTGAATAGTCACAGAATATGAATTTTGAATTTGTATTCAGAAGTATTTATACTGGAAACCTGACCCTAAGAATTAAATTCATCCTGCCAAGGAACAGGAACATATCGTATGACCAATGTGTTCAGTCAAAACAACTCAGTTTTGAAATATTAAATACTTGCAATGAATTCTATGAATAATTTCAAATAATGAATTAATTTTTAAAAAACCATTCTGTTAGCAAAAAACTCACTTACAGAAAAAGAGGTATTACACACTGAATAAATTATTCACCCAGCTTTACTCCTATATCACTCTGTACCTGATGTTATCTGGCTTTTTTCCTCAATAACAATGCTAATTTATTCATTATTGTTAGATTTTCCCAACAGCTCACAAGGATAATCATCATTGTTAGCCATTTACAACACCCAGGAGGAATTCCTGGTCCTTTTGACATCAACAACAAAACTGCCATTGATTTCAATAGGGCCTGGATTTCATAGTATTTTGCACCATCTTTTGAGCTGTATGCTGTGTCTTGGGTATCTCCATTCCTAAGTGGGAGAAGAAAGACCCTTTGAGGACAAGTTTTATTTGGCATGTAGAAGAAAAACCTTTATATCCACTAAATTCATCAGCCTAATGCATAACAAACAATTTTACTCTCCCACTCTGATGCATAAAAAAAAACAACACAAAGAGAAATTACGTATATTTCAGAACTCTAAAGCTATTTACCGGAAAATACATATTTCTTCTTTGCTTTATATTAAGGATAAGATCTGAATATGTGAGATCACTACAGCAAGTGCTGTGACCTATAAAAAGAAAGAAAGTACCGTTGGAGTCAATGTTGCTAGGCTGTAAGGCCTCATTGCTAGGTTCAGAATGAGGCCTAAAGGCGATGCACTACCAGAAAGGGGTTCCAAGTTTGAGACACAGGTCTTAGTCCTTTCCTTCTGTGTAGAGAGTTTCTGAGAAGGCTGCAAAGGTAAAATATGGGGAATGGGAGTGTCTTGTGATTTGCCAACTCAGGAGCAGCGATGATAGATTTTAGATGGAGTCATATCCAGGCTTCTCTAACTCTAAGGAACTCCGGTCAGAAGTTTAGACTGATGGTGTTCAAAATAGAGTAAGTAGAGGAGTGGGAGATTCTTTGGGCTGCAAGTGGTTCAGAGAACACTCAGGGTTAGCGAAGAATAAACTATAAAACTCCTTGTTGCGTATAGAAATGAGACAATTCTGAGAACATCGCCCTAAGTAAATAAGTTGCTGTTTGTCCTTTGGGTTTCAAGATGGCCACGACATCACGGGTGGGTTTGGTTTCTGTGAACATGTGAGTGGCTGATCAGGTCAATTTGAGCTTTGAACTGTCTGTAGCACCCTGAGCAAGAGATGCTCCCGTGGGTTTTTGTGAGGTTTTCGACAGCTCTGACGGTATCCCCATCAGTCACAGTATGCTGACCAAGGTAAAGGTGAAGCAGACAATGTTTAGGGCACCTTTCTTAGCCCTTTCCTCATATTACAGAGGTGAGCAGTGTGATCCTAAATAGGACGCTCAGTCACCCAGGGGGCTGCCGAATTCCACTGCTGCTTCAGTCCAGTGAAAAGTGACCCTACACCCTGAGCCGCCTGTGTGCAGGTCTGCAGCTACTGCTCCCAGTGAATTTCCAGACCTGCTGCTTTGCTGCTCGCCCATCGCCACAGGACTTGAGAGGGGTGGGAGGGAAGAGTAGCTGATATCATGACTAGCGCGTGGCTTGGATTTAAGTGATGGAAAGTTGTGCAGAGTCACCCTCACTGTCTCATCCAGGCCTGTCTGAATACAGGGGCATGACAAAGTTGAGACATCTGGAGACAGGTCTGGATGCAGTGGAAGGCCATCAGGTCCTGCTGCACCTGAACTGATGCCCCAGGCTGTTCATACACCTTCACAGTCGGGAAGATGGGCATATATACTTGGCTGCCTGGTCCATCAGAGAAGACTTTCCAGAGGGAGCTAGGTGTAGCTGTCCACTCTTGTCAACAGTCGCAGGTAATACCGTCTATTGTTATTTATGGTAGCAGGCATAGCCAGACCTGTGTTGAAAATAAATAAGTAAATATAGTGAGACTGATTCTCCAAGTTCACTTGAAGACAGACCCACTAACTGATCTCTTCCATGTCCATTTCTTTTAATGGACAGTTCCTGTTTTTTCTATTAACAATTGATGAAACCTTTAAATAGTGAAATAAAGCTGTAGTTTTATGGTGTATTGCTCCATTTCTTGCCAGACCTTCTACCTCCCATACTCAAGCAATCCTTTTGTCTTTAGCATTTACATATAAATGCATCTGCTATCTTGCAATGTAACATAGTTCAAACAAGACTTGGAGCAAAAGAACAATGTTGGAAGTTTAAAAATGCATCTGAACTTTATAGAATAAACCCTTTCCTAGCAGTTGCCTAACAATCATGAGCCAATAAGGAGGATCAGAAACTAGAAAGCACAATTCTCTTAGGCTACTTGGTCCTTTTCCCTGAAACTTGATAACTTACTTTAAAGGAACAATCACTTATCACTTTGATCATTGGTTAGTTGATCATTTTTCCATCAAGTATATATTCAGAATAGCAAACCTTACTTTGTATATTTCTGACTGTTGAAGGAGTTCTTGTATGACATTGCAGTCTTTAGTCTGTACAGTAATACATATATTGATTTTAATGGGACTACTCATGTTCTGAAAGTTAGACATATGTCTAAGTAGTCAAATGAACTGGAGTTTTAGTAGCTTAAAAAATCTGAGTCTTACCATGCCCTTCATATCCCATGAATCTTCGGTGAAATCCTGGCCCAACTGATGTAGATGGGAGTTTTGCCATTGACTTTAATGGGACCACGATTTCACCTTCTTGTGTTTATCTCTCTCTTTCATGATTTAATCTAACAGAAGTTTATTGTCAATTTAAAACAAACAAAAACCCTTTTTTTGTACTTTTTTGTTTAAAAAAATACAGGAAGTAATAATTTAAAATTGAGGGGAAACAGAATTTTGGCTAAAGGCAACCTTAAAACAGCTCTGATCTGGCAGTGTTAGCAACATTATTCCTTTATGTTTTTCCCCCATGCCGTTCTTATTAAGCAGTTATTTACAGCTCAGTAAAAATAGCAGCTGTGGACATTATGAGCAGAATGAGAATGAGCAATTTTTCCCTATAACAGGATTAATTTACAAAAATATACACACGTGGCCAACCTTGGCTTCCACCTGCCACATGTCCCCAGACAGCTAATATACAAACCATTTATTACATTTCTTTTCTGATCTTTTTTAGGAGATGGGAAGATATGGATACTTCTGGAAGGTGGTAACGGGACATGGAGTTTTTCACACTGGTTTGAAAGCAGTCTAGGACATTAGTGACTAAAACTTATCTGACATTCGCTCAGTGGTCTATATAAAATAATGTGGTGGCATCTTAGTTAATCTCCTTGTAAATAATTTCCATTGCATTAACTATCATTACTGTTGAAACCATTATGGCAGTCTTTGCAGAGATGCTAAGGACAGAGAAGTCATGGAGAAGGGACTACCCTCTTATATTACAAGATGGTTCCCATACATCAAGTGTTTAGCAGAGCAGTGTGGGGAAGGTTGTATTGCTACTGACTGTGGTGGATTAGTTCAGTGTATAAATAACAAAAGACCATTAGATTCGTGAGTGCTACGTCTACTTTTGTAAAAACTGAAAATCACTTCTAAAATACGGAGTTTGAATCCATGTAAAATCTACCACATATAGCTCTCTATCATCTGGATAAATATTTCTCTCTGAGTAAGATAAAATAAACCTTTTCTTGATTCTTCACCATAACGATAAAGACCAAGAATTATTCTGTTACTAATTAGTATAACATCATAAACATACCAAAGTAAGAGAGAACCTTTTAATAGATTTGGAAAACACTAGTGTATCTATATCTCCAGATGTAACTTCTAGATCTTGATCATAATTCTGCTGAAGCTGGGGGGAAAAGCATGCAAAGGCATCAAGCCAGAACTGTAAATATATAATGCACAAAAAGGATTTTATAAATTGTAAAACTTAATTGTAAGCAAAAACACTATAATCTGAGAAGGTAGTATGTTTAGTAGCTAACTGCCCCCTATAATTTTTGCTGTTGGTGGTAAACCACATGTTATTTCCTAAACAATTTATGGTTTTGCAATGGCTTTTCCAGGGAAAAAAGGCATCTGTTATTCAAGTACAGTGTACTCTGATTTAGGCTCAGATAATATAATATAATCATTTGTAATATAAGAAATATAATCCACTGGAAGAACCAGATTGCCTGTTTAAAACTTCACTCTTCTAGAAATTATAGCTGTATGTTACCAAACTTATTAGCTTTCTAAAAAAAGAAAAGTGTAATCATCAACCAAATTATAAAGTGCATCAATTTAATGTAAACAGCAGTCAAGCCATATTAGTACATGTGATCCCTAGCTATAAATTTACAGTTTATTTTAGATATTGGCGGGGCTGAGCACATGATTATTTTATGTCCGTGTCTTCATGCCAAACAACAGAATTTATCAGCAAACAACTAATTTCAAATTAGTTCACAATTATAAATGTATGTCATCATTTGCTATTGATGACTATTCTGATATCTTAATACATTTGCTATTGCAAGCAAAGAGTATGGCTACATAAGATAGCGTATTTTGTATTATTATTATCTCTGAATTGTGTATCACTAGATTCTAACTATACACTGTGCCATGACAAATGTTTATTATCTGTAAAGAGAAACACTTCTTTCAGTAAGGCCCAAATCACAGCCAAACGTTATATGGCAATGCAGTGGAGGCGGGATGGGTTAAAGGGTTATGCAGATCCCCTCAAATTTCTGGCTACATGGCCTAAATAAAAGTTGGTCAGAACTTCCGTTCCTGTCCACAAGGGAGTACAAAGGCTGCTATTGAAATGTAGGAGCAACTTGAGCAAAAAGGGGGAGGGAAAGATGGGGAGTAGGTACAGACCATGTTTCTCTCCAGAGGTGTGGTCCATTTTAGTGGTCATAGAACCATAAGAATCTTTCACACCAGTCTGGCACAGAAGGAACAAAAATCTTCCAAAAAAGCCAAACAAACCCGTTTCCAGAAGACTTTGGGCATATCTACCATTTGGCATCAACCATAAATGGGACTACTTGCGGGAGTACTTAGCAACATGAGTAACTGTTCCACAATTGGGCGTGTGGGGATCCTTTAAGATGAAGGATGTTATATCAGAATGAGGGGATTAATCTTTCTTAAACATTATTTATCGCTTGTATTTCTAGAACATAATATAAGGCATCCAAAGCTCAGTTTTTAACACCAATGAACTTAGAATACTCTGGAATTGCAAATATTTTGTTCTATCCACTAATTTAGATAGTCTTTCAATATTTTAGGAATAAATATTTGTGATACCCTTATTTTTAAGGATTTTTTTAATCAATCATATTTTGGGCTGTTCTTTTCTCCAGGTTTCTGTTTCTTAAAACACCATGAGTACATTGGTTGGGGACACTATGTCTGTTTAGTTCTAATAGTCTTTCCTGATAATTCTAATCCCTTCAATATTATTCCCTGATATTACATGCTGATTGGTTGCCAATGTAGCGGCAATTCTGGCCTAAACAGATAGGGGTGTTCAAGTAGCAGCATCAAAGCCAGGGTGGTGGAAGGATATGAAAGATATCACTGTAGTTGAATTCAGGTAGCTTTTGCATAAATACACAAATAGCTACATCAGGTAGATTAGCAGGTTTTTCACTTTCCTCTGCAGCAGGAGATACAGGTCACTTGCAGTTTTAAATTGTGTAAATGGTGGATTCTCTGTAACTTGAAGTCTTTAAATCATGATTGAAGGACTTCATTAACTCATCCAGAGGTTAAGGGTCTATTACAGGAGTGGGTGGGTGAGGTTCTGAGGCCTGTAATATGCAGGAGGTCAGACTAGATAATCATGATGGCCCCTTCTGGGCTTAGAGTCTATATGAGGGATAAATAGTTAACTTGTGAGTAGTGGAAATAGAAAAAAGTAGAGCTATTTCCCCTATTAGAAGATGGGGTTTTGATTTGTCAGGGTCTATTACAGTATCAGCAGTGATGCTTGTCACATATGAATTGAGCATATTAATAACAGTGGTGTAGTTCATATGCCCATCCCCAGAAATTTCCTTTAGAATAAGGCTTGGTCTAATCTGTGACGCCAGTTTAACCCAGTGTTGCTAGTTCAACAATACCATTCATTTTGTGCTTCTTTTAACTAAATGCTCACTAGGTGACACTCTTATCTGATAAATTAACATTAGTGCTTGGGGGCATTTATGTCACTAATCTTGCTGAAAACACTTTCATGTTAGCAGATGTCAGTACCTAGATACGGAGTTGGTCATTAGTTGTTTTTGCCCATCCTTCCAAATAGTCTTAAACAAATATTAATCTGTGAAATACAGTAATCTATGAAGCATAATTTGTATTTCACAGTACATTTCACTTAAGAATATTAGTCATTGTTTGAAGTAAGAGATGAATGTTTTCATGTTTACGAGGGACTTGTAAGAAAACAGAAGTGAACGACAAGCAGAGTTGATAGATTATTTAAAGAAAATACTTGAACACTTTCATACATAAAGTTCCAGTTGCAGTGTGCTATTGTTTGTTCATTTATTTATAATGCATTATCTGAGAGTATTTGAACAACCATGAAATGTTAATGGATCTAGAAAGATGAATGGATTTTGCATGAAATTTGTCCAAAAACACATAATGGATGTGGTTTATGTGCTATTTGTCATTTCTAATTCTCTAATTTTAGAAATTACAGACATCCAGTCAGGAGCAGAAACAGTATCATGTGACTCAGAAGATTAACAGCACACCACAACCATCAAGAAGGATGAAAGATTTATCCAAGTGAGCAGTTCACAAATGATCCACAGGCTAAAAACTATTCTTTCAGCAAATACATAAGAACAACAAATACATTCCCAGAAATTAGCTTTGGTTCATTAACAATTTATGAACAAAAAGGGGGGGCTAAATGCACAGGAAATATTATTCTGAGTTAATAATATGACCGGTTTCTAACTGCAGCTATTATATTCAGCTTGTTGGGGGGGGAGATGCTTAGGATACTGTCTTGGGAGAATAAGTCCCAAGGAAATGGAGTCAACAATGACAAGTGGTTGCTTAGCCCTCATTCTGATTTAATGATGCTCGACCGTCATAGGAGAGGTGAGTGGAGTGTAACGGAAGACCTGAGTAATGATATTTAAAGTTTACATTAGGTCTTTGTCACAATAAGACAGCAGTTGTGGCAAATACTTTTGGTAGAAGCCATGGAGGAAGAGTATTGTACTATCAGAGAGAAAAGGAGCAAAAAAAAAAACAAAAAAACAAAACCAAAAAAACCCCTCCCCCCCACAAGTACCATTAAAAAAGGCAAAATTAGCTCATATGGCGTGTCACCCCATTAATATTAAATTATTTGACAGTTTCACATTTCAAATAACAAATCATGCAATCAGATGGAAGAGCTAAAAGATTTTCCCCAGCCCAAAATTTCCCTACATGCAAGATTTAAATGGTTGCTTTCATCTGTGTCTCTTTTCCTGATACTATCATAACCCATCATAGCTATTTACCAAAGTATCTTAACGGGTAAGTCAAACATTAAGAATTTTTAAAATCTAATGCTGGACTCTAGCTCTCATTGTTTGGAAGGAAGTGGTGCTAAACCTGTGAGCTGTAATTAGTACCATGAGCCAATTTTCTCATGTCTTTTATTGTTGCAAAGAGCTGCCTCCTGAATGTGAGAGGAAGCCAGAAAACAACTGTATGATTTATACCCACCCACCACTTTCATGCAAGCTGTGGGAATGTAAGTTTAACAACTATTTTCTTATACAAAAGATACCAAGAACCAAATTTACAACCAAATTTATCACTCTGATAGGATAGTTACATACACTTTCTCCCCCCAGCATTCTAAATGCATGACAGGGATATAATGACTTTAAGGAATCGCTTCTTTTTTTTGTAATAAGAAATACTTCTGACATGCAAATATTTGCCTTAGACAAGATGTAATGTCATATATTATTTAATAGCTGGTTTCTAATCACTTAAGGCCTGATCCAACCCCTGTTGGAGTCTATGGCAAACAAGTCTTCAGCTCCTGGATTGGACCATTAGATAGTTACGTATAACCAAAGGCATTTAAATCATCCATCTCTAAAAGGATTTGCATGTGACTAGTTTACCTGTATTGGTTAATAAATGATTTCATACCTGTGTTTTATACTTATAGAAATGTATGGACTAATTTAGGAAGAATTATGGAGTAGTATCAAGAAAGCTGTAAATTATTCCCTTTGAAGAAGAAATACAGCAATAATAAGATAAAGACCATAGAAAGGAGACAGAAAAACAACATGGTAACCCATTGTCACCAATGAAATATAGTGTTAGAAACATACTTATATAGTGACTTTCATTCTTAAAGAACCCAAGTACTTAAAAAAAATATGAGTCAGATTAGTACACAAACCAGTGCAACACTCAGGAGAGACAATTCCCCCTGAACTCTGTAGTATGCATACAGGAGCACACATTGCACCAGCCATGGCACTATTCCTCCTCTGCCCTTGGCCTGCTTCATGGCTAGTGTAGAGGAGACCTTTTGGGATTGGTTGTAGCTCTTGGGCATTAGATGGAATCAATCCCTCTACTCAGTTGCGATTCAGCAGGAAACAGTGACTACTGATGAATCACCAACACCACTTGTTGCTGCAGAACCAGGGTTTTCTTTGAAAGTCTCCAATTCAAATAGTGGCCAGATCTGAGCTTTTTTGTTATCTTATACCACAGGCCAAGAAGGTCTGCTTAACAACAGGGACTGCCACTTTAGGAATTCCAGGAATCTTCCTGATAGAAGAAGTTGGGTGCTGCTAGATATACCCATTACCCTCCTAAAGTGGAACTTTATTTCAGCACTCTGATGCCTTAAGACTCATCCTGTTTTACTGCCCCTTCTCCAAACAGTTCACTATGTGTGAAATGGAGAGTCAAAACAGAAGCTATGCAGCAGCATAAGCCTGATAGAATCAATTAATGTATCACAATAAGACCACTCTTGGTTCTTGCCACCCACCCATGTTGCTAACATTCCTCTCCACTCTTTATTGTATTGTGTAGCGTATTGTAAAAAGAAAAGCAGGGGAGGGACAGGGACAGGGAGACCAGGAGTGGGACAGGGAAAGACTCAGAGGACCAGGACTTTCTATAGCTTTTGGACTCAACTTTGTTTCTTAGCTCTGGAGTCAGATATAACGCCAGTTGTCCACTTTGCAATGCACCTCATTCCTACTCTGCTGCACTTCTGACCCTCCAATGTTAGGAGTTTCCTGAGCACACACCTCCAGTTGTGTAGTAGTTATGTTGTGCACAAAGGTCTACCATGAGGCTATACTGTGGATATAAAACTTATTTGTAAGTACATCTTAAAGTGCATAAAGATGAAGGTTACTGCATTAACTCATCGATGTAGCCAGCTATTACATTCTCTATTTCCTAAGAAATAGGATTGTTTGCGTGACCTTAAGAATTCCTCAGTGCCAACTGGCAAAGCAGTTACAGAACAGCAAACCCTATGAGGCATGACACAATAATTACTCCCAAAACGTTGTTTTCATAGTATTTGTCCAAAAAGTGTCTTGTAAGGTATCAAATGAAAGCCAGTGACACACTGGCCATTAATATCACTGTGAAAGGTATGTACTGATGGTATGTAATATGGAGTTGGTATATATACTGAAATTATATTTTAAAGTCTATAACAAGGCAGAGTTGATGAACAGGTTTTCTGCCAGACAGAGCATGTTTATTCACCTATTCCTGTCTCTTATGTAAATTAAGCATTGTAAAGTCAACACAATGAAAACCCAATTTAACAAGTGAAAGTCAACAAGAAAAATAGATCAACAAAAGGATATGAAGCAGACAGGACAATGGGAAGATGCCTTGGAGCCAGCACTTCAGGAATGGAACCACAGAGGTCATCCTGTCTTTGGGGGAGAAAACAAGGAGCTTCAGGAAATGGACAAGCAAAAAGACACGTTGTTATTCATTCACTGTGAAAACCCCTTGAAGTGCATGGGGTATTCATGAAAACTTAGATCCTGGTTTTGACTGAAAACCAACAGCTCTTCAGAGACAGTCTGACTGACTGCCCAGGGGCAGGGGCAGAGAATAGGTGGAGCCATGACTTTAGCACCAACCTCCAATGAGGCAAAGATCTGGCAGGCCACATGGGTGGGGAGAATGATGCACCTGTAATGCAGTGCACTGGGCATAATGCGTGCATCCTCATTGTGCACTGGGCAGTTCCAGGAGGCATACTAATGCTGGTGCTCTGAGAAAAAGGGTCTCCAGTGCGCCTGGTAGATAGTGTGACATCCAGGTGATCTTCAGTGGGGCACCCTGATCATGACTTAGCATAAAGTCACTCTAATGGATAAGAGGTTAGAGAGACTGATTTAATCATTCAAGCCTAGAGGTGATCCTTCTGGATTAAAGTGCAGGCATATTGACAGGGGCGTCTGCGGAAGTTTGCACTGATGACGATGCCAACGGCATACCTGCTCTGCAGTTCTTTCAGAGCTCTCCATCTGATATGATTTGTCATCAGTGAAAACAAGAAAATGATAAAGGGTAATAATTGTAGGACAGAATACTTTCAGTTATTTTTTACAACTGTAGCATTACATTTTTTTCCAAAATTACACCGATTACTTAAGGACTTCCGGTCATATGTTGTCATTGTAACTAGCCTCAGCCAAACTATTTACACCCTGGTTGGTATTCATAACTAAGCAAAATGCCTTCACATTTAAATATGTTGATGAAAATGTAACTGCAGTGTTTCCCTTTATAGACGTCTGCAATCCTAGGGAGCTAATGCTCTACCTTAACTGCTAAGTAAATCCTTGTCATTCCAAAGATCAAGATTTTAATATTCACAAAGTGCCTTTCAAAATATTAGTGTCAGGAGATAAGTAGATGGTATTCTGCAATTCACAGAATTTTATATAAATCTCTAAGTATCCCCAGACCAAAATCTTTACTTATTTATTTATTTTTTGTTTCCCAACCAAGTTGTTATTATTGAATTATAGGCAATAAGCAAGATCCTCCTATCTCACTTTGCTTGAAGGGGAAAAAATAATCCCTGATTTCAGCTAATAATTGATTTAGCAGTTTTAGCTCACAGGGATCCATACTTCATTCCAGTTTTACAAATGTGATAGTCCTGTTTTTACAAGGTCAGATGGTTGAGAGGCATTTAGTTTTACTCTACCAAACACAGGTGGCATTCTCAGCTACTGTTAAAATGCTGCAATTAGGTTTCAGTCCCAAACAATGTTCTTTGGGTCAAGAACACTTGATTTGTACCTAAGGTTATCTAAGCATTTTGGAACTGACATCTTATAAAAACTTAACATCACAGTGAAGACACCTATGTACAGATAATTTAGAGACTGTACCAGGGACACACAGTATTTAAAGAACATGCTGGTTTGAGAATAAAATTATTTATACGAATTTTACAAAGTACAAACTAGATAGTTTAGTAATGCAACTTTTATCATAAATATGCTCATAGCAATAATATGGTCAAGCCTCATTATGTTTGTAATTTTCTTTATCATAACTTATATAACTAAATACATATGATGCCAAGGAGATATTAAATTCTTATTGCAATGGTAACATCCTGTGATTTTGTTCTGAGTACCTGAAGAATCCCATGCCAAAATATTACAGCATCTTCATGCTCGAATGTTCAAACATTTTAATTAATTCTAAATTCCTTTTCAATTCAAACATATTCACCCCTTTTGGTGGCTATTTCCTGAACATTTATGCTAATGGATCTTTGATCACGCATGTTCATTTGTGTGAATACCTGTAGTTATATTACAAGTAAGGATATTCATGCCCAAATATGGGTATTCATTATCACCCAGTCGTGAAGCAGAAATAATGCCATGTGACTTAGGTGATCAATCACACACCATGAATTATGAATAGTCAAGGATATAGCTGAATTAAACTGTGGATGAATATTTTATGGGATGAAATATGCTCTAGCTATTAGTTTGCAATTGTCAAACACCTAATTTTATAAAATGAAAGGCTGTTGTGAAAAAGGAAAAGATTGCATTCATTACATAAACCATTTTTACTAGCAGTTTATCCAGCTCAGCTTTTAGACATCTAGTCATGAAGAACTAGGCCTTGCATTTTCAGAAAAGTGCATGCATACAGCTCTGGAAGAGCATGGACAATTCAGAGATGTTTGAATATCTACATACAAGTACAATGCCAACTTGCATGAACCCATTGGGCACATTTTTGAAAATCTAGACTATGATATCCAAGTTATATCTTGATGGGTACTGATGGGTTCAGCAAAGCATCCAAAGGCTAACCGGCATTCTGAAATTCTCTGGAAGGCTTAAGAGAACAAGCTTTCTTATGAGATTTCTGGTACATTCTGGTTTCATCCAGGCTCAAAATTCATAGTATAAGCTTTTTTTGCAGTTGAGCCTGGAAAAATATGCTTTCCTCTTCTCTCCTTGTATTTGCAAGTGACACTAGAGGTCTGCTTGGGCCTAATTTTTAGGTGCGATCTACAGCCAAGCCCAACCAGCCCAAACCTGAGAGGGCCAAGTTGTTCTCTGACCCAATGTTTGCCTGTCCCCCCAAATCTGAGTCATCATTGTCCTCACTGCTTCTGACTCCTGCTCCTGAGGTTGTGCCAACTTCACAGGCAGAAGTAAGAGAGCTAAGTGAACTGAGCTCTAGAGGGTCTGGCTGTTTTCCCACCCCAACCCAAACCCAACACCTGTAGTCGAGTCCCCCTGGGTTCAGAACAGGTTGCAGTGATACTATTAGCTATTTGTCTGTGACCTTTTGGAAAGTTGTATTTTCACTCTCAGTGGGAGGTATTTGTAGCAAGACAGCTCTGCCCTACTCCATAGAGGGAACGGTGGCAAGAAGACAAGCCTGATTTTCATAAATACCTGCTGGGATAAGTTGAAATAAGAGTAGGAGCCAGAGATTCCTGTTTGAAGTATTGGCAACTTTTACTTTGTTTTCCTCCTCTGCCTGAGCAGAAGAGAAGGGAGAGGTGATAATCCCCTGTCCTGGAATGAAACATTTAAGACCTATCTGGCATGCTTTGCCAACATTCTAAGATTAACTTAAAGGAACACACTTAAAGAGGGGTGAAACTGTTTTATTGTCTGTATTAAGGATTTACAGCCACCAACTTAGCTGAAACAGCGCAAATTCGTACCGAATTTATCTGCAGAGACACAAACCGCTATTTGCACTAGGGAGCTTACCTACTCAAAACTGCAGTAAGCTCCATTCAGTGCAATTATGAAGATGATGAAGATCTATTATTTGTATTACCGTAGTGCCTATGTTATATATCAGGACTCTATTATGCTAAGCGCTGTCTGAACACAGAACAAAAAAATGGTCCCTGGTCCAAAGAGACTACAATCTAGGGATAAAATACAATACAACTGGTGGCTACAGCCAGGCAGACAGGGAGCACAGGAAAACAATGAGAGAATATTGATCAGAATGATAGGCAGTGGGCTCAGCACACTTGCTGCCTAGCCATGGTCAAGATTTTTTGTTTTGGCTTTTGGTTCTGTTTGAGTTATTGTGGCAAAAGAGAGTTTTAAAGAGGGATTTCAGGGAGCATAATTAGGTACTGAACTTTGCCAGTGTTTATGGGGAACTCGTGAGGGACAGCATAGGAGAAAGCATGAACGTGCTTGAAAGTGAAGACAAGTAACTTATGTTAGATCCAATGGAGAAAGGGGAGCCAGCGACTGGATGCAAAGAGAGAGAGGTGACATGATCAAAGCAGTGAGCTAGGAAAAATAGTGTATTTCCCTATCTGCTCTGGAAGTTGCACCACTGCAGCTACATGGATGACTGGCCACCAATGACCCTAAATGGCAGCAAACCATCAATGTAGCCAAGGCCTCTATTTTAAGCAGTTAAGCTTCTTTACAAAAGTAGTGAAAATCCACTGAAATGTGTTGAAGCAATAAAGGACTTTCACTCCACATAAGTAGAGGTGCATGATAACCAGTTTCACTATCAGTTTCATATACTGAGATAAACACAAATAATCAGATGCACAGATTGAAAAATTATTAACTCATGCTGGAGTATGATATTAAAGCTAGAGTATCGGTGTGTGAAATACTTTTAACACAATGCACAAAAATCTCAATTGTCCACAAGAGCAGTTTAGATCCTTAGATTCTGAGCTCTCCCAACATCCTACCTGAATGTTTAGAAAGCACATAATATACATAAATAATTATGTATGTATAAATATACATAGTATAAATAAATAATTAAAAGATTAAAACAATTATTCTCAAGACTTTTATAAACTGCATACTTCAGTCATTTTCAATGGTTAGAATTTTTTAAGCCTTACCAGAGAACTTAGTTGATTAGGTTTCAGTAAAGTAATTGCTAGTCTATTGATTCATACAGAATTAATGCATTTCCTTTATAAACAATAGCAAAAAGAAAGATGAATCTCTCTATATTAGATTAAAGAAAAGAAGTCCTGTGTCCAATTAGTTATGAATAAATAATACTTCTGGATTTATGATTTTGGTTACCATGTGTCAGGGAGAAATTCTTCCTCTTCCTGAGAGATTTAAGGTTTCTTCAAAGGTGTAGGTATCATATCGCTGTTTTACATTAGCCTGGACCGTGCTCTTGTTAGACTTAATATGTCAAAACAGGATCAGACCCAATCAATACTTGGAATAGAAACTGCTCAAGAAAACCCATATGTTTCAGGACATGGTGTTTATGATCCAGAAGGTTGCATTCACATCACTGAATCAATTCCAAACCAGTGCTGGGCACTTAGGCAACAGAATTTTCCATCTTTCAGTAGAGATATAAAGCCAAAGTCCCATCCACTTGTAATTTTCAGTTTTCTCATGGTTTTGTTGATCAAAGTAAGGTTGTTAGTTGTGGTGTCCTGATCAAATTCCACTGGAAAATTAGAGTGGGTCAAATCCTGCTCCTATTGAAGTGAATCACAAAAGCTCCCATTGCTTTAAATGGAAATGGGATGAAACATATTTTACAAACACGATATTCTCCCTGTAATTTTGGTTCGGTAAAATAATCTTTACTTTTTTATCCCAAACTATCAGATAGAATTATGTTCTGTTAAATGCCTGCTGCTTTCCACTCCAGAAATATTTTCTTGGTTGATGAAGTAATTCCCTATGCCATATATATTCTATAGAGCACCTTGGGATCATTGTTTGAAAAGTGCTACATTATTATATTGTCATTTTTGTTACTATGACTGTAGAGAAATTCAATATTTTTCTTCAAATGCCCCATGACAACATGTCCCAGCTTGAAAAGTGGTGACAGAGTCCTATCAATCTTAGCAGTATGGTTATCATTAAAATCATTATGAAGGTGCTATTGTTATTCACAGCATTCCATATACTCAGTGGAGAATGCTTGGAAGATATAATCTGATACAATATTTTTCTGTTCCTCCCCTTGTATTAAAGATTTTATATTAAGAGTTGGACCAGTAGTTCTTTCACTGCTGTCTTTCATGCCAGACCTTCCTTTTTTGCCTGTGTCACAAGAGAACAAGCTCAAAGTCAAGCAATATACAAAAAAGAGAAAATTCTCCCTTCACATATGCCCCATGAAACTATAATTCCTTTGTTCATGCAAAGCTTCTATTGAATTCAAATCAGTCGCATGTGGTGGGCAACGATAGAACTTCGCCAAGAGAGAATTTTGGCTGAAATATATTTTGAGACATGCTGGGTTAGTGTGCGCAATTCAGAACAGAATTATCAATGAAGTCAGAGCAGGATTAATAAAAGTGCTGATAGGGCCATGACTGTGAGCTCCTAAGCTGTAGAGTTCCCATACTGTGAGATGCCATTGATAACTGGATGCTACGTTTTGATCTCTAGGGCTTCCTGAATTTGTGAATTTAAACCCTAATCTCCATTCATCTGTCTCTGTTTGAAGGATATAAAAAAATATGCCCTCTTGGTTGGGAACTCACTTCCGTCAATTGTCTACCAGACAGCAAGTCTATTAGTCTATTGGCCTTCAGGGTATGATGTAAGTATTATCTGTTTTCTAAGACTTTTACTTAACTGGTTGATTATGCTGTTGGTATGTAGTTAGCGAGAGCCTTCCAGGGTTACGTATATTATATTTTAACAATTTTCAGTGCCTAGAGATTATATAATGAATGCTTATCAATTAAAGAAAATTTAAAAATCGTCCTATATATGTCATGTAAGATCCTCAGTTTATATATGTGGACTTTCCTGTCCTCTTCTTTGTGATGGCAAAAATTGCAGTCACAAACTGTGTTCTCCCAAAATTAATTGGGGGTGCATGTCTGAGAACATGGATCTTTTGACTACCTATTTACACCCACAATTGCTGTCTGAAAAATTTACCTCAATTCATATGAAGTAAAAT
The DNA here is from genome assembly GCA_007922155.1 of Mesoclemmys tuberculata. Classification (NCBI taxonomy): domain Eukaryota; kingdom Metazoa; phylum Chordata; order Testudines; family Chelidae; genus Mesoclemmys; species Mesoclemmys tuberculata. The sequence goes on along the minus strand of ML675620.1, from coordinate 32,067,580 downwards.
CCTGCTTGTTAGGGATGTTGTGAGAAGTAGATATTGTTTATAAAACACTTTAGTGTTACTAGTAATACTATACTAAATATTAATTTAGTAATAATATTTTAATATTATTATTATTGACCCATGTATTATCTATGAATGTTTGCTCTGAGTTTGGAGGATTTTTTTCAAATTAAGGGTTTCCTTTTAGCAGAAGTGTTTGTACTAGATATTGGCCCCGTCTATATCTCCCCTTCCTATGGTAGGTGGTAATTGCTCAGCTGGGTAGTCTATTTGAACTCACTCGTTTATCTGATGCTGCCTTCTTGTACAAACATCTTCTAGCAGTGATAGGTGTGTGGGCAGATTATCTGAGGCAGTAGTAACCCAGTGAGATTACTCATCATGAGCAAGAACTAAAGAATCAGTCCCTAAAGACTAAATTGTGGTATTTAGCCACAGTCCTATGCTGGGGGTGCTGTGCAGCCATACAATGAGGTATCCAGAATATAGGATGGGTACAAATTATAATTTTTTTATTTTAAAAAATTAAATATGATTTTAAAAATTCACATAATTTTTTTAATGCACATATTGTTGGTTTTATTCTCTTTCTATACATTTCTATAAATTCTCTTGCAATTTATAGTTGTAAATTGCAAGTGTGACTGTTGTACTTGTTTCTTTAATTAGTTTCCTAATTGTTAGTAGAATTTCAGATTTCCACAGAGATTTTTTTTTTTCTATTAAGAAGTTTTGTAGTTCAAATACTCCTCCCGGCTGAAAGAGACAACCCATTAGCATCTGAACTGTAAGAAGAAACACACTCAAACACAAAACTGCTAAGTAAATTGCCTCTGCTGACTTTGCAGCCATGGCCATCTTCTTCCAATGGGTGGAGCTTCCACGTATCAAGAAAGCTGGGCTATTCCTATTCTGCCTCTGCAGGTTGAATTCTTCGAGACTTGTACACCGAAGGAGCTCCAGTGCTTTTCACACTTCTACCTGGAAGGTGCCTAAATATGGCATTAAGGGTCTGACCGCAGGCTCCTGTTTTGAAAATGTTGGCCTGTGTGTATAAAAGGCTCAGAATAACTTTGCTAATGTATCAGAAATCAGAACAGCTTTTTGTTAGTACCCCCTGAATTTTGTTTTAAAGTGACAAATTTTATGCCAATAAAATTGATAATAAAAACATTATTTTAACCCCTGATGCTGCAAACATGGACTCAGACTCAAAGGTCAGAAGGGACCAATATGATAGCTAGTCCGACCTCCTGCACAATGCAGCCCACAGAACCTCACCCACTCACTCCTGTAATAAACCTCTAACCTATGAAGACACACTTCTGCACATGCTTAACGTTAAGCATTTGAGCGGTCTCGCTGAGGTCAGTGGGACTGTTTGTGTGAGTAAAGTTATAAAACCGCTTAAGCATTTGCAGAATCAAGGTCTTTATTTTCGATGTATGTATTTATTTATTTTTGCCTATAACCAGTTTCATAAAAATTCAAAACAATTACCCTGCCAGTAGTGGCATTTTGAAAACCAACATTTATAATTGAGTTCATTAGAAAGTGGACCCTAAAGTGTCAATATTACACAAAATTACGAAGTAGTTCTACAAAGCCTGATCTAAATCAGTGATTTGAACAAAAAAAAACCACACACAAACAAACAACTAAATCAGATTGAAATCAACCCAGCCTGGTCCCAGAGCTTCCTGCTTGCACTGGAGGAAGGATAATTGGTTGCAGCCATGTATTAAGAAGCATAGCACGCACCACTATCACATGGCCAGCACATATGGAGTGGAATCATGGTGTCCCCATTCCTCCCACTCTGTCCCTTAGTTTGCAAGCTGTGCCTGCAGGTTAAACACTTCATCTGTAACTGGGGTGCTCCCCTAGGCATTCTGGGCAGTGCTCATATGGGATGCAAAAAGAGTGAGAGGACATTCCTCCTTCTCTCACCTCAACCCCTGACTGTGTGGCCATATAAAGAGTGGGGGGCATAACAAGTATTTTTCAGCCACCATAACTTAAATGGGTAAAAATTTCCATGCTTCTGATTAATAATCAGGTTTCCCAGCAAATGATAATAGCTCTTTGTTCTTTCCTCTTCACCCTAATACACTAAATCAAATGACACACGTGTATGCATTTCTACTCCCCTGTACAGCATAATCATAAAAAGCATCTTAAGCTCTCTTTTCATCAGTATAATGCTGTTATTAAGTCTTGTGTAACCTCTGTTGTGGTATCAAGCAATTCTGTAAATATCTGCAACCATTAGTAAGTAGCTAAAAAGGCTTTTTGTGCCTGGTAATGGATGTCAAAGTCCTTCGTCTTCAGGATTTTAAAAAAATTGTTTCCATTGCAAGTCTATCAGTTGGTATAGAAACGACATGAAAACATTTACCTTTCAAAGCCGATTATGTGAGAAATGCAGGGCTGATGTCCCTGGGATGATTTGCGTGGAGGGGTTCTCACTTTAAAGCTACGCTGTCAGTTACATGACTAAAAAACTAGAATTAATCATAACATCTGGGTATACAGAAAAAGCACAAGGTGTCCAATGGCTCCTATCTCTCCCCATCTCCTTGATCTGGAGCACAGTGCACAGCCGCAGGTCAGCACGTACTGGAGGGATTGTTTCCCTTCACATCCTTCTAATACACATGCTATAACATCAGGATCAAATCCTAAAGCTCTTACTCAGGTGTGGGCCTTGCGCTTTCACTCTTATTAATGTTAGTCATGCTTACTGTGCGAATAGTGCCATAGAAATCACTGGGACTGCTCACAGAGTAACAGGAGCTAGGGCTGAAGATTTGATTCTTTTGCTTTTATTACACCTTATCCATCAAAACGCCCACTGACAGAGCTTAATAAAGCCTGATTTGGAACCTCAGGATTTGGCCCTCGGATCTCAGTGAACACACTTTCTAATTATTCAGCTCTAATCCTGATATCCTGGTAGGGAATAGACAGGGGGAGGTGGTTATGCAAGGTTCTATTCCATCCTACAGAGGTTGAATCCTCCCCGTGACCATGTAAATTGGCTTTAGAGCAGCATTGCCCTAGCACACCAAAGAATCTGCTACTTCAACGTTTTTTGTTGTTGTTTTTGGGTTTTGTTTGTTTGCTTTTTTTAAAACAGACATGAAATACAAAGCATTGGCAGAAAGATTTACAATTGTTTTCCAAAACGAAATTGACTACACGACCACGAGAGAGGCAGCTCTGAAGAGGTCAGGGGGAGAGAGAGAGCTTTACATTCTGAAAGACTCACATTCTGTTAAAGTTATTTTTTCCCCCTGAAAAATGCTAAGGGGCAAAACCTGCCCTCAAATGGATTCAGAGCTGCCACTGAAGTCACCTAGAGGGTGATCTAAAATCTACATTATGAATATGAAGGCAATTTAGTGAAGCAGTAAAAGCTAGCTATTATTAATTTATTCTCTGCATATGGTACAATAATTGACTTCTCCAAAAGGAACAAGTGCTTGCATTATTCTACAGGAGTTTCTTGAGTAATTAAGTATGTACTGTCAAGGAGTTTTGCTGGAAAACCTAAAAAACCCAGAGTAATGAATGAGAGGTATTCTTTTTAACTGATTCATAGATTCCAAGGCCATAAGGGACCTGTGTGACCACCTAGTCTGACCTTCTGCATAACACAGGCCACAGAGCTTCTGCAGAATCATTTCTTTTGGAAAAACAGCCAGTCTTGATTTCAGAATTGCCAGTGACAGGGAATCCACCATGACCCTGGGTATATTGCAAATCCAATGATTGCAGTTAAACCTTGTGAATCTGTCTCCACTGGGCAACGATTTTGCTTCCTGAATACTTTTGGGTGTATCTTATGGAGTTTGGGCTGCTGATTACAAAAATCACCATGAAATTTCCCTATCGCGTATCCGTTTTTCGGAAATCACCTATACTTGTTATTTTAATTCATAATTTAAGTCTATTAAAATGTTGCCTACAATGTAAGCTGAAAAATTTTCTATTTTATGTCCAAGCATGCCTGGGCATGCAGTGACACTGCACCTAGTGCAGGCCACACAACATGCAGTGGGAGTGCTAAGGCTTAGACAGGGCAGATGCTGGCAGGACAGATTTTAGAAAGGCTATAAAAGCATTTTGCACACACCATTCTATGCATTGCGTTTATATCAGTTTGCATTCATGTTGATGCGCATGCTCTATGCGCATAGCATATTGTGTGTACTCACAATAAAAAAGCAATTGTATTTTCAGGAGGATTCGTGATAGCAAAATGTCTCACCAATGTCGCAACAGCCGCGATACGTTTCTTGGCAACTCCAGAGCACCAAACTACGTGCAGCTGATTGACAACATGCTTCAAGCATACAAAACCATGAAGTGCAACATGTCACTAACGATTCATTTTCTGCATTCGCATTTAGACTTCTTCCCTGCAAATCTTGGTGCAGTCAGTGACGAGCATGGTGAAAGGTTTCACCAGGACATTGCGATCATGGAAAAACGGTATCAGGGCAACTGGAATCCATCAATGCTGGCCGATTATTGTTGGACACAAACGAGAAGCCGCAGACACTGAGTACAAACAAAAATCATCAACAAAACATTTTTAGCTCAGTTGAACCATTGCAAAGCATCAGCACCGTTATGCGATTAAACGCATTACATTCAATAAAAGTCAATTTCTTGTTTCTCCAAATTCCCACATGATACAAGTAGTCTGAAATTGTGTTTGGGTTTAGCATAATCCAAAAAAATTTCTGAGGAAGCAACACTTTCAAAAAAGTTTGTTGTCCAGTGATATTACCGTAAGTTTTGTATTCAAAGCAACACAAAATATTGAAAATAAAAGTGCTCTGAAATAGTCACATTTCGCTGGGTTTTGATCATAAACTATGATCCACTCCCGCACTGGAAATGCACCACTTCCCTCCCCTTCCCCAGGGCTCATCTAAAGGTCTGCATAATTTGGTGACACTTCCAGCACGTTGGTTTGTGACAATGTCTGCAGTCATGTTCTCAGGGCTCCAGAGTCTCGGACAGAAAGTTTGCTCCCAGGCAAGGTCTGCTCCTGCCAACATTTCTATCGGGTAGAGCAGTGCTGCCTAGCAGATAGTGCATAAGACTGGGGTTCAGAAGAGCAGGGTTCTGTTCCCACCTCTGTCATTGACCTGATGGGTCCGGTCTGGCATGTCACTTCCCCTCTCTGTGCCTCAGTTTCACCATTTGTAAAATGAGGTTGATGACAACTCTTTTGTAAAGCCCTCCTGATTAAAAGTGCTAGAAAACAGCACTTACTGCCCTGAGCAATCACACTGCAATCAGTATTTGCATGCTTGGCTCTTAAGGTAAAATGTGAATTTACTCACTGAAACTCTCAAGTTGTGAGGCACTGATCCTCTTACTCAAGGCTCTATAGTTCCAATTTTAGGGTCAGATTTTGCCACCCTTACTTGTGGTAAGTAGTACCTTCACTCGGAACTGACAGCCTCAAGTGCTAAAAAATGATGAGTCAAGGCCTCCAAAAATGTGATCTTGTCTTTAAAATCATGTGATTTATTTAAAATGATAGTTTTGGGTTCCTTTTTTCCTTTTACTTCTGTTTATTTTAGCTTTCAGGGTGAACCCGGCTTCACATTTTCAAGCTTTTCTCTGCAGTCCCAAATGCTAGAAATTTACCTTTGTTTTTTAACATGAAAAACACCAGATATCACAAGAGATGGCAATGCTACTGCATTGATTTCAGGCGGACTACTCCAAAGTACACTACTTCTCAGCATAAGGATGGCAGAATCTGGCCCTTGCTTTTTAGTTTGCATTTTTAAATCTGCTTTGGAAGCAGTCCAATCTCCTAAGAATTTAATTCAAAGTTATCGACAGGTATAAAACATGATTACAGATAAGGAAAACCACAGCAATTTTGCCACTGCAAAGGATTCGAAAAAGGAAGTGGGTCCCCAAAGAGAATTTGAAAAAAAAAAATGTTCTGCTAAAAACCAGAGTGCTATTCTTGTGTCTGTATTATTCCATGTTAAAGAAGACCTGGTCCTCAAAATGTAATTTCTGAAATGAAGTGCAATGAACATTTTTTACAATGTGCATAAACTCTAAAAAGCCCTTCTATATCCAATATTACCACACACGCTGCTGTATATGTAAATAATCACACAGCAGTGGGGTAGTTGAAACAATTTGGTTTCATTTTTGGCCACACAATATGGCCCAAGGTTATTTTCTCAGAACAACGTACCCAGTTATTGATTTACATAATACAGGAAACCAACCAAGATGCTACGACTAAAATGGAGTAAATTTAAGTTTCACTCTTCACCATCCTAGTATGAACCAATGGGAAATGAATTAATTCCCAGTGGATGTTGAGGTTAATTTCCCAAGGCTCAAATGCAGTGCCCTCCTATTCCTCAGGGACAAAAAAGCCCACAATGAAACTGATGCAGTTTTGCTGCCTAGAATGAGGAAAGAACAGGATTTCAGACCCTTTCCTAAGGATTATCTACATTTTAGAGCTGGGGAACTGAAATACAGACATATTGGAAGATATGCCCATGGTCATGCAGGAAATATTGAACACAGCCAAACACAGACCCATATTCCCTCAGTTCTGGTCCCGTGCCTTGGCCATAAGGCCATCCTTTCCTCTTTTAAATGTTCGAAGCACCATTAACAGCATTCTGGGGCTTTAGTGTTCTCTGGGATCTGTAGAAAAATAACGTATATTCTTGACATATTGTGTAATGTACCGATGTTTTCTGTACAGTGCTCAGTGCCTTTGATTCCCATTGGGTTTAACAAGAGATGAGAACTCTCAGTTATTTACAGGGGCCCTCGCCTCTTGCTAGAGTTATTCAGCTGTACTTGCAGCTATATGACAACCCTAACAAAAGAGAAAATAGATGCTTTAGGTGAAGGTCTTTTTCATCATATTCAATACAATTTGTGATGGTCTTAGGAAATTTGAAGGTATGGGGAATTTTTAAATAAGAAACATGTAATTGTGCTCAGACTCAACCAGTGGCATGAACCTCATTAAACGGTTGTTAAGTGGAAGGAGCCAAAGCTGTAATGCTAAAATGGAGAGATTTGACTTAAACACAGCTACGTGAATTCTGCATTCCAGCTTTCCATGCTGCCATGGCAGGACAGCTTTGTTTTACCACCAACAACCTGGAGAGGATGTGATAATGCATTCAACATTCACCCTCCATAGCGTGGTAGTAACGTGAATTAGGAGTGCTGCAATTCACTGACAACTTTGAGAAAAGTTGTTTGGAGACTGGAGGGCATTTATAAGGAGAGTATGTCCCTGGAACATGCCCTAGTTCCAGGATCTGCGACACTGTTCTGGTGTCCCCTTGCATCTGTGCAAGGGCATGATGGAGGTGATCCTTAATGGTGTGAACAAGGCTTCAGTTTATGACTTTTGATAATTTTGCTTCCAAAATCAGAGGAAAATAGTAAAGCAGATAAGCTCAAAGTTGACTTGATAGGTGGTTTCTACTTTGTGGAAACCACTTTTAAAATTACTCTTCATAGAGCCATTTCTTCCAAGTTACCCTCCATTGCTCTCACTGTCCAAGCCCCCCCAGTTTGCCATCCTCCCCACAGCACAGTGCTGCCTATCCTGTGAAATGGCAATATAAAGATCTAGACTCCAGCCACTTAAAACTTTTTGCCCCTAATTAGAAATTCTTTTTGGAAAAAAATGTCTATTGCTGCTACTCTCATATTTGGGGATGAATCCTGCCATGAGAGGACAGAAGTTACTCCCATTGGAATTATTTGAAGCTGGCAATGAGAGAATCACATCCTCAGAATTGGTAACCAGTGGAGGGCGGCTACCAAGAATAGCACTTTGTTTTTTTCAGATGCAATATGCATATATGAGCAGAAGTCATTCAGAGCGTCAAAATGAAAAACTGAATATAATTTCCTTCACCCCTGAGCGAGAGGTAATGAGAGAAATGCAACTGAACTCAGTCTACTTTTGATGTGTGTTCCTAGAACAAATCATAGCTACCATGGTGACAACTCATATCCTAGTCTTAACCGTCAAGAAAAGAGAGTTTGTGCAGAGAGAGAGAGATTGGGGCAGGGGAATGAAAGTGAATTTTTCATCTGTTGTTGAGCATCCAAGACCACTAAAGGCCCAATTGTGCAGCCCTCAGTGCTAGCAAGGGGCCTGTGTTGGCACCAGGCTAGCCCAATACTCGATGGTCCAAACCATAAGGCATGCTGAGGGCACATACACGCTTCCTCAGCATTCTGCAATGTGAACAGGTATAGGCAGCACAGTAAGGCCCTCTGCCATCTGCTCAACTTCTGTGCCTTCCTTCTCCCCCTCTTTAAAAAGGAGGCTGTCGTTGCCTGTATCCCTGATCAATGCTACCCGCCTTCAGGAGTTTCAGGCTCGCAGGGAACCTCATACTTCCTGCCCACTTGCAGTCAGCTATCACCTGGCTTCCAAGTCCTTCATTAAGGACAAATCTCCTTTACAGCCTCACCAAGCCTGACTGGCTAATATGGAATTGTCTCTCAACTTACGCCACAGGGCAGCAGCATGGTCACTATGTGGCTGCTACTAAATCCAGCATGCTTCTTTTACACAAGGGCAATGAACAGGGGATCCACATGTGCTGGGATGCGTCTAGCCTGTTAGCTCTGTGACAGTCAATAAGGATTGTGAGGTGCTCAGGTAATATGGTACTAAAGGTCATGTAATCACAAGGGAATACAAGTATTAGGGTCTTAAATGAAATTTTCCTACAAGGCATTTGATCTCTCTCTCCCACCATATAATGGAGAATATATCATTTATGTGCAAAACAGTGATGGGTACCAGGGCCTATCTTACTGTACCTTTGACTGAAAATATTTCTCTGACTTTACAGCTGCTGTACGTACTAAGGCCCAGCTTTTTCAAGGCATTTAGGTATTGCTGCACTCAGGGTCATGACCCCTGTCTGATTCAGGCGTCTACATCTCATTTTCAGAAGGGTTTTAGGCACTTAGAAGCCTGTCCCACTGAATGTCCATGGGACTTAGGAGCCAAAATCCCATTGACCAGAAGTTCTGTGGAGGCACATGACTTCTGATTAGAAGGGCCTAACCTACCTCTGATCCACACAGTCCATTGAGTGAGAGGGACAAGCATACTGTAATCCCTATAGGCTAACAAGGGAGAAAGCATTGTGAAGTCCTCCTAGAAAGATTTCCTACACTTTAGCTCTCTTTTGTGGGTTTCCACCCACCAAAAGGGCAATCAGGCCTTCAGTGATATATATTTTGGGGGCGGGGAGGAGGTGAAATGAAGGCAAGTGACATTATGGGAAACTGAAAGAATCTTGTTCACAAGTGAACAAATAGGACAATATGTTTATTTGCTCTCACCCAGGATTCCTGGAGTCCTGCTCGTGTACTTCCAGAAAACAATAAAGAATTGCAAGCTCTAAAAGGAAGGAAATGGCAAGGCTTATGCCTTTTTTACTTCTGCAATAACTTTTAACATCCAGTACAACTGCCATGATGCAGATAAGAAAGCAAACTGTTATAGAACATGTTCCCATGCAGTCCTGAAATGTTGCTTCAGTTACCCACAGACCACAAACTCTCCTCCAGCCCCAGAAGAAAAAAACCAGCCTTTGAGTACATTAGCTCCCCATACTCTAGCCTAGCTTTTCCTCCTCTGATGTCTGACACATACCTTCAAACACATACTGGGTCATCAACGAAGCCTTCAGGATAAACAGTGCGAGTGTGTTCTCCTGGGCACTCCTATTACCAAGAGTAACCACTTACTGCCTTATCCCTACATAGGACTATTTTCATGAAAAAGTAATTGCCAATTAATTTTTGTTAATACAAACAAACAACATTTGATTATCATAATTAATTATTTCCAATAGCATCCCAAACTACCGGGTAATTTCCCATAATAAAAGAAGGTATGTTCCCTGTCCTACAGGGCTTACAGTCTAAGGCCTGCTGACTTTTACCATGTGTGAAGTATTGAGCTGATGTTTTGTCCTAAACTGTTTCAGCTGCAATGTCCTCTGAGTACCATCCCACAATTCCTCTTTCAATGTTCAGAGTATGGCATTTTGGGAGTCTTTACAAGGCGACCAGTTCATTGCAGGACGGAAACCATTTAACCATTTCAACTTGTCTACATTCAGACTGGCACTAAATAGGTTTGTCTGAGACAGTTAACCTTTGAGCAGGTTTAATAATTGATTAAAGCTTGTTTGTTTTAATGGGCTATTAGATCACTTGCAGGCTGCTTGGGGAATTTGTATGCGGAGTGCTCAACAGTCATTCTAGGGGTTTGACCAGTTTAATTTCTGTTATGTGACATTGCAGTCTCCTTATTGGTGAGTTACCAAAGCAATGCAGAAACCCTTGAATAACAATACTGGCACAAAGTTCAATTGCACAACAGAAAAACATCTATTTATTGTCGGAAGAGGGTGCAGCATAGAGCTGGTCAGAAAATGGCCTTTTGTCCGTAGGAAATTTTGTTGAAAACCCCCCAAAGTTTCCAGCTTTGAGACAAAATATTAAGTTTAAGTTTAATATTTAAGTGTTACTTCCTTAGCAAGGGGTCCTTCACTCTTTATGGACTGTGAGGATCTTGCAAGAAATACCCACTCAGCCAGCAACTCTTACATTTCTCCAGTGTATATCAGGTTACTGAACCCCACCCACTAGGGCTCAGAGCCTGAGATGCAACATCTACCCTGCGGTTTTTAGTGCCATAGCTTATGCCAAAGTCTGTAGGCCCTGGCTCTTAGACACACGGCCACAGGTTTTAAAACACGGTGTAGACATACCCTATGATGCATTTTGAAGAAAATGTTATAGCCTCATCCTTAACCTTTCATCTGCTTGTGTCTTTTAGACTGTAAGCCCTCAAGACCAATTATTGTCTCTCTCTTTTTGCACAATGCCCAGCACAATGGGGCCCTAATCCTAGTAAGGTACTAACATAACATAAATGTTTATTAATAATAATTAATTAAATCTTTGCTTCTTTCAGCATTTTGGGGTTTTATGGTTGCCCTTCTTTCACTTTGGTGCTTATCAGTGCAGCCTTAGGTTTCTCTCTTCCCATGGAAATGATCTCATTCACAAGGAACCTGAGGTGGTTGTTAGATACTGAATGCTGTTTCTCATCATCTTGAGTTGGCTTCCTGATTTGCAGCATATTTTTCGGTTTGCCAGTCGTTGTGATTTCAATGATCACCTTCAGGATCGTAAGGAAGAGCAGCCCTAGTGGCACTGAACAGGTGAATGTCAAAAGGATTATTCAGCAATAGAGGAGTTAACATTTCACTTGAGCTCTCAGCATCGGTGCTTGTTTCTTCGACATCCAGAGGGTGAAATAACCATGGAAAATGAGTAACATTTACAAGACCAATGAGAGTCCTGTAGCACCTTAAAGACTAACAAATTTCTGCAGGCATAAGCTTTCGTGGGCTGCAACCCACTTCGTCAGATGCATGAGAACCTTACAAGAACTTTCACTGTTGTACTGACACTTTCCACCCCTTTGCATTCAAGTCCTGTTGCTGCCCAGTACTTCAGTTGTCAATCAGTTCAGGAGGGCGGCAGGATAAATGGAAGCTTTCCCACAATTATTTCATTTCCCTCTGAAAACCCTTCCTATGTGCAACTGAGTTGGGAGGTTTAGGCAGGTTTGTTCAGTAGCACTGTGGAAGCCAAAGAGAGAGCTCATCCCATGCTCTTTACATGGTGTTTTGTGAGGAACAGATTCTCTTTCTGCGACCCATTTCTCGTGCTTTTCACTGATGCTGGCAAATTCTCAATTCTCAGCATTCCACAGGATCAGACTCTTTCCTCTGTGCCCCCACCTGTCAGTGTGCCCGGAAGAGAGCAGGGGCTGGTTCCCTCACTGTACTATGGCGGACTGCTGTGCAGTGATGCAAAAGGAGAGGCAGTTCCCTGCACATCTGTACACACATCAGCCATAATCTGGGTCCTTAGTCTGGGGCTGGCAGAAGAAAGAAGGAGTAGCCTTCCAGCTAATTTAAGAGTGACTTGGACAATGTCTGAAGGGAATCTAGGCCTCTTCAGCTGGAGGGACAGTTGCTGCAATGTTATGTGTTGAGGGAAGAGGGGTTGAAGTACGAAGAACGCTGATGCATACTGAGGACATAGGAAGGGTTCAAAGAAAAAGACTAAAGTCACAGAAGTACTTACTGTGTATGTACATAGCACACACAGGAAAAGAGGGAATAGTTTTTTCCTTTGCAGGACTAGAGCATCTGCATTTCAAGAGCCATTTGGGAATAACAAAAAGGTACAATTCTGAAAGAAGCAAATAGTCTAAAACTGAAACTGTCCTGCACAAACTGAATGGGATCATGTGGGGAGGGAAGGAGAGGAGCATATTCATCGTCTGTGTTTTTTAACAGGAACCTAGTATAATCTGTCAATTGACACAGCAGCAGTGAGCAGGAAGACCTAGCAGGTGTGGCCAAAACAAAAGTGCTGCTAGGATATAAATCTAAATGAAAGAGGAAGCAGAATGTGAACAGAGCTGGAGTAAGGAGGCAATCGGGGCACATGTAAAGTATCTGGCTGCAAAACTAAAAACAATGCAGGAAATGTTAGCGGTGATGAAAGCAGGAGAAAAAGGAGAGGAATGTGCCTTTTGAATAAAGTGATAAAAATGTATTAAGTCTAAAAGGTTAGGGGCCAAATTTTGCTCTCTAATCAAGGGGCACAATTCTCAACGACTCTACTGTGAGCTGACCACGTCTACAATCTGGGTCTACAAAGAATGCAAGTCTAAATTTTAGCTCTACAAGCTGTGCGTGAGGATATTCAAAAATGGTTTGAAACACCTGCCCATTGCTACTACCTAGCCATCATCTGTGCTGCCATGGAATAGTCTTGCAGTCTTTGCTGAGCAAAATTCCCACTGACTTGAATACGATATTTCCTGAGTGAGGGCTACCACTCGTGGGGCTACATTTTTACTTTCGTTCATTTATAGTATTTTCTATCATTCAGCAATGAATTGCAACTGAACAGCCCACAGTGCAGTTTTAAAAGTGGGAATCCTTTTTCCTGCTTGAAGTGGAAACTTCCCCCAGAAATGAAGCTATTGTACCACTGTAAGCAAATGTAACCAAACTTTCTTTTGGTGATTTAGCATGGAACACAGATTCAAAATTTTTCCTGAAGTCACTTCAGCTAGATGACTTATTTTAGGATCTCAAGTTATTATCATTTCACTTTTGGTCCTTTCTTTGAGTTACTTATTTTTCTTTTCCATCCCGCAGACTATCACAATACTTATGTGAGAATATATATGTAAATGCAGAGTGTATACATATATTTTTAGTACATTCAGCTGTGCTTGGGTAAGCTGCTAAGCTTCATTTCCTTGCTTCTGCATGATCATGATGCAGAGCATGAAGGGATGTTTGTAGTGTGATAAAAACTATGAAATTGGCTTGTAGAAATAAAAAAACTGCTTCAACACCAGCGAAGAGAATGCCGTGCTCTATCCATTTATTTAATTTAATATAGAGTGGAGACTATGATTTCACCCCTCATAAGTATCCTGAGAACAGTGTAAGCTTCTTCTTTTAGTAGATCATTATTTAGGTGTTCAAATCATTTCCTGTTATTCTCCCAGCTCTTTTTTAACCTTTTTAGCAGAGTCGATCAGCTGTTCAGAACATAATTTGTGTGAGATTTCCTCTCTGCATGAAAAGATTGAACTCATAGCTTCTCACAGTTCTACAGCATTTAATGTGATGTAACCTTAAGAGGCTGTAGTTAGAGAAACAGAGCATGTCTGTAAGCTGAAATTGTGATTTAGGGGCAAAAAGCTATCCATTGTTTTTCAAAGGTACGTGTGCCCAGATCCTCAGTCTGCGTAATTCTATTGAAGGTTTGAGCCTTATTCTACTGGAAGGAATTTTTGAAACATTATCTGAATCAGTAATTTTGTTTCATCTGTAGCCCCTTATTTTTATTATCCAATCTTTCTACCTCTTGACTAGCTGGGGTTGAACATAACACTAGAAATGACGGAACAACATGGGTGACAAACATAAAATGTGTTGCAATTTATTAATACATCAGATATTCCTCAAGCTCTGGGTAGAGTGTATCTAACAAGAGAACTCTTCTTTAATGCTCAGTAAGCTGAGTCTTCATTTTGGCCCCAATTCAGCAAGGTCCTTAAACCCATGCCTTTAAGCATGTGACTAGCCCAATGATTTTAATGGGACTATTTGTGTTTATGGACCTCGTTGAATTGCAGGCTATATTGTTTATTTATCATATGAAATAATATAGTGAATATTAACAAGAGGAATGACATTCCCACCAGCTTCATTTCTATTTCATCTTTGCCTCCACTTACGCTAAATATGATATGGAATAAGCAAGTAAATATTCAGTCTCTATATGGGTGGGATCTTCAAAAGAGCCAACCACTAGCCTAACTCTGATCTGTTCAAAGTTAGTGATAAAACTCCCAATGACTTCAGTGGGAGCAGAGTTGAGCCAATGTTGAGAACATTAAAAATCCTTCCCCACCACAGTAGATCCGCACAACAGTAATTCATATCCCAAAGTCTGTCTTCCCTGGAAGCCTCAACATCTGTGCTTATCTAGAGAAAAAAAAACGAGAGTCCTGTAGCACCTTAAAGACTAACAAATTTCTTCAGGCATAAGCTTTCGTGGGCTGCAACCCACTTCGTCAGATTCGAAAGCTTATGCCTGCAGAAATTTGTTAGTCTTTAAGGTGCTACAGGACTCTCGTTGTTTTTGCTGTATACAGACTAACACGGTTACCCCTCCGGAACTTATCTAGCGAATATTCTAATATTACATTTCCCTTCCCAAAAATGTAGTAAATCAAACCACTGTAGAGGTGCCTCATCATCAATGAAACCAAATGGGAAAAAAAACTTAAGATACTCATCCTTCTTCTCTGGACAGGACAGGCTTGGCTTATGGCCCAAAAAGGTCAAAATAGGCCAAATGGGCATTCCTAGTCATCCACCAAAGAACGGGGATGTAACACACTCTTCGGCCACACACACTGTCATTTATACTACATGAAAGAGGAAAAAAAACGGAGTCATCAAATCATTCCCAAATACGAATGACAGATAGTGACTAGGGAAAGATGCCTTATATGCCAGCTTAAGTGACTAACAACAGGGCTAATTTGTCAGGATGGGGGGGGAAATGGGTGTGCCTGCACACGCACACCGTAGTTTCTCTCACCTTCTCTCCACAGACAAGGTATGTGAATGTCAGGGAGGTGGTGTTTTGAATGGTGGTTCTTTTGTCTGGTTTGTTGCCTAGGAGTTGCTCCACTTGCACGGGATACAAGGTCAAATCACTATCAAAAAGGTGTGAACCAAAGAGAGACTGTTTGATTAACTTCAAATCAAGAGAGATCAAAAGAATCAACCGGGCCTTTATATGCACACCTCTTTCCTCCCAGGCTCAAGAAGTGTGTTGAGCTTCTTCAAGGCTCCTGAAAATATATAACCATCTAGCATAATCCACTCTTACCCTGGCACAATAAAGATAATAATCACTGAAGAAAGTGTCAACTCACAGAGCTGCTTTTGAACATCAGTCTATGTTTCCTATGGAAGAGTAGGGCTAAGATTTTCAACTACACCTGGGGCAGATTCAGACAACCAATTCTCTTTCATATGATCTGGCAATTAGTTTCCCAAATCTCTTAAGCAGCTTTGAAAATTTTAGTCTAAAAGTCTAAATAGGAAAAAATATTCTTGGGCAATTAATTTTCTCTCACTGCAAGAGCCAATCTCCTTTTGTTGAAGTAGTGGGTGCATAAGCATGACATATACAATTCTGGGGCTAAGACGACTCCTTTTTGTCAACAGGAAGTGTTGCTGCAGTGAAAAAAAGATGAGACCAGAATAGAGCAGATGTTAAAAGCTTCAGCAGCCACATCTTAAAAACAGAGAAAGAGGACAGCAACACCACAAATAGAAGCTACAGGTCAGATTCTGGCTGCTATCCAATATCTTAGCTGGCATAGTTGCTCCTGTGCCAGCCCTCCCCCATTCCTCCTTGCTGCCCACAGAGACAGTTTCCTTGTACATGGGGTACCTCCTGCCTACTGTTTCAGACCTCTGAGGCTGCTGACAGCCAGCACAAGTTACGGAAGCCCTTAGACTGCTTTAAATCATAGCAGGGGAGCAGCCTGGCACATAAACTATCGAGCATCAGAGCAGTGGAAAGTGACTTTAAAGCTTCTTTTGCACAACACTTTGAGATGCCCTCTGCACTAGAGCTGGTCAGACATTTTTGGGTGGAGGATTTTTCTGACGTTTTAGTGATGTTAAAAACATTGTAGTTTGTTGATTTTGATGAACTTAAAATCACAAAAAGAACAGAGCATTCAGAGGTCAAAATGTTCCATTCCAACACCTTTTCAAATGAGTGTTATGATTTTCATAATGAAAGGACTTTTCATTTCTATATGTTCAAATTTTATATCATACAATATAAAATAAAAAGGGTCAACACTGGAACAAAATGTTTCCATTGCCTCAAAATGAAATGTTTCTGTCAACCAGAAACTTTTTTTTTCCCCAAATTTCATTTTGCAGGAATTTTCTTTTTTAAATTGTCACTTTGTTTCAAAGGTTTGAAAATTTCAAAGTCATGACATTTTCTTTGAAAACAAACATTCAGTTCCTGCCCATCTCTACTATGTATTCTGCAACCTTGATGGGGCTTCCATCTCTAATTCTTGCGCTCTCTCTCTTTCGCTCCTTAGACTCCTGTAAACCTTGATTTTAAGTTGTACCTTTATCCCTGTTATCATTGGATTCATTCGGTATCTCTACGAGAAACATATATGGGCCATGAGTTTTCCAGTCCACTACCTTAGCACCATATACTTTCCGGGAAAGGCCTTCCAGATTCACTTTCCCAATAACAGCAATTTTCAAAAACAGAGATGGAGTCACTTCACAGCAGACAGAGACATTCACTGAGCTACCCACAATTCTATTCCATTTTATATAGGTCTTATACTGTGTTCATCACTGTAGCATCTGAGTGCCTCCCAATCGTGCATTAAGCAATGCAACTAATGTGTTGTTTATTCAGTGGTGACCATATCTTTTTTTCCTGAATGGTTACATGATAATTTAGAATCCAGCAAGGTGCATGAATAATTAAAATTATTCTTTCCAATGTGCATTATCTGCATCTTCCTTCCTCTCTTGGGTCTCTCTGAAGTCCCTCCTAGCCTTCTCTCACCTTGACTAACCTAAATAATTTTGTGCATTTTTCCAATGTTGCCATCTCATTGCTCACCTTCTGTTCCACTAATAATTATATTAAACAACACTAGTCCCAGTATAGAATTTCACTTACATGTGCTATGACAACAGGAAACTGGATGTCATATTTTTGGTTGTATTTGTTTATGGTTTGATGTCCATGCACAAGGGTGAAATTGAGCTGTAGATCATAGAGGATCTGTAGAAACCACTGTGCATCACTTGAGCCTTTATCTCAGGAATCAGAGGGTCTTAAGTGGTACATAGTGCCTTGTGTGGTCCTCCAGCACAGGATTAAATTGTTTCTGTGATAAGCAATGCCTCTTCATTATACATTTATACTACAGACTAGCTTCAGCAGTACTTGTCTACAGTCTAGTATAGCACACCTGGTGTAATGTGCCCTGGTTTTGAATTCTTGCTGGAAGAGACCTATGTGAAAGTGATTATCTTCTTATTGGGTAATACAGTCTTCATGCTAGTTCATTTATAGGCCTCCTCAGTGCTTGGCAATTTCACTAAATTGTACTAAATTATGTGCATTTATACCCATCAGGGAACTACCTGGCACAATAAACTCATTAGTCCCTAACATCAAACACAAGGAAAAAGGTCATCTGACTTGTTAACATCCCCTCTACAGCTAAATCACAATGATTTGCTAGTAAAATAAAATGAACAAAAGCCCAGTATGATTTTATATTCCTCTACTTTTATCGGTTATTTCAATTAGTCTCTTTACTGGGTTTCTGTCACATTTCAGACAAAAGCAGTCTGTAATTTGATGACAAAAAAATAATCAAGCTTAATTCCATGTAAAACGTCTAGAATATTTTTCTCTTACATTCTTCCAAGCAAAAAATGCAATTACACATATTGGGATTTTTGCTTAAATGCTAAGTCTTTTACACCTCTTTTTACACTTACACCCTGCGATCTCACACTTACATTTACACTTATAGTGAAAACTTCATGGAGGAAAAATGTTTCATTAAGTTATTTCCAAGTTCATTTCCAATCCATTTTCAAGAAATAAGTTACCTTTTCCATCCCCTACTGTAAGGATGGAATTTATCAAGGGTGGCCAAAATAGTTTGGTTTAATTTTATCAGATGCCAGTCAGAGAAAGAGAAAAGCATGTTAATAAAAGCCGAATGGCTTGTTATAACACCTTAATTGTGAGACATTTTAGGTGAGAGTGTTTCTAAAGTGTAGTAATTGACTCCTGTCCTGTCTTCAAGGCCACTACAATGAGGTTAATGGTATACATCGTCGTCATCAACACATATTATGGTATCACCCAAAGGCTCTAGTTGGGATTGGGATCCCATTGTGCTGGGCAAGGTATAAACATAGAACAGAGGCATTCTTTTCCCTACAGACACACACCGACAAAAGATGGGGATACAATACATAAAAAACCCATTCCACTACATCAGGTACAAAAACAGTAAGTAACAAAGCTCAGTCAGGTTTCACACATGGCTAAGAGACGAAATCATAGCAGCTATATGTAACAGCCAGAGTCCCCAGGAAAAGGAACGCCTAAAAATTGTTCTGACTATACTCGTGTGAAATACATCACATTCCCACCATCCTTCTTCCTCTTTCACTGAACTAGCTTTCGTAAGAGCAAAGTTGTATGTGATAATCATTGGTGTTTATTTGTATTCTGTTCATGTTTATGTTTTTCAAAGATTTAATTTTCACTGACTTAGGGAGCCATTTATAGGAAAATATATACTAAATCCAGTCTCAGGGTATTTCAAATTCTGGATGGTGACAGCAACATGAAAAGCCCAGATCTTATGCTTTCAATAGCTCATAAACCATGCTCTGATAAAAATAGCCCCTGAAAATCAAACACAAACCAATACGGAGATATTCAAGTTTATTCATTTTTCTCACGCAAAGCTTCACATTCTTAGTGCAATAAGTTATCTTATACATGTAAGGGTCACTCATTCAGTACAAACTCTTACTATTCTTTGCAGAATGTAATCAACACAATGGCTAAGAGGAGTCCTATGTGCATTTTGCATATAAAGTAAGCTTCCTCCTATAGCATGCATAAGATATTCTCAAAATGAGAAGTTTGCTAAACATGGGAAACTTGTTGATTATGCATTTCTTGACTTGAGCAATAGACAGAGTTCATATCATGGCAAAGTCGTCTGACCAGAATGACTCGTTCAAGAGCATCAGCCGGTGTGTCAGTGCAATGGCACCCCCTCCACCACAGCAGAGAATTGCACCTGAGTTCACTCAGTCTAGCAGGGCTGTCAGTCAATTCCTGGTACCCAAGAAGTCTGGAAACCCCCTCCACTCTTAAGTCCCTCACGGAGTTGATAGGGGAACCCAGATCCACTGACTCCACTGGATTCCAGCTTAGTTTAAGCTAGACAAACCAAATCAGGACTTGACGATTCTGGCTGTGCCCTGAGCTCCTTCCTACTTCCCCCTGGTTTCTATCTGCTCTTCAGCCTGCTAGTGCAGTTGTCCCCTCTCAGGGTGCTGTCTCAGAGCAGCTTTTCAGCAGGAGTTCTCTCCTCCAACCTGCTCACTCCCCTGGCAGCTGCCCCAACCTTCTGCTTCCCAGTTCCTTATCCAGCCAGCTGCTAAGCAGCATGGTTGGCAGTACCTGCATTAGCCCATTGGCTGCTTGGCCAGCATAGGGTACGTACACCCCATGACAAAGATCTACTGATGTTTAAATGAACTCTCTCTCTCTGGGTTTCACACTTCTTATTTCAATATTTGTTATTGCCACGAGAATCTGTATACACCAGTGCTTTTCCACCCTGGGGGTCTGCAGACTATGTCTAAGATTTCTAAAGGAGTCTTACACCTCCATTCAAATTTTTTTAGTAGTCTGCAAAAGAAAAGAGGTTAAAAACCATTGATCTACACCACTGTTCCACCTATAGAATGTCTATGCTTTCAGTTTCCCTGCCTTCTTCTATACATAGCTCTGTCTATAGGAGGTCTGAGTTTTGGGTCACAGCATTCCTCTGTGGATACATCTACACTGCACAGCACTTGGGGTGGTATGTAGGGTCTGCGTAGCTACACACCACAGTGAAAAGCAGGTTGCATCCACACTGGTGTATAGCTGCCCATGTCAGTAAAAGGCATTGGCCAGGGGAAGGCAGCAGGGAAAGAAAGACTTGGCAGTGGCAAGGAAGACAGGCAAAGGAGAAATGGAAGTTAGCAGCAAGAAGGAGATGGGGGAGAAGGAGCAAGTGGATAGGGCAGAGATAGGTAACAGGCAAGAGAGAGTCAATGACAGAAGGAAAAGGTACTGCAGGGGAAGCCTGGTAGTAATTAGGGGAGAACAAAGGTGGTCATGATGGATGATGTTGATCCTCTCCTTGAAGATGTTGCCAAGATTTCTACAGGAGGGAAATGCGAATGTCGAAGTGAATGGAAGAACTTGAGGAGTTCTAGGTGGTGAATAAACAGTGGGAATGCAAATGGGTATTACAGAGTAAGCAGAGAACCAATGAGATCATTATATCCTGTCCATGTCTTCAACTATAATTTAAGAAGAGCTTTTGTATTAAGTTAGATGGAACAAATGAACCAAGATGCGAACATAATCCAGTCACTGTCCAATATTAAACATAGTTCAAGGTTTGATATACAGAAACCTCCGCCTGCTTAGCACCGTGGCAAACACACCACTACATCATTTAAAACTTTTTTTAAAGATACAGAAAAGGAGGGGAAACAACTAAAGTATTTGAAGTGTACATAAAGGGACTTTAACAACATGCCTTGTTCCCTTTCTTTTTATCTAGAGAGAGTTTTAGAAGGAAAAATCCCTGTGTATGACAGTCTCTTTCTTCATTGGCATCTAATATGGTAATACCTGTCCCTTTGGGTAAAAGAAAAGAAGTTAGCTGAGATGGGCCGGAGCTGCTGTTAAAGCCTGATCCTGTTTCATGTCAGGTGGTGTAACTGATTCATCTGGAGCTAGTAGAGGTAGCAATGTTATCTGAAGCCCTCCCTCTGTTCTTGTCTGGTCAGGACATCCCTCAGGATTAGGATGACAAAGTTCCAGGATCCCATAAAATGGTAGGAGAGGCAGCCATGATGAAGAAGTTTGCTACAGTAGCTTCCGTCTGTTCTTCTCTATTTTCCCTCAAAGTTTCTTTAAAGGATCCAAAAAAGGAATGAGGAGTGGAATAGCCCATCCCCTTATTAGGTCTAATGGGTGTATAACATAACATCTGACACATCATTACTGGTTCATTAATTCCTGGTTTCACATCTTCTGTTTTTACTAAGCATGATTTTAACAGTCTTTGAATCATATCAGTAGGCACTTTTTGTTTGGACTAATTTAGTCTCTCTGTTTCTCTTTTATACGTTTTCTCATAATCAGTTATGGTCAGTTATTGTAACAACCTAGGAACTTCCACATACTTTTACAGTTGAGCTCACAATTAGAGTAAATGCCTAGGTTCAATTATCACTACAGATCATAGAGGCTTCCTTACCGATGTGTGAAAAGGACTGTAATGTAAGCAATGAGTTTAGTATGCACATTTTCCTTTATTTGTTATTGTACATCTTTTGAAACAAAGAAACCATTATGCGGAACCACTAATTCCCCTGAAGAACCCAATTTCTGAGGACAATTTTCCTTCCCCCTCCATAAATGCAAAAACCAAAAAGTTGAAAAAGAATAATAGTGTATAGTGAATCTTTTTGAAAACATAAAATTCAGCCTCCATGAAGTCCAATGAGCTATATTTTTAAAGGCTGTTTTATAACTACTTTCTCTTTCATACCATGCCTTAAAGAATTGCTCACTACTCCAACTCTCTTGGTTAGTATTAAAAACATAAAACAACAAAAACCCCTCAATTCATAACATACAGATCTACGGTAATGGTGACTATGGCAATTACTCTTTGGTACTGAAAAGGAAAAAAAAATCAATGGAAGAATGGTAATGCATTCTTGTGATTAAGACAACGGCTAGGGACACTCGGTTCAATTCTCTGCTCTGCCATAACCTCTCTGTACTTCTTGCTACATGGTTATATAGTGCTTAGCACATTAGACCTCTAGCTTCTACTCTAATATAAATAATAGCATTGTACAATTGATGTAGTACCAGAGTCTCCTTCTAATCCTCTGTTGTGGGCTCAAAATGCAAGGTCTAAACCACCAATTAGCCTAGCGACAGCATAGGGGCTAACGACAACCATCTGATTTTGGTCTCTATTTTATAACAAACATTTTTTCTATTTTTTTCCCCAAGTATCCCAAGGATCTGTCTCCTACTCTCCATCTTAAAACACCTTGAGTACCAAATGAATGACTTGTTTTTAACTACCTTTTAAAATATATTTTATTTTTTAGAAAGAACCTCAGCATGCAGGACAACAAACTATCTCAACTAATACTTAATCTTTAAAAAGTATTTACAACAAGCCAATACCCTCCAGAATAAAAGAGCATTTCAAGTGGCAGACCATGATGTAGGGGAAGCAATAAAAGAGAAACACAGCTTGAATTGCAATATTGGTGGATAACTTACATCTCCCTGCTGAAGGCAGAAGACTTGCGGTTACTGAACTGCTAATCTGTTCTACTGTTTTTTAATCAGATGTTGGCATTATCTGCCACTAATTGCTTTTTCATTTCCACTTGTAATTATTCCATTGCATGTTTGTGGTGAGAAGCTGAAAATGAAGCAGATCACCAAGAAAGAATTAATTGTTAATGAATAATCATCAGTAGGAAGCCAATTTCATTATCTTCAAAGAGGTAGCCAGAGATTAACTGCTAACTGCGGTTCTCCTACTTTTTGTGCATGATTGTAAAGTAGTCACAAATAATCACACCCTCCAACTTCATCAATTATTTTCTATTATGTGAATTGATACCCATTTTTGTCTTTGTTGTTTAATGTTAATGTTAGTATTCATGCTGGGGAGTGCTAATTGGAAGGTGTTACATTCAGTGGGCTTTAGGCCTAATTATTAGAGCATCTTCTTCATTAGCACATGATCCTATGAGGGTTGCATAGTGGGAGTTACTAAATTTACCATGATGTAAGAATGACATTCTTATCAACAAACTTTAGGTATTTCAGGCAACTGGTTAAAAACACGATATGCAAAGCTGCTGTCTCCAAACTACAATAAGCATACCTATAGGTCCATTGTGTTTAAAACTTCTCATCATTAGGTGTCTACTTATATTAACATATCGAAAACAAGTGTGCTGCTTGGGATTTAAGCCATAAGTATAATGAAGTCAAGCCTTCCCCCCACATCATCCCATATCTGTTCTATACTATACAGAGACTTTAAAACAAAACATCTGTCTCATGATTATTGCCTAAGGTTCTTGATCCAGTGAGAATTGTTAACCCTCAGTTTTTTCACTTCTGCCGTGCAATCGATTCTTTGCTCAGTCAGTTGAGTTATCAATCTGGATCCTAATTAGTTTAGATGGATTCATTATTACAATCACAGTTTCTTCATAGTTTTTACTAACCCATTTAAAACCATTATCATCAAAGAGTCAATAATAACTCTAAGCCTGGTTCAGTCTCTGTACGGGCAAACACATCCCGAACTCTGTGCAAGGATTGCAGGACTGACCATGTTCCCCAGGGCCATCCTGAACTCTATGCCACATGTAATATATGAGACTTTATGAGGAAAAAAACATAGCAATCAGCTCTAGCTGAGACGAGAAATTTTACATTTTAAACATAAAAGGCCAGATCATCATTTGGGGCAAATCATAGTAATTCCATGGACTATGGGGGACTTCAAAAAAGCTATGCTGATTAATACCAGCTGAGGACCTAGCTCATGGGATTTTATTAACACTAATAAACATTTATTTATACATTAATTTATAATGTAAAATTCAGAAAGTCTCTAGATGCTAGTACAATGATTAAAACTCAAACATTACAAACTGTCAAACAATAACACTACTCCCTGCCCATCCCCTAACTCTAACACTTCTTACCCCACTGACCGTAAATCCCCTGTTAATTAAAAGACAAATTAAAACAGACGCATTTAGCACCATGTATTCGAGGTTGCCAAGATGAGAATTGGCAAACCATAAAGAGAGAGCCAGTTCCAGATATGGAGGCCAACCATCAGAAGTCCCCGTTGGCTTCTCTATGAAGTTCATATGAAGGGATAAACAAAGGTAATTTCAGTCAACTGTATGTACAAGTCAAATTGGGCCTAAGGCCACTTATGGCTGAATTAAACCCCAAAACCGAAAGGAATCCAATGCAGAGATCAGAACAGAGATGTTTCGTGCTCATAGCCACCTGGCTCCTTTATAAATAGGGGACTGCATTCCTCACCAGCAGAAGATGCCATGTCATTTTCCAAGACTGACCGAGTAGCACTCTTGTGAAGTCGATTACAGTAATCTAGCCTGCAAACATGGAGGGGATGAATAACTATAAGGAGGTCCACTGCAGAGAGGAAAAGCCTCAGATTTCAGCCAGCCAATATGTTAGAATGTATTTTGGACTGCCACTAACTCTTTAAAATCTAAATGCTAGCAATGGATTCAGTAATTCCCTGAGATTTCAAACTGTTGGCATCAAAGGCAATGATTTCTACTGAGGGAGCAGTTGCCACCTGTCAGTTCCTGTAATGCTCCTCTCTTCTACCTCCGTGTTATCTGGATTGACTTTAAGCCAGCTGGGGAAGCAATCTGGGTTTGGATGAAAAAATAAACAGCAGCATTTTGCCCCTGGTTTCTCTCAGCAGCCTCACTTAAACATTAAACAGGAAAAGTGACAAGATGGAAGCCTGAAGTACTCCTGAAGGGATGGCATTCGGAGAAGATGAGCAACTGCTCATCACTACCTTCTAGGTCCTTTTGGAAAGGCATGAGTGGAACCTTCCTAAAGTAATCTTGCCCACTCCTGACAGTCCCCATCATTGAGACACCACTTCCTTGTGTTCAGTCATGTTAAAAGACATCAATATTAACATAGATATCTGAGAATTCTCCATTTCCAGGAGGAAATTAGCCAGAGATACCAGAACTACATTGATATAGTGCCATGTTCAAAGTAATAAGGACTGAAGAAATTGGAGAAATTCAGATGGCACTGAGCTGGCCAGTCACTGTCTTTTCATTAGCTTTCCTCACATGGGAAAGTTTCAGATTGCTTTGAAATTAGCAAGGTTGTCTGTGTCAAGAAATGATTTCTTGAACGAGTGCCTAACTACCATGTTTTAAGGTAGCCAACAAGCTGCCTTCATACAGGAAGATATTAACAATCCTCATCATTAATGGACCTAAACTGTCCCCCCGGTGGCTTTCACCAACCATCATCAGGCAAAGATGCATCGCACCAAAAACTGAGTAACATCCACTTAGCAAATTCAACATTTCTGACTGCAAATCTGTACCACACTCAAACAAAGAGGACACGTTGTACCCCCCCCCAGCTTTGATATTATATTTATGCAACCTGCCATGGTTCTGAATAAGTTTATCTGCAAAAAAGATGAACAAAGCTTGAAAGTAAGAAACTCTCTTCTGTATCGCTAAGTGCATCCAGAAACCTCCAACACTCAGCACAGAATGTTGAGTGCAAACAGATATCCCACAACTTGAAACCTGTGCAGTGGTTTAGAGATCACAGATACTATGATTAGGAAGCGGTGTACTGTAACCATTGCTTCTCACATTGATCATAACCATCTCATTCTTACCTTGTGCTTACCCTGTCTGGATCTAACTGGACACTATTATCTCTAGGGTGGCTCTGGAAAGCAACTGGATCTGTTAATCTCCAAGAGCGCACCATCTAAAGAGGTTCAGCACCAAGAGCTAGGGAAAGCCATTACCTGAATCTGAAGGAGTTAATGATATGATTATAACAATAACACATAATTTCATCTATACCTCCATATATCTAGTGGAGACGTTCATTATGTTACTGTAAAACACTGCATATTACTCCACGGGAACCAAGTATATAATCATAGCACAACTCCACTGAAAAATATCAGGGCAGTTCTATTGATATAATTTAATGGTGTGGCTAACCATGTCAGCACTCTAAGCAATATGCTTTCTCCTAGTATAAAATGTCATGCCACACAATTTGACAAAGCTCAGAATACTGAGGTACTTGGAAGCCATTATTTTCATCAGAAAGAATGACAAGCAGCAATGTTAACTCTCGTTTTAAGGAGAGATCATTTTCCCATCTATTGTGACAAAGCATATGATAGCAACACCATAAAATACTCTTCATGTTGTGCATTTTTGCATGCAGAGTATCCTGGCTTCTGTCACATTTCTTTTTTTGGCACAGAATCTGGCAATCAAATAAATATTAATCCCTTGCCGCCTTCAAAATTGTATCTGCCATATTAGGATTTTAAATATATTCATTGATTGCTTAACTACCTTTTCCTAAAATCCCTAAGGGATAGTTTGATACTAACCTCTCTAATGTGTCAACAAGTGATTCATGGCTTCATTCTGTTTTAATACAAAATGCACATCTGCATATGTTTTTGGTGAAGGGAAGAAAAAAACAAAATGACCTTTTAGATTCCAAAGGAGGACAAATTTGGAAAGACTGGCTAAAGTGCTGCATTTATAGGAACTAATTCTACCTCAGCTCATATCTGTGGTAAACATTTTTCTAATAAAAATACTCCATATGCAAATAAACACCTCAAATTTATAAGAGAAGAAATCAGACACACAAGAATATGCTAATATGAAATCTGAAAAAGAAACATTAGAAAGGATTAGCTATTTAAATGTCCATAAGTAACACAGTGTTACAGGTATGTTTGGGGAACAAAGTTTTTGCTGAGTGATGCTGTAACATGAAATCCCTGGAATAACAAAAGAAATTGGTAGATGAAAGTAATAGCTTAGAGAGGGAGTTTATTATAATTTAAGACTTAGATTTTCAAACTGGCCTAAAACATTTGGATACCTAATTCGTATTAAAAAGGTAATTCCTAGCTGGGTCATCTGCTACTGTTTGCATAGAGCAAAGAAATAATTTAAAAGACAACGAAAAAATATACAACCCCATGCATGGTCAAAAATTTCTATGATTCCATCAGCCTGGAAAAATCCTGACAGACAACACCACAGACACACAGTTGGCAGGAGTATGGAGGGGAGAAGGCAGAAATGGAAAATTAGGAAGAGCAATGGGATAAAACAATTGCATTCTGTGATATTCCTGAAAGTCAGCTCACTTCCACTGATAATGTGAAAGCAGCAGTAACTTACACACAGCATCTCGCCCATTAAAGAATTTTGGCAGCTCAGGACAAAAATTGTCACTGTGTGCTGATGTTGTGTGTGGCATTTGAGTGCACAAGCTGAAGCATAGAGAGGGAGCTAGGATATTTACGCATCTAGACACCAAGATCCTGCATGCTTGCACCTGAACAATCCTGCCTGCGAAAACCCCAGCGGTCCACACCTTCTCCAACAAGAGTTTCACAATAGTTGCTGTATAATGCCCACTATATTTTATGCACCTCTGTTTATCATGTTACACAATATCATGCTACTTCTTATATCACTCTCTCACCAGTTACTGCCCTGTCTTAAACTTTCATTTCTGGGGGGAATGTTATAATGCAGGGTTTGAAAAGGGAGCTCTGGCATCAGCTGGAGTATTACTTTCACTGACCTCTTGTTATTCTGCTCAAAGGTCTGCATATGGTAGAGACTGCACTGGTCTTGCTAGCTAAGGAGCTTCTCTTTGTGATGGACACAGGCCAGGTGTCCCTAATAATTCCTTTAGACCTGTAGACTGTCTTTGAACTCGAGGTATTGTTGACATAGATGAAAACCCTGGTGGGAGTAGATGAAATGGTACTTCAGTTGGTCTGCTGTTTCTCTTTGAGAAGATCTAGAGGGAAGCGTTGGGCAACTGTTCATCTGATCTGAGGGCTCCCTGATGTGAAATATCATTCTGACTCTCTCCCTGTTCAAGGATGCTAGGAGAGACAGTGAGACAGGTTGGGCTGCAATGCCAGGAATTAGCTGATGACGCTCAGTGCTATAGATCCTTTTCATCAGACCCAAATGGTACAGCAGACTCAGACTTTTCCAGTGTCTAGCCAAATTTGCAGCTTGGATGAAAGTTATTTGACACAGACAGGCACAGTCTGGGCAAGTTGGAAGTGATGTTATGATCCTAAGGAAAGCATTTAGAGAAGAAGATGGCATATCTACCCCCTTCACTGGAGGGATGCCACCTCTTTGTTAATAAGGTTTACAGTCAAGTGACTTACTTAGCTGATTTTATTCTTCTAAACTGGGAAATGCTCACATACATTGGTGATGCAGATTATCTAAGAATCTAGAGAAATGTCCTTATTGCAGTAGTAACTATATCTTTTCACTATCTACTCTTTCCTCTTGGATGGGGATCTCAGCAGAATTATCTGTGCTTTTGTCCTCCCTAGATTGGATTCCTGCAGTGTGGTTTACATAGTGCTATATCTCAAAACTCCCTTGGACATTTCAGCTAGTGCAGAATGCAGCTGCCTACTTACTTGGCTCTGTTTCTCACATAGAGCATCTCACATCTGCTCTGTAGTCTGTAATGGCAGCTAGTTTGTTTCTGGAAGCAATGTAAGGTGTTGCTATTGATCCACTGTATAAAGCACTATGTGGCTTAGGTCCTAACTATGTAAGAGTTTGTGTCCTGTCCCCAGCAGCTGAGATTAGGACCCATATGTAAATATTTTAAAGATGGGAGTAGCTCCCAGAGAACTCCCTGGAACTTGCCTAGGTTAAAGCTAAATTACAGCTGACTCCCGCATGGGAGCATTGGAGGACCATAAGGCTCTTTTGCTCCCAGGTAATGTTGATCACAGTAAGGCCATGAAATTTAAAGATGGAAAAAGACCTATTAGATCATCCAGCTCAGAACTTGTGCAGCTGGAGCTTAGAATATCTTTGCTTTCATCGATTATTCTCAAACTTCAAAGTAATTTTTCTTCTATTTCTATAATATTTTTCTAAAATAAAACAATAAGTAAAGTAAGTGTAAATTTTTCAAAAGAGCAATTCAATTTTTTTGCAATGGCCCAACACATCTCCCTCTATCACATGCTATACATAGGAGTTTATGACAGTTTTAATATGCATCTTATTCAATTAACTATTTAGGTAAAATAAAAATATGCAACCTGTTAACTCCATCGATATTGAGACCTGTTACAGTCTATTGTATAAATTCACCTACTGGGTCATATTCTAACCTGAGTTACTTCACAGACCTCCAATGGCTTTAATGAGAGTTCTATGCACAGAAGATGAGGAGATGTTTTATATGACAGAGTATAACTAGATCTCAAGAAGATACAATGGTGTTTTGGATCAAGTGTGAAAAATCATTTGGGCACACTTTCCTTACTTGGTTTCTGGCACTACAATCATAACAACTCTTCCAGTGTTATTACAGTGTGGTTTTTAGAACTGTTCAGGCACTTCGTGGTTCATGGACAATTGACTCAAGGGACTGTGACAGTCACTTCAGAGGCATTCCAGCCCATCATGTTCTGTTCTCCTGCCATGCATGCATACAAAGTCCACACACTAAAACACGTTATGAAATATTTATCCTCCAAAAGGTAATGTGCATTTCTAGTAGCCGCTTCTCTAAACAATAATTTAATCATTTGCCCCGAAAGTACCCCAAAGCACTAGTTTGCACGTAGATTCATGACTTCACATTTAAATTTTAAAAAAGAAGAAAATGATTTATAGTTTAGTAGTGCCTGAATAAACTAGCTTAAATTTTATGCAAGTTACCACTTTAAAAGTGCCAAGCCACCAGCTGAAAATTGGAATTTATAATTGGGAGCAGTGACCCAGTCTCCCCTATAGCAGCATCAAAAGTACTCTTATCATATTGTCACATGAAGAATCAGCTCACAATAATTTCATTTGGCAACAAAGTCTTTGCATCAGCCACTCCTCAAGTGCAATTAATTACATAATGAAAAATACACAGCAATATTTTTGGATGTATTTATAGTCTCTCTTTTTAATTCCAAAACAAATTTCAATGTAGCGTACATAATCCTGTCTGGTTTCAGGGTCTTCATTAAACTATAAGTGAATTGCCCTTCTGGCTGAAAATCTGTTTTCTTTTGCATTCGCCTCCCTCCTACGTACTATATTCCTTCTTAAATTCCACATGGATTCTATAGATTTTATTTAAGCAGGGCCAAGTTGCACAAACACATCTGCCCTAGAGAAGTTTGCCTCTCTTAACATGCAACCCACCGCTAATGCTCCTTTTTCATTTCGGTTTTCAATTTGGATGAATTCCAAATTACCATTTATTCCAATAGAAACACTACTAATTACACTAAGCATCTTAATAAAGAGTGGAAACAAGATTAAAAACATCCTCCCTTCTGGTGTTCTAATATGTAGCAGTTTTAAAATAGCAAAAAGGTACCTTACTTTCTCAATCTTATTTAACCCTCTTGAACAATCTATTGTTTCCTGCTTTAGTCTTCATAAAATATAACTAGTTAAATTGGACATGAACAGAGGGGTCTGTTTTATTCATTTATTTTCTCCTATCTTTTGTTACAAAGAAAAGATGTTAAATTCTTTAAATTAGTTTGTTCTAGTATGGTGCTTTTTTCAAACCTAAAAAAAAAAGGTGGCCCTAGTTCTACCAGTCTCACAATCTATGGACAGACCCGTAGACAATGTTTAGGAGAAAAGGAACCACAACAGGCAATTTGTATACATGTAAATTAGATTTGCTGCAAGGAAAACACCATGAT
The DNA here is from genome assembly GCA_007922155.1 of Mesoclemmys tuberculata. Classification (NCBI taxonomy): domain Eukaryota; kingdom Metazoa; phylum Chordata; order Testudines; family Chelidae; genus Mesoclemmys; species Mesoclemmys tuberculata. The sequence continues at coordinate 32,036,436 of ML675620.1, read as the reverse complement.
CTTAGGGTCTTTAATGGTGTCTTCAATGTAGACAGGTTAGAGGGCTTTGGAAATGAGTTCATGTGTGTGCCATGTAGAAGAAAGAGCAACAAACGACACCTGACAAACAGGTGACCGAGGCCGGGAACACCAGCAGAACAGAGCGGATGGCGGCAATGCAATGCTCAACAAAGGAGAAGAGGATACGTAGGAAAGGTCAGAGCTATGTAAAGCTTTGAAGATGGTGATGATCCTATCAGCAGGCAAGGCTGGTGGTGAGTTTAGTGGCAGCATTTTGTATAGACCAAAGGGGGAAATGTGAAGGCCAGAAAGGAGGACATTGCAGGAATCAAGATAGGATATGATGTGAGTCTGAATGAGATATTGGACTATGAGGGTGGAAAGAAAAGGATTCTTTTCCTTCTTCGTTCATGTTGCTGTGGTGGTGTGCAGGACTCTATAAGCCCCATAGCCAGCTGGGGAAGATACCCTCACCCTCGGTATGTGAAGGGCTGTGAGATAGCTTTATGCAGCCCCCCCTCACAAGCTTTGGCTTATTGGGCATGCTGGGGGCACAAAGATGGGTGGGGTGGAACAGCAGTGAATACGGGCATGCAGATTCTAGGCAGCTTTTGGTTGGACAGCTGACCATAGGCAACCCAGGCAGGGTTACCATTTAGAGCAGATGCCTGGGATACTATGATTATGCTAGGGAATGTGTCAGCTACCGACTTCCCCTCTCTGGACTTCGACTGTGTGTCGCACTTCCTGGAAACACCACAAACAATTTTACCCTTGCTACTCATTTCCACCTATGTTAATAACACAGCCAATAACTGTATGCTGATTGGTCAATAATACTTTCTTCTGATGCTACAGAAAGTTAGAATACACACAAGAATGACTAAAAGGTCAGTAATATTTTTTCTTTGGGCTTTTCACTTAATCGCATGTTCTACAGGCTAATTGTCAAAAAGGAACATCTGAGAAATCTCTGGCTCTAATGGAGGAAAGTTCCATTTATTTCTGATGGAGATATTTAGACTGTATTAGGCAACATATATGTATTATGTAAACACCAAGATTTGTCATTCTTCCTAGCAAATATTGACGTCATAGGGACATACATCTGCAAGTCAGCCACACAAGAATTCAGAACACACCCTAAAAAAGTTATATTAGAATTGGAAAGCTACAGAGGACAACAAAAATGGTTAGGGTTCTAGAGCAGCTTCCATGTGAGCAGAGATTAAAAAGACTGGACAAATTCATCTTAGAAAGGAGATGACTGGGGGATATGATAGAGGTCTATAAAATCATGATTGGTCTGGAGAAAATGAATAAGGAAGTGCTATTTGTCCATTCACATAACACAAGAACCAAGGGTCACCCAATGAAATTAATAGGCAGCAGTTTCAAAACTAACATAATGAAGTACTTCATAGAATGCCTAGCCAACCTGTGGAACCCACTGTAGGGTACATATTGAAGGCTAAAAGTATAATTGGGTTCAAAAAAGAATTAGATAGGATAGTTCCACCAATGGCTATTAGCCAAGATGGTTAGGGACACAATCCAAGTCTCAGGGATGGATCACTCGATAATTGCCCAATTCTGTTCATTCCCTCTGAAGCATCTGACACCAGACAGGATACTGGGTTAGAAGAACCATTTGTCTGACCCAGTATGGCCATTCATAGGTTCTTATGATCAGAATAAACCTAGAACAACCCCCTCTTACATGCATTTTAATTAGTTAATTTATTGATTAATACATCCAAAATTCCATTCTTTGTTGAAGATATTCATGCAGAAGACTGCAAAAAAGACATTGACACTGTCAGGCAAATCTATACCCCTTTTTCAGCAAAAGCAGAGGGGATCAGAAGCCAGCAGAACTGAACTGTTTGTATAGAAGACAGCAACCATTACTTATCTCTACCTTATCTTACATAAACACCACTTCCTCAGATTGTCAGGACTGCCAAGAGAAGGCATCTAGAAGAGAAGTCCCTTAGGAGGCCAATTCATAGCACTTGACATTATTTCTAGTAATTTTAACTCCTGCTTTATCTTTGCAACACTATTGGAGATGGGAAGGTTTGAAAAGGCACTGGTGTGATGGAGGAAGATCCAGTAGAAGCTGGAGGGAACCATGAAGCTGTAAAGTTGTGGCAGGCAGCACCACAAAGGGCAAGCATAACATGGGACCACAACACTTCCATGCCCTTTAGCTGACTAACTGCAGCTGAACAGGTTCCTCTGATGAGCTGCTGTTTTGGCTGACTATCCCAGTAGATCCCTTTTATTCCAAGGTTTTGAAGACCATGCCCCTTGCCTTCTTGAGAGGAGGAGACAGAGGTAACTCCACTAGATCCCAGGAGACTCTAGTCAAGCGTAACAAGTCCCCTCCCATAGTTTTACCAACAGAGAGAGGATATGGCCCCTAATGACACTGTATGCCTTGTAAACTGTGGGTCAAAGTGTAATATTAGTGTAGTCTACACCCTTTGTAGTAGTTCATTGTCTGGCTACTCAGCACAAACACATTGTTCTCTCTAGATCTACTCTTATGAGAGCCAGTCAGGGAACATCACAAGTGTTCTAAACATCTGCAGCATACTACAAGTTTAACAATGCTAGCACCATATGCTCTTACATTTTATATAACATGTAAAGTATGCCTCACTAAAACGCAAGAGGAAAGTTGATTATTATTTAGACATGAAATAATTTATTTTTTAGTATCTTTTTCTTTCAATATCTAATTTTGGTTTTGCCATATATTGTTCTTAATCAGGAATGTCTAGTTACAGTAGTTATAGAGAATGTGGAAAAAACAATATAGCAATTGTAAAAAATGTTTACTATTAAGCAAAGAGCTATTGTTAAGAAAAATGCTTTCTACAGAGAAAGAAACAAAGAAGAGAGGACTTTTTCTGAAATATTTTTCCAGTGTAATGCATTAAAAGAAAAGCAGCTCTAAATGGAATAGATTATATTAAGATGCAGCGCAGTCAACAAGGTTGGAGGTTTTCGTGCCTGTATATGCTTGATGAGGACTGTGCAAGATGATACTATGTCATCCCCATTCAGGATTGAATACAATTAATATACAGAATATGTACAAGTTTCCTCTGGACATTTCATATATCAGCATAATCCAAAGTAGAAACTTTGTTTTCTACAGTAAGGATGAAGAATATACAAGTTCACAATAGAGCATTTGCTGTAACATTAACCTTTATTTTCTTTTCCAGGTAGCTAAAAAACTTGCCATCATGGAAATCAAGTATTCCTATTGCATTGTTGAGTCAGAATTTCCTTAAGTCAAGAACAATTTCAGGAAAAGATTTGTAGCACAAAACACTGGTTTTAAACAGGAAAATCTAGTGGTGCATTGGTCAAGTTTCATCCCCCCAACATAGTGTAGTTTACTTTCTATCTTGTAAGTTCCTCCTGTAGCATTTACAAGTTTACAAGCATCTGGCCAGCTGCCACACCATCAGGAGATTTTTACGGTGGAAAAAAAAAAAACAAATATAGACTACACTCAGTAATGCAGGTTAATGAATCTAAAGAGCTAATAGAATGATTATAAAATAACTTAATTTTTGATCTGTCGTTTAAAATTATTTTATTTCCTGTAAAAAAGTGAAGTTCGGTGAATGCGTTTGTAGAAATGCAGCAATAGTCCTGTGGCAGAGGAAGAGCGGAAGGAACTGAGACAGAATTCTAAGCTTCATAGAATGAGTGGAGTATAATTCACATTTATAAAGCTATGAACAAATAGGGTGTCAGCTCTCCACAAGTCTCTCCCCAGTCTCTCTGAGTGACTTTCCTTTCCATTTAAAACCTTTCAGTTTGTACTTATTATGTGGCTGCTTCAAAACCCATTGAAGTGAACAGGGATCTTTCAGTGGGCATTGAATCAGGCCCTGGCAGGAGTAAATCTCAACAGAGCCAGCCTTTGAGGTCCAAAGGAGCCCTCAGCCACACATTTAGGGTGACCGATAACAAGTATGAAAAATCAGGGTGGGGGTGCAGATAATAGGCACCTATATAAAACAAAGCCCCAAATGTCAGGACCATCCCTATACAATCAGGACATTTGGTCACCCAACACCCACCCCACCACTCACAATCCATCTCTCTGATGTGGGAGACATGGAAACATCAAGGGTAAACTCAACTTTCATTTCAAAAGAAAACCTAAGTATTCAGCCCTTTTCCTTCAAAGAGTCTTGAAAAATCTAAGATGAGCGGTAGACTTGAAAACTACTCACTGATTTTGTCTACTTCATTGTCCCCTCTGAAGTTACCAAATTGGTTTTTGGGTCTGTGAAGCTCACAGGAACAAACCCTTCACTTTCTTGGGAGCTCATATATTAACGTGTAGCTCAGGTCAGGGGTGGAGAAGAAACCATTCAGATGACTGTTAATAGCACTAAGCCCCAACAACCCCTTGACAGACCGCAGCTGAGCAGATTTCTCTGCAGAGCTACCATTGTGGCTGCCATGGGTAGGTGGAGTGGGGATCAGTTCAAGAGTATGAGGCAGCCTGGACCATGAACTAAGTAAGGGACTCCTCTGTTTTAATTGCTGTTCTGCCACCAACTCTCTCCATTATTTTAGCTATCTCACTTAACCTGGTCTTTATTTTTCTCACCTCTAACATAATAATAATGCCCAAGGGAGTGGGGGCAACTGATTAGTTAGTGTTTAAACTAAAATTTATCAACAGATTCACAAAATCCTCCTTTGGCTAGAAACCAGGAAACACCCAGGACCCTCATTTATTTGGACAGCTATCTCTAGCAAAACATTTTAAAATATAGGGAGCTGGGCTCCCCTTCTCTCAGCTGATGGGGATATGATGTTTAAACCAACAGAGAAGTTTTGTTTTTTAAAATATAGCAAGTCAGATCAATCAACTAATCCACCCCAGAATTTTCAGGCCAGCCCTATACACAGTAAAGGTGGTGAACAATTATGCCATAGGTATGGCCTATCTAAAAATGCCAAGAGGCTCTGTAAGCTGGTAAAGCAGGCCACCTACTCCTACAATGAAAGCCTCACTACACAAAGTCTCCCTTCCTAAGGCTTCATTCTGAAAGGGACAGCAAAAGCAATTCCCTACACCCCCAAAGAAAAATTCATTCATCAGCCCCAGTCTCATATCATCTTTATAAGTAGCAGGGAGCTGCTTTTATAGAGTTCCCTGGCTTTCTGCTGACTGTCTGATTGGATCTTTGGTCTCCAGCCATACGTAATTATTCCACTCTTTACACCTGCAGGAAATATATACAAATTGTTAACTCTGTCTGCTCATATTTAGCTGGGACATGTGCATTGCCATTCACTCTTTTAAAGCATGCCGTGGTGCTGCATGTCATGGGCACAGTATAAAATGTGGGTATGAGCAGAACAGTGAGCTGTTGCTTTTGCTATTATTGTTCTACAGAGCTAAATGGTTCTAATGAATTTATTTGGTTAAACTCCTAGAACTACCGCTCTTAAATTACTAGCTAGAATGTGACTAATCCAGCACAGGTGTGCAAGGGGAGGGTCGGATGCAAGGAACAACACAGGGGCTTTCACAATCACAATCTTTACACTCACCTGTGCACAGGGACTGCTCCTGTTAGCAGCCCTGAATGCTAGTTATCCCAAAAGGTCAAAAAGGGGTAGAGAGGAGATGGCATTAAGCCCATCTGCCTCTGTGCCAAACACACGTTCTCCCTGTGTTCTTCTTGTGCTCCTGAAAAATACAAGCAGTACAATAGTTCCCTGTGTTTCTGCTTCGGTGGTTCCATCCAACCCCCACTACAGGGCTATGATTAAAAGTTACAAAAGAGACATTTGAAGCCCTGTTCTGCAAAACTTTCACTGCAGGTTTGCATGATCAAGCGCTTCAGGATCAAGCCCCATCATCACATAATCAGTTCTTGGCTGGAGATTTTCACACCTGTAGCTAGGGAAACATCAGCTCTCTGCAGGTTATTCAAGACCACATAAGCATTTAAAACTATCAGTGACATTACACTGTTTCAGTAGATATCTATGTAATCTGGAGAAATACATTTTATGAAATAAAGGCAAAGATTGACATCACTCTTCTGGGGCCCTGAAGTACTGCGGTTCCTTTCCCACTCTCTAATTACTTCCAACAATATAGCTTTTGGCTACTCCCATTTCATTGCTTTACTTGGACAGACTTTAGGAAATAGAAATTGCTGCAAGTGCTTCTGGACTTAGCCAGCATTTGAAGCATGTAAATGAAAACTGAACAAGAGATGACTAGAGCCAATACATTCATTTCCTACAGCACTTGCCGGGCTATTGATTATTCTACATGATTCAATGATTGTTTACATGATCTAACCCTATGTTTACTCATCCTTCTGGTCTCAGAAATTTAACTGTTTCTTTTAAAATAAGTATTTTCCCACATATAGACATAAGAAACACATTTATAAACAATTCGCCACATCCTGAGGTCCCTACTCACTTTTTACTCAGTTGTTGGGCAATGGAAGCTTGATTGAGAAATTTGACTGAATGTGAATTTAAAAAGACCCTTGTGGTCAGTAACTTCATAAGGAATGAACTTGTACAGGAAAGTGACAATGCATTTTTCACATTAAGTTTCATGGGGATTGAAGGATAAATTCTGCCTCCCCTTCAACAAAGCATTTAAGCACATGCTTAAATATAGTCCAATTCAGCAAAACACTCACTTTATGCACTTGTTCTAAGGTCCATTTGATGCCAATGGGACAGATGCACATGTTCAATTGAAATATACGCTAAGTCAGGGGTCAGCAGCCTTTCATTAGTGACGTGCCAAGCTTTCATTCCTCCCTTCCAGCCCTGCCCCTTCTCCACATGACGTGGGCTCAGCTTGAGTGTGAGTGCCACTCAAAATCATCTTGCATGCCACGTTTGCCATAGGTTGCCAACCCCTGCACTAAGTGCTTTATTGAATAGGAATAGGATTACTCAATCACTTAAAATGAAGCACTTGCTTAGATGCTTTCTGAAAGCAAGGCCCAAGCTGTAATACATCTGGAGTAACTCCATTTACTTCAGTAGATACACAAATGTAAACCTGCAATTTTCTTGCCCTGGTTGTACATTGCATTTAGCTTCACAAGTTCGCTTCATGGAGGCAAGTTAGATGGAGACAATTTATATCCTATGTTGAAGATCCATGGATGATTGATTTACAGATATAAGAGTTTGCATACCCAGAGGTTGATGTGATACTCCAGCTGTCATTGTATTCACAGCCACTGTCCAGTCAGTCAGATTTCAAAGAGGATGGAGAAAGATCTGTCTTTAACAACTTAATAATTAATAAGTTACATTTAGATCGCACCTTTAACACCAAAGGATTCCAAAGTGCTTTACAAATCAAAATACATTCATTAATATATTACACTGTCTTAAGACAGCTCTCTTACACTGAGCAGATAAACTCCCACTTCTGACAATTTCAATATCCTCACATCTGCTGTTATCTCCCCAGCGATAGGTAAGAGTGCTTCAAAATCCCCTAAAATTATATCCAACCCACCCTCAGAACTACGGATATACAGAAGCACTAAATACCATGATCTGTTTCTTTACCAGGATATTATGAAGAGGAATCCTAATTAATACAGTTGGACCTGGGAAAGGATCTGGACTGTCATTACTTCCCCAGGACACAATGAATGAGGGATCCATGGAGTCAGTCCATGGAAATGCTGACAGACAAGGACATCCAAAAAGTGAACACTGTTCTGTGGAGTTAGGCACAAGGGAAGCCACAAGGATCAGCCAGCGTGCTTAAGCTGACTGCAGAAAACAGCTTGGTTTAATTCCAATGAGCTTCCAGTGCCTGGCAATGCGATTACAAAAGGGAAGGCTATCAAAATCATTTAAAATCTTTAAATATAAATAGACTGCAGCTGAAGCAGTGGGACAGGCCTGAGGGAAACTTCAGGACTGTGTGCACTTTGAGTGGTGACAAGCAACCGACAGCATCTCAAACATTTTGGGTACACCATTTTATGGCCTGACTCCCTGCGAGGGTCACGGGAGCTATGAGAAGTGCAGCTGGCAATTAATGGTACAAATATATTTTTTAAAACGGACAGCAACAAAATGGCATGATCAGTCCACAGGGCGATCCTTTTATGATCTTTCAATGTTAGGCCTAGCATGTTTTGTTTTCTCCCTGCCACCGTATGTGGATGTCATGTAAAATAACTGGCATGTAGCTTCCTGAATTCCCTTCTATCATCTCCGTATAGCATACCATTGTATTTCCCCTGGTTTGCAATGAGGAGACTTACCCTGGCTGATATGATTTCGGTGAAACAAGATGTACCAGTTGACATCTCTGTTCCACTCACTGTACCAACGAAGGTAGAATTTGCCTCTTTGGGCCAGCTTGAGCCCTTATCTACAGAAAGCTGCACCAGGGCAGGGAGAAGTGAGCTGAGCTCCAGCTGGAGTTATCCCACAGAAAAAGGGGAGGACAGAATGTCCACTGGCTAGCACAGGAACCCAGGAGTGAGAAAGCCTGGGTTCTATTCCCACCTATGCCACTGATTCTGTGCCTCAGTTTCCTGCTATTAGCAAGAAGGGGGCATCTTTTGAGTCATCTTTCTGACCATAATCTCCCTCATCATCTCTCAGTTCAGCCTTACTCCACCTAGTCCCCTTACATCCGTCTCTCTATTCCTTTGTCTCTCTGTTTAGCTAATTCCCTCCCAACAAAACTCCACTCCATTTTTTAAAGTAAGAAATTAGCATATTGTTGCATTAACTTGATATTTGAAAACTATCTCCTGCTTACTCAGCTTGTCTGCTTTATCTCTGCTCCCCAATACTTTGTCTGTCTTGTTGATTTAAATTGTAAGCTCTTCAGGGCAGGACTGTCTCTTACTCTATGTTTGTGCTGTGCCCAGCACAATGGGGATCTCACTCTTGACTGGGATCCATTGACACAAATAATACACACATAATACAAATAAATATCCTTGATTTCACTGATTGCATGGGCATGAATAAGAGCATAATTTAGGCCTTAGTGTGTAATCTTTCTGCACACTAAACACATCTACCAATAAAATACAATGTTTATTCACATTTTCATGCTTGAAATTTCTGTCCTCTTTTCCTTCCATTCATTTTTTATTGAAAAATGTGTTTATTTCAAGAATTGACTTTGGGGAAATAATTTTCTGTAAATCTTTCTTGTATCTTTTTTGACAAGCCTTTATCCTAAGGCTTTGCCAGTTTTGAACTCATGCATAACTTCCTTTCACATCTGATAACTGCTTTATCATGCGTTTCAAAACACTTTGGTGAGTCCTCCCTAATGCACATAACAAATCTTGCTCATCAATAGCAGCTCATCAGTGACAGAATAATAGATGTAAGAGAGACCTACAGAAACTCTTTGATTCTGAGGAAGGAGCCAAGAATACAGGAGACAGACAGTTTATATTTGAAGGACTTCAGCCTTCTGTCCTTACAAACTATATCTAAAATGTTCCATTGTGAATTTATCAGATTGCACTACAGTCTCATCACTGATTCACAGTCTTCTTTTTTCCCCACTACAGGACCAGGACCTCACCATGCATAATGTTGCCAAGCAACACAGACTTGGTGCCACAAAAGCTATCAGTTTGCCTTTTTGTTACAATGGAGACCTTACCTTCACTGACCATCTAGGTCTCCATTTCCTTGTAGATGGAGCCATTAGTGAGCTGTGAATGGAATCTCTAGGAAAGGATAAAAAACTTCAACCATCTGGAATTAAACTCTAAGTGGTGGAAACAAAAGGTATTTATTTGGCAAGACTCCTTTCCTAGCAGTTTCATAGTATTATTTCACATGAGATCCAAAGGATGTTCTAATGTAACTGAAAATTGTTGTCCATTGACTGACACCAGTGACATAGTGAAATTGTAATAAGATCCATCATTTTAGAGTCATGTGCTCAATTTCTGTCACGTACTAGCAATACTAGATAGGTGTTTGCATACATTTTTATTTATTTCCAGCTGTCTCAATAAGCCCCAGATCTTACATGCTTTTCATAAATGTAAATTAAAGACTAATACTGTTTTGGAAGACACAAGTTAATCAAAAATCTGGTTCTTTTAAAGCAATATTCATATTTATCATTTGTATACTATATAAATCTATTGAGTTTAGCAATGTTTTCCTGGATACATTTTTTAATTTCAGTCACTGATTGTCCATTTTTAACCACCTCCCAATTCAGAGTTTTCATGGGAGTGTTTTGTTTAAAAATGCACAAAGGTACTTTATTAAATAATGTCACAAACATGAAGTTAATTATTATGCAAATGCCATCCTTGGAACAGATTTGTTAATTGCAACTCATTTGCATAATTAATGAACTCTCAAATGAATAATGCCTTTGCAGATTTGTGCAGCATTGTTTAAAATAAATTATAAAATACATGTCAAATGAAGAGTGCTTCTTAGGTTCCCATAGCATTGTTTGAAAATTAATTACCAAACGCTTGTCAAATTAAAATGAGTTTGTAGTTTTTACAGTGTTATTTTAAAATTAATCACAAAATAAAATGTCTCTGTCTTAAAGTAAACTTGTTCTTTTCTCCAAAAAGAAATGCAGAAAAATGTATTTACACTTCGGATATATTGTTTGTTATACTGATTCCTGCATTTTAGTCATTTTGACATTGCATTATGATTTAACAAACTTGGTAGCTGTTAATTATGTTAATAGTTAACTGTTACTACAATTTGGGGTTTGCTGTGAAAATCAGCCTGTCTCTTTATTTGCCCTAGGGATAATTCATCATCTATAATGACATAAAACGGTAAAACCATAAAACAACTTGGGTGAAAGTCAAGTTCTTCTTTCAGTTATTCCTGTGCAACGCAAATGAAGTGAGATTGGTCCAAAGCATTTTAGCTTTCTTGTATGCTGTACAGCTTGGGTTCACATAACTCTGTACTGTTTTAAAAGACAAATAAGTTACAGGTTATTCAGTTCGGTGATGCAAAACTACATTTTTTTATTTGGAGAATATTCTAACAATTCAAACCATAGGACAGGTCCTCAGCTGGGGTAAATCAACATTGTTCCATTCATTCCACTGAAACTCTGACTATTGACCCCAACTGAGAATCTGCCCCATATGGCTAAAATTTGGGTGGCCAAGATATTCCATTAGAATATAATATTAGAATGCCAAGATATCCCGTACTATTTGTGTTCTAGTTTCTCTTTCATAATATTTAGCTTCTTGCAAAACAAAAACAAAAAACCTCATAGACACTTAATTTGGGGCTACTTGTTCCCTACAAATCAGTGTGAGGGAGCCGACATCTGAGGAAAAGTTCCCCGGGGGAAGTGTAGCAAGTATTGATGCAGCATGCCCTGTCAGCTGCATGTCGCTCACAGCCTCAGACTGTATAATAGGCAAGTCACACACCGAACCTGTAAAATGCTGTAAATTATCTGTCAGGCAGGCAACAAAATCAGATACTTAACAAGGATATCAGGTGCATGCTGGATACATCTAAGTAAGGAGCGCAGTCTTCATCGTCCTGCCTGTAGAAATGCACATTAGACTGCTCTGAACACCTGTGCAATGGGAAGAGACGACCATTTCTAAGGACCCCAAGATATGGTTAAAGGGATTTTATTCATTTTTAAAAATGGAGCTCTGCTCACTTTACTTTAGGGTTTTTAAGTGGCCATGCAGATGAGGCTGGTCATCACTGACAGTATTTGCCAATTTAGGCTTAATCCCGCAAGGTGCGGCACATTCTGGCCCTGATCCAGCAAAGCACTTCCATACATGCTTTACTTTAAACGTGTAAATAATCCCCATGGTTTTGTTGGATCTGTGGTAGAATGTTGAGGCTTTAATAGGGTCAAACCCTTATTTAGCATGCCAGTGTGCTCAGTACTATGGGGAAGATACGCTTTACAAGTGGCAGACGAAGCCCTAAGTTGCTTACATTCTAAATCAGACAAATGGGTTTCATAAAAGGACTGCCCTTATTGATAAATTATGATACTTTACGATGGAAAATTTCCAAGTTAGTAAAAATAAATAACGATGATGATAATGCACAGTATTTTCATGCATCGATCGTAAAGATGGGGAAACTGAGGAACAGAATGGTAACGTGACTTGCCTAAGGTCACACAGCAGGTCAGTGGCAGAGCCAAATACAGAATCCAGATCTCTTGAGTATTGGCTCAGGGCCACATCCGCTGTTTCTGAATTGTTTCTCTTCCTAAATGAGCACGGAACGTTTTCTTAATATTAATCTGACGGAATAATCGAAAGGTTCATAACCTGGGGCGCGCGAGACCCGGGAGGGGGGGGGCCAAAGATTACAGAGGGTCCGTGACGCTTCAGTAATAGTGAGGTCATCTAGCTCCTGAGCCCCACGCCGGCTGGAGCAGAAGAGCAGCCCCCCTGAGGAAGCAGCAGCCCCAAGCTCCATGCCGGCCAGACTGGAAGAGCAGCCCATACTGGCCCCAGCCAGCCCACCAGCACCTGCCACCTCCATTACACTCATTCCATGAGGGAGGGAGGAGGCGGGGCCAGGGGGCATGCAGCGCCAGCTGCGCCAGGGTCAGGGAAGGCGCACCTTCTTACCAGGTAGGAGGAATTTAAAAAGTATTATTACTGTTTATGTAATTTAGTGTTCTTATCATCATCATCGTTATATATGTTTACAGGGGTTATATGTGTTTATGGCCAGTGAGGGGGCGGGTTGGGGTGATGGAGGGTGGGGCGCGTGTTTCACCAAGTGTTAACTAGTGGGTCTTTCGCTCAGAAAGGTTGAAAACCACTGGAATAATCCATGTGTTTACAGAAGATGTACATGCTTTTCTGAGATATTCCCAGTTGCTGTTTTTTTAAAGATACCTTTATTTTATGTCCACTATTTAGAAAAGTGGGCATTTTTTAAGAAACTCAGTGCTGAATTTGCTCTGGTCTTTGGTGACAATCATTCCCACTGCCTTTCTGTGTGCTTTAAAAGGACATATAGTTACTGTAACTAGAGAGACAGATCTTGAGCTGGTGTAAATCAAATCACTGAAATCAGTGGATCTCTGCTGATTCACACCAACTCAGGATTTGGTGTCTTTATATTCATAGCTCACAAAAATGTCTTTTGTGTTTTCCATCCCCTCGCTCAATGGATACCTGAATCATCATCTCAATTTTTCTCTTTGTCTTATTGCATTAAAGGATTTTCCCCACCAAATCAAATTCAGCATGAGCCCCATTATACTATGACGCTTTATCTTTTCTTAAAGCCATGTGAATAAAATAGCAAATGTATTGGCTTCTGAAAACTTAACTTCTGTCTAGTAACTCCAGGATTAGAGGTTTATGGTCTAGAGCACTTGGTTGTTAAATCCTTATAATGGCAGTTCATCTTGCATCTTCTCTATAATTCAAGAAATTGCCCTTGCTGAAACACACGAGTCAGAAAGTACTTGCTGAAACTTATTTGCTGTATTTTTGCTTTGGGCCCACATTCCCTCAAGGTTCTGAGAACTGACACTGTGGTGCAAAACGCCCTGGATGTCCAGAGCTGAGGTGCTGAGTACCTTGTAGGATCAGGCCCAAATTTTTCTCTCTCTGTATACTTTACCTTTGTTATAACATAATTCACTGGAGTTAGATATAATGAGCCGCATTCATTCCCAGAGTGACTGCACTGAAATTGCACTAGCGATTAAATCGACCCCATGAGCGTAATAGATTTGGAAGCCAATATATATTCTATACCAAAAGGATCTTATAGAAGACAGCTTTGCGATGTGGGTTGAAGATACCATAAGTTATTATTAGGTTTTCCCAAATTGTGAGTCTTGCAAGTCACTTTCTGTTAGTATCCAAATGAAGGAAATGGTGGCAACAAAAGTAAAACTACAAAGTGGAGACAGGAAGCACAGGGAGTCTCTTTGAAAGCCTCTTAGCTAATCATAAGAATTAGCAACCCAGGAGATTTCTTTTGCAACACCTATTGAAAATAAAAGCTCAGACATTTAATTCTGATGGTTAGTTGTTAGGTTTTTCCTCTTTGCTTAGAAAAAGAAACAAGGGAAGAGAAGCTCAAGTTTCATAGGAACTGGACTAGACAGAAGATGATGAGATTTCTTTGTGCTAAAAACAAACCAAACCAAACCCATCCCTCATGTTGATAATAATCAAGATATAGATTCCTAAATGATTTATCCTTGCAATAGAAAAGGATTTTTAAAATCCCATAACAACTGCAATGGTCTAGATATATAAGGAAGTCCCATGTGCTAGAAAATACAAAATCACTGTATGAATTAAAATCTAATAGACCTGCCTTTAGGAAGTCACACATGCAATGTCAACTGTAGAAGGATTACAGAGGACTTATTCTGTAGTAATCTTCAATTTATAATCACTTAGTTTCTTTTGGATTAGATGCAGTCCATTTCATTAACCTGTAGTAAGGTTTTTCCTTTCTTGCTTTTTAATCCACTCTAGCCCGATTTATAAAGATTAACTTTAGATTGAAGTTCTTGAGACCTACATCCCCATTCCATAATATTCCACTTGGAAATGCATATACCATAAAAGATGTCTCGAGCAATGGTCCATTTCAATTTTACTAATTAAAAAAAGATCAGTCTGAAAATGACTGATAATGCAGGACATGTTTCTTAGGGACACTGTACTTTGCTAAATATTCCAAAAACTGGCATCTGAAGTTAAAAACAAACACTACAATTAAATATGCCTTATAGTAATCTTGAGGATAAAATGTTTCAAATTGATCTACAATAAATAAGAATGTACTGTATAAGTCAGGAAGAGACCCTATATGATAATAAAGCTAAAACAAATGGACATCAATTTGATTTAATAGCCATTCATAAATTTGAGAAATGTATGAGAGGATCTAATTCAATTCCCAGTTTCTCTAGTGTAAATTCGGACTAATTCCTTCAAAATCAAGAGTTAAATTGGATTTGCAGTAGTACATATGATAGAAGAATCTGGCCTAGTACATTCAAAATGTAAAAATAAACGGCATCGAGAAACAGAAGGCTGGCAGGTGTTCACTGGAAAATGTATGATGTATCTAAATATTTAATTATATATGGGTTGTCATAATATGAACAGATTAGATCTATATATAGTAAAAGAACCTTGTGAAGCTATTCCAGGATGCCCCATTCATTGAAGTTGTGATACTCAAGCAAGCAAATCATTTGTGAAATAAGAAAAGCAAAAGTTCAGGGTACTGTTGAGTTCAGATGCCATCTGAATACAATATCCCTGTGTTGTATAAAATATAGTCCTGATATTTCAGCTTTTCTATTTTAAGTTTTAATGACAGACACTTCCTTCTAAAGCATTTCCATTTCATGGTAGTATTTGGATTTCTAAGTATTTTTATATAAAACAATAAAGAAAACCATAAGCCTTTAAGCCATCCCCAAGTATGATTGACATTGTTTTTCAATCCAACCTGCACTTTTACACTGGAAGTCCTGTATTATAATTTAAATGGATTACTATTTTGCTTGGAATTTTTTTGTTAACTGAAATCACCTTTCATTGGAATTGCACAAGATCTGAACTCATGAATTTATCCTTACATGTCTTATTTTTCAGTGCTGCCAGTCAGCTCACACATTAGCAGCCTCAAGTATATTTTAACCCAAAATAGTTACAGCTTCACCTGGGAAGGATGTTCAATGTGAAGAATTTAATCTTCACCTTAATGATAAACTCTGGTATAGGAAGAATTTAAAGATCCATGTATTTGCTTAAAATTTTTGTACAGAGTATTCCCAAATAATAATAACAATAACAATACATAAATAACAATAACATTAACAATGAATAAATAAATACATATATAAATAATAAGTTAACGCTCACGGGCTAAATTTTTCAAATGCATAATAATGACAACCACAATGCACAAGTGTTGCAGTGAGCAGGACTTACCGGGGCAACTGCTCTCAGTTTCTTCTCCTCCAGTTGTGGCTTATTTCACCCGCTTCTGGGGCAGCTGTGCAGTGGCAAAGTGCCCAGAGTCCTGGATACACTGCACGCACGCAGCAAGGGGCTTCCCCCAGTTCAGCAGAAGATGGAGTCTATGACAGGATGGAGTCCATGACAGGATGGAAGCCCATCAAGCCACCCATCTGGTAATGAGGGAGACGGAAATAATTCTGACCTTAAGGGTTTCCATCAGTCAGTCAAGCTGCTCAGCAATGGATGGGGCATAATGTAACCCTATAGGCTGGCCAGTTATTTTCTCCAAAGACACACACCCACAGCTGGCCTGTGCCAGTTGACTAGGACTGGCAAGGCTCAGGCTACAGGGCTGTTTATTGCAGTGTAGACATTCAGGCTCAGACTGCAGCCTGGTTCTGGGATCTTCCCACCTCCCAGGGCGCCATCCTGAACTGGAATGTCTACACCACAATTAAACAGCCCCTTAGTCTGAGCCGCATGAGCTCGAGCTAATTGGCATGGGCCAGCTGCGGGTTTTTAACTGCCATGTGGACATACCGAAAGGGAAATCCCTCAGGTACAGCAGGCCTTCTCCTGCCCTCTCCGCTTGAGCACAGCACCTTATTTTTCCTCTCTCTCCCTCCCTATGTCCCTGTGACTACTTAGTTATCTTTCTGCCACGGCCTCTGGTGGGGAGTGTTGTCAGCCTGGGTAAAGATGCATTTCTGTGTGTCTTTTGAAATCTACTGGCATTCATAGGGTCAGACCTCACCCGTTAAAATAGAAATGTTTGTACTCAGAGGGAAGGATGTCTACATCTCAACATGTTGTATAGGACCATTACTGGGGCATGAATTCCCAACTCCTGAGTGGGATTTGTCACCAGTAGAACATGCAGCTGGTTCCACTATGGCCTGGGATTCCAAGGCATGTTGGCCCAGTTCACATTTGACAAAGACCTCCTGATTTGGATAACTTTTTAAACCGTTTTTATACTGCACACATTATCATAGGCCGCAGAGCCCAGGGGGTCACCTGGACCATGGCCCAATCACTTTTTCACACGGTCAAATCTGAGCGAGTGGCATTGTGATCTGGCACACGGAGTCGCAAAGCTGCCAAAATGGCAGCATTCCTCTCAGCGTCAAGGCTGACCAGAAAGCGGGGTGGACCCATCACCCAAGGACGAGGCTCACCAGCAGGGAGAGGTAAGGTAAGGAGCAGGGTCGGGGGGAAGGGGATCCTCAAGAGGAGATGGTAGGGGGAAGCAATGGGGGGGAGCATGTTATGGGCACATGGCCAGGGCCTTCAGGCTGCTTAGGTAACACACCTGAGAGGGGAAAAGGAAGGTCTGGTAGGGGGTGGCGGCAGCAGCACAGCCATGGCTGTGGCACTGTAGACCCCTCTTTAAATGGTGCTCCACAGCCCCTGCATATTACCACTATAAGCACCCTCAGCGACTGCAGTGGACTTTATATCAGGCCTCAAGCAGCAGCAGTGATCAATGATATCGGGGTTTGACTTCAGCTCCACACACCAGAACACCTCTGACATTCAGGGTGAAATCCTGGCCCCACTGAAGTCAGTGACAAGGCTCCCACTGACTTCAATGTGGCCAGGATTTTGTCCTCAGCGTTCAGGTCCATCACATCCATGCACATCAGTGGGTCATGGTAATGTGCTGAATAAATACAGTGAAATGGGACGACTAGGGCAAGCGATTTTGTTGTGGATTGTGAGAAAGATGGGTGGGGGATCACAATGTTACCAGCACGTAGGTACGAAAACAGTAGGGCTGGCCAGCATCAAATGGTTAATTAAATGCAAACCTCTACAGTCGCAATAGGGGTGACACAAATAACTACTGGTAAAGTAGACTGCTATCGGTATCAATGAGGCCTTTGTGTAATTTTGCCACAGCATGACAGTCTCTTTTTGAGAGTGGTTTGAACTATTCTGCCTTGTTTTAGAGCTGACCCTTGACACTAGGTCAAATGTGTCAAGATTGTGCCATTCAAATTCATCTTAAGTGGAGAATGTTACACGAAAAATTATTCTCTACTGTGGAATATTGAATCTTTTTTCTGAATAATACAACTTATGGCACATTTACCAGTCTCCTTTACACTGTGAAACACTTATAACAAATGATGTATATATTATTAAATACTTCTCTAGCACTACCAACTAAAAAGCTCAAAGTCATATCTACTACATTCCAATAACTTTGGCAGGATTACATACAGGGTGAATTTAGCTCAAAATACCAATATCAGGAATTTTCATTTATTTCGATGTTCATAGAACCAGACCAACAATTCACTTGATCAAAGCCCTGGGCTTTGGGCTCAGGCCATATATTGGCAAATCTTTGATGAATCACTGTTACAGCACTCACAGGGTGACTGAAAAAACTGAGCATGGTTTTTAAAACTCATTGAACCAAATCCTACTGATCTAGCTCACTCAAGCAGTCCGATTTACATCATTGGGCCTATTCAGATAAGTAAGGCAAGCTAGATTTGACCATAAAATAGCTCATAGTTGGGCTACACCAAAATCCTGGGTTTCTATACCTCCAATTATACAGAACATTGCTTGGGGGAAAAAAATACAAACTACTATTTTTTTCTCATCTGTAATTTTCAGAGCAAAATTTTCTCGAGAGGAATTTTACCTATTCCTTAAAATGTAAATTATAGGAGAGAGAAAGATAGCCTTTCCATATGTTCTACCTGGTGTTCCTTTTCTGTTAATTCTCTGCAGTTTCTAAACAGCAGAGCTGAATAACAATAAAAATTCAAAAGGAAAAGTATGGATCTCAAATATTACTAAATTTCAGCATTAAAACACATAACTGTGAGTTAGATGTGAGTATCCCACTGTCTAATCCAAAAGAGGCAAATTCTCTTTTGCAGTTTTCTGTGATAAAGGACAAAAAGAGGCCTATTTAGATCAGTCTCCTCTGAATACCCCTAGGGCAGAAAAGGAAAGAAACATCTTGTCACAAAAATCAGCTCATTTGGGAGACTAAGAACTAGATTGTGCCTTGGTCCTTGCAGAAGCGTACAAGGGAAGGAGACGGCACAAGGAAACCCTTTTCACCCCTCTGCAGGAGGTCAGGCACAATGGCAGTCTTTATGTTCAGGGAATGAAAGAACACAACTGGGCTAGTGGTGAGCCTTGGTGTGGACAAAGAGAGGCCATGCTCTCTCTTACCCATACTGCACAGCAGACATGGCTGGACGTGGAATGCATTGCCTCCCCAAGCTCCTGCTAGTACTAAGGATACTCATCTTTAGCAATCTAAGGATTGACTAAGGCCATTGTTGAAAGTGTCCCAAAACTGTACCTGCTACACTGTTCTATGTAGTTCTGCTTCTTCGTTGAAGTCTCCTACTGGAACGGACACAGTGCATTATGCTATCTGAAGCTGCTTCATCTGCTACATAACATATTGCAGATTAAGGAACATTAATTTTATTTTGATTTTATTTTCTGTATTCTCTGAGCCGAGCAGAACCCCAGCTGCGGAACCACTGCTGGCTAAGAATCACCCATCTTCCCCTCTGTGCACTGGAATCTATCCTATTTAGCTCATTCCTCCCATAGTATGGACAGTATTTTTAAAATACTGCATCACCTGTACCTGTGAAACAGTGGAGTGACCAAAAATAATGTTTTTATACCATCACTCTATATACACAGTATAAATAAATTATAAGGACTATATATAAATTAAATGATATAAGAAAGGTTTGATGTGGTAAGGTTTCCTATAGTATGGCATGGTGATTTTATTCAAAATTATATATAATAAAAAAATAAGGCCCACAATGTTTCCAAGTATGTTAGGTTGGTAACATGACAGGGCTGCCAAATGGACCATTCTTTCTCAAAATTATGTGTCCCAAGACAACAGCAAACTTGCTTTCCAAGCCATAAGCATAACATTATGGCTACCCTCTGTGTCTCGCTCTTATTTTTTTTTTATTTGTCCAGAATATGTTTATCCAGGATGTTCTTTGAACATTGTTCAGAGTGCACATTGAAACCACTGCTCATGCGATGTTATTTAATAATATTTTCATCAGTTAATTGTTACAATACAAGATTGAGTGGGAAAAGCAAAGTTGCAAGAAATGAAAAATGTGAAATTAAACACTTTATATCGTAGCGTTTTAGTATAAATCTAAGATCAGTATATTAATCAGCAATAACATATAGCTGCATGCTTACATGTCATTTTAATTATTTTTTCAATATGACTAGTGCATGCAAGAATTGTTTTTAAAGGTTTATTATTTTTAAATAAATCATGCTGCTTGTTCTTTGAGAAGAAGGAGGGCTTGCTTTGTTTTTACTAACATCTACTGAATTATTTAGCAGCTATTGCTAGGTAGCAATAGAGAACGAATATTTAGTCTTTCCACTTTAAAAGAAAAAATTCAAATCTTGAATATATTTTTACAAGATGAAAGTGGATAAAAAGATCTTATTTCAAGGGAAAAATGATAACTACAGGATTAAAGTCATACAAAGATTTCCTGGATCAACTTTCTTCTAAAGATTATGTCTCAATACACAACATGAAAATAACAGTGAAAACTGCCTACCAAATAAGGTACATTTACCTAAAGAGAAAATGAAAGTCACAGTTTAGATATAGGCCAAATTCTGTTCACCTTATCCATACAAGTTAATGGATGGGTTTATGCTCTTTGATTCAGCTAAGCACTTACATATGTGCACATTACCTTAATAAACACATCCAAGTGATATGGTAAATTGGGACCTTTTCAGTTTAGTCCACTTTATTTAATATTTTCACCAACGGCCTAGACCCAGACAGAGTTTTGGGAGCATGAGAAATCTAAGGTCAGACCTTTATCACCAACAGAATGAAATCAGGGGGTTGAGGCTTTTTGGAGAGACAAGCCAGCAGATGAAGTGGTATGCTGGTCTTGGTACAATGAGATCTCCCCTCGCACTCTGTGCCCTGGGTAGCATGTGACTGATTCCTCATTCCCCATTCCGAAGACTTGACTGCTTTAGAAGGAGAGGAAAATAAAATTTTGATATTAATAGAAAAACTAGGCTGTAGTCTAGGAAGGGAGTCCTGGAATTGATCAGTTGTGCCCTTACCAGCAGAGCTGATAATAATCAGTCACTTATGTGCTATTTCACAGCTGATACCTCTTCCAAAAAAAAAAAATTAATTGCAAAAGTTTCACAGATGTCTGCAGCAGTTGACCAGAGCTCTTGGGTTATTGCTTGTCAGACTATTAATGGGTTTGGCTAACCATGACAGTCATTACTTTCCCCCTCCTGTGAGCTACTTTCTGTGTAATTTATGCATAGGTTTTGCCAAGATTTGACAACTTTCAGGATATTAACATAAAATTAGACTGCAGAACTGAACAATGGGTGGCATTAAAATTAGCAGCAGTGGAAACCAGTCAAAGAGAATTGGTTTCTTTTGCTTTGCTTCTAAGTTTATTGTTTTATTGATTTTATTTTACTTCAATTATAGGAATTCCACAGGAAAAGATGCAAAGAGCAAATGCTAAAAATAATTTTATTTTCTCCTGGTACTTCAGGAATCTTTCAGTTAAAATGCTTGACAGCATCTTAACCAAACCTAAACAACAGCCATCCATAAAAATCAATCACAGAAGAAGAAAAGTTAGAAGGACTTTTTAGAGAGACACTTTAAGCATACCAGAATCGGCACAGATTGCTCAGTGAATGCCATTACAGAATGCGATGTGAGTGTTAATAAGCCAGGACATCTGGTAACCAGCTTTTTTCTGATTCATTAACTGACTCTGCTTCTGTGGCCAGAGGGTGCAATAGGAAAAGCTGGGAGGCTTTTGCTCCTAGAAAATGGGATCTTGATGTACGCCTCACTTCCTTGACCCAACCTTAGCCTTTAAATGTCCTCTAATATCTACATTATTAGAATTTAAATGTGAAATCTAGCTGGAAACACTCTGCCGTCAACAAAAACTAAAAACAATCGGTATTAATATTTAATTCTTTGTAACAAGAAGCTACATTTAGAATTGTTTCATTATTTTTAAACAGATAGCAAAAAGCTGCCTGGTGTATGATGTTCTATCCCTGTTAGAATTCACTGTAGCTGCATTTCACTGGAATGTGGCTCCCATTTTTTAATTATATTTATGCTTTTTTGATCGTGATTGATGACAAAGGACTGAATACTCCAGAAAAAAC
This sequence comes from Mesoclemmys tuberculata, assembly GCA_007922155.1. Taxonomy (NCBI): domain Eukaryota; kingdom Metazoa; phylum Chordata; order Testudines; family Chelidae; genus Mesoclemmys; species Mesoclemmys tuberculata. Next base: position 32,014,180 of record ML675620.1, on the reverse strand, counting down.
AAAAACAAAGAGTATTTAAACTTGATCTTTGCTTGGGCAACAGTATGAGTTACTTTGTAAAAACCGGTAAAAAAAGATTTTTTTAATCCTCTATTAAATTAATGAGCTTGGGTAGAGAAAATAAAAGCCTCATACAGCTCATATCAAGTATTGTTTTTCTTCCCATAATGCAACTGAAAAGGCTCCAAATGCTCCAGAGAGAATGATTGAGCAAAGGAAATTTGACTTGATAGTACATGTTGAGGGATGAAATGGGCAATGAAGTTTCCATATGTTGTTTTTACGCAGTAATTAGAAACTGTCACACACCGTTTCATTTTTTAGTTTCCTTGGGCTTATTTGCATGTACGAGGCTTTCCTTAGAGCAGAATTGCCAGCATCACACTGGCATCCAGTCGAAATCTGAAGCAGTGACACGTGGGCTTCTTCCACCTTATGGACAAGAAGCCAGCGGCAGGTACTGTAATGGCCCAGAGCACAGCTCAACAGCAGCCAGCTGCAACCACATTTAGTCCTATTCGCATGGCCGAGTATTCTTGTCCAGGTTACAGCAGGGCCAATCCTGGTGGTAGGGATCTATATTTCCTGTACACAATGATTAGGCTTCATTTTCAAAGGGAGCTATGGGAGTGGAATACCGAGCTCCCATTGACTTTCAATAGGTGTGCAGCATGTAGGTGCCTTTAGCGCCTTTGAAAATCCCAGCATAATTTATCAAAGACAGGCCATCCTCGAAGTGCTCTGGTTCCAGTTCATTATCCAGCTTTCCACTGAGTCACGGACACACATTTGTTCTCATGATTTTCACACATTTTCCAATCTTATTTGTTTCCAGTCTACATACTGGAATATGAATTGTCCTTTCAGTTCATATACATTAGCTCTGCAAAATTCTCCTTGCCCAATCACCCAGAGTACAGTTGGGTTTGTTGTTTTTTAAATGAGTGAGTAAATAAACCATTTGATTTTTTAATCATAAGCATTATCATGGTACGGAGGGTGAGTAGCTTTTGTACTGACTGGTAAATTTTGAAAGAATGCTAAAGCAAATATATATAATTTTGCATGTAAGATATAAAATTATCTTAATTCAGTTTATTTTGAGTGTTGTGTAAGTGGGTTCATGTCTTCATTCTTTGAACTGTTTTCCAAGCCTTGCATAAACTACCAATAAGCTGAATGCTTAAATGTCTTGCCTATGTAACATAGATTATCTGTCTGGATGTCTGTTCAATTAGAGTGCTTAAATGACCTATAACCTAACAAGACGGCCTCTGAAAAACATCAAAGGACATTGATTACATTCATGATTAAATCTAAGAGGGTGGAATTCAAATATTTACCATTATGCTACTTTACTCTTTGTTTTTTGTTTATTTTTTAAAACTATATGAAGAAAATCATTGGGCCAGATCCTTGATGATTTGCCTAAGTGAGGACCAAGTAAATATTGTTAATATTAATAATTATATTACAGCAGTGCCTACAGGTTCCATCCAAGACCAGGGTCCCATTGTGCTAGGCACTATACACACATATAGTAAGAGATACTCACTTGGAGGTTGGGGCAATAAACAGGTTTCTAATTCATACTTGAAATTGAACCCTTCAAGAGAAAATATCAACTTACCTCCTATTTATTATGAGTCCATTACAAAAAAAGAAAAAAAATTTCAAATGTTCTCTCATGTGTTTTTAACTGATTATTATAGGTTTATTTTTATACTTATTTTTAAAATGCACAAGGTTTTAAAATGCAGAGTATATTTAGAGCTTCATCTTAAATATGGGGCTAGGTCCTCAGCTGGTCTATATGAGCATAGCTCCACTGAAGTCAACACCGCTATGCAGCTGAGGATCTGGCCTATGATGTTTATATATATAGCCATTATAGAAACTTTTACATGAAGTATCCAGACACCTCTGTTTATTTTTTGTGGATAGGGGGGAAAAAAAGATGAATGGAGGAAAATAATCCACATGTAAAATGACTGCCAGACGAGTGGGGTGTTTGTGAGAGAGCAATGTTATTGGCCAGCACAATGAAAGGCACGGCCCTGGGTATAACACAGCTGCTGGAGGTGACTGTGTTGGTATCTGTAGCATGTTGATGTGTGAAGTGCAAAAATGAATCTTATTCCTCAAGAGAGTCCTGCATATGTCAAGTATATTGTCTCATTAAGCCAATCCATTTATCAACCCACTGAATGCCAATTAAATTGCACAGGATGGTGCAGGTATATGGTGGGCTGTTGGTGCCAAACTTTATTACAGCTGAGCTTTTCTGGCTCAGTACGTTCTGATGTAGCAAAATGGCAGACATCTCAAAGCCAAATTAAATGTTTTTGAAATAATGCCTTTAAAGAGGCAAAAATGCCAGTCTGGCAGAATAGAGTATGAAATGTAATGTCACTTCTTAGCGTACTTTTAGTTCCAATGAAGATGTCAAGGCTCAGATCCTGCCAGTGCCAAATGTCTTCACAGCGTGAAAATTAGATCAGTGTAATTTCATCAGGATGATGATCAGACTCTATTGTAGTTATATGGCTAGATTCACGGCTTCTGCTGACTGCCACAGACGAAGTGGCACAGCTGAGCTAATGCTGCCATCCCCAGAAAGAGACAGCCGTTGACTTTATATTGTTCTCTTAATGCCAAAGTCCAAAGGACCTTGCCAGTACCAACTCATATGGACACGGCTGTATTAATGCCTCTATAAAGCACCACTCTAGAGAAGGCCTGCATTTTATATCCAGCCACAGAAATAACATACACCTTTGTGTTGGCTACATTCTTCTCACACATTATCCAGTTTTCTGAACTGGTCAAATGTGTCTAACAATTACGACGTTTGTAATGAATAAGTGTCCTACAGAAATAAAAGGAAATACCACAGAATCTAAATTAAGTAAAAGCTAACTCAGTGACGAAAACATTGCAAAAGCAGTCTTACTTCTATACCCAGATGATTTCATCCTTATTCTACTCTTTCATACTTATTCTACTACCAGCATGTATAGCAAAGTCACCAGCTCTTTGAATGACCGCTAATCTCACCACATTCAGAAGTGAACAAAATCCCATCTTTCCACCAAAGGTCCCCTTCACAGTTCCTAGTGTATATCTACGCAGCAAAACCTATGCACAAGATAGTTGTCCTGAGCTAGCTTGAATTCAGCTAATTCAGGTAGCAGCAGGCCGCGTGGACTTGAGAGGGGTAATGAGCCGTGTACGTACACAGGGTCCATGCCGTGCTTGGAGAGCATGCTGCACTGTCTTAATTGCAATTGTTACCCACACTAGCTAATTCAGACTAGCTTGGGTAGGCTAACTCAGATTTTGCTGTGTAGACACATCCTTACAAGATCGAGCACTCCCCAGATATAAGAAGGGCTTCAATCTCTTCTTAGATACAGCTGTGTAAATCAGGATTCACTCCAATGAAGTCAGTGGAGTTAAACTGCTGCTTGCGATATCAGAATCAGGACCATTGTGTTACCAAAGCTCACCATGTATTCAATAAGATTTTGTCTAAACTGTTTAAGTGTTTGGCTTTGTTTTGGGGGGGAGGTGGAGGGGAGCGTGTTATCTGATTAATGGTTAAGTTTGTGATTTTTCCCCTATAGCGTTTGATAAAGAGCGATTACTGGAGCATGTAACAAGTAAAACCCAAACACTGTATGGGTATATCTATACTACATTCTTCTTTTGATGGCATGTAGAGTGCACACCCACCTCCCTAGCACAGGTATACAGAGCAGTGTAGCTGGGGAGAGACAGCTAAGGCAAGCAGACTAAAGACATACCTGAAGGGTGTGGTACGTTTGTGAGTAAATTCCATACACACACTCCACTCACCCAAGCCGTGCCTCGCTGTCTGACTACACTGCTATTTTTAGCAGTATGGAGTCCCATTGACCCCTGCTGCTAGAGCCCTTCCCCTTTGTAGGAAAAGACTCCCCAAGTGAGGAAAGGCTCTGGAAAGGGGGAGGAAGTGGGGAAAGGCTCCAGGAGCGCCTTACCTCTGAAGCCTTTCCCTGCCATTGCAGCTAAAGGCTCTGGCAAAAGGGAAAGGCTCCTTCCACACTGCCTCCCTTCCACCACACGTGTAGCTACTCATCACAGTAGGGACACAGCCTGCTTTTCATTGTGGCACATAGCTACATGTACCCTACATGCCGCCATCAGGGGTGTGCAGTGTAAATGAGGCCTATGGCACAGAGCCATTTGAGGCAGGATGCCAAGTTTATAGCTACAATTAACCTTCATATATTTCCCCCAGCCTTGGATTCCTGTCAGAGGGCTGTATTGCTCTACCTTTACTCATGTTCGTTAGCCCTTACTCACAGTAGTTCCACTGGAGTAATCTGAACCACTCCTGTGAGTTAGTGCTAACTCATGTAAGAAAGGGTTGCACATGCAGACCAGACTGCGTTGTTTACTCTTGGTCTGGGGCTGAAGTAACCTGACGTGGCAATTGGCTGCAGTATTCAGCATCCGGATAAAGTGCTTTGTCCCTTACACAGCCTCTGTCCATCCGCTGTCCTTTCTCCTTGTGCACAGGCTGCAGCGAGTGGAGGTGAGTGGTGCTATTGGGGAGAGTGCACTATACAATAGAAGAGATGAAGGATGCTGCTTCAGCAAGTGCAAGCTGTTCATGGGACGTATAGTGCAAGCAGCCTGCTCGCCATGGCTGGAGATGCAGCAGCACTGTAATCTCGGAGATCCTTCAGGGTTCGACTCATCATTCTCTCCCTAGGTGTATAATGCTCGTTAATAGTCAGTGGAACTGGACGAGTGGAGTAAACATTCATCATGGCCATTTCCTGGGATCTTGTTCATATCCGCATGGAAAATGTAAAGCTTCAAGAAAAGGCAAACAAACAGTTTTCATGGGGGGCAGACAAAACCCTAAGTACTAGCTAGTGTAAACTGACATAACTTCACTGAGGTCAATGAAGCCAGCTGAAGACCTGGCTTGTAGTTATTGCTTAGTCCCTGTGACACTTTCCTGTGATGTCCAGAACTGTAAGTTACCGTATTAGCCCCCTTACTCAGCAAGAGAGAGATTTGCTGGTGCCAGACTTCAGTCTCTTAGCTACCCTAGACAAATGTCTCAGGGCTCTGCCACCCTTACTTCACAGATTAACACATGGAGTACCTCAGTTCTGAATTTTGCAGACACATCCCCCTGTGATGTCAAGTACCTTGTCGCTGGGCACTCCCCGTAATTACCAGGCCGGCTGTCTGCAAAGAGAGTGTACACAACCAGCTTACTTGATTCCACTGAGAAGGCACGCTCTACTTGTTACCCCAGCATGGAGATTGACATGATAAAACAAAGAAGTTTATTAACAAAAATACAGCTTTAAGTGATACTGACAAAGTGTAGTGGAAACAGAATTGATTACAAATAAAACAAAAGTATAATGTGCTTCTAAGAGACCAAACATAACTTTAGGAAGCTACAGTCCTTTGGCTAAAGCAGATTTCTCACCATCAAAGTTTTTTTGTAGAGCTTGCTGATTTTCAATCAAATCAGGATCCAGATTTTCATGATTCACTCTTGCCCTACCAGGGGTCTCATCAGTAAATGGATAAAAAATGTCATTTTGCTTTTCATTAGATTGTCCCAAAACTGATTGTTTTGATCCCAGAGACAAGACAATCTCCATTGCCTTTCCATGCTAATTTCACATCTCCCCCATTAACCTGTTGACTTACACAAAAATGCATTTCCCTTTGTGCTGGTTTCCTAATGCTTAACATACAAAAGAGGCAAGGAAAAAACTACTTTTCTTCCTGTCTAGAAGAAAACCTGTTTCTCCCTGTTTGCTAACAGACATTAAAGTATAATATCAGTCAGAAACCATAATTCCTGGTAATACATACATTTCACAATGATATTAGTGACCAGTGTGTCACTGGCTTTCATTTGATACCTTACAAGATACTTGTTGAATAAACACTATGACAGCAATGTATTAGGTGTAAAGAGTTTGTCAGGCCTGACAAGAGTTGCTGACACAGAGTAGTGAATCAAACGTGTTACAGTCTCCTAATGCATGCGTGAAATCCTGGCCCCGCTGAAGTTAAAGGCAAACAAATGGAGCTAGGATTTCCCCCTGTATCTCAAGTGCGAAGACAGTACCAATGAAACTGATGTCATGAGACTCAGTTAGGAAACTTCCCAAATGTTTAAACACAGAAATGTCGTTATAATTACCAGCAGCTCAGCAACATGAAGACACTGGTTTTCTATACTTTACTGCACTGTAAGGTACCATACTTCACTACACCCACAATGAAATCTTGGAACAGGAATGGCTCCATTAACCTGATAGGGAGACTACATTGAAAAATACATTTATGACACAAATGCATATTTGTCAAGAAATATTTACATTGAAGCACATTTGTTTTCCTAAAATGTTTCACATTTATAGTTAAAAGCTTAAAATTTGCTTCATGCAGATTGTATGTTACAGCTAGTACAAGAATCACTTCAGTCTTCTGTCTCTTTCCTTTCCTTGCACATCCATTCCAACAATGGGGCTAGCACCCAGGGCCACCCTTGGGGATGCCAGGACCCAGATGCCAAGTTTCTGAAGATTCCAGCAGCAACATCTGGCTGCTTGGTGAGTTCTAAAAGCTAACAGATCTCGAATACCCTCTGGGTCTGTCACATGATCAAACTGTTCTTAGGGTGTCTATGCTCCCTCGACAGCCTAGGAAAAGTTTTCCTTCTGCTAACCTCTGATTTATCAAATGTGTGTATTTTTTGGAAATTACTTACTAAAGGCTTGTGGAAAACCTTTGTGGTAAACAAGGATGCTTCCTGATACAGTAACCAATACGTTTTTCCATGCAGCATTAATTATAACATACATAAGTGCCATTTTAGTCATCTGTTTCATTTGTATCATAAAACTCCCTTTGCAAGAGTTGATCTCTGAACTGACAAGATTTCAGTCCAATGCTCATTTTTGCTAAAAAATAAATTAATCTGATCAGTAAAACTGAAAAAATGAGGGAAAACTGGAAGTTTCCATCTTTTAAATACATTTTTGCACCTTTGTATTTTAGAAGTGCAATGAGGCAAGACGTGTTAATCCAGAATTTGCTCTTATTCCTTCTGATGATATAAGAAATGGTGGGGATATTAAACTTGAAAGTAGCTATTATATTTGAGTAGTAAGCCCTTTTCATAGCATTCTTATTTCAGCCTTTTATGCAGTGTAATTCACTTGCCAAGACATGTACTTGCCTCATGAAAGCAATAATGAAAGAGTTAAGGGCTTTTGAATTAATGGTCAACTTTGCCCTTTTAAGTTTGAAACATATTCACATGGCAGACTATAAAGATTTGTTCAAAGACAATGAATTCTGACATGTCATTGGTGCTTCATTCTATACTCACTCCAACTGCAAAGCTCACTGCTTGAGTTTACCGTCTCTAATAAATAAGCGTAGTGTATCATACACACAACAAAAATTAATTAGTAAATACATGTGGCCACGTGCAATTTTCCCCCTGGTGAGATGAAGAGAGAAAAAAAGGAAGGACAAGATTTGACATATGCTAGTCATATTACTTAGGGTGGATCTACACTAGAAGCGCTACATTGGCACAGTGCACCGATGTAGCGGCACTGCTGTGGGCATCTGGTGAAGACACTATATGCCGATGGGAAAGCAGTCTCCCATCGGCATAGTTACTCCACCTCTCTGAGAGGCGGAAGCTATGTCTGTGGGAGAGTGTTTCCCACCGACATAGCATCGGTGTGGCCAGTGCTTAGGTCATAGAATATTAGAGTTGGAAGGGACCTCAGGAGGTCATCTAGTCCAACCCCCTGCTCAACATAGGACTAACCTCAGCTAAATCATCCCAATGAGAGTTTTGTCAAACCACATGTTAAAAACCTCTAATGATCGAGCTTCCCTAGGTAACCCATTCCAGTACTTCACCACCCTCCTAGTCAAAAACTTTTCCCTAATGTCCAACCTAGACCTCCCCCACTGCAACTTGAGACTGTTGTTCCTTGTTCTGTCATCTTCCACCACTGAGAACAACCTAGCTCCATCCTCCCTGGAACCCCCTTTCAGGTAGTTAAAGGCTGCTATCAAATCCCCCCTCATTCTTCTCTTCTGCAGACTAAACAAGCCTAGTTCCCTTAGCCTCACCTCATAAGTCTTGGGTTCCAGGCCCCTAATCATTTTTGTTGTCCTCCGCTGGACTCTCTCCAACTTGTCCACATCCTTTTTGTTGTAGTGGGGGGCCCAACACTGAACACAATGCTCCAAATGCGGCCTCACCAATGCCGAATAGAGGGGAATAATCATTTCCTGCAATCTTCTGGCAATGCTCCTACTACTGCAGCCCAATACGCTATTAGCCTTCCTGGTAACCAGGGCACACTGCTGACTCATATCCGGCTTCTTATCCACTGTAACCCCCAGGTCCTTTTCTGCAGAACTGCTGCCTAGCTCGTCGGTCCCCAGTCTGTAGCTGTGCCTTCCGTCCTAAGTGGAGGACTCTGCACTTGTCCCTGTTGAACATCAGGTCACCATAACTTGAGTCGCTCAGGGTGTGTGTGTCTTTTTCATGTTAGTGTAGACCTGCCCTGTACTACTGACAGGTGCTCAGCAAACTTTATGGATGACAACAGATACTTTTCTCTAAGAATTTTTGTAATTCTAAATCTCAGTGGACCAAATCCAAAAAAGCTATGGCTGGGGGAAAGGTCCACGCCATGGGCTTGAGTGTGGAGATCTGGGCTACGTAGTTTCCCCTTGCTTCCTGAGGATGGAGTTATGGTTAACAGTAATAATGTTGTGGAACCAAGCAGAACCAAGTTGTTCACAAGGATAAGAGTAATACTTCAAACGTGCTGATAATTACAGAAAAAAAATGTAATCAGAAACACAAAGTGGCTATGAAAGCACGAATTGGATAAACCATGACAGATAATTTACTTTATTGTATTGGCTGGGGGAAGTTCATGGATCCAGGAGAGTGTACATTCTGGCACAGAGTCAGTGTTGGGGCAGGCTTATGAGCCCAAGCTAGTTCATACACTTGAATAAGGATGAGGAAGACATGGGTTGGATATAATAGTAAGGTTGGATTATGGATTTGGGACCAGTTTATAGGCCGTGGCTAAGGCTGGCATATTGCAAGTCACGGGCCTGCGCTAAAACGGAGTTTGAAACTGTTTCATGGACCCCTCTTAAGGTCAGGATTTACATTATATCATTTACTCTGGTTAGCATTTGTGACCATTCATGGACCAGTAGAAAGGTTAACACTGAGGCTAACTCGTACACTTGGAAAGCATAAAAAGGAGTTGGTAACAGTTTGTGAGCTAGGGCTCATGTCCTTGTCTAGGAACAGGACCCAGCTCTACAAGTCTGTGAAGCGGGGTTTCGGCTAGGAAGCCATAGACTTGGGCTCTGGTTGAGTTTATAGCCAGTTCATAAGCTCAGGCTAGAGGTAGTGTTAGGGCTTGTTTGATGTTCTCAATTAGGTCATGCCTAGACATAGCTTCAGCCTATTTGGACAGATTCCCACTGGGGTTTGCAGCATCTCCAGCAATCCAATGACCCCAGCACTCATGTGTAAATGGCTGCTTTAGGGCAGCTTTCTATATAAGTATACTGGGGGGAGAAGCAGCTGATTTCTATATAAGTATACTGGGGTGGTTGGCAGGGATAGTCTGCCCCACAAAGAAGCTAGAAAGTTCATTGAAAGGATTGGTGGCTGATCATGCCCACTACCTAGGGCCATGTAGGACTGGCAGCAATTTCTTGAGCGCTGTGTTGGAATCTCCTCATACTGCTGCATCTGTGCACGAGTATTTTGTGGGAAGAAGCTCACTGAACACCTCCTCCCACCTAGTGTATGCCCACATCAACTGGACAGGGTGTGGCCTGCAGGAAGAGCCTTCTAGTACATCAGATGGCAAGTAGCTGAGTTGTTTGTGTGTATATCTGTGGGTGGGTGAGAGAAGCCATTCCTTCTAAATTGGTTCAAAATGACTGAGGTTAGCTTCATAGAAAAATAAAGCACTGGGAAGAATGCTGGCACCAAAGAACTTATATAAATCGGACAATTTTTTCTTTAATGTCAGATCAGAGCTGAACTCTAATAAGATGGGCAACGAACTGTGATTAACAACTGATATAATTCATTTTCTTAGTACGTAGGCAAAAACAATACTCCAAGTCATTGGATTTATAAATAACTAAATACAAGAAGAAAAGTCATTGGGATAGAACTCTGAGGGGATCACACTCAGGGCTGCTAGCCCCTTCCACCATCACACCTACATTCTATTTTTAATGTTCTAGCAAATAGTTTCTCAACCTGGGGTACGCAAGACACAGGCCAGGGGTACCTGGGGAAAAACAGGGGAGGCAGGGGGCAGCCGACGGTTTTGGGGAAAGGCGTGCAGCAGCTGCCTACTTCCTGCCTGGTCCCAGCTCCTAGCTAAGAGCAGCCTCCCTCCCTGGCTGTAAGCTCAGGGCCCAGAAAACGTGTCAATTTTACTGCTCTAGCTGAGCAGTGAAATTGACAACTATGAGAACCCCAGATTTTACAGTTACCCTCTTTTCCTGTGTCTGTCTCTCTCACCCTCCTTCCCTGTCTCTCTCTTACCCCTTCCTCCTCTCAAATCTATGGCAAAAAATTTGCGGCGCTTTATGTTCCCCAGCATTGGCATGCTGCTCAAAGTCTGCTAGCTTTGGCCAACATCACTTGTAGCCCCAGTACATACTTGAGTTGTGCATCCCTGGTGTAAAGGTGGTAACCCCCCCCACACTCTAAATTTGACATCTGTCATATCATGGCCTTATATATTCAGCCCTTCTTACATCAATTCACATTAGTCTGTAAACAAAATCTCATGGAAAATTGAGTGTTGAAGTACTTATTAAAATTTTCAAAAGTTAGGGGCACTTGCTACTTAAAAGGTTGACAAACACTGTTCTAGTAGGATCCAAACTAGCACAGGTATGTTCTCTCAAACTGGGAATAACACCCCTGCTGGAAGTGTAGATCTACACTCAAGAGTCACAAACTACCTTCCAGCCTATTTCAGTGACATCAGCAATGCACTGCCCCTTCCTTCGGACTCACAACAAAACATAGATCTGCTTTGTTAAACTTTACTTTGTCAAAAGCAAGGAGTAGAATAATTTACATTCTAACTCCAGTCTGGTTTATTATTATTTTTATTTGTGTTTGTATTGTGGTCCCCACTTTCCTACTTCTACTATTCTATTCAGGAATAAGCCCCCTTCCTTATGGCAACAGCAGGAAACAGCCTGGTTTCTGAAGGCTTAAGAATTCCAGGAGATTGCAAGATCTAGCAGACAATATCAGGGTCCCTCAAATTTTGCAGAGATAATAAAAGCCATAACTAACATTATAGAAATGTAGAACTGGAAGGGACCTCAACAGGTCATCTAGTCCTTTTCCCCTATGTTGAGACAGGACTTAGCATATCTAGATCATCCCTGACAGGTGTTTGCCTAACCTGTTCTTAAAACCTTCAATGATGGGGATTCCACAGCTCTCTCGGTAACCTATTCCAGGGCTTAACCAAGTTTATAGCTAGAAAGTTTTTCTTAATGTCTAACCTAAATCTCCTTTGCTACAGACTAAGCTGATTATTTTTGTCCTACCTTCAGTTGACATGGAGAACAATTGATAACCATCCCTTTTATGGTAACCTGTTACATATTTGAAAACAGTTTTCATGTCTCCCCTCAACCTTCTCTTCTCTAGAAGAACATGCTCAGTTCTTTCAATCTTTCCTCTAAACCTTTTATTATTTTTGTTTCTCTTTTCTGGACTCTCTCGGACCCTCTCCACACTGTTTCTGAAGAGCACAATAGGGAAAATTGCAATGCTAATTCCCTCATTATACTTGGTCTTTGGTTAACTAGGTCTTCAGTCTTTAACATTAATATATGATTTGTCTAGCTCTCATAGGGGGCTTCAAAAATCTCACAGTATACATTATCTCTTTCTTAGCAATATTGTTTGAAATATTGCTCTGGAATAAGGCAGAACTTTGAAAACAAGTTGTTCAAGTGAGTAAAAAATGTTGCTATGCCTTCAAAAACTTAGGCTTGTTTTCTTGAAAGAGAAGATTATGAAGCTAAGTCCTGACCTTTTGGTGCTCACTCAGGCAGGATCTCTTCTCTTCTCAAAGCACAGTCAACCTGTGGAATTTATTGCCAGTGAATGACATTATGGCCAAAACAATAATGGGGTTGAAAAAAGAATGAGATACATTCATGGAGGATAAGTCCATCAATGCCTATTAGCCAAGATGGTCAGGGATGCAACCCCATGCTCTGGTTGTCCCTAGCCTCTGACTGCCAGAAGCTGAGAATGGATGACAGGGGATGGATCACTTGATGGTTGCCTGTTCTGTTAATTCTCTATGAAGCATCTGGCATTGGCCACTGTCAGCAGACAGGATACGGAGCTAGATGGACCATTGGTCTGACCCCATATGGCCATTTTTATATTCTCTGAATCATCTGCATAAATTCTGCAAGTGAATGACCTTTTCTTAAAAGTACAGCTCCCATTAACAAAAATACACACAAACAACAAGTATTCAGGACATCCAAATTCACTTCTAGTTATAAAGCTTTGAAATATAAAGCATATCAACAATTATAATTATTCTGGGATCCTGACACATACATTCTACAGGTGCTAGAGAAAACACTAAGGAAAATTATGGCAGAACTTGAAGAAGTATGACAATATAATAGCTGTGTGAATAGAAAAAATCCTTGTGGTAAGCAAACTTTTGAAAGTATAAGAAGTTTTACAAGACTGTGAGCTCTTTACTCACATTGGTAAGCAGTTACTTATAAGAGTAGTCCCATTGACCCATCTAGCCCTTGGTTATTTTGTCTTATATTTATTACCTAAGCTGCAATTTACCACTAGAAATTATAAATTTTTCCTCCTTTAGATATTAACATGCTTTAATATGGCTCTGCAATAAGTGAAACAGATGCACAAAAATATATTTTCCATTCTATTGTATGAGCCAAATGCACTGTAATAACGTGCTAGTCTAGATTTGGATTGGCAATTGTATGACTTTTTTTGAAAAGTACTGTAGGTTTACATAGATCATTTTCAGTCTCCTCTTGGATTCAAGGAACTTGACCTCAAATAGGAATTTCTCTCTTTTTTTTTTTTTGTTTTAAGAGCTGGGTCATGATGACATGAACCAATCAAATAATTTTGAAATATATGGTGGTTTTCCTTCGGCACAGAGCAAACGCTTCTTGTCTGTACACATATCAAATAGCATATTTCACAACCGCCAAAGTTTTCTAGTATCACCACATGACTGTAAACAACAGTATTAGCTTTGATATTCATTAAATATGCTAGATTCTTGTTTTATAATAACAGTATTTCCCTATGTACAGAGACATTTGAAAAGGAATTTTTTGACAATGTGCCTTAGAACACACAACACAAATATAACTGTAGCAAATGTTTAAATTCAATGCTAAGTTTGAAGCTAATAGGAATAAAGACTGAGTAAAGACTGCAGGACAAGACCATACTTTTCATCTAAGAAAATCACACCCACAAGAGTGGTCACACCCCTGGTCATTGGGTTCATTTGTGGAGGGAAAAGGGCTTTAAGCTACCTTTGCTTTCTCCTGATCCTGGCTGATTTACACTGGGTCTGACCCCTGGCACAAATGAGAACAGCTTGAAAGCTGTTCTAATTTATTCTGGCTGTCCGGGGCCCCAGAGCCATTCTGGTGAATCAGAGATACACCAGCCATGCCCCTTTGGCAGTGACCAGGAAAGACAATGGTCACTTCAATGGCTCTGTGTCACACAATGATTCTCCTAAGGCAAAGAAATATTCAGGTGTCCAGTTAAGCCAGTTTTAAGGCTGTTTTACATTATCAGAGCAGTGTAGAATAACCAGACCACCCTTAGGTGCTTACATAGGGTGCCCAGTGTTTATCCCACTTATGAACTATGATTGGCACCCTAAACAGGCATTGAATTACAATGATATGAAATATTACCCCATAGCTTCAACTGGCTGTGATACAGGACAAAGCCCTTCTACTGTATTGACTTACAGCAACCAAGTTTTGAGATTGTTTAAAAAAAAAAAACCAAAAAAAAAAAACCAGAAAAAAACCTGAGAGACTGTCATATTAGCTTATCCTAAATTTTCAGAGCAATATACAGAGATTTACAATTGCTGCTCTCAATAGAGTTAGTAGGAGCCTGTATAGTTAAATCCCAGTCATTGCTTTGACAGTGTATAATACCCTTAATTCTTCACACACAGATCAAATGTTGGTAGGGGAAAACACCTGCTTCTGCTCATATATTATGGAAAAAACAAAAATTAGAAATGGGCCTGAGCTGCAAAATTCAGACGCAGATTGCAAACTACCTGAAACTCAGTGGGCCTCTCTCTCTCTCTCACACACACAAAAAACTATCACCATGGTATCTAAGAGTTGCTTGATTCAGCATGTTAAAAAGCATCATGAGAGCCTGCAGAAGTGTGGATTTCGTTCAGATTCAGCTTCTGGCACAAATCATCTCAAACTGTAGCATTATTTGTTTCTGGAGCCTCTACACTACAGAGTCGACTGATGCTGACCCAGCTGTGCATGTGTCTAAACCAAAACTTGTCTCCCACTGACATAAGCATCCTGTTACAGCAATGCAATAATCCCATGTACCCAGGAGATGCAGAGCCATGGCTGACCTACTTAGGTTGAACAGTGCAGTGCTATGTAGACACTGTATTACATGTGTCAACCCTACAAGTCCTGCAGCAGCTGTCCCACAATACCCCTGTCCCCATGATAGCAGCCTCCCATGTCACAATTTTGAACTTCACTGCCTATGTGTTTGAAATGCCTTTTCCTGATTGCCTGGCTTCGTGAGCACACCTTGCAGATAACCTTTGTTGTGTGCATCTGACCGTGCCAGTTCTCTGCGCACACGGATGTTTGATGTGCCATTGCCTGGAGAAGGCAAGAAGTCTTAGATCTCCTCGGCCTATGGGGAGAAGAGGCTGTGTAGAGCAATATGGACCAACTGTAGAGACATGGATATCTGTGAGCAGATTGCACAGGGGAGGGTGAAATGGGCACGTGACAGATAAGCAGTAGTGCTGAGTGTAAGCAAAGGAACTTTACCAGTGACACCAGAAGGCAAGGGAATGCACAAGAAACCTGGTGCTGCCCCCACAGACCTGCCCCTTTTATAATGAACTGCATGCCATGCATGCCTGTGACCCCACCAGCACTCACATACAACTGTGGACACTTCACAGGAGCCTGCAAACAATTAGGCAGGATGGAGGAGACACAGTAGGGGACTCAAATCTTGCTGCAAGCCAGGAACTTCCTGAAACTCTATTAGAGTCAAGCCAGTCCCACCAGGCAAGTGCAGGTAAGACCACTGATGAAGGGGAAGGGAACTTGGGTAAGTATGTAGAAGCATTACTCCTTGTGCTCGCCCACTTGGGAAACTGGCCAAAACCACAATTTAGTGACTAAACAGCACCAGTGTCCCTTCGGTCTACCAAAAGCACTTGCCAGTCATTCTGCACCTGCTGAACCAGTAGCTGAGTCTTTCTTCAGTGCCGTGTATAGCTTCACAAGCCAGGGGATCAAAGCGTAGGCTGGGTCCCCCAGAATCGCTCTTGGCATTTCAGCATTGCCAGGGATAATCTACTGCCCGGGGAAGAATGTCCCTGCTTGCAGTTTTTCAAAAAAGATTTATGCTCTTAAAGATGCAAGGATAATGCATCTTCCCTGAGCAGCCCACACTGACATCAGTAAAGCATCCTTGGTGACCTACTACCGGAAGCATGGCAAAGCATCCCTTTCTGTTGGACTCAGTGGCAAGATGGGCTGGTGCCAGAATAGGGATATGTGTATCATCTATTGCCTCCTCACAGTTTTGCAACACCATTGCTGCAAACCCATCCATTATTTCCTATACATTGACACTAGTCACAGTTCTGTGTAGCAGATGATTAATGGCCTCACAGGCTTGGATGAGAATGCCCACAGCTCTGGATTTTCCAACTCCAATCTGCTTGCCCACTGATTGATAGCAATCTGGTATTGCAAGCTTCCAGAGTGCAAATACCACTCATTTCTGCACTATCTATGCCTCTCTCATTTTGGTGTTCCTGCACCAGCGTACAATGGCAAGCTTTGCATACAGATCCAGGGATGTGGCCTTTCACATCCAAAAGTTCTGCAATCACAGTTCATCCTCCCAAATCTGCATTATAATGTCATCTCATCAGCCAGTGCTTGTTTCTCAGGCCTAGAAGTGTTGATCCATCATCTGAAGCAGCTCTGTAAATGCCACCAGCATGCAGGTACTGTGCTTGAACAGTTCTGCATCTTCCTCACTGCAGTGCTGGGTGTATAAATACCCATTCAAGTTCTGCAGATACCAGAGAATCATGCATGCTGTATTAGTAATACTCATGAGAATTGTGCTGAACTGTGTAGTGTCCATGATGTTGCCAGACAAACAGCAGAGACTAAAAGTGGCACACAGGACTTTGTCAGTTTTCAAAAATGGTGCAGAAATTACAGGCTATGGGAAGCATTATGTGATGGAGAAAGTGGAATAGTGGGAGCTTGACTCCTAGGTCCTAGAAATCCTGAGTGAATTGCTGGTATCCCACAAAGCACTGAGATGATGTCCCACAAGGTATCGAGCCAAATAGCAGCACAGAAACACTAGGATACCTACCCACAGACTCATACAAAGGAAGGGCTGGAAGGGATCTCAAGAAATCAAGTCCAGCACCCTGCCTTTTGGCAGGACCAAGTAAACCTAGACCATATCAGAGAGTTGTTTGTCCAACCTGTTTTTAAAAACTTCCAATGAAAGGGATTCTATTCTAGAGTTTAACCTAATTTTCTTTGGAGTTAGAAAGTTTTTTTTAATATCTAACAAATCTGCCTTGCTGCAGATTAAGCCTATCACATCACATCCTGCCTCCTGTGGACATGGAGAACAATCAATTACAGTCCTCTTTATAACATTCCTTAACATATTTGGAGACTGCTATCAGGTCCTCCCTTAGTCTTCTTTTCTCAAGAAGAAACATGCCCAGTTTTTTCAAACCTTTGTAAACCTTTTGTCATTTTTGTTGTTCTCCCTTGGATTCTCTCCAATTTGTCCACATCCTTCATGAAATGTGGGACCCAGAAGTGGACACAATTCTGCAGCTGAAACCCAACTAGTGTCAAATAGAGCAGGACAATTATTTCCCATGTCTTAAATACAACATTCTTGTTAATTGACCACAGTATCATATTAACCTTTTTCACAGAATCTCATTGTTGACTAATATTACATTTGTGATCCACTATTACCATAGAAATCAGCAGGGCTACCACTTAGCCAGTTATTCCCCATTTTGTAGTTGGGCATTAGATTTTTCCTTTCTAAGTGAAAACCCTTGTCCTTCTGGGGGCAGTGAGAGAATTTGTGAGGATGTTGTTTTTAGGATTCCTTTTTGCTTTTCAGGTCATTAAAAAACTACTGATGCATCTATAGGGGCCTCTTGCTATTCTTCCTATCTTTCATTTGTATTGTAATAGTTTGCAGTTGTGCCTTTTCCCTTAGATTTTCTTCCCATGGGAACTTACCTATCAGTTCTCAGTTTGTTAAAAATCTGTTTTTTTAAAAGTCCATTGTCTGCTGCTCTCAACCCTTCCTTTCATTAGAATCATGACATCTATCTTTTCATGATCATTTTCACCTAAATTGCTTTCCACCTTCAGATTCCTTGGTTTGTCAATCAAGTCTAAAATAGCCATCCCCTGGTTACTTCCTCCATTTTCTGGAACTAAGTGTTGTCCCCAATATGGTCCAAGAACTTACAGGAAATTGAGTGTTTTGCCATGTTATTTTCCCAACAGCTGTCTAGGTAGTTTAAGTCCCCCCTTACTACCAGATCTTTTGTTTTGAATTTTTCTGTTTTTTTTGTTACAGAAATGCATCACACACCTCCTTCTTCCAGATATGGTGGTCTATATTAGACCCTGTGATGTCCTTTCTTTAAAACAAAAACCTTTTTATCTTTACCTAGAGACTCTCAAATGGTCTACTTCCCACCTCCTTATGGGACTTCAGAACAAATGTGTATATATATTGTGGCAAACTGCCAGCCTCCCCCTGGTGGGTTTCACATTTTACCTTCCTGTTTGTACCTTCCAGAGCACCCCCAACTCCCTCCTCTCCCCTGGCTACAGAAGAGCTCTGTCTCTTGGCATGGGAAGGAAACTTCTCCTGCAGCTGCTCTACACCTTCTAGTAGTTTTCCTTCTATTTGTTCCCTCCCCCTCCTTTAGGGATGGCAGGGTTTAAATACCCCTGGCCCTGCCCTTCATTGGGCCCAGGTGCCTTTAATTGCCCTGCTGTGCTTTCTCTTCTGCCTGCAAGGCAGAAGGTTTTTAACCCTTTCGGGCCCTCAGACCAGCCCCAGTACACCCTTTTAAAGCCATCCAGCCTGAATTTAGCACCCCCCTCATTCAACCCTAAGGGGTGGGCTACTTGGGACTCACTGTCAGGGAGTCTTCCCCAGGGAGTAGGGACCCAAACCCTGGGAAGTCCCTACCTATCAGCACCGGGTAGGGGAGTTTCAGGATGACACCCACAGTTACCCTCACCATTCTCCCCTGAACCCCAACTTGGATGGAGTGGTTGGATACATATTTACCACCCCATGTACACAGGTTATCCCCGTGTGTTTGGCCCGGGACAGCTAGTCTCTCAGACTCATAGGTCAGAAGGGACCAATATGATCATCTAGTCTGACCTCCCGCACAAGGCAGGCCACAAAACCCTACCCATACACATTTATAACAACCCCGAACCCATGACTGAGTTATTGAAATCCTCAAAAATGAGATTTGAAGACCTCAAGCTGCAGGGAATCCACCAGCAAGCGACCCATGCCCCATGCTGCAGAGGAAGGCGAAAAACCTCTGTGGCCCCTGCCAATCCGCCCCAGAGGAAAATTCTTTCCCGACCCCAAATATGGCGATCAGCTAAACCCTGAGCACGTGGGCAAGACTCACCAGCCAGCACCCAAAAAAGATTTCTCTGCAGTAACTCAGTTCCCATCCCATCCAGCATTCCCACAGACCATTGAGCCCACCAGCTTCCCCGAGACTAGCATGATAGCACTCCCCTAGTCTACTAGGGACATGGCCCTGATACCATTGACATCTACCGACCTTATGTATCTCTGGGCAGTCTCCGTCACACCCACTGGGTAGACCAAGCTGCAGGGAGCGGCGCACTCCCCCAGCCCGTATTGCATGGCTCATCCCTTTTGGGGCACTGGGCTGCTATATGCCCCAGTTCCCCGCATTTGTAACACTGGTACTGTAATTGCAGCAGCCCCCCCATCTTTTTGGCTGCATGACTTCAAGCCAGAACCCCCTCCCTTGGAATCCCCAATCCTCTTGGTGGACTCAGGCCACTCTCCAGCCCCCCTTCTCCCCAGCATGGGGTTGCCTGCAGTTTTGGGAGTCCAAGCCCTTGGACCGGGGCACACCCCCTTGTTCTGGCACCCTTCTTCCCCAGCAGTCTGTGAAAGTCCCCTGGCTGCCAACTATCTCTCAATGACAGCAACCAAGTCATCATATGAGGTGGGGCCAGTCCAGCTAACCCCTTCCCACAGGTCGGGTGGCAGCCCCCTCACAAAGCAGTCCAAGACAAGGGTCTTGACGACTTGCTCCGCGCTGTGGACCTCCAGGCACAACCATTTCCATGCCAGGCAAACCAGGTCAAGCAGCTGGGACCTTGGTGCTTGGCCCTCCCAGTACCTCCATTCATGGAACCACCGAGACCAAGTGGCTGTCATCACCCCCAACGTGGCGAGAACCTCTTCTTCAGCTGGGCATAGTCTGCAGCAGCTTCTGCTGCCAAATCATAATAGGCCTTCTGGGGCTCCCCCCACCCTAGGAACAGGGCAAGGATACTGGCCCACTGCTCTCAGGGCCAGGCTTCCCACTGGGGCATCCTCTCAAAGGCCAGCAGGTATTCCTCTACATCATCTCCCTGCATCATGTTTTGCAGGTAGTTGCCTGCTTGTATAGGCTGCATCCCCTCTTGGTGCCCACCTCGCTCCAGCAGGACCCTCAGCTGGCCTATCACATCCTGTAGTAAGGCACAGTCCTGGGCAGCCTGGTTCACCAGCAGGCAGTTGGTTTCCTGCTGCAACCTCACAGCCTCCTGCTGGGCAGCTGCCTGGACCCAGGTAGCTTCCTACTGCACAGCCCTGGCTTGCACCAGGACTTTCACCAGCTCTGCCATCTAGGAGTGGTGGATTAGAACCACCAGCTTCAATATCCATTGCACAAAATATCCCGCTCCTAACACCACTTGTGGCAAACTGCCGCCTCCCCGTGGTGGGTCTCACGCTTTACCTTCCTGTTTGTGGCCAGGGGACCCCCAACTACCTCAGCTTCCCTGACAGAGAAGCTGTCTCCTGGCTTGGAAAGGAACCTTCTCCTACAGCTGATCTACACCTTCTAACTACTTCCCCTGCATTGATTCCCTCCCCCTCCTTTAGGGAAGGCAGGGTTTAAATACCCCTGGCCCTGCCCTTCATTGGGTCTCAGTGCCTTTAATTGCCCTGCTGTGCTTTCTCTTCTTCCTGCAAGGCAGAGGGTTTTTAACCCTTTCAGGCCCTCATACCAGCCCCAGCAAACCCTTTTAAAGCCATCCAGCCTGAATTTATCACAATATTTTTAAGTCTAATGCAACACCATCACCCTTTTTACTTTACCCGTCTTCCTGAATAAGCCATACCCCTCTGTACCCATATTCCAGTCTTGAGACTTATCCCACCGAGTCTTTGTGATGCCCGTTAAATCATAATTTAGCTTTATGTACTAATATTCCCACTTCTTCCTATTTATTCCCCATATTCCTTGCATTTGTGCATAGACATCTAAGATGTTGAGCAGATGTCCCTGCTGATTTTCCTCATTTTTGCTATGACTCCATTGCAATTTTCCATGTCCCCCCAATATCTAACCCACCGTTAAGATCACCTCATTTATACTCACTGTGGGCTTTTGTAATCTGCCCCCTTTGAACCTAATTTAAAGCCCTTCTCAGGGGGGTTGATCAGTCAGTGTGTGAAGATGCTCTTCCCCTTATTGGTCAGGTGGATCCCAAGTCTGAGGAGACATCATGTGTCCCCTTCTTCTTCTCAGCCAGAGGTCTCTCAGCAATATCCTGGATCTCATTTACCTCCAGGAGCTGGCCCTTTTAGCCTCTGTTCATACTGGATACCAGCTGCAGGCTGCAATTAACTAAACATTTCTATATTACCTCCTAGCATTAAATTCCTATTTTTACTCCTTTTAGCCTAAAGTGTGTCTCCACTATACTGGGAAGAAGGTGAAAAACCCTCTGGGCCCCTGCCAATTTGGTCCAATGGGAAAATAATCCTTCCTGATACCAGAAATCCCATTGACTTCAATGGGGTCAGAATGTCATCCTTGGTCTGGATTGTTTAAGCACTTTAATTACCAAAAATACTGTACTTACCAAGAATCGTAAGAATTTCATTTAAAACTGCAACTATTCAGTTTTTATGTCCAGTTTTCATAACAATTCACTAAAGTAACTTTAAATACCTGGAATGCTATTTATTTCCATGAATGTTTTGCAATTAGAAAACTGTTGATTAACACCAGACAATTGTTATAGCAAGCAAGAAATGATACATATTACAAATGTCTTATATAATTAAATTATGCATTGTAACTTATTAGCTGTTGTGATCATTTGTAAGTGAAGAACATTGTTAGTGTGTCCTTTGATTATAATTTAATCTAATGCTATTGCATCATAGTTATGGGAACAAAAAATTATGTTACAGATAATACAGAGAGAGGGTCGGCATTCATGTCTTCTGAGTTGCTTTAGTGATTGTTAATATTCAGTGGTGAGTCACATTTACAGCAGATTTAATATGGAAACATTCCCATATAAGGTGTACTTTTGTATATAACCTCAAAGGATTCAGTAATATACATACTTCACACCACTGCTTAACTAAGAGCTTGTCTACACAAGGAAATGGTCCAGAACAGCTATTGCTAAATAAACTATTATAGAATAGCTAATCTGGAATAGTTCTTCATCTGGAAACTCTTTTTCTGAATGAAAGTCACTTGATTTCAGAGTAATTCATGGGCTTCCCAAGTAGAGTAATTCCTCTGGAATAAAATCACTTTAATTACAGAATATGTTGTCCAGACAAGGAGCTATTCCAGATTAGCTACTGCAGAGTAGTTTATTCCACAGTGGATATTCTGGACAATTTCCCCATATAGACAAGTCTTAAGTATACAGGCTATTTTAGGTTGAACATCATTTATTTAAAATTAGCTGGTGGTAATAATATTTAGGGGAGTAAGATGCTATTCTTTATCCATAGTTCAAAATAAATAGGCCAGAGCTTTAGCTTTATTCAGTGTATTCACACATATTAGTAACTCCATGCCTTAGTGCCTATTTACATAGAAGTTTGTATGCAGAAATAGGTGTACATCCTAATGCATTTGGCTTTTTCTGCACGCCTTTTTCTGCACACAAGTTTCTACACAACTAGGCACTAATGCATGGAGTTACCAGTATGTGTGAATCCATGTTGGAAGGTTCCCTTTACAATATGGGTCTAAGGGCATGTCTTCACTGCTGCCTCTGCAGCGATCGATTCAGCGGGATCGATTGAGCAGGTAGTGTATACCCTCCAATCGATCCCAGATGGGCTCCCTGGTCAATACTAGTAATCCACTTCCCCGAAAGGAATAAAGCTACGTCGATGGCAGGGCGTCTCCCATCGACGCAACACCGTGAAGACGCTGCGCTATGTGAACATAAGTATGTCGACGGGAATGTAGACCAGGCCTAAGTGTAATGTGAAGACATCATCTTCATGTGTCAGAAAATATTTCTTGATTTTCAAATATCTTCTCTCCAATCCTTTATTTGCCACAATGCTCACTATTCTGTCTTAGCTTTTCCTACAGTACCCATCACCATAACATCTACTCATAGACTGTAAGGCCAGAAGGGACCATCATGATCTTCTAATCTGAGCTCCTGCACCTTGCATGCCATAGAACCTCACCCACCCATTCATAACCTCCAGCCAAGTTACTGAAGTCCTCAAATCATGATTTAAAGACTTCAAGTTTCAGAGAATCCACCATTTGCTCTAGTCTAAACCATATCCCATGCTGCCAAGGAAGGCAAAAAAACCCCAGGGTCCCTGCTAATCTGACCCAGGGGAAAATTCCTTCCCAATCCCAAATATGGCCATCAGTTGGAACCTGAGCATTTTGGCAAAACCCACCAGCCAGACACCTGGGAAAAAATTCTCTGTAGTAACTCAGAACCTCCCTTATATAGTGTCCTATCACTGGCTGTTGGGGATATTTGCTACTAGTATGCCAAAAATGACATAAATGAGTGTTCCTTGCATGGAAACAGTGAGGTATATGTAACAAAGATCCACAAGGAAGGCAGTTTTCCCTAATTCTGTATTGTCTTTCAGAGAACAACACACAACCTTAGGTCTTCTTGCACAGATGCAAAATGGCCTTTGTTATTTACTGACTGTATCCAGATAGTAGTTAGTAGGAAATAATTTTAGAGGCCCTTTCCCTTTTTGCAGTCAGAATTTATTTAAAAATTTCCTTATGAAATCATCCCATGGTTTCACTTCGTGATCCAAGGCCAGTAAACAGTGTGTCAGACACATGTCATCTTTTCCTTCCTCAATATAATGATAGAGACATAGCATTTCAAAAATGCCCAGGCAGAACTTCTTTAAAGCAACCTTTGTACTCTATAATAACAGAGCTGTATTACAAAGTAAATTTACACCAGAGAAGGTGCAAAAGAGTATATTATTTAAGTGGAGGATTTTCAAAAGCACCTAAGGGCATGCATCTGTCATATAAAATCAACAGGAGTAAAGTGTCTATTCCCTTGGATGCTTTGGAAATCCTACACTAAATATTTAACCACCACACAAGCTCCTTTGATGAATAGATGTAAGATAGAAGAGTTCTTTCATTCATAAATAAGAAAATGGTGGTTTATTATTAATGTGTATTACCCTGCTGAAATTCTCTGACCTTTTAAGATCGTCTCTCTTTGTCAATCATGTCCCTTCCATGCATCTACAAATGGAGATCCAACAAATCTCTTTTTAATCTGTAGTTTGTTTAGTTAAAGCTTCCTGTTATTAGAATCCTCATTGGAAGCACTTGCTGTGCAAGGCTGTGTTGTTGGATTATGTAAAGCAACTCTGCCACTGAATTACGATGATGCTGCAAACAAGGTGCATCTTAGACCCATCATCACTGATAAGTCCCTAAAATGAAAGTTTGCTCCTGACTCCAGTAAAGGAATCTATTTTAAATACTGATGTATAACTAGAGAGTGTGGAATTTCAGATTCATGAGAACCCACAAACTCAAAATAAAACCAGATGAAACCTGTCAGTTTCCTAGCAAATCATTTAGTTTTCTGAGTGTTTCCTTTTACCAACAAACCCTGGCTCCATCACTCAACTTTAGTTACCTTCCGATGGGGCTTAATGGCCTTTGACCCCATTCCTGAAGCAGTGGGAAAGTGGCTGCTTTCACCTCCTCACCCTACCTCTCCTGACTCTGGGTTGCTCTGTCAACTTGGATATTCAAGGAGTACACCAAGTATGCATGTTGTTGGAAAGACAGCTCAGCCTGGGGTCTCTCAGCTCACACTCTGAGTTAAGTCAAAGTGCATCAGACAGGTGCAGGACTCATTCTGTGAGGTTGAGAAGTACTATTAGCCTCATCTTACAAGAAGGGAACTGAGCCACTGAAAGACTAAGGCCCAGATCCAAGAAGGGACTTAGGTATGGCAATTCAGGGCACTCACATGAGAGGTGGTAGATCCCTGTTCAAATCCCTTCTGCTCTTCAGGAGGAGGGGACATGTGAACCAGTGGTTTCCCATATCTTGGGTGAATACCCTAATCACTAGGCTAAAGGTTATAAGGAAGAGCAGCATCGTCCTCCTCCCCCAGCTGTTTGTGTGAACTCGTCTGAGGGACCCCATCTAATAGACAACCTTCGAGCACAGCCAACTGATCAGCCCCCCCAAACTACTTAAGCAGCCAAATACCTATCTTTCCTGGTTTCTGAATCGCTCTGGGGTTTAGGCAGGATACAAGTATCTGGATGCCCAGAGTGAGCCATCAGTGCACATGTTCAGAGGAGGAAACACAGGTGCCTAGAGGCTTAGGGGGCAGCTGGGTGGAAGCGCTGTGGATTGCAGTGTGTAGGGTCACAAAAGAGATTTGTAACATGTTGGACAGAGATAGGGGCTTCACGGGTCTGGTCAGAACCAGTTGGTAAGCGGCGCTGCTTGGCTTGGTACACAGGCTGTGCAAGGCCGTGTGAAAGTGTCCGTGCTGCCAAAGGAGGAGGAAAGTTAGGAAGCAAGGTCATGTGCTGTAAATTCGCCAATGCTAGCTGTACCTTAGAGCTGACATGCTATGCTGTACATAAAAGCTTGGAATGCAAGCTGCGCACGGAGACTCAGCCATGAATCCTCTCAGATTGCATGGCAAAATCCCCCAGCAGCCTGCTTCGCAACGCATCCCAGGGTCTCTCGTTCCTGTTTGGAGTGTAAGCTGTGATTAAAGATAAGTGCACCTAACCGGTGTGGGCGTGTTTTTATTCCGCACCTGGTATCCAAAACCTTGCAGGCAGCTGTGAGCAGCAGTGCCTGGCATAACACCGTGGTGCCTTAAAACAGGACTTAGGTCCTCCCTTTTTGTTCAGGGATCACACCCTGAGTGATTTGCCCAAGATCACACAGGAAGTCTATAGCACAGCTGGGAATTGAACCTCTGACTCCCACTTCCCATGATAGCACCTATGCCATTAGGCTATCCTTCCTTGCTTCCTTTTGAACAGACCCCAAAATAAAATAGCTGTTTCTCTTAGTCTTTTTTAGTGATACTGAAAAAAAGCAAACTATGAGTGCTTTTGGATTATGTGCTCCAGATGGCTCTGGCTTTGTTGAAGTTAATAAATCTAAGTCAATTCAATAAATGTAAGGTATTAGCTCTTTGGTTTTAAATACATTGTATAATAATGGAGGAACTTTACACAGAAAATTATTGCCAGGAACTGAATACAAGAGGTAAGTTTGTCTTTACTTCTTCTGGCCCACCAAACTGCAACAGCCCATAAGCAGATAATAAATTCTTTGATATCCTCTGTACGCTTAAGAATTATTTATTGCTATAGTTAATAAAAAGCTAGAATGTCTTACCCTCCTGCTGTTGATGTATTATATTGTGTATTGGGTACATGAGTATAAGAGGAAATGAGCATTAATCTGTGGCAAAATGAAATATATGTGTCACAAAATCTAGCACACTGGAAGCAAGTTTTATTTGATCTATCAGAATGTACTTTCAAACCAAAGTTTTCCTTGAAATTAGATGATAGGATACTGAAGAACATTACAGTAGACATCACTTACTTTAGGAAACGCACCTAATTTTTGCTTTTAAAAAAGTTCTCCAAATTCACCATACTCAAAACTCATGATATTAAATGCATGAGGAATGCAAAAGGAGCTGTGTGAATAACTGATCTTTTAGTATTAGGACTGATCCAAACCAAAAAATAGTCTTGGGTCAATCCAAAACAAAAACATTTCAGCAAACCAAAACCCCACTAATTTAAACCCCTAACCAACTACTGGATTGAATATCTGATCTCCATTTTATATTGCACTCTCATCCATAGCGTGATTGATGAAGGATACATTCATGTAACTTTGCTCACCTCCTTGTACTAAATATGTTAGCGTCAGTCTCTGGCTAGTTTTTCAGGGAACTCATTGCTGTGTTAAAGTGCCAAGCTACATACCACCACTTTCCTATCCTCTTCATCTTTCCTATCATTTCTACTCCCAAACATGTAAAATCAGTACAGTACACTGAGGGCACATGCCAAAATGTTTTCTTATACCTTTTTATCTAAACTTGTGAATAGGAAATGATCTGTAATAAAGATGAGATTATTAATGTCCAGAAAGGAGCTTTCCATATGCATGAAATCAATGAGCATTTAACTGGGTTTAAAACTGTATTTTTCACAGAAGGTTATTGGATTTCATCGTCAACAAACTAATATCCCAAAACATGATTTGCTAATAAATGTTTGAAGTATTTTCAATACCAAAACATATTTTCTCCTCTGTAGGGCATTGTTTTAGTTCCTCTCTGTGAAACATTGAAGATAAGAACTAGCAGAGACCAGGCATGTTGAAACTGAAAAAAAGATACATAAATATTTTTTTATTTTGAATTATAGACCATTACATGTATACAAAAAGTGATTTAAAATAATCACACTAATGGGTTCCCTACTATTTGGGAAGATTATGTTTATTATATTGGAATTAGAAGCAGTCAGATACTTCATCCTACCCATCCCAACTTTAATGTATTCAGCCCAAACTCCCATGGCAATCAATGGGAATTTTGTGGAAGAAGTGCAAGGTTGAGTCCCGGACATGGGTTGCTGAGCAAACACTTTGTTCCTATACTTTACATTGATGTAAAGTCACATATGCTGTATGGTGTAAAGTAACATATGCTGTATGCTGAGCAAAAGCTTGGTACCTATACTTTACACATGGTATAAAGTAACATGCAAAGCAACATATGAAAGACAATTGTATCTTCTTAATATGATCAAATAGAAAAAGCTGTGTAATATTTCTGGAGGGAATTAAATGGAAAAGATGTTAAGTCAAATCTTGGTACATCCCATTTAAGTGAATGATTTATCATTTACTTCAGTTGCACTCTGATTTGGTTTTAGTCTCAAAACATTTTCAGCATGATCTAAGTCAGGAGTACTCTGGGCACGACCAATTTCAGTACACTTCACCATAAGCTTGGAACCTCTGTCTCTGTTTCTATCCTAAAATTAATATTTTTTTTCTTTACTTCCAAAAGCAGGGCTAGGGGCTGCACCACATGTGTATTTATCTCACCTGATATTCAGTGCCACCTCTAATGCCACATGATGTGTTTGTACAGCCGCTAGTGAAGTGGGTTTCTGATGCTAGCTGGGGCCACAGGGCACTACTGGAATACAAATAAATAACATTCTCCTGTTTTCAGACTTCCAGAGAAGTCTGCATCCTTCCTGGTTTGCTTCTTTTCTTTTATGTGCTGCTACTAAAGTTGGGCTCAACTTTGCATGGCAAGAGGAGTTTTGGCAGGCCAGAGCTGCAAGTCGCACAGAGCTTGTGTGCGCAAGACCTGCAGGACTGAAGATGAAATGTGCTATATAAGAAATAAGTATTATTAGTTATAGGTCCAGAGGTAAAGATGTGAATCCTCCTCATGCTAATCTGAAGTTATTGGGCTCACACAGGGTTAATGGTCAGCTCCAAAGCCCTAGGAAGTCAAATGATCAGGCTGTAAGCAAGAGTAAAATTGGCCCAAAGTACTCACTTGCAGAGAAGTGAAACATCTTCTGTTAATTTAATGTGTGAGAGTAACTCAGTGAGCCAATCTCAGCTGCTGCAAGTCAGTGTAAATCCATTGATGTTAATGGAGCTATGCTGATTTACACCTGCTGATAAGCTAGTCTTTTTATAATGTTTTACAGTTGCTTCCATATTTATCCTAAATTCACACTTCTTATGCTTAGTAGCTAGAAACTTTGTTCAAACTGGTACTGGAGCAATCTAAGGCAGTTCAAAAGCAAAAATGATTGTTCTTCAGAAGCATTTTATAATACCCACGTGATAATCACCTTCAGCAGGGATGACTGAGTGATCATCAGAAGAAAGGGAGACTCCGGCAGCAGGGATTCACACAAATCTTACATCAATGTGGTGGAGGAATTTTTAACAAGGGTCTCCTGGGAGCCCTATCAGCAACCCTAAGCACGTTATCACTCATGTCTAAGTCTGAGACATGGCCCAGAGGCTGAGGGGTGACCTGAAAGACCTTATCAGATTTTAGAAGTTTTGCAAGCTAATTCATGACTTAAAAACGCAAAACCACATTTTTGCTTCTAGGTGGCACTGCTCTGACCTCTCAGAAATTTGCATGCTAATATTTCTCTCTCTCCTTCACACTTTCTATAAATGAACATCAAAATGCATTTCTAGGGGACAAAACCCAGCCCCCAGTGCTCATGAATAATTAGCACCTATTGTTAACAGGCAAAAACTAAACAAAGGAATTACTGGACCAATACATTTTAGACTATACTTCCTTCAAGGACAACATTTTAAAAATCAGCTTGAAACTCGCAGAGAGGAACAGAGGGTTGCAGGTGACACCTCCATCAGGCAGCTTGATCTTTCAACCCTAGGAGAGCATTCTGAAGAACACCAGGTGGAGATAGCTTGGGTTTCCCCTTGAAGAAGTCAGCTTTAGGTTATGGAGGATGAATTGAATCACAACATCCCATGCTTGCCCTGGCTACACCTCCATCCAGGGTAGAACCATTAGGTTTTGCTTTTTTTCTGGCCTGCCCTCCCCAACGCACCAATCCAGCACCTACTGCAATCGAGGAAAGACTCCCATTGACTTCAGGGCACTGGATCTGGCCCCGTTAGGGGGCAAAAGGTCACCACTGAACTGTCTTCATGAACGTGACTCACTAAGAACAGGCATGATTCATTAGAAATGTTTCATGGTTTCTACAGGGCTCTCAGCTGAGCAAGGCACTGAAGCAATGGAAGTGGTTTCTTCATTGATTTAGTTAGTTAAGAAAAGTAGTCAGTCTGCTGAAACTTTTTCAAAGTTTCTATTATCTCTCATCAGCTCTAGATCAGTGTGGAACCAACAGGAGGTGGAAAATTCATGAAAATAACCTCTCCTGTTCCATAACATGCATTGAATAATTACAACGTATTTCTTCTCTGCCTTGTGCAGCTGAATTCTGAGGGAGAAATCCTGGCCCCTTTGAAGTCAATGGCAAAACTAGTTTTTCTCTCCCCTTTCTTCCAGATGAAAATTTAATTCCCTTTCTTTGAACTACCATGGACAATCTAAGCAAAGGTACTAAATAGTTTATCCACGTTACAAGAGAGGAGGAGGTCATTGCCTCTTCCTATATTTTCTTCTGAATATTATACTGTCTGTTAACACCTCTCTCCAATAAAATACTGTTTACTTTTTTAATTCTTGTGAGCCAGCCCTGCAGACCTCATCGAGCTATGACAGACACAGCAGGATTCTGTTTCTTTGTGCAGTATCTATAGACTTGTTAACTAAGGTCCAGTCAGGTACACTGTGCAAACCTACTGAAGACAATAGGTTTGCCTAACTGTCACTTGAGGCACAATATAGTTTGCAGAATCTTTATTACCAGTGACGTGTGAGACAGAGAAAAACTAATTTGATTCCCAGAGGACAAACTAAGGTTCCATGGCTGGCATTCAGAAAAAAATTAATCATTTCACTTGTAGACTGGACACATTTATTTATTGTCCAAGCACTGAACATCAGGATGTCATTTTTAGAGTCACTTTTCAGAGCAGATCTGCACTGTTAGTCTGACAGGAGCAGCTCAGTAGTACAAGGGCCCTATCATCAATCAAACATTATCTTGCCGGAAGTCCCACATCATCTGGTCAGTTCATCAGCTTTTAACTCTTTACTCTCCTACAATATATATAGTTTTCAAAGTTAACCTATAAATTTTTCCACTAAAATGCTTTTTTTTAAACTTAAAAAGTATTCAGTTATGTAAATCTTAAAAAACAGGTTTTCAGGTTACAAAAGGGAACACTTGGGGTGAGGTATCCATTAATTCAGAGGTGTTGTAACCAAAGCCCCCCGCCTGCCTGCTAACTCAACTCAGAATGGTATAAAAATCTCAGCTTTTTGGGAGACTGTTTTTTCCTAACAGACACCATTTGAACTGCTGCAGGACTAGGTATGTTGCTTATTCTTAACTTTGAAAACTATATATTGTAGGAGAGTAAAGAGTTAAAAGCTGAAAAAGTAGCCAGGCCTAAATTCCAGGCAACTTTTGTTTTTGTGAATTTTAGTTAGAGTTTGTTATCTTGTTTTTTCCTGTCAAGGGGGGATAAGTTTATCTGCATTTCCTGTGCAAGGAGGTTTTAGGGGGAAGCGCCTAACTTCTGTATGGTAGCCTGTAAACAACAAACAGGGAGAGGGGGTGGTAGGGTATAATTGTCTGCATTATGTAGTTGTTAATATTCATTTTATAGGTGTTGGTGTAACCAAATAGGGTTTATAGAGTTTGCTGGAAATATATGTATTTACATACTGTTATGGATAAAAAGAATTGTAAAAGTAAATCCCTCAAAAACACAAATAGTCACAAAGCCCCCTTTTTCAATACTTTTATTTACAGCTAATAAGCTTAATACCTCATATAGGGGCCCCTCACCATTCCTTTTTTGGCTTTCTTACAGTCTGCTTCCTAAGTAGGGTTCTGTAATTTCTTATGTGGACCAGACGATCAATATAAAGCTCTAAACAGGCATCCTTTGGTTCGGTCATTTTCTTTAAAACACCGCATGGGTCTTGACCAAATTGCACAGCCTTTACCAAAGCCAACTCTCGTGTATATATTCTTGAGTTACGCAAAGACATTCCATAACATATCTTAGAGCAATAACAGAGTTCAACAAGCTTACAAAACATAGTTCAGCACACAGTTCCCGAAGCTTGCAGTTTATATCCTCTGAAGTCCAAGTCACGCAGTCATGGTCTCACTGGCCTGGGGTGTCTATGACACAACCCTCACAATCTTCAAAAAGCTTTTCCCCAAGACAGTGATTAAGGACAGTATAAACAGCAACACGTACAATAGACCGAATTACTTTTTTACGTTCACGACGTGGCACCGGCCCAGCTCGTTCCATGAGAAGACTCCTTTTAAATTCCATAAAGGTGTCATTCTTGGGGTCATCCTCTTTATCGATATGTATTTCATTGAGCAAACACAAGAGGGGCCAGATTCATCTATGCTGTCCGATGCAATGTTGCTTGTGGGCACCAGTTGAAAAATTTTCAGTAAAAATAGCTGTTCGTCTCTACAGCTAGGCCCTATTCCTAACCAATGCTCATTCCTTTACCTGTACCATGTCTTTTCTTTAGCCTGGCCCTCCGGCAACTCCGTGGGGATGGACAATGTAAGGCCGTCAGGCTCGTTGGGCTTCAGGTTCTGGCATGTTGAACAAAGGCTGAGACAAAGGGCAATCCTCCTCGGAACTGTCACTAATGTAGTGCTTTCTATGCCTGGGGTCCAAGACCTTGGAGCCAAAACAAATCCCGAAGGCCTCATGGGAGTGGTGAAAGTGTCCATGTTCTCCTCTCTGCATTTTTCCACGAGCTGTGAACCATGCGGTCTCGAAAACAAGAAGTTTTAAAGGCTCCAAAAACTTCCGGGGGGCAGCAGCACTGAAACCGTCGAGCCCCATCCCCAATTGGCGCACCTCTCCCTTCTGGGACGGCCTAAGCCCGCTCCCATTGGCAGAGGGGTCACACCTCCTTCTTCTGGGCATGTCCCATCAGTGATCCAATCCCGCTCTTGGGGCAAAACTCTCTCCCATTGGTGGGAGACGGGGAGTTCTCGGAGGGGTCGCACCGCCCGCTTCCGGTCAGGTGCTCCGCTGGGGTCCAATCTCGCTCTTGCGGTGAAAACCTCTCCCATTGGTGGAGACCACCCACTTCTGGTCAGGGTGCCATCATAACCCAGGAGGCAAGACTGAAGGTCAGGAGACCGGAGGGGTGAGGCTTAAGGGGCAGGGGCAGGGCTTAAGGATCAAGGGGGCAGGGCCTCCTGGGGTGAGGTCAGACGTCAGGTGACCAGATGGTATGGGACTTCCAGAAACAGGTGACCAAATAAGGCGGGACTTCCGTCGAGATAACGTTTGATTGATAGTACAGCCCTTGTACTACTCAGCTCCCTTGTATTCAACACACCAAGAAACACGCAGATGCTTCCACGCAACATATAAAACCACAGCCATTTGATTTTACGCTCTGTTAATAGCACCTACCAAACTTCTCAAATGCTAAAGGCTAGAGGCGAATGATGTACAAGAAAACTAAAAAAAGGGGACTTCAAAGGGGATCTGTGCAGGAGGTCATTGCAGGTTTGGGTCCTATATAAATGCTTCTCAGTTTCAAAATCAGTGATTGCTATTGCCATTAGCCAAACTGAATATAGTCAGTATCACTGTTTCCACTGTACCGGTAGTTAGTCAATTATATTTCTATTGCTAATGAGGGCCTTTCACACAGTACCAGTGAAAGAAAAAGCATTAAATAAAATTAAAAATGTGACTGTAAAGCAGAATCACCAGGAGCAGATTTAATTCCTGAAACTATTTTGTTATTCTGTTCAGCTAGATTTCAAGTTGATGTGTCCCTTTAACTGGGCATTTCCATACATTTTATGTCTTTAAAATGTTTAACTTAGCTTTGATTTGTTTTATTTTAATAAATATTATTCTTTGAAGCTCGAGTAACTGCTACAATAGTTTAATGTTATTTCTTCTTAATGACAAGAAGAATGTAATCAAAAGCTCCATTTAAGCCTCCAAGGGCTAAAGAGGTCTACATAGAAAAGTAGAGCCATTATGATATACTGCGCATTTCTATATTAGTAAAGTTTGAGAGGAATCTATTTAAACAGATCATTACAGATTTTTGTGTGTGTCAAATATTTATGCAAGCATATTTTAACGTAATGATTATTTTCCATGCAGGTTTTGAATACAGCGTCAATTTTTATCAAGTACAAAACCTGATAAAACCTAAAAAACTATATATATATTAGGTTTTGTACATATACTGCATATATATTTGTATATATTGCTGAACATAGTAGCATTAGGTTGGTTGCATCTCTACACATTGCCTCATAAAATAAAATTGCTGGGTCATGTCCTGGCCCCATGGTACTCAGTGACAAAGCTCTTCTTACCCCTTTCTCACTCTGAGCAGCTAGCCAAAAATTCAGGGCCTTGTAGGTTGTTCCAGCTGGGAGAATAAATTGATGGAATCAAGTCGCTCTGGTACAATCTTGTAAATTTACAAAGAATGTACCAGGTTCTGTTTCCCAAAACACAGGAGGAGTCAAACAGGAGATGGCTTCCTTGTTCACAGCCGCAAATCTCCTTTATCCAGTGCCAGACCTAAAAGCCTTTTCTCAAGGCCACACCCTGTGCTTGCCTAGGCTGTCTCTGGAGCTTCCTTCTCTTTGCGCATTTCTCTGATAACTGGTAAGCACTGAGGTGGCTGCTTAAGGAGTCTGTTTTCTTTAATATCAATTTTGTGCAAGACCCATGCAATACAACTCATATCTTTGCTGGACTAGTAGAACAGGACCTCCTCCTAATTGGAAAGTATCTTAGGCCTGGTCTACACTTACCTTCCAGATTGGGCAGCAGTTGACGGGAGATACGCAAGTGAAGTACATCACTTGTGTATCTCCCATTGACTTCGCTGTGTCTGTGCTGCGCCACTTACCGGGGTGGTTTTCCTACACAGATTGCTGGATTGACTGAGTGGGTCTACACAGACCGCTCAGTCGATCCAGAGCAATCAATCTGATGGTGGCGAATTTGCCGCTGTCAGCGTAGACCCAGCCTTAGTGTGTTCTGCTGATTCTCATTTAACAAGCTGTGCATCAGAACGAGCCCAACAGAAGCTCTGGGAGAGTATTTTCTCTTCCTTTCCCCCTCTGTTGCAGGATTTACTAGAATCATGGTTTTACTTTTGAAATGATGGTGCCTTCCCCTTTTTGTTTATTTGTTGCTTGTTAAAAACATTGAATAAACAAACAAGGATACATTCCTGATTCAGATCCCAAATAGCTTTAGCAGTTAAAATTCCCCTGAGACCCAGGATCTCAAAACAGGTTTCAGGCCTTAATGGAGGCAGGATTTCACAGACTGGTCTAATCTTGAGAGATATGGATCACCTACAATTCCCACTGAGCTTCTCAAAATGAATTCCAGACATTTTTGTGTCAGACAGCATCTCACAGCACTCGGCTTCAATTTGACCTCCAATAAATCTCTTAGTTTTCACTTAACGCTAAATTTGGAGTGCTTTAATATACCATATTCAACATCTTATTTTCACTCTCCTATGACAACACTAAAAGAAGTCCTCATTGTTCCTCCCTTTATTAGATTTTATGAGTGCAGTATGCAAGTAGATAATAAAGGTTATTAAATAAGCAGTGTAAGCATACAAAACACAAACTGCTGTTTTAGTTCCTAACTAAAATGAGTCAATAGCTTTCGCTTCCCTCCTAACTGTTCGATTTTGATGCCCTCAATCTTTTTTTAAAAGAAACCTGCCTGGGCTGTTGTACATGACTTGTACTGATATTTACATATGTGTACGGTGTCTTTGTATTAGTAACATTTTACTTATTCTAATCAATACCATGAATCCATAATAAAGAGTCACTCTGCCTAAAAGCAAGGAAATGTTTTCATTTGTAACAGTCTGGTTGATTTTTGTATCCTTACCTCACATTCAGGTAAGTTAGTGGAATCCACATGCATGATCTCTAAAGCTGATGAGCAAGTGTTAAAAATTAGACAGAGTGAGATCCTCACCCCTTGCTTCAGCCTTTTTATATCATTTAAGAGAACCCAACTGTCAGAGTGGCTCTAAAAGCCCTGGTTCTGGACATGGGAAGGATGTCTCTTCATAGACATGGTGAAAGATTCCTTTAAGGCCTCGCTCATGCATACCACTGTAGGAGACATGCAAAGCATGGGGCTACAACACATAGCCCTGTGGCAACTGGAGGGCCGAGTTGCAGCACACAGCACTTGAGAGATGGAGATAACAGGCCGCATCTCAGCCCACAGGACTCCCTGGGGAGACTGCTATAACTTAAGAGTATGTGTGCACTGCAGCTGGAAGCATGCTTCCCACAGTGCACAAATAGGCTCTAGCTCTGCTTGAGCTAACCCACTAAGACAGCAATGTAGTCAAGGGTGGCTAGCTCCAACTGCTGCCTGTGCATACACGGGGGGAAGGGATGTGCAGATGAGTTTAAACTCTGGCAACAAGCTCTAGTTTCTGCCTGTGCTACACCTAACTACATTACTATTTTTAACATGCTAGCTCAAGCAGAGCCAGTCCACCTGTTCATCTACACTTGGAAACATGCTCCCAAATGTAGTACAGCCACTCCCTTCAACAGTCCTCTGGGGTTTTTCACTGCTCTGGAGAGATAAAAGTGCCTCACGGGAGAGAAGGCTCACCCCTAGCAGGTCTCTTCAGGGCATGGTGTACCAGTCTCTTCTCCTTTAGTCCAACAGCCACTGAAGCCCTGTGGTGGTCTGCCTCTTCTCATGATTCAGCACTCCAGCCACATCACTTACAGTTCCCCACCCACCCCAGTGCCAGTACCTCAAACACAGGGCGTGCTACACACCACTAGGCATGAATACAAAACCTTCCAGTCTGCTTTTCTATCAGAGTAGGGGCCCCCAGGCTCTTCTCTGGAGTCCCTCAAGAAGGGAAATGAAACTATGTCTGTTCCAAGCCTGATCTTGTAATCCACCACCCAGTCACTTTCAACTCTCTGTTCCTCTGCAGAGCCCCCGAGAATCAGCAAGTAGATTGGCCTTCTCTCAGGTCCACTTCAGGAGTTTGCAACACCTGCTGCTCTTCCCCCTTATGGTCAATCCTAGAGCAAAAACTTTCTTCCAGTGCTCCTACCACAGCTGCACTTCCTCAGCCATTTGTGCAAACCCTCTCCCTTTCTCAGCTGGGTCCAGTCATTACCCCAAGGAAGGCCACCTGATCACCAGCCAATTAACATCAGCTGGGAGAGTAGCTGATCATCATAAGGAAGGCTGAGCTGCCTGACTCCTCTTAAAGGGCCAGCCAACCTGTGACATCTCCCACCTTCCAAACCTTCCCTGGCCCCTGCTCAAGCATTATCATCCATACAATAGCACCTCTTGGTTTCCCTCCAGCTTTTTTCTGAGCAAGGCAACTTCCAAGAGTAACTGGTCTCTTTCCTCTTGCATGTCCTATATCCACATGCAAAGTCCCCTTTCTCATCATCCAGGAGCTCCCAGTTTCTCCATGGCTAACTTTTCCTTTTCTTTCTGGGCTTGCTACCTGGCCTTGTCTGAGGCACTGAGTCTGTCACCTCCTTTCCCTCCCCCCAGTATTTTTCAGCTAGGGAGATTCGGCATTTCACACTTGTAACCTGGAATGCCACATTAATTCCAGGGGAATTCATGGGATGGCCATGACTGAAGAGACGGTCCTCTCTGGGGACTCCATGTTCACCCCAACAACACCCCACTTCATCTCAGCAGTAGCACTCTCTCTTCCCATTCTCTCCAGCTGTCTATCTGGCTGATCTGCTGAACAGCTGTATGGGCCCCTGCCACATCTGCTTTGCATAAAACCTCTGTAATGATGCCTCAGGACATCATTCCCCTCCCCATGCTGGGGCCCCAGTTCTTTCTCTGACTGAAGTTTAAATTCTTTTGAGGGTGGTATCTTTTAAAATGCCTCACTTTCCCACAAACAAGACAGATATCTTCTGTCCATTGCTTAACTGGAGGCCAACCTTCTGCGGCTTTTCCCACAGTCTGTCCCCTCCTGGGGTGACTTCACTGACCTCTGACTTCCCAGGTTTACCTAGAGGCAAGCCCTTTATAAGTGATCCACTCAACCATATTCATAGCACACCCTCAGCTGGGTCTCTCGTTTTCCTGATGCTGGAATATCTCCGGCCTTCTTGATACCTGCGGTCACTGACCTCTCCTTCCAGTAGGATCTCCAGCTGATATCACAGCTACTCTTCAGCTTTGACAAGCCTCTTCAGATCCAGCTTCATCTCCTGCTGCCTCTGTGGGCTCTCTATCAGTTGCAGAAGGAGTGCATGCATCTGCTTTTGCTGCTTGACCATCTTGACAGACTGAGTCTAAACCTCCTTTGTTTGCCACTGTTGCTCCATGCTCCAACTGGGAAGGAGAGGTACCCTGTCCTTTTAGCTACCATCACCCCTCCTTAATCAGCAGGGGTCCAAAGGATCCTGGACCAGGCTCAAGTGTAGCAGTGCATCCTCCCTGGCACCTATTATGGCCTTCTGTGGCATGCTGTAGCAGTGGCTCTGCCTCTTTTCCTACATTTCTGACAGCATCACTCTTCCCTTCTCTCAGAGGTCAATAAAGTCACCCACATTCTCCACGCTTTAGAAAGCATCTCCTTGGTCACCAGAATGCCTTGTGGCTGGGCATAGCACGGCAAGGCTTTCTCATTTGCTTTCTCTGGCCAACATCTTGTGATTTGGCCTTCCAGCCAGTTCACTTACAGTCCCCTGCTTCTGGGGTACCAATGTCCCAGAGAGACAGTGTCCCACATGACACTAATACCTAGTATGACACATTCTCCCCCTTCAGGGTTCCTCTTCCATTCCATTTTTCTCTCAGCATACTAGCCCCAAGGCTTCTCCTTGGAGTCTCTCAACAAACCCAAAAGCAAAAGCAAAAACAAAAACACAACCAAAGCAACTTCAGCCTTCCTCCTGGACTTGAACTTGCTTAAAGTTAATCATATGCTTACATGCCCTGCTAGAATAGGGATGCTTTCCTAGATTGAACAAAGTGCTAAAATCTGTTTGGAGTTAGTAAATAATCAGTTTGTACTGTTTATTCTGATCATATATAATATTTAGAAACTTTTGTGCTTTTGTCATGGGATAACTACAATGCATGTTTTCCACAAACAAAAAGATTATCATTTACTTGGAGGCAAACCACAAAATATGTGGGAGATGGACTCCAACCTTTTCTTGGCATGCTTAAGTGCTGTCTCGTTAAGAAAAAACAACATGGAAGAAATTACTCATTTGAGTCACTGATGTTTCATATATAAAATATCTTGCTAATGTAACTGTATTTATAAACATGTTCTTTGTAAAATAAAGTAGAGCTTTAAGCATTTTGCAGAACATGTAATTTCACATCAGTCTGCTGAACAAGTATTTTAGAAATGTTCAAAGTTTTGTTTTATTTATGAACAAAAGGCATGTGCTCCCTAAGAGCAAAGTGGGAGCAATGCAATAGTATTCTTCTGCTATTTCATAATACGGGCTAGCTTGTGCAACCCATGCTTACTTTGGCAAGCACTTATTCACAGGAGTGGTTCTACTGAAATGAAAAAGGTTTGCACAATCCAGCTCTAGATATATTTGAATTTTAAATTTATTTTCAAAAAATATTCCATAAATATGTAAATGTATGCACACGTTTGCATACACCCAAGTTCCACTCTGCAGCATAAGATGTATATGGGAGAGTATGGGATTTGCATACCTTTGTCCACACACATCTCTGACTTGCACGTGTATATTGGGTGCTCAGTGTGTGCAATTTGCATGTGCACAAAAGAGCATGTGCATTTTCAAAAATGTAAGACTAATCCTTTATGCAATCAGTAACTAGGATTACAAAATTTCATTTGGAAAGTGAGAGTTAGGCACATTAGAAATCAAGAGAATACAAATGAAAAAATCACGTACAATAATCCAAAACAGAATAAGGAGAATTATAGAAATGTAGGACTGGAAGGGACCTTGATAGGTCACCTCGTCCAGTCCCCAGCACTGAGGCAGGACTAAGTATTATCTAGACCATTTAGAACTCAGAAATATCTTCAAATAGTCCAACAGCAACAATATTTCATTCTATTATTATTCATATTTATTATGGTAGTGACTAGAACCCAAACAAGAGTGGGGATGCAGTAGGCACTGTACAAACACAGTAATAGGCAGTTATTGTTTTCTTGAAAGAATGAGATCATAGCCTGAAAATTGGGATAACAATGTTGTCTTGCTATACAAGTGAAGTCAGATGTCTGTACACTGCCTATGTATAATCATATTTTTTTCCTAGCCTGAATCTTCTGTCTTTGCAATTCCACTGACCTCATGGAAGTTGCTCCTGATTTACAAAAGTGTGAAAGGAGGTTCAGGCCCACAATGTGTGAAGTAATCATCTCTTTGCATATCCCTGGGATTAAATTATGGTGTTAAAGAGATAATCCCATTTCTCATCAATGGATGGCAAATATTTCAACAATACTTTGTTAATGGTGTTTTGCCCTGTTTCTTCCTATCAATGGTGTCCTGAAATGATGACTTGGAATTCATGGTGATGCTGTCTGACGAAGCACAGTTCAGATTTTGGAAGATAAAAATTAAGATATCCTGATGACAAGGTTGAATTTTATTTCCTTTACATAGTTCCTTTTAAAAGATCTCTTCCACGGTCTGATTTTTCAAAAAAGAAGGTCTCATGAGTTGAAACAGCTGTTGTCACTGTCAAGACAGCATTCTCAAGGATACAACCTCAGTTTGGTAGAAGGCACGGAATTCAAGACAGCCTAACCTTTCACTAGTTTCATATTGCTTACATTTTCCTACAGTACCTGAAAACTTGTAAGTGAGCCTCCACGAAGGATAGTAAATGTTGGGTAGGTTAAAGTCTATGCATCAGTACCAGGGGGACCTGTAAAGCAAACTGCCTTGTAAGCACTGGTGACAGCAGGCTAATAAGAACTGAAACAGGAAATTCCTGGTTTGGTATTTGAGGCACTAGTTAGTGCTAGTTGTCACAAAATGAATATCTATTTTTTGGTTAAATGCCTTAACCTTTGTACAGTGATTTAAGCAGAAGCTTTAGGAGCATTGTTCTATTTAAAGCTCTTTTGCAGCTAGCATTTTAGAAAGTTCTAGTAAAAAATCTCTACATGCCCCTTGTTTTTTCATTGAACCCAGTCTCTTTATCAGGGGAATTTCTTCACTGAGTACTTGAAGCCTGAGAACGTACAGAGTTTATGCATGTGTATTAGAACTCACCAAAGGTCTCAAAACACCAAGGCAGGATTAGGAGAGACCAAAATTCAACAGGAAAGCATTAGCCTTCTCAATGTATCCTTGTTTTACATTTAACTTCTGTTACATCTTGGATTACAGTCCATCTGAAAGCAAGGCAAAAGAGACCCCATGGCACTGAAGAGTTTGGAATGCTCTTCTACTACCAACAAGGTCATACTGCTCCTGGGAGTTTCTGAAAAAAGAGTGAAACTGTCAAATGCTGAGCTGGCTCTTTAACGAGGTTGGGGCTCAGCCTCACTTACTCGTATACCCCTATTTCTTCAACTGGAGACAGTGAGTATGTGGTCATGTGAAAGTGACTCAGAATCAAACCTACTGGGAGGTATATGGGCAGCCTGTGGCCGTAAGGACAAAACTGTAGGGAAAGCAAACCAGGAAGTGAATGGCTGTTAAACAGAGGAAAAATCAGTCAAGAAAGGGCCAGAGGGGATACTGAGGCAAGCAAAAACCCATGGATTTT
>ML675620.1:31835533-31952649 GCA_007922155.1 Mesoclemmys tuberculata | reverse complement strand
AACCCATCTTTCAGAGCAAAAAATAATATAAGACCCTGTCTTATTTTTGGAGAAACACGGTATGACCATTAGGCAAGAGGACAAGGTTAGACAAAGGACAATTAAGTCTAACTCATTTAGGTAGCTAACTATTTTCTAGATACCGCATCTTCTCATGACTGAACTCCTTGCTTTTCCTAATTAGTATTTTTCATATGACGTGATCTGGTTCTGACCTTTCAGCACTAGTGGTTGTTTGCTTTGGAAATTAGTTATTTCAGTGGGACAAGGAATGCCTATTTTAATTAGTGTAACCTCAGTAAGATGTGAAGTTCCTACTCATGCAATGTAAGAAATATTTTTCAGGTAGTCTATGTCTTCTAGTTATGAGCCACTGACATTCCAGGTGCGCTAAAATATTTATAGGAGTATTCTTGCTGTTGTTTTATGTCTACAGCAAAGATACTAAGTATTACAAGCTTTTGGGATAGATCAGGGGTCGGCAACCCGCGGCTCCGGAGCCGCATGCGGCTCTTCAGCCGCAGTAAGCTATGTTTTGCGGCTCCAGACTATGGGGGCAAAATGGCTCTTTTGATAGTAAAGGTTGCCGACCCCTGGGATAGATCCTTAGCTCCATTAAGAGTACTCATCAACAATCTGGTGTGACAAAGGAGCTTTATGAGTGGTTTAACCAGCTAGCTGCTGATTTTCCCTCTATTGGGAATTCTTTGGTTGGTCACAGCTACCAGATCCCAAACACTTCCAGTGTAGGAGTTTTATCCAGAGCAGCCTTGTGCTTCAGTGACCTCAGCTGCCTGATCTGCCTCTTGGACTCATGGGCAACCAGGAATAACTTAGAAAAACCTAAAGCTGCCTAAATTATGCTTGGCTGGTTTTCAGCTGGCCTCATGACATATGGGCCATGAAGGTAATTTCTGTGCACCTTTGCCTTCCTAACCCTTCAGCTGCACTGAGCATGTTTCATCCATAGCTGAGCATCTAGTCCATTAAATATAAACGGCAGTAACGTTCAGTGAGTCTCTTCTCTATCTTGTGTTTAATTATGAATGCAAAATTTCATGAAATTCAGTCTTTAATTTACTGTTTTTGCTTTGTCAATAAGATCAAGTATTCTAGTCTATAAAGTTATATATGAAAAGGGCTTTTATAACAGTGATTGTATGTCTGTTTTTTTTAGTGATATGTGCAAAAATACAAAGAATAAAGATTTAGGGTATATTGTTTTAGAGTGGTATCCCAGAATACTCATCAAGGCCTTAATTTTGTGACATGCTGCATACATTTAACTTCCATTGACTTCCCCCACCAAGTTAGGATGATGGTATATTATTGTAGAGGGATTCAAAATACAGTAGTCTTCAAGTCTATAATATCTTGTATGTTCAATTTCTCTCAAAGTAAGAATTGAGTATGATCAACTTGCAAATAATACTGAGAGGAATCAAGTCAGAGTTCACAAAAGCAGTAAGTCATTTATGCGGTTTAACATTAAACAAAAGAAAAGCTATCTTCCAACTTTAAGCTTACACTGAGGTCTAACTCACAGCTTCTTGAAATACGGAGCAGAGCTGCCACCCACAAGTTCTCCCCTTAAGTCCTTACCATAATCCGTCTAGAAACAAGTTGCCCTGTAGCTCCCCCAGGTGAAGGGTTACAGTTGAGGACAAGTGAACATTTCAACAACCTTCTGCAAATATGTCCTTGGAGGGAATAAAGGATTTGTATCACGTGCATGCACATCCTTTTTCTGCTCTGATTCCCTGAATATTTTAGTGAATGGGATTATGTGGGGGGTAAGGAGGAAGGAGAGGAAAGTTTTCACAAAAATATTAAGGGAAATTTGTGGAAGGCAAACTTCAGATTCAAACGCGAGTATTTGCACCACCAGCCTGATTCTAAGACTTGTGCTCATCCACTTGGGAGAACTGAAACAATATAATGTAACTTATCTTCAATCAATATGATCAATGTTAGCTCTCATTTCATATGTTGAACAGATGAAGTGAACTATTACTGCACAATTTTAAGACCAAGAATTATTCAGTGAATAATAACAAATCTGAATAATTTGAAATAAGAATTTAACAAAAACCTCTCAAAAAGAGGCTCAGTTATTTAAGTGACTTGTTTACTCACTTCTTATTATAGTACAAAACTGTACATCTTTTCCCT
Organism: Mesoclemmys tuberculata; assembly: GCA_007922155.1. Lineage (NCBI taxonomy): Eukaryota > Metazoa > Chordata > Testudines > Chelidae > Mesoclemmys > Mesoclemmys tuberculata. The sequence goes on along the minus strand of ML675620.1, from coordinate 31,950,477 downwards.
CCATTTGAATTGATATTTGGGGGGTCTCCTGCTTTGGTACTCAGCATACATTGCTGGCTGGATGTACTGAAATAGATTTGTCAATGCAAGGCTTGATGGTTTGTAGGGGCTGTAAAAGGCAGTGGTCTGTACGACTTATATTTGACCACGCTGTTTCCATGGAGTGTCGTGTAGGGGGGGTGACACAGAAGTATTTCAGCTCTGCAGTTTACACAGGCTGCACTTTCGTTTATCTCACAGTGTCTTTACAAGAGCAAGGCATGCTCCTTTCCCCTGAGGCAATTAAGATGCAATTTCCTTTCTGGTGCTTCCAGCAGTGCTTCTCTGTTGCCTATAAATTGCTTCAGCCTGTGCCTGTGCCATCTTCTCACTGGATTAAACATGGATAATATCATGCTCACACTCATTATATCCATGGTATTAAGTCCATAGTCCCCTCACCCATCTTTATGCCCACAGAGCTTCATATGATCCCATCCTTAAACGGTGTTAGAAACCCTACTATTAAGTAAAGGGGAATGACAATGAGTCTTGAGAACGTGTAGAGCTAGGAGAAAAGTAGAAAATAAAAGAAGCTGCCGGGGAAACAGGAGATGGTGGGAGAGCAGCGGGCCAAAGCCAAGCTGCATCCAAAGATTATAGGTTAGAGTCAAGGAGAAGAGAAAATAACCAAGTGGGTTAAGAAGAATAGAACGGATGCGAGAAGAGGAAAGTGCTCTTTCTAACTGCTTCAGAAGTCCTTAGTGACCCCTAAAATGGGTGACAGAATGGAGCACTGAGAAAAGAGGAGATACAAGCGAAACTGTCTCCATCTCAGACCACATGACAATCAGGTCTTGCTTTGTGTACTGGAAAAACCTCCGTTACATTAGAAAATTAGAAAAGAGGCTAGCCTTCCCCACTCCTTTCATTTCCAATAACAATATATGTTGGTTATTCTGAGACAATCCAAGTCATAGCAGGGTGAAAATAGTTATTGGAATGGATTTATTAGTAAAGGATTTCCCATCTAAAAGAATACTGACTCTGGGATTTCGGAGTGGGGAGGCATACACAGTTTTCCAGCAGGAGTTCATTAAATGTTGCTCACTAGTCTAGTTTCTGTCATTATCAGCCCCTTATAAAACTAAGGTCATGTTTGTTCTCTTAATGTTTATGAGAATTGTTACTTTTAAAAATAAACTTTGCATACATTATTAGAACATCTTCCATGGGAAGTGATTGGGTATTCTATATGATGTTGTTGCACCAACATCCAAACTTGTACCTATAAACTTGTTTGCGATTTAATATACCAAAACTCATGTCATGCATCTAGCCAAGTGGTAGAGCACTGCTGTTCATATCCAAACAGAACTGAACTTTATGGGCAGTTCAAGGTGTTACAGTGACAGTTCTGAGGTCACTTCCTAGCTGCTTGGATCATCACATCCTGATTTCCCCCATGTTGTGTAGAAAGGGGATCAGCTGCCTCCATTTCCCTCATTCCTCTGGTGCCTGTGAAGAGTGCTCTCTATGTCTTGGGTCTGTGGATTGGGAAACACCCAGGAAACACCCAAGGTTTTTTTGTTCTCAAACTCTATGGAAAATCACCAGAAAAGATAATATAGCCTCTTAGAGTCTTATCTCTTCCGCAGAAGACTCTCAGCTTCCCCCCACACCCAAAAAAAAAAAAAAAAAAGTAGTTCTGGAAATGGAGGAAGTGGAAGCAGTGTGAAAGCACAGGAAATCCACCAAGTTTAAATGGCAGATTCAATGGCCTAGTCTGCAGGTTGGCAAACCTCATCCTTGCAATCATAGGGGAGGAACTCCAAAGGCATGGGAGGCGGAAATCATTCCAGAGATTTCCTTCCCTGGAAAGAGGATTTTTCCTCATCCTGAGGGTATTTCTACCAAAAGGAATTCTCTTGGCTATCAGAATTTTATCAATTTGATATTTTACCCAAACTCATGTCAATGTTCAAATCATTTTGGTGATAATATTGAGGAAGTGTACAGTGAAAAACAGCAATTCTTGCTTCCCCTGCATTACTACTGTAAAGTAAATGGAATAAGAGGACTCAATACATCCAGTTAATATAGGGGAATTTTCTTTTCAAGGAATTGAGCAGACTCTTAGAACTCAGTATGCATTTGTTCAAATTTAAGAGCCCTTACACCAGTATCTTACAAATAAATGTATGTCTGGTGCAAGCCCATTTGCCTACATTAATATCAATATGTTTCTGTAGTAATCACTGATCTGTGTTAGAGCCCTCTGCTGGCTAATTTATACCTGACAGAAAGATTCTGTGTTTTGCTGGTGGATAAAGGATTTAGTTTGCTCTGGGACAGATGAGCACAAGTCTTGTTGGAGTTTTTTTATTCCAGCTATTATACAATATTTGGATAGGAAAATAGATAGGTTAGTAGTTTTGGCTAATCGAACAGCAAAATGCTATCTGAAGATATTGGACTGAAACACGGAGTAGTGTATTGTGTCATGTGCCCTTATAAGTAAATGTGTAAGAGAGACTTTTATAAAAATGTGTTTCCAAATGTAACTGAGCCTTTCAAGCAGAATATAATATTTTAAAAATTGTAGTCCTGCCTCTGTAAAATTATTCTTTCAACGTGTACTAGCTTGTTGGGAGGAAACAAGAACTTTCCAAAAAATTTTTGCAGAATTTCTCTAAGTCCTTCTGTTTGTAAAAACTACTCTCTGATATTTAAAGAGAAGCAAACTAGAAACCATCTTTAAATTGCTTGCATTTGGTATGAAGTGTATTCAGAGCACAGGAATTTGATCCGTAATGGGTTCACCTCCAAAATAAAGATTGTAGTTATAGACATTTTATCAGAATAGGAATATCTAGTAGAGCTGATTTCTAAGTGTTGCATGAAATAGAGGCAATAGTAAAAAAGGGGCAAGTAGAGGAGTTATTTGGAGCTACTGATTCTAGGCCAGAGTTCAGGTCCTAAGGCGGCATGTTATTGCATAAAGCTCTTTTGAGGTTCAGATTAGAATACTGCAGAAATTTTAAAAGGAGTGCTACATCAGATTAGACTTGTGCTCAGCTTCCTGATTTCTTCAGATTCAACAGTGATGATCACACAATCAGGGCTCAATGACTAAATAAGTCCTGTTCACACCTAACATGCTGTATTTGAACTTGGACATATTATATGTATACCATACCTTCATTTCTTAAAAATATGAACTATGCTAAATATCTGTATGTGGAAAGTCCTATACAAAATATATATCTGTATAAATTCTGCTGAATTTACACTGTTTAATATAATCAGCTAGTAATCAAGTTGCGTAAGAAGAAACTACATAGAATTTTAGTATGTTTCCTGTGTTCAAGATGATTGTCATAGGTTTTGTTTTGGTTTCTTTGCTCTAGGCAATCCAGCAGGAGAACGTTGTGGAAAGACCTGTTTGGAAGAGAGAGATAATCAATGGATGGGTGTCAGCTTGTCCAGGCAACCAAGAGAAAATGGATCCATTGTTGTATGTATGGCCTCAAGTACTATATGCATTTTGTTGTACTATCTTTAAAACTTTTACATTTTCCTTTCACATCTTGTGTTTTTTTTTCTTTGTTTGCAGGCCTGTGGACATAGGTGGAAAAATACATTTTACATAAAATATGAAAACAAACTCCCTTATGGCGTTTGCTATGAAATTCCTTCTGATTTTCGAACACAACTGAGTAAACGAATATGTCCTTGCTATATAGGTAAGCAGAGAGTTTGGTCATTTCTAGGTCGTGATAAGATAATATACAACTTGATTTGAAGAGGTAAAAGAACAAATATGCCCTTGAAAAAAAGAAACAATGTGAGGAGGTTGTGGACACTTAAATTGTTCTTTTATTTGTCTCCCCCCACACCTGCTCTGGGCAGGCTTTCTGCTATCCAAGGTCTGCAGAGTGGCTTCTGAAGACACAAATCTGGCCGATGGACTGAACATTTTGGGGAAATTTTGATCACTTTGAAGTTATGTTGATTCAACAGCTGAAAAGGGAAACCAGCATTACCCGGTGGGCTGGTCCCCTGCAGGACGTGCTTTCTTTATAAATAGGCCAGTGCAGCCTCAGTTCATCCCTTTGCTCCATCCACCTGCTCAGCAGGTGAAGCACAATGTCTGAGTGACTAGAAACAGCATTCTCAGCTGGCTGCTGCTCGCTCTTCCTGAACATCAGACACACTGCTCGCAGTAGCAGCCAGTGTTGCCTACTGTTCCACTGATGCATCTCCTGAGTCTACCTCCTGCCAGGCCTGGTCTCGCACGCAACCTGTAGCCTGCAGAAAGAGGCCTCCTTCAATGCCCCTGTGCAGTCTATAGGGGAACAAGCGCGAGAGGAGGAAGGGACCCAAGATGGAAATGGAGGCCTCTATGCCCCACAGCAACCTACAAAGAATCCCCAGCTCCAGTGGTATTTTGCCCATAAGTGAGGGAACAATACATCAAAATATCTAGTGACCCTGTCACCAGTCAAGGCAGGGGAGAGCAGATAATCTCACAGAGAATGCTGAAGAAACTCTTTCCATCATCCCTCCCCTGGCTTCAAAAACTGCTACGGCCACCGGCTGGATCATCCTTCCACCTCCCATGGTTACTGAGTGAAGGGAGTGGGAGGCAGGTAAATGGAGGGTGAATGAAATGAAGAGAGACTGAAGGGAAAGTGTTAGTAAAGAAAAGTAAGAAATTGGAGTTGGAAGAGCATGTATATAAGGAGCCTTGCAGAGGAAAGACAGACAGGGGATTGAGATTAAAAACATGAGAAAGGAAGGATATAAAAGATGAAAAAGATGGAAAGTGGGATCAAGACACTGGTATCTTCAGTGAAGCCCTTCCAAAGATCTAATGGAGAGGCAGGAGAAGGCAAAAGAAACCTTGGCTGACCATAGATACTAGTAATGGTGTGATTATTACAGCTCTAAACTCTGCATGTACAGGATTCCCAACAGAGATGCTTGGTGCAGGTGTCATGAGAATTCTCATGAAAATAGTTATTTCCGGCAGATTACAACTGAAGTTGTAAATGCAGTCAGAAGAGGGAGTGTTAAACCTACCAGCATTTGTTATTCAAGAAATGCCTATAGTGACTTTTCACTTTGACATGCTGTTTTCATGGACTGACAAAAACTATAGGAGATTGTTGCCTTTTTAGAATCACTAAAGCCAGGCTTCAAAATCCACCTCCAGTCAAGTGATGCATTTTGAATGTGACAGTTTTCTCAAGTCCTTTATTATTCTGGTATTATGCAGCTGAAGTCCATGTACTTTTTCCAGCACTGGAAACCAGTGTATTTTACTTATCTCTACTGTCATTTCAGAAGGCTGCAGAGAAATTCTTAAACACTCTATTTTTCAAGATGATTGAAGACCTTAAATCATTTTTGCTTTTATATTCAGATCATATGCGAAAGTTTGGAGAAAGCCTTGGGTCATGTCAGGCTGGGATGTCTAGTTTTTACTTTGAGGTGTGTATTAAACAAATAATTTCTCTATTTCATGTTTAATTTTCTGGAGAAAATCATACATTTGTGCACAGTCAGGATTTTTCATCCTTTTTAAAATGAAATTTATTAAAGATAAGAATTTTAAGTATATAATGATTTTCAACATGCCAAGAACATAATTTATCATGGCACTCTCTCTTAAATCCAAAATTTCTTTTTATTTTGAAAGGATGTGAAGAATATAATAGACCATATTTTATATTATTCCATTCAGAATAACCTATTGAAAGTTATATTAAACACTAATAAGGCTTACTTATGCACCACAGTGTACATTTTATGTCCCACCTGAGAATATGATTTCTAAAATAGTCTGCTGAGGGGGAAAGTTACCTTTTCTGTGGCTTTCTTTAAGTTATTCACAGCTCAAAGCTTTTAGTAGGGAAAGATTAACCATATTTTAAAAATCGTAAAACGTTTTATATATGGTCTGACTTTAATGCACTGATATTGGGTCAAATACATCTCCAGCGTAATTACATTTACTTCAGGGTAGTTATACCAGGAATGAATTTGACTCGTTGTGCTTATCTTTAAGAGTTTAATAAACAAACAATACCTTTTTCTTCCAGGATTTAATTATAATGGGAGCCCCAGGATCATATTATTGGACTGGTTCTGTCTTTGTGTACAATACCACTGCGAATACTGTTAAACATTATGAAGATTTGAAGAACCAAGTAAAATTTGGAAGTTATTTAGGTATTTAAAATATTTTTATTCATCTGTTCACACTGGCCTATACAATTCGGTGTGAAATGTCGTCTTTGTTACACCCAGGAGTGGCAGTATTGCAGACCTATCTTTTTAAAACCTCACTTTTATTCTGTGTTCCTCTGCATTCTTCTCTGAATTTCTTCAAACATTTATTTCTGAACTACTTTATCTTAATTTACAATAATTTCTAGTCTTGTTTGGTTTAAAAGAGAGACACTTAAGACTGCTCAGTTTGTAAGGACTTTGATCAAAAATGGCTTGTAGACTTCACTCAGCACTAGAGTAACAAGATTTCATGCAATATTTAAGGTGTTTAATAACAGACTCAATCTTGGCTTTGCCATGAGCTTAGAGTAAGGGGTTGTATGTTATTGTCCTTCCCCAGGGACAGTTGGGAGGGAGATTGTGACTCAAACAGTCACAGACCACCTCCCACTTCCTCTGTTGCTCCAGGGAAGGAGTGAACTGCATTAGGTCTCTGTACAGCACAACATAGGTTTCCAAATGCACTGGTGAAGCTATCTTGGCCAGCATATTGGGGCAGCAGAGAGGGTTGCCTAGTCCTCACCATCCTGTCCACCTGCCTGAGAATCCTGACTGCACTGATTTTCCTTTTGTGCTCCTTCATACCATGCTAGCTGGTTCACAATTTATTCCTTGCCCTGGGCTTCCCTTCCCAGTGTGTCCTATCTCCTATATAGCTATCTTTTAGGTTGCAGTTTCTTCAAGGCTGATTCTGTTGTCATTTTGCTATGTTTACTGTGCTAAGCACATTGTCAGCACATAAATAATAGTATTATCAATTGGGGAAGGTATGTTCTGTGACCAGCATACAATGCAAAGCAGATTACTGTAATGAATCTGTATATTTTCACTATCCTTTCTTCTGGCAGTGTTCAGTGGTTGATCTCTGCTTTATAGAGTTGTTATTTTCTTAATAGTCAGTGTGTAGATTATGGCATTCTGGAGTTTTACAAGAGAAAGACATGAGAAATGGGTGATGGTAGGGTTTGATTTCAAGCTGGAGGGAAGTAAGGGGCTTCCGTAGCAGTTCCCTGAGGAAGAGAATACGTTTGGAAAAAGAAGTCAGTGAATAAATGATGTTTGGCAGGATTTCCTTTGCTGCACTTGAATAGCTCTAAAAACAATTTTAAAAAAACAGGATGAAATTGTTTTAAAACAGGATGTGATCTCAACGTTTTTTAGCCACTTTCTGGGTGGGTTTTACAATATTTTAATGATTACCATTTTTAATGAAGTTGGTACAATATGAAAGATTTGAAGCTTAGGTATGTGTATGGATATATTTTGGATATGCATTTTAATGAGTTAATGTATAATGTTTATAATATGTTTCAGACAGAACTGCTGAGGGATAAAGCCACGTCTAATACCAGTCCCCAAGCCATATTCTTTCATGGGTTTAGCCATTTGGGAGTCCCAAATACATACTGCTCTGGTGAAGGAGCTTCTCAGAAGAGGCAGATAATGCCATGTTGGCTCCTCTTCCTTCTTTAGTTTCAGGGCCATTGAATTGTGACTGCCACTTCTTTCATCCCCTGTGCGCTTTAGGTCTGGAGATAAAAGGCTTTCACCCACACGTTACTAAGAACCCAGTGCATCTTCCATTAAAAATCAGTAAGCTCCCATTGAGTTAAATGGAATTTAGAGAAGGAGGTAGGTTAGGGATATATTGCACTATTGATTCAGTTTATTTCCAAGTTTTCCGTTGGAATGCACCCCTCATGTCAATATGAATGAATGAGAAACTTGTTAATCAACTTATTTGTGACTTGTGTCATTTTGTCAGGGTTTTTTCCTGAGATTTTCAGAAATGTTCTAGCAGTAGAAAGAACAAAATGCAGATGAACTGTTGTCTCAGCCTCAAAAATGGTTTGGTTAGCTGTAGAGCCTTGAGCAATAAAGGCATAAACTTCACATAGCTTTCATACTACATATGAAAAATTATCTTCACAACAGGGCAAAGACCCGGAACCTGCAGTTACTTTGGCCTTTAAAAAAATCATTAGAAATGAATGTTTTTCCAGTTTGACAAAAACAAAATAATATGAAAGTAAAGATCAGAGCATGAAAATTAAGGTTCATCTACTTAAGCTTAATTTTTTGTTGAATAAGTAGAAACTGGGGGTTGACCTTTAAATGATAAATGGTTTTGTTCACCCCTTATAGTTTAGAACATGGAAAGAAAATGCTGGCATAATGGGAACCACACAGCCATCTTGGCAGCTTTAAAGATTTAAGGCACAATTCTCTATGATACTGCCCTCCTTACTTTCATGGGAAGCTAATGGGAGTTCTGTAGGGGAGCAGAATATGAATAAACTAATAAATTACTCTTCATCTGAGCTCAGCCAGTTGTGTCCCATACTGCACTTTGAGAGGAATACAAATGACCAGTTACGCATAGCTACAAAAATAAGGCCTCAATCCTCCAATAAGTTCTTTGGGGGTGGACTTTTACATCCCTATGTAAAATGGATTTTTTAAATGCAAAAAATTGGAAAATAGAGGTGCGATTGGCATCTTTTTTGTAATACACCTTTCTGACCTTTTTAATGTGAATTCCAGTAATTGAGAGTAAAACTTATTATTTTTATTGGCCATCTTGTTTATTTTGTGAAAACTTATCTTTCTAAACTTTTTGTTTATCATTTATCTGCATGAAATTGCATTTTATTCCTTCAGAGCTCATCTGAGTGAGGCATATATTGAATAAAAAGTAATAGGCCAATAGTTTATTGTATTATTGACGGTATGCCATTGATAGCACCTCTAAAATTATATTAATGGCGCTTGGAATCATATTTACTGCATTCAGTTATGACTCTATTTCATGTACAGGATATGCTGTTGGAGCTGGTCACTTTCTGACACCGACTAGTACAGAAGTAATTGGAGGAGCTCCCCAGCAGGAGCAGATTGGTAAAGTAAGAGGAGTTTTGTTGTTGTAACTTTTCCTGTTTGGGTTGGTGCAATGGAAAGCTAAGAGAGTGGATTTCCAGAATATTGGAGCTTCTCTGAGCTTGTAGAGAAGGAATGAAAGGAGGGCCGTGCTTGTACAGCGTGCTAAGAAAGGATAAGGCAGGAGACAATGCATGACCGTATTTTATGTTGAATTGTGTGTTGTCTTGGTGCCTTTTTGGATTTGTCTTTCTGTCTTCTTGGATTTGTCAAAATTTAGAATTTTGTTTTTCTTACTGACAAACAATAAGTGCAGAGAATTGATTTTTCCTATGTTCTCTTCTTACTTTAGACATACATTTTTAGCATTGGGGCAAAGCAGTTAAATATTCTGGCTGAACTAAAGGGTAAAAAGGTAATCTTTTATATTATTTTGGTACATATTATGACTTCTAGTTTGTTGTCTTAAATATTTGATGACTATTCACTTCTTTGTGTGTGTGGACAGCTTGGTTCTTATTTCGGAGCTGCTGTTTGCGCAGTGGATCTCAATGCTGATGGCCTCTCAGACCTGCTGGTTGGAGCTCCGATGCAAAGTAAAGTCAGAGAAGAAGGAAGGGTTTATGTTTACATCAACTCAGGTTCTGTAAGTGTATCTTCCTTTTTACAATTAATAGTAATTCTGACTATTTAAAGTAATTCTAGTCCTATAATCTGAAAAGCAGAATTTTCTATTTTATCACAGAAGCTCTGAGATGATGCATTTGAACTGCATTATTTAGTGTGTATTGCACTAAGATACCACCAGGCAAACTGGGATTTTAACTGAAACCTACTTTATGCGAGTATCAGTGAATATGGTAGAACAATAATATGATTTTTTTATATGAATGTATTAAGTGCCAGCCATATCTACTGTAAGTAAAGCTGGTGTTCATAACAGAAAGTGTTAAAGTGGAAGAAAGAGCAGATATGATAGTTTGTATTTACTTCAGTCTGTTTGCATGCACTGCACCTTTATATTGCTTATAATTTGAAAAACAGATATTTTAGCTTGTTGAAAGCCATTCTTTTAACCACCAAGAAAGGAACACTTTGTAAACAGAATAGGTGATGCTTCAAACTCAAACAGCTTGTAGCTAACTGAGTGAAAGATGCGTTGTCACTAGTAGCATTCAGGAAAGAGAATCGTAGATCTCTTTAGTCCGCATATTTTGGTAAATTAAATAATTGGAGTTATATATTGATATTAATTTTTTCTTTGCTTTTTAATCAGTGGTTAAAATGTAATCACTTTTTCCATTTTCATCCGCTTTGTTTTAATTTGTCAATTTTATTTTTAGAATTTTTATGCCCAGTTAGTTTCTCTCACATACACATCTGCCATTATTGTTTTCTGACCACTTCATGAAAAGCTTGGTTATTCCATGATGCTTCCAAAGATGCTTCTGCTGTCCAAAGAACATATGTTAAATCTGTGAAATAGGGAGTGAACTGAGATGGAATTGGAGATGGAAAGATGTCAGCTCCCTTTTATCATAATGTTCTTTGTGGCACTTTGTGATCTGTGTACTGTTTTGAATATAGGCTTGTTATCACACACAGATGTTCACCATTATAACAAACTGGTTTTTAAAAGAGCAACTCTAGTATGAAAAGCAACTCTATTAACATTACAGAATCCTGTGTTTATTCTTGTAAGGGTTCTCCACCCAGTCGCTCTTGGTCACGAATGACTCCAAGACCCTTTGGTTTAGCAGTCCAGTGCAGTTTATTTACAGTGTGCAGTCCCACCACCTTCTTACAACTTACAGCTTAGCTAGCTGTTTCAGGCACTTCTGCAGCTGGGCAGACAGCTTCTACTCCCCTTCCATTCCCAGCTTCTCCTTCCCTCTATTGATTTCACTGGAGCCTGTATAAAGCCTCTGGCTAATTAGGCAGACAGCTGTTTCCCTTTCACCAATCAGGTGGAGGTGTCCCTAGCCAGCTCCAATTTACCTCACTCGTTTGGGGCTGGCGTGACAGAGAGCCAGCTAACGAGTTGCTGCCCAGCACTTGGTTACAACTCTTTTTAGTGATTTTCATGATCAATGTGGTCAATTTGAGGAGAAGGATTTTCTTTCTAGCTACCTGCTTGCATTATGAAAATTGCCCTATTGCAGTGGTGTATTAAAGTCAAGCTGAGCTCTCAAGAGCTGGATGTTCTGAGTAACCAATGTTGTTGATGATTCACTAGGAGAGAATCCAGTTCCTTCTCTCTTCTCTCTCTGTAGGGTGAACAAGAATAAAAAAGTGATTAGAAACATATTTGCTGAAATGAGCAAATGTGATTCTCAAATCTCACACAAGGATCAGGCCAATTTTATGTGTTAATTTTTCAGAGCAGAGCCACATTTTAAAGCTCCCTTTACTTGTGCAATTCAAATATCCTATCTTGAACCTTTCGGTTCAAAAATGTGTATTCTGAATACTACTGACTATCTTTGATAGCTTATGCACTGAAAAAGTCAACAACACAGGTCACTGAAAATCTCTGTTTTAATGTACATTTGTTTTTATTTTCCTTTAGGGAGCAGAGATGATAGAGTTGGAGATAGAACTAGCTGGGAGTGACTCTTATGCAGCGAGGTTTGGAGAATCCATAGCTAATCTAGGAGACATTGATAATGATGGTTTTGAAGGTACTAATGAGTATATTTTTAATTCATGACAGCAATGCAATATAAACATGAGGAATGAGTGGTTCTGGAGATTACTAACAGATGATAGGGCCTTTTCATTCCTAGGCCTGTGTTTTGAATTTACTTCAGGTCCGTTGTCATTACCATCTGATAGCTCTTATTCTATTGCAATACCGTTAGAACAGGTTCCAGTGGGCGTGTGTCCAATTCGTCAGAACAAGTCTCAGCAGAGAGGCCAAAGACTGGATGGGTCTGGAGGGTGAACTACCCTCTCGCCTTTGAGAGGTGGTATGTGGTCCCTCCATCGTGTTGGTGAGACAAGGTTGCCAAATTTGCCCTGCTGTTACCTGTACTAGACCTGCTCAGAGGACAGAGAAATTCAGTCTCCAGGGCTCATAAGCCAGCTCCTCTAAAGAGCACTATATTCATGTTAAATAGAAACACAAATCCGAGAGCTCTTCTGAAAATTGTAATTAAAGGGTCTCCTATCACCTGTGATCTGCAGCGGTTACCATACCATGCCTGTGATTGCTGGCAGGGGCTACGCTGAGATTGCTTAATCAGGGCAAACTGCCAAGACTAGGGCAGATAATCCCCCCGATGGCGATTATTTGTAATAACTAGATTCACCAACCCAGCAATCAAACAGCTTCTACAATACCTTACTGGTTACCCACAAATAAAAAATACAGCTCCCTTAAAGCAATCCAGCCCTGGGCTCCCACTCGGACCGCCAAGACAAAGATGAGGAGGGTTACTGAAAATCTTGTTCATCATATATAAAGTTCTACCAATCCCAAGAGATTGAACGCATTACCCACCAGGTCAATGAGTATTTTAGATATTATTCCCCAAATACACGCTTACAGCCAATTTTTATTAACTAATCTGAGATTTATTAAAATAGAAGAGAGGTAGTATTGCGATTAAAGATCATTATGTATACAGATATGAATAAAGTTCTTAGATGAGCTGCTGAGTTCCAGAATCCAGTCCTCAGGTTATAGTCCAAATAAGCAGTCCATGTAAAATGTCAGGGTAATCCATACTGGAGTTGAAGAGCTCAATCTTGTGATTTAATCTTTCCCTGAGGAAGCTGAAGCAGAGCTGAGATGATAGAATCAGGGCCCCTAGCTCCTTTATAGATCTCTGGCAGGCTAAATAGCCTCTTGACAGTAGTTAACACAGCAGGGTTTCCTTGGGTGAAGAATGTATATGGTTATTTTGAAGTTAAATCTCTATTTCCTAGGCGCATGCTGGCAATTAGCTGTATTAGCATAAGGTAAACTACCCATCTCAAGCCATTTGTAGGTGGTTTGTAAAGTTCAAAGAAAAATAAAAACAATGATATTATTACACCAAGTTTCCTCTAAATGTTAATATTCCCTTTTAATCTCTGAATCAATAGAACATAGTGACAGACAGGAGCTGTCTGGCTACTTTGTTAACCTCTAACAAGATATAGGTAAACACAGACAAATACATTCATTATCTACTTCCAATTCTCTAACAATACAAGTCTAAATTTCAAAGCTATAGTCATTTAACATGGCTTGTTTAGCTATTTATAAGAAATGGCCCTTATTATCATCTCAATACTTTTCTAATATGTTGAATTTGGGCCCTTTAGCCTGCTAGTGCTTAATCCTTTTTGGCTCAATGTCACACCGGATTTCCTAGTTCTCTTCTGTCCAAAATGTCACTGCTGAAGAAATCATCCTCCCCTACTGTTCTGACTATGTCACGCCCTCCTCCAGCCCTCGAACTAGCTTGATAAGTGGCTTTCAAACATTTGGTTTGGATGGAAGGGGCTGCTACTGGGTAAATAAAATGGGATGGGAACCCCACGATAAAGGGAGCCTGTGGAGTGCTGCCATTGGACCCACTTTCATGGTATCGTGTCTTTATATAGAACAGAAGCATTCAGTCTCTCCACTCTAGCAGGTGGAGTGTAGATCGCTACTCTCTGTCCGGCTGTCTGCTTGCCTGCCTTCTCTAATATGTGTGAGGGCAGAGGAAGTACTTCTCAGATCTCTGCTGGTTTCTGGGGTCCCTGTTATATGCTCAGCCACAGGTTTTGCTTTCATGCTCAAAGGTTAATCTATATGGGGGAAGCTAATCACACCCAAGGCCAAGAATGGACAGATACTAAGTGTCTTTTTACCATATCAGATTCACCCTACACCTACAACTTTGTATTTGTCTCCTTTTATTCACCTTTCACTCCCTATGCTCTTCTTACTGCTTCTGTTATCTCACATTGTTGGCTCTGCCCTTTCTGTCACGCAGTCCCCTCATCGTAGAACAGTCACTCTCTTCTCATTTTGTGAGCACCCGCTCTCTTCTTTAAAGAATCTTTCTTCCTGCTTCACCAATAATCTCCATCGCTGCATTTTGTCCTGTTTTGTTTTTGTTTTATCTGTATTGGACTGTAAGATCTCAGGACAGAGAAAACTTCTTACTCTGTGTGCAGACTGACTTGTACCTTTATTTGTTTAACCCTATACAAATGATGATGATGATTGATAAAATAAGGTCAAATATGCTATGACAAATGAACATTATTTAAATATACACCACACACTTCTGGTCTATGTAGAAATCATCATGCAAATTGTAATACTTTCTAATTTCAGTAATGCCCACAACCTGCTAAGTGGAGAAAGGTTTACAATCAAAAGGTGTAATAAGAAATATAGCATTTAACAGCTAATATAACATAGTAGGTAATATGACATAGAAGGGATATGATAAGAGAGTTAGGGGAGATGAGACAGCAGAAGAGGAGGCAAGGCCACTTAAAACTGAGAAGGGAGAAAATGGAGTAGATACAACTCGTAAGAAACAAAACAGACATGGCAGAGAAATATAAAAAGATCATGAATGATGATAGAGGCCATTTGTCTACAGTAAGTGCAATGAACAAGTATATCAAAGAGCTATCTTTTTCAATAGCTTAAACGCTATGAATCAATTGGTGATGTCAGTTGGATATACATTAGTGAAGAGATTAACCACAAAGAATGTATGTTGAGTCTTAATAAGATAACAACTGTCTGTCATATTTTCCTCTAATCAGAAGAGAGATGTAACATTTTAACCACTGAAGTATGGTACTGGTTTCAATCAGAGAACTATTTGACTGAACCTAGTTAGCAGAAATGTTCTTTTCTTGTGTTTTTTGGTTTGGCTTTGCTTATTATTCCACTTTGCAGAGAATCAGATTGTTCATGAGTGAAGCCAAAAATCTGTTAATTTCCCTTGGTGCATTTTGAAGTAATGTACTCCATATCTTTCTTTTTGGGTCATTTGCTCTGACTATTTGAACAACTATGTTTGTGCGTTAGGTACTAGTCTATTGCTATTCTTTTGCATCTATACTCCCTACTGGGATTAAATCATGTAGGCATTCAACATATTACTTTGTTTAAAACCAGTTACTTTAATTTCCCTGTTCCATGCCCATAAAAGCATGTTAATCAGATATTAAGGACATTTAAAGGGAAAATTGACTTGTTTTAAACAAAGTAATGCTATATGCTTTGTGCCGTAGAGATTTAATCCTTGTGGAAACAACAGAGTGCAGCAACTAGATCATGGTTTTAGAAATGGAAGGAGATCTTTTCTTTTTAAGGTCCACTGATAATTTTATCTGTCACCCATTATAACAGTTAAAAGCCAAATTTAGCTTCTCTGTAATTAGGCACAACTGCATTGATGTTGATGGAAGTACCATTTGAAAGAGGACTAAATTTTTGTGCATCAGGGAACTTTTAGTTCACGTGGCAGCTAGTGCACACCAGAATTTACACCTCTTTGATGTGAACTAATGCATTCCATAGACAAACTTTTCACAGCTGAAGGGCTGATCCCTTCACACTTACATTGAGTCCTCATCCCATCTGTTGTCACCAAAGATACTGTATTTAGATTGAACTGTTAGTGTAAAACAGGGTAGAACCCACACAAAAGCAGTAATACTGGTATGCCTGTTTCTTTACACTCTGATTCCCTTTTTCAAACTTTGGATATTTCCATGAGCCCCTCTATTTCTTCATGAAAGGGTGATATATACTAAAAAAAAAAGGCCAGAGTGAGCCTTCATTCTGAAGCATTACAAAAAAATGGGGCCCTGATATCAAATTTACTAGTGGAAACCGTGTACCTGTGCAGAGCTCTATTGAAGTTTCATGCAGAAGTCTCTTATAGCTTGTCTCATTACAGGATCAGGGCTACATCTGTAAATATTTTATACAAATTACAGCTATAAATGGATCTTTGTGTGTTAGAGGACCAATCTAATCTGCTTCCTGTGCTCTTGCTGAATAGTTTATAAGATTGAGAATCATCATACTTCACAACTGCTGTTCTGTAAGCCATTTTATAAATTTATAAAAGCGATATTTGACTCCTCAAATATAAAAATATCAACTTACACTGTCTTCAATACATGAAATATAAACAAATTCAAAATGAGAACTATGTAAAACACCTTTCTTGTTTATTGATTATGTACCACTTCCCTGTATTAAAATATCTTTTAACAGCTGCCATTAACCATATTTAGACCAGATTTGTAAAAAACTATGATTTTATCTTTCATTAAAATCGTTCTACAGATGTAGCCATTGGCGCGCCACAAGAAAATAATCTAGAAGGAGCTATTTACATATATAATGGCAGGGAAGATGGCGTATCTTCATCCTTCTCACAGGTATGGCTTTCTTGATACTGTCTTAAAATTGCAGTAAAGTATTTAAAAATGATTAAATTTAAATTTCATTGTGCATAGCTATACTTAAAACACTACATTGGCACAGCAGCAGTACTTAGGTGAAGATGCTTCTATGTGATGGGAGAGCTTCTCCTGTTGGGATAGTTAATTCATCTCTGCAATAGGAAGTAGCTGTATCGATGGGGGAAGGTCTCCCCCCAACATAGTGCTGTGCATCCTGGGGGTTAGGTCAATATAACTACGTCACTCGGGTGTGGGTGTTTCTGAATATGCTTTAAAACATTTGAGTTTCTGAATTTCTGACCTTTCACGTAATATATAGTTTTTGTTTTGATCTCAACCTTGGACATTTTTGCATATAAATATTTCCAGGATTCTATGTTCAACAGAGATTGGTTTTATTAGCATTTCCACTGCAATCAAGGCATATATGAGAGTTCTGGGTTTATGCTCACCATGGATATTTGGGTGACCAGTCCCTATGTATTGACTGTATGTGTCTGGGGATGCCAAACTATTTGCCCAGGTCTATTCAATGAACAGGAATGGGAAATCCTGCTTCTTTGCTATCCTCTATTTGGTGATTCCTCTCAAGGAATTGGATTTGGGTCCCTCATTTAAAGGGCCATACCCTTCTTATAACAACTATGCAGATACAATGGAGAAATCTGCTTCCCCTCTCCCCCAGCCCCCAATATAACAGAAAGATCTGAATTTTATAGTTCTTAGGCAGATATTACAGGATATAATATTTACAGCAAAGGAGCCAATATTGGACTCAAACTTACTTAAACCAAAATCAAGAAGTGTTTGGATAAGGTGCAGGGTGGTTGTGCTAAAGTTTCCCATTGGTCACCACCTAAATAAATACTACTTAGATTTTTTTGGAAAAGCTCATTTTCATTTAGGTCAGTCCTTTATTTTTCAGAGAATACAAGGACACAGAATCAGCAATACTTTAAGCATGTTTGGACAATCCATATCAAGTGGCATTGATGCAGATAACAATGGTTATCCAGGTGAGGTAAACCGTTGTTTCTATTTTTCCTGTGTAAAGTAGAGTAAATTAAATTACATGTAAGATCATGGGAAACAAACCAACCACGCTACTCCACATTCCTAACATAAATAAGGAGCGAAAACGGTAAGGGCCATCATCATAAGAGAATTTCCTATTAGTTAAAGATCTCAGGCTTAAAATTAAGTTTGTAGTACAGTAAAAGAGGAAATAACCATAATATCTGTTTGTGGTACTGACTTTTTAATGGTAGCCACTGTAGTACTTCCTCCAGTGATGTCACAATCTGCTTACTGCATCACAATTTTTAACGTTGTGATTACTCAGGGTAGTGATTGAATTATGGGATTTCTAAATAAATTGGGAAAGAGGATCTAATGTTTGTGCTGGTGATCTACTTATCTTGATAATCAACAAAGATAGTAAAGGAAATGACCAGGAGCAAGAAGTGCAGTACAGAACTTGTGGCACAGAAGACTGGAGGCTTAAGTTTTGGCAGCCTCCAGAAGCTGCCATATGGGTGGCCCCACCGCTGACATGTCCCTCTTGGCTCAGTCATGGCTCTTATGCCTTGACTTGAGAGAGGGTCCTTGGAGAAAAAGCTCCTCAGTTGTTTTAGAGTCCCTTTATGCCAGAGAGACCTTAGGGAAAGTTTTACTACATAGAAGCAGAAACTCCATGGTTAGAGAGAGAGACTAGCAGTATCTAAATAAATTATTCAAGTGAATAACATCTATCATAGACTTAAGTTCCACTGCTTTTGGTGCTCTCTACTTTCTATCACCAAATAAGAGCGTTTCACTATCTCAAAATTTACTATCTCCAAATAAGAGCATTTCTTGAGTGCAAGGATAAAATTTTCATAAGCGCCCAAGTTCCATTTTGAAAAGAGAATTTGGCATTTTGGAGCCTAAATCTCATTGCAAGTCAGTAGGACTTAGTCTTCTACATCATTTAGCGTACATCTACACTGCGGGCTCCTCAGTGATCGATGAAATAGGATCAATTGAGTGGGTTGTGAAGACCCGCTCAATTGATGGTCGACATCAGTAGTCCACCTCCCCGAAAGGAGTAAGGCTGCATTGACGGAAGGGCATCTCCCGTCAATGCAGCGCCATGAAGACGCCACACTACATGAATGTAAGTACATCGACGGGAGATACATAGCTTGCGTATCTCCAGTCAAACGCCACCACCAGTGTAGACCAGGCTTTAGGCACCGTTGAAAATTTTACCCTTAGACTAAGACTCATTCACATTGTACCTTTTCTATGTCGTGAACAGTTTACATTTGATTCAATGAGAACAATAATTATAATCATAATCCTGAGTTAGAGAAAAAGATGTAAATGCTCTGATTTTAGCAGAATTATACTTCAGTTTCAGTAAATTTTATTTTTAATGGACACTGAGTTGTAGCTTTACCTATAGTATTGCAACTGCAGAAAGATTAACGTGAAACTTTAGTGGAAAGTAAACATTGATAGTTATTGCAGCATCTGCATAAGAAATATCAATGATAGATGGATGTGCTTTTTGGTATTAACATATCCCCTCTAATTAATAACGTGCAAACAGTGTTTTAATACAAACCAAAAGGTGAATATTCGGTATGGTGCTTATGCCTGAGAAGTGATTCTTTTTGACTAATGATGCTCATCAATCTTTTTTTGTACAGATGTAGCAGTTGGTGCCTTCCTTGCCGATTCTGCAGTACTGCTGAGGTGAGGCTGATATATTTCAGTGCTTAAAAACAATTGGACTTAATTGTAAATTATGAGATGCAATTAAAAAATCTTCAATGTGCTAGTGACCTCTTAATGCTCTTTGTGGTGTTTTGAACTTCAGTCATTAAGCTCTAGAATTTTATTCTGCATTGATATTTAAATAAACACCTCTGAGCAAAAGGAAAATGTCATCCTGTGACTTCTTGAAGTAATAAAACCCGCAAATTCTGCATGTAAAACGCTATTTTTATTCTTATAGCGTATAATTTGACACTATCACAAACCTTATATTTGAAAATAACAAATGTGTGCAGAAGTAATTATAAATTAATGCTGAAGCATTTTGTGACCATAAACCCTTTTGTATTCTTAGAACAAGAGCAGTGGTGGTTGTTGAAGCTTTTTTAAAACACCCTAATGCAGTAAATCAAACTAATTTAGAATGTGTGGAAAATGGCCAACCTGCTGCATGTGTGAATATAATGCTTTGCTTTACCTATAAAGGACGAGATGTCCCCAGTGATATTGGTAAGCCACTTGATAAATATTTTTACTGAATACATAGATCAGTTTCTATATGTAAAATATGTTACTATTGGGAAAATAAACAAATGGAGTATTTAGTAAGCCACCAACCTGAACACAGTAAGTATCAATATGAAAAATCATTAAAAAGCTATGGCTAGTAGGATTAAGGATAATACAAAATAATTCTATAAATATATGTGTGTGTGTATATATATGAAACAAAAGAAATCCAAACAGTGGTATAGGAGCAATATTAGACAAGGATGGTAAATTAGCAATTCTGATGTAGAAAAGGCAGAATTCAATAAATATTTCTGTTCTGCATTTGGAAAGAAGAAGGAACATGTATTAATGTCTTAGAGTGACTTGTTCTACCGTCAATTTGGAAGGATATAAAACAGCAATTCTTAAAATTAAACATTTGTAAATGGGTAGGACAGAATAATTTGCACCCAAAAGTATAAAAAGAATTGTCTGAGGAGCTCCCTGAACCATTAATGTTGATGTTTAACAGATCTTGGAACAATGGAGAGTTTCTATTGACTTGAACTAAAAAAATTAACACCAGTCAAGCTGGTTGAAAATAATTATCAAACTTATTTTTGATGAGATAAGGATGATTGATAAGGATAATTGTGTTGAAACAATGTACTTAGGCTTCTTAAAGGCATTTGGCTCAGAGCTTCATGACATTCAGATAAAAAAAATAGTACTCTACAAAATCAACGCATCTTATATTAATTAATTAAAAATTTGGTTAGTTGATAGATCACAAAAAGCAATTGTAAATTGGGGATTGTCATTAAATGATCTGTATGAAAATACTGAATTATTGCTCATAAAATTTTCTGATAACATAAAAATTGGTGAAGTAATAAATAATGACAGGGACAGATCAGTTCTATAGACTGACCTGGATCGCTTGGCTAAGGTGCCAAATGCAAGTTCATGCATATAAGAACAAAAAATGTAGGTCCTACTTAAAAAATGAGGGTCTCTCTCCTGGAAAGCAGTATATCTGGAAAGGACTTGGGAATCGTGGCAAAGAACTTGTTGAACATGAACTTCCTCATACAGTGCTGTAGCTAAAAGGATGAATGTGATCTTTGGATGTATAATCAGGGGAATATCAAGTAGGAGTAGGAAGATATTACACTGAATACACTATTAACGAGACCATTATTGGAACCAATTCCAATTCTGGTGCTATCTTTTCAGAAAGGATGTTCACAAATTGGAAAGCTTTCAGATAAGAGCTATAAAAATGATTTGAGGTCTGGAAAACAAGCCTTAGAGTGAAAGTCTAAAGAATCTCAATCAATTTAGTTTATCCAAGAGAAAATTAAGAGGTGACTTGATCATGGCTTGCAAATCCCTTCATGGGGAATAGATTTCTGATAGTAGATGGCTCTTTAATCTGCACAAAAAAAAAAAAAAGGCATAACAAGATCCAATGGTTGGAAGCTGAAAGTAGACAAATTCAGACAAGAAATAAGGCACTGTTTTGTAACAGCAAGGATAGTTAATCATTGAAACAACTTATTTAGTGAAGTGGTGAATTCTCCATTGCTTGAAGTCTTAAAATCAAGACTGGATATTTTTCTAAAAGATATGCAATACTTCAAACACAGGCTATAGGCTTGAAGCAGAAATTACTGGTAGAAGTTATTTGACCTGTTGTATGCAGGAGATCAGATTAGGTAATTATAATGGTCCCTTCTGGCCTTAAAACCATGACTATTTCATTAGCTACTCATGAAACATGATTACTAAAAGAAGTCACATACATTGTATTGGAGGGGCAACACTATAGTTAAGGTTGTAACTATTTTTTTATTAATATGCCTGAATTTTTACCCTTAATCATCTAAACAAATAAAAGCTGCATAAAATTATCATAAGTGGGCTCTAGTTGCAGGAGAGTTTTTGAGAAAAACATATCTAATCAGGCAAATTCTTTTTGAGATATGGGAAATTAAAACCTTATTCAATTTTCAAAAAATTCAAAATTTTTAATTTTGGTGGGACCAAGGAAAAGACATCTCCAAAACAGGATGGGGTCTACAGGCTCTAAATTTGTTTTATTCTTCTCTTCTCAATGAGAATTTGAGTACTCAGGGAACGTTTCATTATTTATTTGGTTTGGTTATTTATTCTAGTGTTTTGAAATGAACTCCATATTTTCTAAGGCACACATTTACCCTACACCACTGAATCATCATATTCCTCCTGTGTGTAAGCAACTTGGTAAATCCTTAGGACCAGCTAGGTTAAAGGACATAGTAGAATTATCTGTGCTAAAGTTGTTAAGGAAGTACAAAGGAAAAACAGTGTAATGGAGGTGAAGGTAGAACTTTGAATTGCTAGACTTTCTGCTAGTCGCTGCTTCATAATGACAAGGGCTCCAATCAAATACTCCTTCCCATCTGCCGAAACATGCTTTGTGGTCTAGCACGAAGCAATATTATACTTACTTTCCTAATGTCCCTTCATTTGCATAGTGCATCTGCAACCCGATGTTTCACTTTGTTTAGGGACCCACAAAACCTAGCACCAGATTTGCCTACAAGTTGCCGTGCGCAGGGACAGTTTGATTTAATCCTGGACTGTCATATTGCAGGCAGGTAGGAAATTAGTGAAAGACTAATATCTATGCTCAGTGAAGACCCATACTAGCTGACCAGCAGTAACATGGAAGCAGCCTCATCCAAGGCATTCCTGGTCAGAAATGTTTCCCATTACAGCCTTCCATATTGCTATGGAGAAAACACAGTACAAGATGCTGCCAGCTTTGATGACTGTATGCATTGCTTTTCTCTTTAGTCAGTTAGGGAGAGGGAGAGAGAGAGAGAAGCAGCATTCAGAAACGCAGAACTTGGAATTGCCCTGACAGGACTTTTAACTTTACTACACAAATCCCTTTGTTATATGATTAAAGCATTTAATTGTGTTGTAACATATAAAATGGTAGAAAAAATAAGAAAGGAGCTACATAAATAATACTGATTCTTTAAATATGTATAATTGCTTTGAAAAGTCTTCATGAGATTGAAAATTCACATGATGAACCTATTTGAAACAGCTTTTTTTCCTTTCCAAATTTGACTATATAGCAGTCATATTTCTTTTTTATTGGAAAGAGTTGTTTGAAGAGAACACAATTACTATATTAAATGAATTGAAATGCTTTAAAAATTGAAACTGCTTGTGTCTCCAGTAGGAGAATATATAAGAATTGTAAGCATAAATAACTGATAAATATTTAAGGGTGAACTGAAAGGTTTGGAGTTCAGATCCCCGTCATTTCATGTTTGTCTGCAACAGTCTCCAATTTAGCATGCTTAAGAGTTAAGCACTGGCTTACGTATTCTTGTTGAATTCAGGCACTGGGTAATAATAATGACAACAACAGGAGGAAGTACAACAAATTGAGAATACCCAAACTTAAGTCATGACAGAAATGAAGCAATGAAGTATTAAAACAATGGTGTTTTAAATTTGTAATTTGATTATCCACAGGGTTCAATTTGTGATTTAGGATCTTATGTTTTTTTTGTATTTAGTTTAAACTAAATTACAGTCATTATATCTATTTTCATCTATTGTTTGCTGAAATATTAATACTAGCTCTGGGTTTCCTCGGTCAGATTCTAGTAGATAAATATAAAAACAATGCTCCAAAATCAGTTCTGGTGTAAATGCATGAATCTTCACTGATTTCAGTGGAGTCACAGGCTCATATCAGGGATGATTTTGGCTCTGAATCAGAGGGGAAATAATAAATGTAAGAGAACCTGTTATGTATCTTCATGTATACATTTTCTTTAAAAAATAGTGAAGTTATAATTTTTCCTGTTAAATTATAGCTTTGTGTTATATTCCCAAGTTTTAAGAAAACATTTATCATGATGCTCTCTAGAGCATTTTGAGATAGACATTATGGAGTCTTCTGGATATATTTGTATGTGATGCAGTATAACTCTGATAATAAATTAGTGAAAATAAACATGTTTCAAAGATGCTTTTGTATAAGCCTTTTACTTACTTTTTAATCTTGCAGTACTGCTTTATCATCTAAGCATAGATGTAAGCAGAAAGACAGATACTCCTGCAAGATTTTACTTTTCTTCTAATGGAACATCAGATATGATTTCAGAAAGTATAGAGATTTATAACAGCAATGTTACCTGCAAAAGTCATTCAGCATTTTTTAAGGTACTGTAACCTTTAGTATCTATTTTGTTTAATACCGTAACATTGTCATATATGTATGGGGTATATTTAAAACTTCTCAGTTACCGTATTCCAATTAAAACAAGTAAATGGAAATTCTCCTGATAACCTGTACATGCTATACTACTATGCATTACTACTATGCATTAAATTGTCATTTAATCTGGGATTACATTAATTGATCTCATGTAAACTTTTGCCATATAACTCCATTTTCCCCTCTAAATTCTTCAGTAGCAATATCAAGACTGCCCCCATCACCTCACTGAGTCTTGTATACTTGTATAAATAAGTGTTAATGCCTGTCAAGTACAATCTTTAAAGAAAAGCATGTAATTTTTATATATTTTGAGTAAAGAATAATTAATAGCTAATTATTATAATGAAAGTAATATAGAGCAGATGCAGAGAAGACCTTGTGGAAAATTATTATGAATTAGTTAGCATGTGATTTGGTCAGAGCAAGCTTGTAGATAAGAATTAAAGCACTGGACATGTGGAGGGACAATCAGTGGCAGTCTATTTCATATATCTAGGGAATAATGTAATCAAGTTTGCTATTGTAATACTCAATGCTTCAAGCTGTTCAGTTTTCACAAGTAGATCATTTGGAATTTGGGCTTTGATTTGCAGCATTCCTACGTGGTCAAGGTTTCACGTTGAAATTATCATTTATTGAGCAGTTTAATCATTGTAATATAGAATACAAAATGTAAAGACTGGGAACTCCGTCCCTCCCTCCCAATTCCATAATTCTATATTTGTGTACCGGCAGAGCTCTTTCTTAGACTTCACAGAAATATCTTATCCATTGTACCTGTCTGAGTTTGTCCTACTTGTCCATTTCCCTTCTGTTTCACTTACTTGTAAGATGCAACATTACTAAGCTATGACCATAATTATTTAAAGAAACCAATCAAAGAAAATTCTGTTGGGTCTTCAACCAAACAGAGTTTTAATTACCAATTGTTTAATCATAAAATACACTCTTCGGTTATGAATTGACTGCTCTCATCATTGTTACTGAAAATTAGCACTTAAGTCATGGAGAAATAAGGCAAAAAAAGGTATATTCAAGGAAGAAGGAAGGTGATTTCACTTCTGTGGTTTGGGAAGTGATTGTACATGTGAAAATAGAGATAAACTTGTAATGTTTTCTTTATATACCTGTCTGTTTTATATGATTAACTTATTAGGTTTCCAATTTTCATAGAAAGATGTAAAAGATATCCTGACTCCTATACATATTGAAGCAACTTATCATCTTGGGCATCATGTTCTAAAGAAAAGAAGTGTAGAGGAATTCCCACCACTTGAACCAGTTCTTCTGCAGAGGAAAGAAAAAGACATTTTAAAAAGCAAGGTTAAGATACGAATATTTTTGTCTGAACTTCAATAAGATGAATACACATTTTAAATCCTTACCTAAAGCAAATTTCACACAGCTGCCGTATAACTAAGGAACACATTTTTTGAATTGGTGTCTAGAGCTCATGTTGACAGAGATATTAAAAATGCCTTGATTTTATTAAATAAAAACCAGTAGGCTAAAATTAGAATGGTAGGTTTTGTCTAAAGGATGCATTGCTTACAGAACATACATCTAGTTTGAACTTTATATTTATTACTCTAATGGTACATATGAAGTGACGCAGGATTATACTCAGACATGTAATTATGTCTTATTAATTATATTCTCATTGTTTTAGATATAGTGATATTACTACTAGACATTTTCTTACCAGTCTTCTAGTTTCACATGATCTGCTGAGTCAAATCCCAGTATGAATTGCATGTTAGCTGTATTGTTAAGCTGCTTATGTTAATTTATATTCCATTATTCCAACTATGCTTATTCCAGAGAATAAATACTTCATCAAGTTTTCAAGCACAGAGGTTGGAAAACTACATTACAGTACAATAACGAAGCATGAAAAAATTTGTTAGCAAATTTATTGGCAGCCTTTTGTTTTGAGAAAGTATTCCATCCCATTCCCACATGCCCCACAGCAAAAGTGCTCATGTGATTGTAACTGGTAAAATTTAAATAAGATTATTCTGATTCTTCACCAGTAGCAAGTTTCACAAATTCAGAATAAAATTGACAGCCAGAAATGAGATATCTACAGGTTTCTTCTAACTGGCAAAATATCTTTACTTCTGCTGTATCTATTTTAGGATCCATACAGTTTTAACAAAAGAGAATCTTGCTGAGTGCCATACTCCAATACAGTGACATACAATTATTCTGTGGAAGTTCAATAACCACAACACTGATACAACCAATGCACATTACTACTATCATAGAAACCTAATATTACACAGGCAGTCTTTATTGAGATAAACCATGTTTCCTGGATAGCTGCTGTTCTATCATAGGGGACTGCAGAACTGTCCCAGGAACTTCAGTTCTGGATCTCCTAAAAAGCCTTTTCCTTGTGTGTACCTTTTAGAATTGGTTGATCATATCTCTGCTGATCCAAGATTAAGACCCTGAACATGAGACAGCATGCTGTGTCTGTTATTCTACGTACACAGCACGTGGGCAGAGAAATGGCAAGTCGTCCCCTGATATAGCTCCTCCTTCAGTAGCAAGGGCTGTTGGGTACTCATGTGCTTAGATAACAACATGGTGACATACACATTCGAATTACTTTGTAACTGTTACTATATACGTATTGTTTTGAAATATTTTTACTTTTGTCATCTCATCACAGATGGTTTTTGCAAGATTTTGTTCCAGAGAAAACTGTTCTGCTGACTTGAAAGTTTCTGGAAATCTTGCATTTCCAAAGTAAGTACAGTGTGACTTCTGTCTGCTGAAAGAGACTCAGTAGGGCTTTATTTATCTAATTTAATTTTCCTTGCTATCTACGTAAAATTGATTTGCAGAAATAGACTGAGAGTTCCCTAAGAAAACATTACAGGACTAAAAATTGGTTTCCAATGAAAGATCTTTAAACAAACAATTTGTCAGTTTTCAGAAAATGTAATAGTAATGTATTTTATACAAAAGAACAGTTTTTATTTACTTATACTCAGACATTACCACCAAAAAGCATTTTGTTGTTTATAAAATAAACATCTGGTTAGACATTTCTAATCCCGATGTAGAGAGATACATGTAACTTGCTGCATATCCAAAAGTTAGATCCCTTTTAACTGACAAAAATTAAACTGCTGTTATGATAATACTATACTTGGTGTACAAAAGGAAATACTTCATTTTTATGGTAGCAGATTGCTGTATTTACTATTTCAATTATGAAATAAGGAAAAAGAACGACTTAAGAATATTGGCTGTACAATTTTACACTAATGATTGAAGCACCAGATGGCTGGATATTATGTGTGGTTTGGATTCTTTTCCCCTAGATATACTAGCTTGCATTTTCCAAGCTAAATCTCATCTTATAACTTTTCACCCATGTTCCTAATCTCTTTAGGTCCTCTGTAGTATTTCTTGGTCCACACAGGTGTTTACAGCACCTTCCAATTTACTATCATCCTTACATTTCATCATCACACTAGACCATTAATTTTATTCAAATGCATGACAATTTGTTAAGACTGGATGTCTGTACAACTAAACTAAACACTCTTCCTCTGTGAGATACATTTCTATCATCATTACCCTTTAGGGTTCTTCAGCTAGTTTTCGGTTCATGTGACAGCTTTCCTACCCAAGCCACTTTTAATTCTTTTTTAGTAAGATTTTAAAAAATCTGTTCATGCCCTCTTTTTCCTCCTTTCCCCAACATAAGAGCAGCCATACTGGATCAGACCAATGGTTCATCTAGCCCAGTATTATGTCTTCACATAGTGGCCAGTTCCAGAAGCTTCACAGGGAATGAACAGAACAGTGCAATTATCACATGATCTGTTATTCCCTGTTGTCTAGTCCCATGCATCAGAGACTTAGGGACACACACAGCATGGCGCTGAATCCCTGTCCATCTCTCTCACTGACAGAAGTTGGTCCAATAAAAGATATTACCTCACATACCATGTGTCTCTAATATCCTGGGACTGACATGTCTACAACAACAGTGCATACGTATTGTATAATAACCACTGATGGACCTATCCTCCATGAACTTACCTAATTCTTTTTTGAATCCAGTAATACTTTTGGCTTTCACAACATCCCTTGCAATGAGTTCCACAGGTTGACTACGTGTTGTGTGACGTACTTCCTTGTTTGGTTTAAACCTGTCTATCCATTGGATATCATGCTTAGAATCAGGCTTCAAAGTCTCCTTGCAAACCCTGAGGGCTGGAGAATTTTATCTGCTGCATATCCCTGAGGACAGATCTACACTGCCAGCATAATTCAGCGGCAGTCGATGGGAGTTACGCAAGCTACACAGAGCAACTTGCATAACTCCCGTCGACTTCATAACTTCCCGTTAGCACACCTTCTCCACTGCGCTGCGCTGACAGGAAATGCATTCCTGTTGATGCAACAGTATGCTTTTTTTGGAGGTGGTTTTATTAGATTGACTTCCAGATTGATTGAGCGTGACTTCACTGCTGCTCAATCGAACCGGAAAAATCGATCTGACTGTGGAGAATTTGCCACCGTCAGTGTGTACGTAGCCTGATACAACACGGAACTAGTAGCCCGATTAAATTTGTGTCATGTTTTCGTTTTCTGAATATTCAGATTTTTACAGGTCATATTGAATTGAGCTGCTAGTTTCATCTCATAAAACATCTGAAAATGGTACATGAACAATACTTAATCATGTAATTTTGATTAATGATTCTTATGAGATTCTGGGCACAAGTTTTTGAGTCTTCATGGACTTCAGAGTGAGATTCTTCAACCCTGCCCCGAACCATTTTCTTAAGCTTTAAGATAGTAAAATGTAAAACATTTTAATTTTTTCTTGTATAAAGAATTTGGAATATTTTCATTAGTGTTAATTCAAGTTAAGCAGTTTTATAATACTATAAAATTTGAAGGGAGGAAAATAGAGGAAAATAGAGTACCGCAGAGTATAAGAATTTGCACCATCTTTTTCAACCAAAATAAATGGGCTACATATCTTGACAAAGTGTGAAATATCACCTTACATTACTTTTTGCCCTAGTATTTTGATTAAAAACTAGTTAACTGTGAAGCATTAATTTATTTAATCTAGAGCAAATGCATTCATTATCCAGGAACAGCAAAGTAAATGCTTTTAAAAAAAACCCCAAAGAAATGTCTCTAAAATGAATGGAATTGTACAGGGGTTGTCACTGAAATACTTCACTTTAATCTTGTCCTTTACTTATTGAATTATTGAGTTCAGCATGTATGCACTATCTTATTCTGTTTAAATTGCTTAGATTCTGGTCTGCTCTATAAATTTCAAGTATGCATTATGCATGTTTTAATGAAGAATGAAATATGATTACTAGGGAAAAGCTCTAGTTCAGCTTTGTCACCCTCCCAGATGTGCACCTGGTGCTTTATTGCACTCATGTACTAATCTGGTGGGCATCGTTTTGATGGCACCTTGTTCATGAATCAAGGTGTAGTAAAATGTATACCTGAAAAGAGTAAAATAGCAATTTTGTAAATGTGGTAAAATAACTAGAAATCCAGCTACTGAAATATTAACATTCTTTTTCATTTGATCTTGTCTTGGAACCTAGCTGCTTATTCAGTGCTTTCGCCTTCTGTTGCTTGTCTAAGTGCCAATTTACCTCCCAAAGGTGTTCAGTGACTAATGCTTTGGTTTCAAGCCAGAATATTTGATAAATGTCTATTTCTAGGCAGCTCTTGTACAAGTCTTAATTAAACGTTAATGTCAAACTGCAGTTTACTTTTAGAACCTCTCAGGTACCTTCATTTGTAGCATGATTATAGAACACTTGGTAGAACATAAAAATAGGCATGTTCACTCACCTTCCTTTGTCCTGTCTCACAGTAACTCAGTCCCACATCTCAAAGGAGAGCTGACGACGGCAGCCTCATGCAACATGTAGAGATATAAAGGCAAAGTTTTAATCAAACATTTCCCTATGTATAAGTTTAAAAATCAATAATGCAAATCTCACTAGCAGGCAGAGAAAAACCAAGCTAGTGAGACCAGAAACTCTCGACCATGCATAAGCACTACAACTTATGCACCTGCTTATCACACTATTGGAATGTTTCCTTAAGATTCAGTTGATAAATCCACCTTCATTCTAGTGCTCTGCGTTCTGCGTGAAATTCTCCTCCTGTGCAGAGGGCCTACCAAAGCTTGTGTATCACTTAAACCTCAATTTGAAGGATTAAGTCGTGCAGAGGCCTCATGTGGCTCCTCTGCATAGGAGTAACTGCCACTTGGAGATGCTGAAGCAGGAAGACATTCCTCTGCATCTCTGTGTGGGACAAGACCTAGCAGAAGAGTAAGCAGCATTCCTAACTTAGTCACGCATCTCTGGACCAGCACTCCAATTATTCAGATGCTAAAAAGTACAATGCAAATGAAACACTATGGTGGGACTGCTGTTTTAATGGTGGAGGATTGAGTTGCCTTCAGCTAGAAGACTGAGCTAATACCTGTTTGACCAATAACCTCCAACTGGGCTTTTCAAATAACTCACCATCCTGAAATCAAAGAAAGGGTTTAGCTTCCCCTGCCTCTAAATGCTCTTCTTTTTACCTAGGTCACTTGTCTTTGTAGATACCATACGTATCTGTTTTTCTCATACAATACAACACTTTAAATATATTTGCTACTTTTATAGACCTCATGAAAAGAAAACATACCTTGCAGTTGGAAGTATGAAGACTTTACTTTTGAATATCTCTCTGAGCAACGCTGGTGATGATGCATATGAAACTGCCCTCCACATCCAACTCCCTAAAGGTCTTTATTTCGTCAGAGTTCTAGAACGGGTAAGAATTGAAATTCTGTCACCAGAATCCCTTTAACAGTCTCACATTAACCAGTCAGACTATACAGCTATGTCTACACTGCAGCTGAGAATGAACCTCCCAGCCTGGGCAGACAGGCTCACACCAGTGGAGCTTACACTGAGGCGCTAAATACAGCTCTGTGGATGTTGCGTCACGAACAGAGTCTCAGGCTACCTACCTGAGCTTGGACCCATGGAGTTGGGTTGACAAAAATCCTCTAAGTAGGGAAAGCTGACAATACTCAAGATTTTCTGCTTAAAGTGTTAGTTTAAGCCATCCACAGAACGGGCACAATTTAATCAAGTTGGTCACAATTTTTATTTAATAGCAAAGCACTGAGTAAATGAACAAAAACAGTGACTCCTAAATGTATTTGGAAATATTAATATTTGGCTTCCTCAGAAATATAGGGTGAAAGGGACCTCAAGAGACTATCTAGTCCATCCTTCCTTCACTGAGGCAGGATTAAATGTACATAAATAATCTCTGATAGATATTAGTCTAACCCAGTGGTTCTCAATCTATTTACCATTGTGGGCCGCATATGCAGCTCTCTCTGTGTTATATGGGACATATCCACGCAATATATATACTACCTGTATTACCCTGAGGATGTCTTATGGCCCACAGCTGTGTGTTGATTGGGCTGCAAGCGGCCTGCGATCCCCAGGGTGAGAATCGCTGGTCTAACCTGTTTTTAAAAACCTCAATCCTTTGAGCTGTTCTCAGGAGTGCAAAGCAGCTGGTTGGGTCAGGCCTTTTTTTAAAGGCTAACCATAACTGTGAAGGAGAAACACAAGTTCTTTCCCTCAAAATTCTTTTTAAAAAATAATTTAATTCTAGGATGTTTATATGGGACTTCTTATCTTTGATGGGGGAAATTTAAGACTTAAATAGGTTGACCATATACTTGCAAAGTCAACTCATTAATAAACAAAATACAAAGAGGTAATGAGATAATTTGATTGATGCAAGGAATCCAACAATATGGACTCATTAGCGTAGTCAGCTAGTAGCAGCAGAAATATTTTGTAAATTCCCACTGGTGTTTTGCTGACGTAGTAAATGCTCAGAGTTAAATTTCTGAAATAACTTTGCAAAATGGACATTAGATTCATCACCCAAAACCCTGACTTATTTTTGATTCTTTAATTTTAGGAAGAAAAGCAGATACATTGTGAAATATCAGATAAAGAAGCTCTTGCAGTGAGACTTAACTGCAGTGTTGGTTATTTATACGTAAATCATCTGTCAAAGGTAAAATAAACCTAAAATTGTTAGTCTTTAAAATTACATCTTGTTTTACGAGTAAATGCTTAAAATGTATGACTTGGAAGGAGAAACTTTATATCACATAAGCTACATAATGTCTGCTAAAGCTAGAATGAAAATTTTCAATAAATAATTATTGTTTACTTTCTTCCTCTGTATATGATATTCACCATCTATGACAACCAAGAACCTGAGCTTTTCTTAGTCATAGATATGACTAAGAATGTGTGCATCTCTTGGAATAGTTTATTAAAATGTAACATCATTTTGTTATGCAACAATTTTTCAGATATCACATGGCATCCTGTTTAATTTTGCTTTATTTCATTGGGATCACCTTATCCCCATTATTACATTTTTGGGAAGGTCTGAGTTTCTGTTAACAAGTCTAAGTGGAAATACTGAAATGATGAAATATAGAAATATCACATTGAGACATCAAAGAAAGATATACATAACACAATGCAGTTTATTGCACCTAAGTGGGCACCTTTTAGGTATATACATATTTTTCTTTAAAATAATAATAAAAATCCTTCATTCCTTTCTCAAGAAATTAGCCTTTTACAATTTATTTGAAACAATGCATTTGTCAAATTAATTATTACAATGTATCAAGCATGAATATAGTGTGTACTATAATCTTGCTCACTTTGTGGTGAACCATACCACTGAAATAATTGAAATGTTACTTTTCTAGATTTATTCTTTTAACTGATATTGATGTGAAGTTACCATGTGTTTAATAGGAATTTAACAATCAGAAAATGATTTATTGAAGCCTTGGGTTCAATAATATATCTCCATTTTCAGTTAAAAAGAGTATGAGGGGTATTTGGGTTTAGAAGTGTAGAGCTAAAGTAATTAACTCATTTAGTCAGTATGTCTCTTGTATTGGATTCACTAAAACTTCTGTGCTTCTATCAGCATAGTTTGCATTTTATTTATGATTAACTGCGCCTGACAACTAGGATTTAGTTGATTTGTTTCTGGCTATAAGAATTGGCATCTCTGTTTGTACACAGATGTTAGACCCTGTCAGTAAATAGGCCTGTAAGGGCCATTATGTGAAAAAAAGCAGTTGCTACCTTTTTTATTCTTTATTTAACATCAGCAACATGCTAAGTATTTTAGACAGGCAACACAGTCCCTGCCCCCAAGATTTTACAGTTTTTTAGGGAAAAATCATTTCAAGATTAAGTCTGTTCTGTGTAGGGGAAATGTTAGGCATAATCTACATGAGGGAGTGCTGGAATAGGACTGGAACCACTATGATGACTCACCAGTAGGTCACTTCTAAACTAGTCTTCAACCTAAAGGTTCCAAAAGGGTGTTTGTTTCCGTTAACATATGTTCTCTCGTTAGTACAAAGGTTGGATTTCAGATGTCCCGAACCCTTGCTACAGCAGTTCATTTAAAGCACTATTCATTTAAGACTGTGATGCTTTTAAAGACTGAGGCTGTACTATGCCTTTTGCAGATGCACCACAGAGCTTGCAACTCAGGATGAGCTAAAGTGCTAAGGGACTGAGGTGGCTATAATCCAGTTTTGCATAGTCTTGGTTTTGGACTGTCCAGTAACCAGAAGGGCCCCCCAGTATAATTTCATTATGGCAGTGTAACATTTCATTTTGAAACATTTGTTAAGGCACATCCAGTCATTTAGCACGCACAATGTTCCATTTATTCTACAGATGGATTTCAGTTTTCTCTTGGATGCAAGCTCACTTACCAGGGCGGAAGATGACCTCAGCATCACAGTTAATGCTACCTGGTAAATCTTGCTTGGTAAAAATTGCTGTGTTTGATGAAAAATATCCCTAGCTTTGGGAAATGAAATAGGGAGCACTGCAAAGGCTTAATGAAGCACAACTGCAAGAAAGCTCATTTATTACATAATCTATAGAGAAACTGAAACCACAGAAAAGTAGATAATTGCTGTTTAAATAATGAGCAGATTTCTGCCAACATGGTCATAAAAATTATTTTAGTGCCACGTGGGCAGTTCCAAAAAAAAAAAGTGATTTAAACAAGGTGCTAGGTGTCTGTTTTATGTAATTAGTTATCTCTAGAGATAACACACTGTGTATGATGCATTCTAACACAGCTTTGCCCCCTCCCTGGGTTAATTCTACAGTGAAAATGAAGAGGATAAAGACCTGCTGTTGGATAACTCCATAGCTTTACACATACCTCTGAAACATGAGGTCGAGTTAAATGTCCATGGGTAAGTAAGTTGATGGTTGCTCTGTATATCCATATGCATGGGATTGTTGTTTCTCCATTATGAAGGAATACGTACCTCAGCTAAGCTCCCTATGATCTGATGAGAGGAAGCATGGCCTAGTGAAAAATTGCAGTACTGGGAATGAGATGATTTAGATTTTATTCCATGTTCTGCTGCAGACTTTGTGCTTCAGTTTACTCCTCTGAAATGAGGGAAAAACCTCAAGAAGGCTGGGATTTTATTCAGAAGGATTGATTCTTTGCTGTTCTGTAACATCTTTTTCCATCAGAGTAGTAGTATTTGTTCCTGCTTTTCTCTCATGTAATCCTGTTTTCTGCAAAGCTGAACAAAAACTATATTTTAATCCTTTAGCCTATCAAATTCCCTTTTGGTAATTGCTCAGCTTTATGCTTTTTTGTTTATTTGTCCACTGCCTAAATCAAGTACTTGTCTTTTATACTCAACTATATTGACTGCTCTGCTGTTTGGCTTGTCCCAGCTCGTGTTACTGCCTGTCATAAATTTGCCTGTGAATAGATCTACCCTGTTCTTCTTTAAAGGGGGTCTTCATTGGCCCAGCCCCAATGTAAGATCATCATTGGATCACAGTCTTATATAGCAAGAATGCTGAAGGATACTTTTTAGTGATCCTTTCCTTTGACTATATCATGTCCTCTGTGATGACAAATGTCAAGAACACTTGGTTCTTTTATAGAGCTTTTATAGAGACTGCTTCAGAGTGGCAGGTTGGGCATATTTGAACCCTATTTCTTATAGCAAGCCACTTCTTTCACACTAAAGATGGGAATGGGTTGAACAGCCTCCACTATCTTCACTCCACTCTCCCCTACCCTCTTTCTATTGCCACCATATCCATCATTGCAGTCACTATAGGAATAGTAACATTTTACCTCCAGCATTTTTCATTTGAAGATCTCATAAATCTATGGGGGAAACTGAGGCACAGGTTGAAGTTACTTGTAGGTCTCACAGAATCAGTGGGTAAGGTTGGGAATAAACCCATAATTCCTAGTGGCCTAGTCACTGAACCATACTGGTGACCAATCTTTCTCTGATGGAGGGGATTGAAATCCCACTAATAATGGTGGCAGAGGTAAATGAGCCAGAGATATATGAGACAGGTAACCTCGTTGTGTCATACATTTCCCACTTCCTTTATAAAAGCCCTTCTGAGTTGGGGATCAACTCAAGGTGGGACTAGAGGATGTTGGTTAATCACTACCACACTGTGTCCATCAGTCCACGGCGGTTTCCTGCTTAAATTAAAGTAGACTTTATCCTGGAGCTTCACTACTGCAGGGCTGACTTAGGTGCTAATTCAGACGTTCTGATTTTCTGTAGTGACCTGCATAGGCGACAGGACAGTCTAACCCATAAAGGCCAATGCTTATATTAACGTTGCATACTAAACAGTGCTCATTTTGTCATATTTTAATTGTTTTTTAACTACTGTAGATTTGTATTACCAGCTTCATTTGTTTATGGAGCCAGTGATGAAAATGCACCAATTAATTGCATGAAGGAGAAGATCAACTTCACTTTCTATGTAAGAGCTATTCTTTACAGACACCATTACTCTTATTTTAATTTTAAATTTAAATTTAATTCTTAACAATGGATAAGACAAATGCACTTCCACTTCACTTTGTAACTTACTAGGAAAGTGTTACTCTTGTAAGGTGGTCTTAGTATAGAAACAAATACATAAATCTTGGGGTTGCTGAAAACTTCTGCTTGTAACTGTTAACAAAAGCAGCTCCCTAGAGTCTTGGAACCCAATTTTCAGCCTATACTTGTACAGTAATCAATACATGCTTCCAGCAAGTGCTTTCAAAACTTGAGCAAAATACACCTGTAGCAGTAAATTTCCATCAACAATAATAGCTATTAACATCTGTAGGGAGTGTAAGAGCTGACCAGATAGCACCCCTACAAATCTTATAAAAGGCTTGGTTTGTCTCTGTCCATGAAGCCACTATGGATCTAGTAAAGTGTGCTTGAAATGCATGATCTGTGCCCCTTAAAGGTCAATGGAAGACTGCTATTGACTTCAGTAGCAGCTAGATCAGCCACTAACTGAAGCTGGAGTTCTCTTTAAAGGGTGTGAGCCATATTAGAACCTCTCTCACTTAATTGCCTTTGAAAACTTCCTAGCCTCCTATAGTTTTTGGTTCCCTATTCCTGTCACTTCTTTATGGCCAACCCATTCATTCCATGCCCCTACTAACCACAGCCATCTCCTAAGCGCTTTTGAATGTCATCTTGATGGGGTGCTGCAGGCAAAGAACTTTTGCTGCTCACCTGTTTCTCATCAGATGTCAGAATTTGACTCAGACATGCATGGGAGTTTCACTCATTGGCAATAGGCCTGGATAGGGGGAAACGGGGAATTTTTAAAAGGTACAAAGGGGAATTAGGTGCCCAACCTCCATTCAAGTCAGTGGAAGCTGGGTACTAACTCCCCTTTGGGCCTTTGATAATATACCCCTTTAGCGCAGCTTACAATTTTCAGTGCATTTTCTTAGAAAGTACATATTTACTAAAATGGGAGTCAGCTGTAAAAATATTTGTGATTTGTGTTCAGTGAACAGAAGTGTTGTAGAATGAGCAAGTACTGTACATAGGGCATATGGGACTAGATGGCTCAGGGAATTAGTAATAGGGTCTCTCTAGGTTACCAGTTCATACCCATCCCAGACTGATGGATTAAAAGTCAATGGGAGTTGGGCACTTAACTCCCTTAGGGCCTTTTGAATAGCCCACTGAAGTGGTCTGTGTGAAATATGACATCAGCTCAGGTCATAGCAGACAAGAGTGATTCCACAAAATTACCACTACCACCACTGGCACTTCACAAGCAGAGTTAACAGAGAGCTCAAGGATTCAGTAGGGGTAGAGAATGAACTGCACTGCCATCTCTTGAAGTGCTTCATAGTCAAGTCTTATCCTCAAGCCAGCATGGGGAAGCCTCCATTGCTGCCATCTTTGTGGTAAATGTCTGAATTCTTTGTATCCATTCTGTGATTAGTGTGAATGAAAGTTTCAATTACTGTAGCACCCTTTCTCCCAAGGTCATCAGTGCTGGACCAAGCATGGCTCCTGATATAGATTTGGAGATAATGGTTCCTAATTCTTTTGCACCAAGAGATGGCAAGCTGTTTAACATTCTGGATATCAAGGTATGCTTGTTTTATTATATCATGATTTTACAGTCTGCTCTGTATGAAGTACATGGCAAAGACAGAATTAGATGGAGCACAACAGTGCTTGAAAAGGCACTTGTAAGCTTTTCTTATTCAGCTACATTGTATGTGAAACTTGACGGTAACTATTAGTGTGAAATTTACTAGTTTTGCTAAAATATTTTATCCCTCTTTTTTAATGTATCAATCAATTCTAAATGAATTGTAAAGAAACTAAACATGCACTTCTTTCAGAAATTGTCATGGGGTATTGATGTTGAATTAGAAGTAGAGATACAGAATTACAATATATTGAGTTATTCTACAAAAGAGTCAACGTGGCCTGGCCATCCTTACTTACAGTATGCCCACTGACAGTGAAATTTTGTGTTTACTTGCTACATTTAGCTTTAGTACATATTCAGTATTTAATCTACATGCTTTATCTGACATATACCAGTACATTAGGCTTGATTGGAGTCATCTTGAAGTTAATGAGTCCATCTGCATGGAGCTCAGTGTTGGGCTAGTTTCTAAATATTAAGCAGTTTTTCAGTCTATTTTCCCTGTAAAGGATTCAGTATTGCAGCACTGAAGACTTCTTGTAAGGAGTAGAATGCAGTATATTTTTTTAAAGAGGGAAGTGTGAATTCCTACATTCCATAACCCTGTGCAATAAACAATCTTAATTTTGTTTTTAGATTCTATTCACTATCAAAGTCCTGCTAATTATTTGATACCAGAGAGCATGTTTGCTGCTGTACAGAACACACAATATACAGTGCCTGCTTTATAAATATTTGCTGTTTTCTTGAATCTGTTAAATGCATCAGAGCCTGCAGTTTTACTGACCTATTTACGTCTGCCATAGTGGGCTCAAACAAGCAAATAACACCCTTTTTAACAACTGTTTCTGTTCTTTAATGTAATTATATTTACCCCACAAGAGAATGGATGAGATCTTAATAATTTCCCTTATTTATTTTTCTATCCCATCTCTCTCTGGCTGAGCACGGCTCACTCCAGAACCTCTCAGTACAATTCTGAGGGCATGTAAGATGTAAGCATGCAGTCTGATTAAGTAAACTGGCTCAAATTGCACCCACTATGCCTAGGCTGCTTTGACAGCCTCTAATACGCTAGTGAATTCATTTCCAAATACAGAAATCGTATTTGTTTTGTGTCTCTGCATCTTCAAAAATGTCTTCTGGGCAGTATCTGGAAATGTTTAAAACCCATTGTGCTGACTGTACTGTTGTTATTTCCAGACAACTACTGGAGAATGTTTTTATAATAATTATACAAGAGACTGTACTTTACCAGAAAAAAATGGACACACAAATGTATTAAAGGATCTCGTCATTTTCTTTTCAAAGCCTAATAAGAGGCGACTGGTAAGTTGTGTGTTGTTTTGGTATGTTCAGTCCCAGTATGCTTACTTGTGTGAGGAAGTTTGTACAGGCCAGTTAGTGCTAGTTCTGAATGATGCTAGCGCTGCCAGTTCACTTTTGAATGCTAAATCTTTGCAAATATTTAACGTGAAATAAAAAAAATCTACAATATAAATGATGTACAAGTTTGAAAGTGCCCTTATGATTCCTAATGACTGGACCAATGGAAACCAAAACCTGCTGTAGCAACAAACATAATAATACGCTTATAGCCACATTTTCAGAATTGCTCAACTCTCATTTAGGTGCTTACATAGGAAATTAACTCTGGAAGATTCCTCAGTTCCCCCCATTTGTGGATACATACTATTTTAAAAATCTGACACAGCTTTTGTAGTGATTGTGCTGTTGTGTGTGCAGCTTCTTTGCTGCTCAGTTGCTGGAACCATATTGATAGTTAATATTGTAGGTAGCCTTGCATCTTGACCTCTCAAGCAGAAAAATAAAACATATTTTTGACTAGATGGCAGAGGCCTTGATATTAACAAGAAAAAATAAACAATGCTGGTAAAGTTCAGTGTTGTATGTTTGCTTTTTTTCCCTTCAAAGTACTGCATGAAAGAAGATCATTTGTGTTTACGAATATTGTGTAAATTTGGAAACATGGAAAGCGGAAAAGAAGCAACTGTCCAAATGCAACTGGAAGCTACTCCTTCAGTTTTAGAAATGGTAAATTGTGTGTAAATCTTTAACCAGATTTTAAAAGGTTATTTGCTTTTTAGTGACATCACATAGATTTGCAGGACCCTCTTGGGGACATTACTCCATATTTCTAGTTATGATAGTAGTAAATTGCATAATATTCATTTAATATATAAATCAAGTATTGTTAAATCCAAGTTAATATTAATCAGTATACATGTTTTAGTTCAAATATTTCAGAACACTACAAATAGATATATTTAAATGTAAGAGGATGACTGTACTATAACATGTGATACAAGCCTCTCAAAGTGACAGATGCTATGGCTTAGTGGCATATCACAACCAAAAAGCAAGCTCCATGATATAAAACTTTTACTTCAAGCTTAACATACTATAAAATTTGATAGATTTGGCTTAATATTCCTGAACTATTGATAATTTGATTACAACAGTCACTAACAAGATATGATAAACCAGACAGCTATAACTGCAGTTAAGCACATTATAAATTTTTTGTCATAAACTAAAGCAGAGGAAAGATACTAGACTGAATGGACCATTGGTCTCTTCCAGTATGGCATTTCCTGGTCGTGCATACTGTAAATTGATTAAAGGGCAAATGATTGTTATCTCATTATTCTAACCATAGTTACTATCTGAATTTGTGTCCGTATGTGCTATGAACACATTAGGTGATTTACAAGATGGTTTAGTGCTGTTTAGATAATAACTAAGAGCCATTTTAACACCTAGACAATTCCTGATAATGAATGGGGCTTGTAGAAAATACAGCTAAGTTGCCGTATTTTCATAATTAGAAATCAGATATTGCCTTTGATAAAAAGTAACTTAGGGTGTGGACAAAGACCCACTTTATCATTAAGGAATAGCTTAAATAGCAGATCAGCTAATCATACCTGGATCTCAGAAACTCTCTTGGTTGAAGTGATCACCACTAGGAATATTTGCAGACTTCAGTGGAGAGATGTTTCAGGGAACATTCTGGTAATGGCACAGACAGTGGTTTCATTAATTTGGTGGACATTAGATTTTTAAGTTCCAGAAAGGGGACAGATCCTGGACAAAAGAAAATGTTAAATCTTTTTTTGCTGGGATCCCCTTTGAAAATATTTCAGGCTGTGGCAACCCCCTCACAAAAGTGATGACCTCCCCCCACCCATGCCATGCTATACCATCCTTACCAGCATAAATGGAGGCGGACAACTTGCGAGTCACAACCCCCTCATAATAAATTTGCAATCCCCGTTTCAGAACCCTGAACCTGAATTCAGTTTGCCCCCCAGAAAATGTGTCTACAGCTTTGTCAGTAACTAAATCCTTTAAAATATTTAGCTTTGATTAGTAGTAATACTATCATAATTCCAAGTTAAATTGTCTAAATATATAAACACATGGTACTTTTGAGTTACTGGAGTACACAATTGCATTTTGTTCCTGGCTCTCTCTCTTTGACTTGTTTTGTAGAGTAGGCCACCTACACATCAAGGTGTAATTCACTGTTTGTAGTATTATATTATCTGTCATCTGATGCCCTCCAAGTATTACTGTATTTATGCAACTTGGCCTTTTTTTTTTTTTTTTTTTAAACAGGAGGCAGCATCATCACTTAAATTTGAAATAAGAGCTACGGCATCACTCCAAAAAAATCCCAAAGTCATTGAACTACACAAGGACAAGCAAGTCGCACATGTAAGAGAGAATTTTTTAAGTACACAAGTTGTTTAGTCCCCTCCCCCAAAAAATATATTCAAGAAAAATAGCACTACCTGAAATTATAAAATTATGCCCATATAGATGTGTACATAACTGGAATTTAATTGCAGTTAGTTAGGCACAGGTTGGTTTTGTCATAATCTGAAACAGAGACAAGATTCCAGATGTAGCTATTTAATTAATGCAATAATAATTACTGCATTGTTATATTTTAATGTTTTAAATTGTCTATTCTTAGAAATTAAATGTACTAATATTCATGATTTAATGTTTCCCTTACTTCGTATAGGTCTTTTTGGAAGGACTACATAATCAAAAGCCAAAATATGAAGTTACCATGCTGATTATTGCAATAGGTTCAATAATTGGCATTTTTTTGTTTTTGATTCTTTTGCTGGTGTTATGGAAGGTAGGATTCTTCTTCCTTTATCAATATTTCTCTATTTTCATGCCAACAATTTTCATTTTCATTGAACCCTTTACAAACAGGAATAATACACTTTATTGTGCTCTGTCCTTACTAAAGAAATAACAAATTGTGGTATGATTGATTCTCTTTTTCCAAAAATCTTTTAAAGATTTTTCTTCATTTGTTCTTTTTACCCCATGTGTTCCCTTTTTTGGTAAAAGTATCAAAAACTATTTATTGACATTAAATTTATATTTTTTGGGTCTTTAACTCATTTGTCCCCAGTTCTTTTCCCTATATTTGTGGGCCAGATTTGCATAATTTCCCTCCAAAAGTCAAACGTAAATTTTTGTAGACTGCTGCTTCATATTTTTGCTATTCTGATTGACATATATACCAAAATGGTCTGCAATATTCCTAATGGAAAAGGTGTATATGGCCTTGTTGCTTGCCAGCAATAAATGTTTTGAATGCTAAGTTATTATATAAATACTAGGTGCAAATCTTGATCCACAGTGTTAGTAGCTATGAAAGGCCCTGAACAGTTCTGATGGAGTAGGGATTGTTCATTCTGTGCACCTCTCACTTGCCACAGATATTCCTTTTGTGCCAAAGTAGGGGAGTTGGAGATTGGACATCTGTGAATTTGACTCCGCTAGTCATTCTTCTCTGGAAGAGTAGAGATGTATAACAAAACCTGGGATCCCATTACCATTCCATATCCTGGGTGGGAAGATTTTGATCTATGGCCTTCCACAGTTCACAGCCCATTTGTTCGTATTGTGTATGAAGGGAAAGGATTAGCCCCATAGATATGAAGTAATTTTTAGTAATGCTTTCCTTTGATTATATTATATTAGAGAAAATGCCTAAATTGAAAAAAACTAATTTATATTATCAATGACGATCATTTCACTGTTACTCGCAAACCAAAGTAACAAGGTGACACTACTTAATCACATATGCCAGCATTTCATCTTACTCTATGTTATACTGTTTAAAGTAAGTGTATTTTGTTAAATCTGACTTAAAAAATTTGCTGACAAATACCAACTGATTTTGAAATTGTGTTTCAGATTGGCTTCTTTAAAAGACAATATAAACGTGTCCCTCAAGAGCAGACCTCAAGAGAAAGTTGAAGGTTTGTAAAGAGCAATAAAGACGCTTAAGATGGCAATTACAGGCTTTTTTCAAATGGTAAATTTCAGGCACAGGGTGACTTACACATGGATGAGAAAAAACTGATCATGAGTCTGTAGTTCACTCTTTGTGTTAGAATATACATTCGTTTGCGCTGATCTGTGGAGGATTACACTTAAATGTACCATCATCTTACTAAAATGCAAATGATAATAGAATCTTCAAATAAACTAATAGAAATATTTGAAATACTAGAAGTATCCATCTCTGGCTTCAAATGCATACAAGAACACTAAGCAGATAAGGAAGTACTTACTCAGAAGAGTTTTTGGAAGGTAGAACAATATTATCAACCACTTTTGTGTAATGAGATCTCAATCATGTGGCTTTGGAGTGAATCATAACTCAGTTAGTTTTCAACTTTAATTTCATTTTTAACTAGAGATTTAGGATGAGATCCTCACCTCACCAAGGCACCTTTACTTTGGGTAAAAGAACAAGTGGCCAAGGAAGGAAGCCTCTGGCGTATGCATTGTAGGAGATAGTCACAATGGCTGCTGAACACCTACGGTACATGACTGCAGCACTGTGGAGATCATGGGTAGTGTTCTAGTTCGTAAGACAGTCTGGGTGGTTGCTGTAACTTAGACAGACCTCCAGGGCTGTCTAAGTTATGCCAGGGACTGCTCCTGTTCCAGGTCAGCCCAGGAATGGGAGGATGCAAACAGGGCTTTAAAAATCACCTTAGCTTTTCCCCCTTCCTGGGCTGGGAGTTCTGTGCT
The DNA here is from genome assembly GCA_007922155.1 of Mesoclemmys tuberculata. Lineage (NCBI taxonomy): Eukaryota > Metazoa > Chordata > Testudines > Chelidae > Mesoclemmys > Mesoclemmys tuberculata. Next base: position 31,906,638 of record ML675620.1, on the reverse strand, counting down.
GAGCCTCTAAAGAAGTGCAGCATAAAATCTTACGCTTAGCTGATGTGCATGAAAAGACTTTTTGTATTGATAGGCACTGAAAACTAATGTCCCTTCAAGATGCATCACATTGAGGCTAACCTGGAGAAGAGTCAAACGTTTGAGGCCATCAGTACCAACCATCCTTAACATAGTACTTGCTGATAGAAGGAGAAACAGAATTAACTGTGTGTTCCTGTCATTTTCTCCTCAAACACCAAGGCCATTTGGTTTTGGACTCTTGGAGTGAAAGACAGTTGTGTTTTCCTGAACAATTATTATTTGCAAGCATTTTTATAACGATCAGCATTGTATTTAAGAACATTTCCAGTAGCTGACAAAAGAGGCCCAAATGAGAATTAAAAAACCCCTAACTCCATATGGCTAAATTCCATCCTTAGATGGGGTAAGTAAACTACAACTTACAAGACAGCACATGGTTGCAATAGGTTTTAGGGTTCCTGAGATGTTTTCCCCTGGGGAATTTCACTCCCCCAATATACCCTCTAGACCGCCTCTTCAAAAACCGAAATCCTGCTGGTTGGGAAACTATGGACTATGCACTACAGGGATTTCCCTGAAATGGATGCACCAACTCCTTACTTACTGTGGCTGGAATGACACTACAACCCCTACAATAGGTAGAGATTGGTATGCAGATCTGCCATTCCCTTAGAAATATAAAGGGGAGTTCTTTTTACATTGTAATATTGCTTTTCATCCATGGTGCCAACTAACAACAGATACTTTGTGTTTTGCTTGCCTTTCAGTGGACTGCATGGCCTTCAGCTCAGCATCTGCTACTCCCATTGACCGCCTGTCACAGATTAGAAGGTGGGAAAAAAATACTTGGGATGAGATGTTCACTGAGATAATGAATGCCTCCGCAGCTGTTGACACAGAGCTAAGAGCCTGGAGAGTTTTATTATTGGAGAAAATGGACATGGAGATGGAGAACAGGAAAGTAGCCCAAGACCATGAGCATGCATAACAGGATAAGATGCTGTGCATAATGAGGGATCAGTGGGACATGTTGAGGCGTTTGGTCAAACTTTAAGAAAAGCAGCAGCAGAATAGACACTCTCTGCAGCCTTTTCAAAACTTTCAACTCACGCACTCATTCCTCGCCCCCACCCCCAAGCCAACTAGGAGGAGGTTGAGCAGAGTACATTACGTGCTTCACTTTATTCCAGGTGAGAGGAGCAAAAAGAGGCGCTGTTGTTTGCTGTTTGCACAGTAAAACTTTGCTCTGTGTGCCCTCAAAGCTCCATTGCAATGAATGCAAAGTGTTGAAATAACTTCCTTTCCCTTCACTGTTTATGATCAACAATAAAAATTTACTGCTTTAAAGATCATTACTCTATTGAGACCATGGGGATTACCACTGAGGGAAGGGAGGGACTAGCACGGTGCTGGGGAATGGGTGGAGGATAGGAAGGAAAGACGGAACACGGATTTTTTAGAAACATTAGGTCTCACTGCAAAACCAATTTTTCAAGTCTTCCCTCCGCGGTTGGCACACAGCATGCAGAGATAACTGCTGGGATATTTTTCAGTGAGGTCTAGCCTAGTGAGTAAACTGCGACAGCGCACCTTCAAATGTCCAAATGTACATTCCATGACCATTCTACACTTGCTGAGCCTAGCTGTCCAGGTACCTGGTGTACAACTTCATCAGCCAGGGGAAAAACGGGCACGGAGGATCTCGAAGGATCTCTATTGGCATTTCAACATTGCTAATATTAATTTTTGGTCAGGGAAGAAAGTCCCTCCTTGCATCTTTTTCAACAGACCTGATTTCCTAATGATGTGCGCTTCACACACCCTTCCAAACCACCCCACGTTGATGTCGGAGAAGCATCACTTGTGATCAGCAAGTGCCTTTGAGAAGTATCCATTGGAGAAGCATCCCTTTCCATAAAGTACTCTGTGGCTAGGTGGTCTCGTGCTAAGATAGGAAGATGTTCGTGTCCCCCCCTCCCGAGTTTGGGAACCTCACTGCAGAAAACCCATCCACTGTGTCCTGCATGTTTCCCAAAATAACTACCCTTCTTAGCAAAAGCCTGTTAATGGCCCAGCAAACTTGTATTACAGCATCCCCCATGGTGGATTTACCAACGCCAAATTGATTCCCAACTGACTGGTAGCAGTCTGGTGTGGCTAGCTTCCACAGAAGGGTTTAGAAAAAGGGCGCAAAACAGGTGTTAGTCTGTTTGGGAGAAGAAGGGAGGACGTTGCATCATGGGAGAACAACAACCTTCCCAAAAGCCTGTGCGGCTAGTTGAACTGTGGGATAGCTGCCCACGGTGCACTGCTTTGATTGTCAACCCAAGCGCAGCTAGTGGGGATGCAATCCCCGAACGCAGTGAGCGTGGTGTGATCATGCTCTTCTGACTTTTAAAGTTTGGCGGGTGAAGGTCAATTTAAAATAAATTGACTTCACCCCGCAGTGTAGACATATCTTTGGGCACACAGTGAAATCCCAGTGACTTAAATGCTTACTGAACTTCAGCTTTAAAGACCAATGGGCAACAACTTCTGTGTTTTAGTCACAGGGAAATGCAATGTTCCTTCCTCAGCCTTACAATGGAGATGCCTCATATCTTTACCCTAATGAATAAAGGCACTCCCACATTTAATGTCCTTCTCCTCTTGCAGGATAAGCAGACTGACAAATCTGTCAAGATGCTAGTTCCCACTAAATTGCAATGGAGGGTAGCTATGGTGTCATTACAAGATCAGTTCTCATGAAGGCAGGAATCCTAATTTGTATAAATGTCATGCAGAATAATTGTATGTATGTACTATCTAATTTATTAATCTGTGCATATAACGACTTCCTACTTAAAATTTGTGCATAAGAAAGTATTACTCAAACACTAAAATTAAAAATCTTATTCAGCATTGCTGTCTTATTCTGCCAAAAATTAATGCATTATACTGAATATTACCCAGCTCTATTGACAAGGTAAACTTTAAATATTTTCTGTAAAACAAAAGCTTAAAACAAAGCAAATTTGAACAAATGTTACATTCAAAGAGAATACTGTTTGTACAAGGAAAAGTAGTTAAAGCAGTAGTTTTCAACCATGGGTATATGTACTGTGGGGGTATGCAGAGGTCTTCCAGAAGGTACATCAACTTATCTAGATACTTGCCTAATTTTACAACAGACTACATAAGAAGCACTAGCAAAGTCAATACAAACTAACATTTCATACAGATAATGACTTGTTTATACTGCTGTATACACTATATGCTGAAATGTATGTACAGTGTATTTCAATCCATTTATTTTATAATATGGTACATTTTTTCAGTAATAGTGTGCTGTGACACTTGCATTTTTATGCCTGATTTTGTAAGCAAGTAGTTTTTAAGTGAGATTATACTTGGGGATATGCAAGACAACTCATACTCCTGAAAAAGATACAGTAGTCTGGAAAGGTTGAGAGCCACTGGTTTAAGGCAAAACTAATAACATGCTGAAAGAAGCAAGCAAATTTTTACATCTCATTTAAAGATCACAGATTATCTGGAAACTAAAGGACCTGACGGAGAGATTATGCCACCCCTACTCACAGTAAGTACTACTTTACTTCATGACTAGTTCTAGTAATATGAATTAGGTTACCGGTGAAGTAAAATACTACTAGATACAATTAAGGATGACCAAATCAGACCCCAAAGTGAACCCAAACCTTGCAATTTTCTCTTTAAACAACTTGAAATTTTTTGCTGGAATTCTAGTAAGCACTTTTTAACAAAACATATAAAACCTATAAATCAGTATATTTGTCTATATTTATTTTCAGTTTTGTGGTTAAAACTATAAATATTTTGTTTGATAATTACAATTATTTTGATAAAAATCTTTATATAAAGCTAGCAATATTACAAACATCCTAATTTGGGTCCTGGTCTGTCATCCATTGATTTCAGTGGGTGAAGGAATGGGCTTTAAATAGCTGTTTAAAGATGAAAATATGATTCTTTTATGTAGAACCTGCACCATAAGAAAACATTTCCTCATAAATTTCTTCTACAGACAACTGCATGTTGCTTTGGAATCATCCAGTTCATCAATGCTCCCTCCATAAAGATTAATAAGTTGGGGATGCAGCCTGTAAAATGAAAAAATAAAAATACAGTAATTTATTGTAATTTCCACATGACATTTTCTTTGTGGATAAATTTATATAATAATTACATGGAATATAATTTGCTGAATTACAGCCATGCTTACACTGTTCTTTTCTTTGGATTACTAAAAACTTTTGAGAATCTTTTTAATTTAGAGGTTAGGGGTTTGGGTTGAAAAGGGATATCATGATCCCTCCTTTCCTTCCCCCCACATCCTCACCCTGTCTTATGGTGAGCATTCCACCATCAGCTCCATGTTTTTGGTTGGCCACAGTGCTATTATTGGAGAATAAGCCAACTACCCTTTCCATACCAGGGATTGTTCACCTGTGTGTGTTCACTCACGTATTCCCATTTCTTAACCATCCTCAAATAGAACTAAGCATCCACAATTGAACAAATTCTCTTATATGGCACTACATATTTGGTTAACTCCACAAAGGCACAGAAGGCAGGAAGGGCCCTTCCAAGCAGCAGATATAAGTCTAGTCTCAGAATTCAGGCCTGGCTGGTAGGGAGTTCATCTTGAACCTGTTTCTTCAAAAAAGGCCTTCTTTTCAACCTGAAATAATGCCCACTGCATATGAACCTAGAGTAATGACAACCCTCCTCCCTCCAGGATAAACACAGCTCACTTCGATCAACAATGTCAGCACCCCGTTTTGTGGTATGGGGCTCAAAGATGACAGTGAGCAGCAGTAAAATATGAACATTTGCAGCATTCCCTATACAGCATTTAGGAGAATAATTTGGCAAATCTGTGCTAATCTGTGAAATGCTTGACTCACATTGGGCCCAATTTTTTAGATTTTGTAAAATAAAAGCTTTAATAAATAAAATATTATGAATTCAATAAAACAATTCTAAGCAAAAATCCTCTTATTATATGCAGCCTCAAGATAGATAGAAATTCTATGCTACCTGGTAACTATTTCTTTTTCTTGGACAACAGATTAAGCTGCCAATACTTAACATGGAGGACTCTCCTGTCCTCAAGAATGTCAGGTAGTTGTACTGCCACAATATTAATTTAATATGCGATTTTGATATGCAAAGTCCTTTTGTGCTTGATTCTGCCCACTAATAATTGGTGTGATCCTTAGTAGTTAGGAAAAGCGGAATTACAGGAGCACGTTTTAAAAGATATGCAATGATATCTCGAGGTATTATAATATTACATTCTTTTTGAGAGCCATTTTAAATGATCGCATAATGCAGACCTGTGTAACAATTTTAGCAACAAATTTTCCTAAGGTAAACTTTTTGGGGGATTGTTCTCTCTTGTATGCAAGAAAGAGATAATAGTACAGTTGGTTGACTCTAGTGGGTGTTTTGCCTGACTACTTCTGCAAGCTGGACATTACATGTGATAGGCCGATAGTCTAGTTCTGTAAATCCTATGTTACTATGCTTAGCCTTACCGAATGTGAACCTCTGATGCGCCTTCCATTAAATCTCCATCTATATTCCAAGGATAAATCCCTTCTGCAGAAGCAGCATGCAAATACACATTTTCTTCAGTGTCATACCCAATTTTAGTTGTTGGTTGGACTTTTACTTCCTGAACAGTATAGGTCTCAACAAAGGGAAAATTAAACTAAAACAAACACAAAATGTGTATTAACAAAGTCAAAATAGTTAACTCAAAAATAGATCTTTATTGGTTAAAATTGTGAAATTAAAATTGTGAAATTAAAAGCTTGTTTTTTCTCCTTAAATACATTATAACCTCAAACTTAAACTGATTGGGGTGTATTTTAATTTATGGAAGAAAAAGTACAAAGAATGTTTCCTTCAATAAATATTTCCAGATAAACAGCGATTTTACTTGCAGTACACAGAGCATCATTTTATATCCCAGCTTAATATTTACACTTTGGCTTCCCTTATGTTATGAAGTACTTGCCATATTGTTGGCACACTTTCTATGATTCCCATGTTTTTAGATTTATATGAAAAATACGTAAAAAAAAAAAAAAATTCACCTTAAACCATTAGACATAGTGATAGTTTGGATCAAGGGAAGATCATCTGAGCAATTTCTTTTAATACAGAATGTTTATGTCTGAAGCATCTGGAGTTATCTAGAAGACAGTGGATCTTTGTTGGGAAAGTACTCTCTAAGAAATTACAGAAAACGAGGGAAGGAGGGTAGAGAGACTGAGATATCTCCCACGGAAACGCCAAAATTTGCTGAAGAGTGCTGATTTCATTGGGAGATTTTTAGGCTTCAGTTAATTGTTCTTCCTCAGCTGAGTACCATAAAACCAATACTCTCTGATCAAACAATGCCTCAGACAACCACAAGAATTGTTCAGCGTCTTGAGTTTCAAAGGATTATGGTCTTGCTAAAATTCACATATAAACTTTATATATATATAAACCCTAAACTGTACTCTTTGGAGACTGAAAATCTAGCTAATCTAAGTAGGATAAATTTTAGACAATAGGAGCAGCAAACAAGGCATCTTGCTGATTCTCAAATATGAGGCAGCATGAAACTAAGAAAGAAAGTACAGTATCCAGATCTATAGACGAAAAGGATTATATAAGCACTAAGTATTGTATTAGAGCATTGCCAAAAAAGAGTTTGTTTTATCGTAATCATGCTGGTGCACTGTGATATACAGAAAAATCACTAGTAAAGATCCAAAAAGATAAAGCTAGAGACATTAAATACCCATTTGTCATGCCATTTTTTTCAATCATGCATATATTTTATTGTTTCCTCGACAGAACAGACTAAAATCTTGACTCTGACTTTGATCCCATTAAATATATTGTTTATATACACAAGATAGTGTTTATAATTTAATGTGTTATTTTACTCTGAATAGTGACTCAGTAGAAATGATATCAGAGAGTTCCATTTTTATTGTCATGCAATTACTTCCAGATACATTTGCTCAGTTTCCAAATAAAGTGGTGTATTTCTCAACTCTGCATACTACTCAAGGATTTGAAAGTCAAGCTGTGTGTTTTCTGGTTTGTCCATCATAATCAGTAATCCTGACCCAAATGAGGAGTTATAGGCATAATAAGGGTTTGTGTAGATCAGTGGTTTTCAATCTTAGATTTCCACAGGGGTTTGCACCTCCATTCAAAAAGTTTTAGGGGCCTGTAAATGAAAAAAGGTTGAAAAACACTGATGTAGATTGTAAAGTGGGTCCATGTCCCTCTTCACAAATGCTAGCTGACAATTAGAGAAAAGTGCAAAGACTTCCTCCTATAAGAGTGCTACAGTGACAGAATGAGAAAGCCAGAAAGCCTTTTCTGAGGCATATTGCTGCCGCCACAAATTGGAACTAGGCATCTGCCAAGGAGGAGATCCAAGACAAAGGAATGACACCTCCTCAAAAGGTCCAATTTTGAATGATTATTTGAACCGAACCTAAACTTGCCTATCACTAATTTTACATAATGCTGTGACTGGTTTGGAAGATGATCGATATATTTTCAAGACAGACATTTACTTGGGTTTGCACTGAGTATTTTGAAGCAACGGTGATAGAACAGACATTCTGAAGAAACAAAAACACCACTTCCATCTAATTTCTGTGATGCAGCTAAATATAGGTGGAATATTGACCATGTGTTTTTAAAGGGCAGATTCGCAAAACTCTCCCCTACTGTTCTTTCATATCCAGATTCAGAAACGGGGGTCTACAAAAATCAATGGACATAATCTGCTAGAACTACTGCTGCCATTATAGCATGCAGTGATCTGCCAAAATTGTGGATTTAAGTATATGTTTCTTCTGGTCCCCAATGCACGCCTTTAATCTCAGTACACTAAATTTAAACACAGAATTTCTCTGTCCTTATTTTAGTTCAGGAGCTTTACACCCTTGTGCAACTGCTAGTGTAAACCACGTATAAACTAAAGCCCAACAGATGGGTTGAAATAGGCTAATCGGTATTAGTCTGATTAGTGATTTTCAAAAATCAGATGAAAGGGGACTAATGCATTTTGACAGGAAACTAAGTCTCCTTATGAGGATACTAATGTTAACTCCTGTAGCATGTCTACCTTCATGATTAGTAGCTCTTTTATAATCACAAAGGGGGGGAAAAAAGGATTAACTGTACCTGATTTTTTATACTGGCATATCTTTTCAGATGTTTTATAAACTCTGCCCGAGAAGTGTTTCGTACAACAATAAGAGCCATGCTTCCATTATTCAACCTGAAAAGTACATGTTTTGATTAAATTAATTTTACATTAGAAGGCCTTAAGTCCTCAAACTAAATTCACAATCATTTTAAGTTGATTTAAAATAAATATAAAGCAAGATTAACTTTACTAAATTTATTCAGAACTTTTCAATATACTTGAGTGATTTTTATTTGGTTATAAATTAATATGCTTTTCTAACAATTATATGTAAGACTCAGCCTACTCTGAGGACTTCTTATTGACAGGCTTATTTCACATGAAAATTAAAGATATAATCTAATAAACTATCATGAAATAATTATATATCAAGTTTAATTGTTTTAGTGCTTTATAAATGTGAATGTTTAAATTTCATTTAAATCACTTTATTGAACTGGGGCAAAAGGAAAAATGTATAGATTAAATTAAATAAATGGTAAATAGAATCCTAAACCAAGGAATAACAGCAATACAGTGATTATAAAGCTATGTAATTTTTCAGTTAATTTGTTGATTACAATCAGTTTCACAAAAAAAAACCAATGAAGATAGGAATCCATTATACCTTAGATTAATGTAAATTTAATAATTTAAGTAATTTCATATAAAAGACTGAAGAAATTCATATAAAATTAGTATTTGTACAAGTTTGCTTACTTAAAAGATGTTTTCTTAAATCAAGGGTCAGCAGCCTGTGGCCTGCAAGATGATTTTGAGTGGCATGCGTCAGGGACAAGGAGAGCGGTGGAGGGGGGAAATGGGCAGGGCTGGGAGTGGGGAGCAGCCACTGCATGGTGCTACTTGAGGCCTGGAGTGGCTCCTGGCTGGGGCCTGGAGTGGCTCCTGGCCACGGCCAGTGGCATAACAAGGGGGGGTAGGGGATGAGCCATTTTCCCAGGTGCTGACCTGTCGGGGGGCACCAGCTGGATTCTTGGAGGAGGAGCTGCCCCGTTTTCATCCCCGGCAGTTGTTGTGACCTGGCCCCTCAGCCTTCTGTCCTTACAGCTCCTCCTCCGCCCCTGCGCTGGGCACATCAAGGGAGCCGCAAGGGCCAGGCAGCCTTCCGCCTCCGCCCCTGTCCAGGCCAGCATCCGAGGGCAAGGCCCCCTCAGTACGCCACTGCCGCGGCACCTGCCACCCCTGTGGGGGGGAGGAGGAGGGGAAGCGCAGAAAATGGGTCTACAGACACGCACCCCCCAACGCCGCCACCAGGGGGTGTGCAAATATAAATAGTGGCCCCTGGGACTGTACGCCACTGGCCAGGCCGCTGGGCCCACAGCCCGTGGGAGAGGATTTGGGGGGGAAGACTTGGCATGCCCCTTCTCAAAGGTTGCCGACCTCGATTTTAAATCCATTATCACTTATATAGAAATAGGCTTTCCCATATAAAAACTATCCATTCACAAAACATCATCATGTAAACTGATGTAGTTCTATTAATGGAATTATTTTGATTTACAGCATCTGGGGATCTGGCCCTTAATACATGCACTCGATTGTAAACCCCTTAAAGCAAGGATTTTATGGTACACATACATTTCGGTGCCAAAACCATCCTCCAGTAAAGGAGTCTCTGAGGCACAGCAAACCACAAAATCATCAAAAGGAACAATTTAAAAAATCTGTTAAACACAGAAAACTATGCTAACAATCTATAATATGAAAGTAAGGAACCCTTCCGGACTGATAAATTCACCTGTTGGAATAATTTGACAGGTGTTAATGAGACTGCTTTAATCTCATACACAAGACACCAACATTCTGGCAGTACTTCTGGGAATTAGCAATCAGGAAGGAAAAAATTTGAGGCGAACAGCAAAGACATGAGAGCACATCAGCTTGAGGACCTGATGAAGAGAGGCAGCATCTGATGAGAATGATAATTTAATTGTATAGTGTCTGCTAAAGAAGTAGATGCCAATGTTCAATCTGAAAGTTACTTTTTAAGATACTGTCTTCTTGTGCTGCCACCATAAATCTGTCTTAATGTCTAAATACGATGTTCTTCCAGAGGTTTTCTGAGGTAGAATGTGAAATGAAGAAAGTGCTTGAAAATGTTGCTCTCTCTAGATCAGTTTTTTTTAATCATAAGGAAACATACCTATTCTGCCAGGCAGGCATATAATTTTGTGCAAGAACATCTTATTTAGACATTATGGCCTGCGTTTTCAAAAGTGACTAGTGATTTTGAATGCCTCCATTTTTTTATGCCACTGAGATACTTCAAAGGGGCCTAATTTTTAGAAAGTGCCATGCACCCACTCTCTGAAAATCAATCCCTTTAAGGCATCTCAAGCAGGTCATCCAAATTCTTAAGCATCCAAAATCACTAATCACTTTGGAAGCTTTAAGTTAGTAGCTGTAAAACTGGATTAAAATGAACAGTGACCATTCAGACCTAATGTAGTCAGACTGATCAAAATGTCTTATAAGATGCGAATGTGCGGGCCAGCTGGCTCTCATGATATTTGAAGTTAAGACAGTCGGTGAAGCTATAGTGGGGTGTTGTGGCCAAGTGCTTCAGTAATGGCTCATGTACCTGCTGCAATTAGTGCAGCATTTAACCTTCCACCTGTACAGCCCTGCTGCTATTCACTGTCATGCATGAGGCGCCTGCAGGGAATGCACCCCTCTCTCTATCCAGCTGAATGGTTCTCATTGGCAATCCTGTTAGCAGTATAGTGCTGAATTGAGGCTGTATCAAAGACATTGGAGTACACTTTGTTATCTGAGATGCAGGAAAAAAAGTTAATCTGCACTTGTACTCTAAACAATGCATTAGAGGTGTCATTAGATCTATAGCCACTGAAAGGGGATAGAACAGAGAGGATGAAAGCTGAAAAGACCTACTTCCTAAAATCTTCACAGAACCTTTTCTATTGACTTGAAAACTGCACTGAGAGTGAAAATGTTGACAGAATAGATTTCTAAACAGTAGAGAACTTCAGCACACTATCTTGAAGTACATACTTTTGCACTTAATAAACAAATAAACAACAATAATAATCCAGACTATGACTCACCTATCCCTTTCTATGGAAGATAGTTTTGGTATGAATACTTTTCTGCAAAAATGCCTCCTACATAACAGCCATATCACAACAGTACATATGGATTGGTGAACTTGCCTTTCTTAAGAATATCTATTTAAATGGTGTACAAGACAGGCAAGAGGGGCTGAAGTGAACAATTCAAATTATTATACCTAGTAGTATAACAAAAAAAAAAAAATTTACATGAGATCTGGTGTGATACGTGCAACCAAAACATCCCATAAAGCTGGAAAGCCGCAGAAAAAACAACAGGCATTGGGTAAAGGCAAGCTAATTGCATGACTGAAGAATGCGATGGCTATTTGTTCAGTTCTGACACTAAAATGGACTACTGGGCCCCTAGGGCACATTTGATTATGAGCTCACTATTCACTGTTACCACTTTTCATACTTTGCTAGCCATCAGATGATAAATATTTTCAACATTATATACTGGGAGTACATTCATATTAGTTAGCTAACAGTGAAAAACTCCAACTTCCATAACCAACTTCCAGCACCACACAGTACCCCTTATACTATGGCATATGCCTCTTTTAATTTAGAGGAATTTGTAAAAATTGTGTTTCCTGAATTTGTCAAAATGACAAAATAAGCAGTTAAAATTCTTTATGGTAGGAAAAAACAACGCGACTTTCCTTACTGGAGAGTGCAGAATTCCAGAGGAATTTTTATGAGAAATCCACTGCCCAGTTCTCCTCCTAACAAGAAACCTGAGACAGATGATAACTTGATGACTACTACTTAAATCAGACTTGTCAACTAATTTAATCACAGTAATTATCCAATGATTATTCTAGGTAGATGACTTGATCAAAAAACTGTTTACAATTCTGGAGATTATGGAGTCAAGTGCAGTCCATCCTCCCTCCCCCATGACAAGAGGGTCTAGACTGCCCAGGACACAGGCAGGCATTCCAGGAAAAGCCAAGGTTTTACAGTAAGATGTCAGAATTTATAGACATCACTCTAATTCTTTAAACCCTTACTGACCTCGTATTAGGTGCCAAGCCTCTTGGTGCCATTGAGCATAGACAGGGGATTGCCATAATGCTCACGTTCAGGAAGTGACCCTGGATTGCGTGCCACTGAACCTTGCTGTCTAAACATAACAGAGTAATTCTGTATTACATTAATTTAACCAAACACGGTTCACTTTTAAGGACAATTTAATTTGAAACTCACCTGAATTTTTAAGTCTCTCTTTCTTCTTTCTAAAAATAAAAATGCATCACATAAAGCAATTAAAAGTAATAAAGAATATAAAGAAATAAAATTTAAAAGTAATTGAACAATGTTTCATGCTATAATTTATCTGAGAATGAATTAGATCTTTAACACTGGAAGAAAGGATTACTTAACAGTGACCAAAATGCAGTAGTGGTGACAGGTCCTCTGTACTGTTTACATCAAGAGTAAAACAATATAGCAAAGGTAAATGAATACTTTATATAATGAAAATGTTAATAGTTGGCTAAATCATAATCTTAAAAGAAATAAAATTCCATTTTGCCTTGGGGTATTATTGCATTAAAACTATTTCATTTTGTACTAACTTTATTTTCAAATATACAGACATGTATAGATACAGGACTGTTTAATTCAGGCTTACTTACCTAACATTCTCCTGGGAGCCCTGCAGTGAATTTTTTAGCGGTAAAAAGGATAACTCACATTCCTCTGGCCTAGAAAAATAGTGACATTCATTTCTAAATAAACCAATATTCTGACAGGTAGGTGTGCTTTTATCAAGGTTAAAATTATTTTACAAGGTGATGTTGAATACATAGAAGCTTCTTCTTATTAAATGGTAAATTGCAAGGAAGTATATGGTAAAACCTGAAAAGTGTCTGACTGCATTCCCATTTTTATAAACGTTAAGAAATATATCATATTAATATATATTTAAAATCTGGTAAAATTGAGGATAATATTATATTTTCATGAGGAAAATTAAAATATTAAAAATAAACCTAACATACTTTAGATTTGCCAGCGTTTTAATTACAGCAAAATCTCTCCGCTGGTTGGAAGGCATCCAACGATGCTTTTCAGCCAAAGCCAGAGTTCTTGCACCAAAACCATACATAGCTGAGAACCCAAAACGAAGAAGCTTTCTTGGACTGCTGAAAGTGCAGATGTCCACTGGCTGTATATGTCCTGAAATAGTATGGTGTACATGTCAAAGCTGCAAACAGTTCATTAGTTTTCACCCTAAACTTACGTACATTTCTAAGGAATAGAGAACAGTAGTTTAAAAGGAGAGGGAAGTGGGGACATGCAAGTTAACATGTTAAAGAGAATTCCAGACAGACTATTAATTTCTATGAATGTATTATTTAATGGGTTAAGCATTACAGATGGAGCATGAAGTGAAACAAAGTTAGGATTGCACAAGAACATTCATTCTAATGGCTCATATTCATATGCTTATAAATATCAAACTTTTTATGTTTTTGGCTGCAATTTGGCACATTTGCCAGTCTGAGTATGATTTATTTTTGGAAACTTTAGGCAAACAGCTATGTTCAATTAAATATACTTCTAATATTAAAAAATATTTAACTATTTTACTACAAAGTTCTATTAACTTTGCAGTAGAAATATGAAATTTAGAATTGAAATAGTTCCTTATATAACAGATGCATCATTTGATGGTCAGGTGAAAACTGGTTTTCATTGGCCAAGTTACAAGGATTTTAAAACATATTTCAAACATACATGCTGGTTTCTATCTGTTAAAACTAGCAAGCTGTCTATGTTCCAGACATTGGAACCTATCAAAACTGAATGGAAATTATCATTAATAAATTCTCTCTCTCAGGTTTCTGTTGGATTTGTACATGTGTGAAAAAGAAAGTGAAGTGAAATTTCAGATCTAATGTACTGAGGCATGTGTAATATTAATCTATGAAATGGAGTAAGGGCTCTTGTATCATTGATTGACATATTAGCCAATAAAACATTCAGCTGAGATCTAGCAAGTAGTTAAATTTGATTGAACAGCTTTTTTTCTCTTTCATTTTTCTTTACAAGAAAATCAATCGAGTTCTATACAAAAAACTGCTTTAAAAGAACATTAATGATGCAAAGTGAAGTATTCAAATTCAAGAATAGTCAAAGTGAGGTTGCTCTGGCAACCTTACCTCTGCTCCTTTTGCATACATATAATATTGAATAGCATAATCACATATTATTTTTCATATATTAGGAACCCGCCCCCATTTATTGTGCAGGTTGGATAGTGAATGATGCTATATTGTGTAGCAAATGAGGCTTCCCTACAGAAATTGTTGATATGTCTTGAACAAAGCATATGTACCTCAATCAATGCAGAGGCAGGAGGCATGGGGACCTACACTGAAGGATGAGGATAAAAAAAATCAATACTAACACTTGCTTCAATCATTGAGTACCACCCATTTTTCCTACTATTATTATGCAGGCATCTTGAATTTAAAAATAGTACACAATCATGCCACTGAACTGGGTATCCTAATACACATATAAAAGGGATAGAGTTAAAGGTTGCCTGTATAACTCTGGCTTTTCCTGACTTACTAAATTAAAAGAAAAGCAGTATAAAAACAGTTGATCACTGAAACCATCTGCCTTGGAATATTGTGAACTCTCATCAATGCAACTATTAATAGTCACGCTAGACACCCAAAAATAGTTTGTCAAGAACAGTTTAGAAATAAGAGAATCAACTCTGTTAAGATACACAATGGATTGGATATCATAGGAGAAGTCCCTTTCAAACCAAATGATTCAATGATACAAACTTTACCATGACACAATGAAGTATCATTCATTTGTTAGGCAAGCAGCTCCTTCCTTTCAGAAGATGTATTCAAATTTTTAAGTGTTATGTCTTTTATTTATATGAAAGCTTCTTATGTATTTATTAATTACCCAATATAATGTGCAATGTTGCTGTTACTGCGTGGTTGATTCCATGAAGAGTATGAGCCAAAACATTAGTGGAACCTGTAAAAATTAATACAAATAATTGTAACAAGAATGGTACTAAATGATAGACTGGAAATATAAAACAACATAAATAAAACAATGTTTCGTTCAATATGGACTTTTGAGGAAGAAGAATTTGGTTCACCTATTGTAACTTTGAATTAGTTTTCTCCTCCACATGGCCAGACTCTTTAGCCTTCTCTACTATATAAAGGTACCTGGGAAAAAGAAGTTATGTTGCAGTGGTAAACTATGCATCCTCTTCCTCCCATTGATTAGTTCCTTCCTATGTATGCAGAAAGTAACAATCCTCTCTTCAAGTCCATTAGCAATTAACGCAATTTGGGCTCATAAGAACAAAAAAGCTAGGTAAAGGAGTGTGAATATTTAAAAAAGGTATTTTAAAGTATTTAACGCTTTCTGGCAACGCTGTACAATTTTGGAAGTCCGAGGACACCTTAAATTTCACAAGTGCACTTAACTTGGCTATCAGAAAAAACACATAACTTAAAAAACCTACTAAAATACAAAACTACACACCCTCATATTAAGCAAACGATTTAAAAGTAACATTTTGCACTACAGTGAAAAGTACGTTTGTAACAAACATCAAAACAACATGGATATCTCTGATGTTCTATTGAAGGGAGGAATTACAAAATTTGGGAGCGACTATGCATCCAAATATATAGCTAGAACCAAATCTTAAGGTTCTCATTCAGAGAAACACATTCCTTTCTGTAACAGTTTTCCTGAGTAAGGATTGATTAAGAACTGGGTGGTCAATCTCACAAAGTGCTTAGTGTTTCCTGGGAAGCACTAAGCACTCATCTCCCATGACGTTCAATAGGAGTTGAGAGTACTCAGCACCTCTGTGAAGCCCTCATTACGTGGGAGAATGGGGCTCTGAGAAAGGCCCTCAGGATTTCTCTCTCTGGAGGGCAATAACTGAAGTGCATTTCACAAGATGCTGGGTGTACAACAATCTTTAAAATTTACATATTCCGATTTGCAATGGACCTCGTGAAAAGAATCAGAGTGTGTGAATACAATAGAAATACTATGGAGAATATTGGCTGTCAAACTTTAAGAATTCTAAAAAAGCTACATTTTTCTAAAGAATAAAAAACTGATTAACTCATTCATTTCTGTATCTCCTCTTTGCTGAAAACATAGCTAGCTATACAGTGAACCTTTTAATTCAGTTGCATTCTGTCTTCTAAAACAGAAACAAATGGTAAATTAGGGTTATGAAGTACTTTGAGGTGAAAAAGAATAACAAGTTCAAAAGAAATACTATCAACTTGCTATGCAGCACACTAATAGGACATCATTAGACTGAAAAAATAATTTAATAAATTCCATCTACAATTTATAAACTGCTCATTCAGTTGACAAAACAAGTATTTTCTCTGTTATTTGATTTTCCCTTCTTGTTTAGAGGTTATACTATAGGAATCAAAATACAAAGCAAAATTATCATTCTAAAAGATTTTTCTTCCATGTAAGTTACAATTCTGTGGGGCTTTTAATTCAGTGTCTGTAATATTGTAATGTATTGAACTTAAATAAAAATAGGAAACAATTTGGGTTAGAAAATTAACTAATCAGAATTGACCTGAAAATGAATCCTTGGCAAAAGTATCTCAAATGCATGCTCAGCACCATTTTATGTTTTAAAGACCATTATGTCATGTAATCTCTAGAGTACGGAGCACAGAGTCTGAACTGTTACAGGACTTTTCATAAATGAAGTTGTTCCAAATGGTTTGATTAGAATCATTTTCCAAAATTTTGCAAAACTTTCTTTGCAATCCCATATCTATTAAAGCAAGTACTTTTCTGAATCCCAACTCCATAAGCACTTTAAAGATGGGAAAGTTTGGATACTGATACAAATGATTTACTAGGGGTTTTAAATGCAAAACTTTGGTTTTAAGTCCAAAATTAGAAGAAAAACATACATACAAAAATCCCCCAAAACACACAACTTGTATTATTAGAAACTATGCAACAATCGTTCTTCTTCGAGTGCTTGCTCATGTCCATTCCACTATAGGTGTGTGCATGCCTCTGAACACGGTTACCTGGAACTTTTTTCCCCTTAGCAGATCCCATAGGGCCAGTTCCAGTGCTCCCTGGAGCCCTGTGCACATGCCACGGTATATGAAGGCCTGGCGGCCTTACACCTCCTCAGTTCCTTCTTTCCACCCGTGACGGTTGCTGGAACTAGCCTTGCTCACAGCAAGTACTATTCCCCTTGTTTAAAAGACTTGTTTGGTATTCTAAGTTTAGTTTTATTTAGTTAAGTAGTGAAATGTTGTTAAGTGTAGTTAGAGATAAGGCAGTCCCTGTGGGGACTTCACTCGGCCAGGCCATGACCCGGGATTCAAGCCGTGTATCTGCTGCAGGAAGGCCTTCCCACTCAGTGACACCCTCCACCGCTGCCTGGGGGAAGCCCACAGAAAGGACAAATGCAAGACCTGCAGGGCTTTCAAATCAAGGACTCAAGAGGACCGAGCAATCCAGTTAAAATCCCTGTTGATGGAGGCAGCATTCCATCCAGCATCCAATGTGACCCGCTCTGTTTTGTACCGAGCCTAACTTTGGTACAGAGCGCACCCATGGCGCTGCCTTCCATTCAGCAAAAGCAACATCACCGGCACCGAGGAGAAAGAAGGAGCGCACAGAGCACAGACACTCCCCTGGGCCGTCGGTCCATCGAGACTTCTTCGGTGCCTGCATTTCTGGGCAGGGAGCCTCCCCTGCCTCCTGGGAGTGGGAGAGTACCCCTGCCAACGCCATTGACACCAGAGGCTTTTCAGGCAGCAAGAGGCTTTTTGGCCTTTCCTACACCACCTCTGCCCCCACTCCACAGAGGGAGAAGGAGCTGGTTTCACAGGGGAAACCCACATTGGGTCCTCCTGAATGGCAAGGGAGCTCCCTGGTATGGGGAGGCAGACCTTCCGCCAGACCATCTCCGAGGGTAGAGCAGAGGCGCTCCCCTAGTAGTTGCTCCAGGTTGTTGGTGTCGAGCCAACCTGCCCTGGTACGGGACATGGAGTCTCCCTCTTGGCACCGATGTTGCTCCCTGGCACTGGAGGCAGCGCACGCCAGGAAGCAGCACTGGTCCAGATATGCCAGGCAGTGCTCAGACAGTTCCTGTTCCAGATCCCCGGCACTGAGGAGTTTACCTGTACCTAGACAGTGCAGAACCTGGTTGCTGCCAGAAGACCTGGCACTGATGAGTCCGCCTGTACCGGGGCGGTGCAGAACCCGGTCGTTGGAAGAAAACTGGCTTTGCGGCATGGAACTCGGTCACTGGAGTCTGGCTCAGTACCGAGGAATTTGGGACGGCGCCGACCTCAGTCACCGAAGGTGTCTGCAGAGCAAGAAACAGTGGAAATCACTGGTACCGAGACAACACTACAGTACCTCTAGCTCTTTGGAGCGTGCCCCCATTCATTGGCAGTGTTCGTGGCGACAGAGGCAGTCCTCGTTGGTCAGAGGCTTCGAGAGGGTGGTCCCCTGCGCAGCAGGGTGCCCAGGACTGAGGACAAACATGGCACTGCCAGTCCAGGTCTGATTCCGATGATGCTTTGGGGTCTCCCAGGGGAGACAGTTGTTGGGCGAGTCGATGTCCCCACCAAGTGCCAGAGCCTGTGATGCAGTTAGCTCCAGGTTGGGCCCAGGGACGATGGCCGCAACAATGGCCTCATTGGATCCCATGGGGTATCCAGGTTTGGCCAGGGCCCCAAAACCTTAAATCATTGGGGATGCAGTCTGTGCCCTCAGCACAGGACAAGGCCCATCAGCACCACTCCTAGGACGAGGAGTTGGACCCCCTGGAAGGAACCACAGCAGGTACAATCCTTTGCCAGGAGGGGGCACACCCGCAGGATGTGACTCGGCAGTCCTCTTCCTCCTCACCTAATGAGGCAGTCTCCTGGGATCACTCTGCGCCACTGGAAGATTTCAGGGCGCACCAGGAGCTGCTCAAGAGGGTGGCCTCCAGCCTGGGACTGAAGGTGGAGGAGCTAAAAAGAAGCCACAGATAGCCTCTTTGATGTGCAGGCGGCGACTGCCCCAGTGCGAGTGGCCCTCCCAATGGATCTGCTAAGGGGAAAAAAGTTCTGGATAACCCTGCACAGAGGCGTGCACACACCTATAGTGGAATGGACATGAGCAACACATCTCAAAGAACATCAATTACTGGTAAGTAACCTTGCTTTTTCCTTTCTATTGACTGCAACAGGGGTGTTATGCTTTTGATAAATTTCACCTTGATGTCTTTAGGGATCAAGCCAATGAAGACATTGCATCGAGTGAAATACACTTTGATAGATCAGGACCGGTTTGTTGTGAAGCTCTTGGAGATGCCTGATTTAAGCAAAACTAACTTGCCAATACAGCCTAAAGAGAATTAATGAAGGGCTAGGAACTGATTGACGCCAACAGCAATCTTCCCATTGACTTCAATGAGAGTTTGAGGAGGTCCTTACTAAACAAACAGGCCCCCAAAATTGTATCCTCTTCTTAAATCTATATATTATGTACTAGACAGACTAGAAGATGTGAACATGAACATTTGCACTTGAAGACAAGACAGCAATTCACCATTTTATGCCTCACGTGAGGAGGCAAAATGCATTTTGACATTTCAGAAAGAGAGATAACGTGGGTCTTATGCTCCAAAAAGATCCTGTCTACCAATACCATTAACAACAGATCTAGAACACATCCACTTGCATACTAAAACATTTTTCTTCCAACCCAAATTTAACCTTTATAGGATGGTAGTGCCAATAAAGGATCAGGACCTCATCATGCCAGGTATTACACAAACATACAGTGTGCTGCAAAAAGTCTACAGTCTAAACAGACAACACAAGTAAACAGGCAGATAACATATAGGCAAAATATTAAAAGTAGACTTGCTTGCCTTTTTTTTTTAAAAAACTATTTATTGATTTCCCAAATCATGTCCTTCTCTTCTGGCCAGAGGCCTGAGATATTATTTACCTTACATTACCATAGACTGGGTGGTGCCTCTGTCCCTTGTCACTCTAAGGAGACAGTGAAAATGGGTGCCATGAACCCATACATTATGAGTGCAAACATTATTTAGCTTTAAATATTTAGGTACCATTCATAATAGTCAGGCCATTTGTTTAAAAAAGATTCAACTTTTGGCACCACGCCACAAAACTACCACAAAATATATTTTTTTTAAATGACAAAAATCTTTATCCAGAAAAATAAAATTCTGGTTAGAATGTTCTCTTATTTTCCTGACAATATAAGCTACTTCTCACTATCCCCTTATAAAAGCTTTAGTTAGGACAAAAGTGTAATGGTTCCATGTAAAGGGTGACTGATGACTATACCAAGCAGAAATTGTGCAGGGGAAAAACAACTGTCCCTGGAAGTGCATGCACCTCTGCAGAACAATTAACTTAATTAACCAGACTGCATGAATATTCATAAGGCTGTTAATGTCTCTCACATCCAAACAGATAAAAGTGATGTAATGACTTCCTAGTCAAGCATATCTAAAATTCTCATGAAAACTGCTCCAACATTTGGTCCTTTGCCTGAAATGTCATAGAAATTAACTGTCCTCGGTAATATTCTATCATCCAATTAATTGGAAAGCACAAATTTATTTAAGTGAACTATTTAGGATGATAAGGATCACAATCATAAGTATATAGATTGTCTCTTATTTTATAACAACTGGATTGAATTTTTATTTTTGTCTTTCCAGTTTTTCCTCTTTGCATGAATCTCTCTATACAGTTCCTTAGCAGTAGTTTCTATAGCAACAAAAAGACGGTTACTTACCTTGTAAATGTTGTTCTTCAAAATGCGTTGCTCATGTCCATTCCATGACCCACCCCCTGTCCCTGGAGTTGGCGGCAAGAAGGAACAGCACCTCATATACCATGCCATGTGTGCAGGGCTCCAGGGGGTGCTGAAGCCAGCCCTACAAGTACTGCTAAAGGGAAAAAAAGTTCTGGTAACAGTGCACAAAGGCACACACACACCTACAATGCAATGGGCATGAGCAAGTACTGGAAGAACACTATTGCTAATGGCCAGCAATACTACTGCAGGCTTCCCCACATCTGATCCATTTGATTTTGACCATGATACAGCAGCTTGGTCTACTGGCTTGGTGTAGTATTTTAGTAAAAACACACTGCCTCTGGGTCTCTTTCTCCAGGAGGCTAACTGTTCCAAAAGCAAACCTCTCTCATCAAGTACACTGAAACTTGAAAACTGCTGCATAGCACTCTAAATCTTTTAATAACCCTAAAGGTTAGAAAATGGATTCTAATCCTTGTAAATAATATACTCTATAAAATGCCTTCTGTTGTTAATCAACTCAATCAGAAAACCATGGTATTTGTACAATTAATTTATTTATAAAATTACTTAACGATCTATTGTTATATCTTTTAAATACACACAAATATACTTCTTTATCCACAACAGGTAATTTGTAACAAACATATAATCAGCATGAAATAACACTTAACCAAAATATGATTAAGAAAAATCTAAAAATGTCTCTTAAAAGGCATTTGTTATACTCTCATTATTTTAAATTAGTGTAATCACCCTATAGTTCAACTTACTCCCAAACATATATTATAAATGCACAGTCCTTTGGGTGAACCTATCTTTCTTGGTTGTGATGTACAATTTATTAACAATCTCAAGAGAATAAGTACTAATGAAGAAGAACAGTGACCTAAGCACATCCAAATTGCATGGAGTAAAAAGTGGGAAAGATTCCATCTCATAACACCACCAACACATTCACAGGAACTCAAATGACAAGTGAAGGTCAGAATGCTGGCCTAAAATTCATTTGCTTCATGTAGCTGAGATAATTTTGTAGTCTCTCACTAAACCATTTCCTTGTTCTTGTGTACTTTAATACATATATAATATAATCCACTGTATTTTTCTACCAATTATTGCTTATTTTAAATACTGCATTTTGAAACATTTTTGCTGTTATTTCCAATTAGTAAAAGCAAAAACAAACTGAAGCTCTTTAATAATGCTTGCAAAGGATTATCGTGATTTATTTAAAAAGGAAAGGAAAATGGACAGTTGAAATCATCCCAAAGACAATCCATGAACTTACTTCAATATTTCTTATGGGAAATGGTTAAAAGAGTAAGGTATGAATGGCCATTAGATTTAGATACAAGACATAGCTCCACTTTTTCCTTATTGGTTATAAAGGATACATGAAAAATGTAATTACAAATATTAGGTCAAATCAACCCCCCTAAATCCACAACAGAGGGGACCCTTCATGCATAGATAACCCTCTTTCCACATAGAGGTTCTCAGTCACTTCTGCAGTATCATCCCTCTCTCTGAACCCAGTGGAAGTCTCTCTGCCTGGCCCAGAATAGAAGCTGGAGGAGCAGGAGAGTACAGAGAAGCCAGGGTGGCAGTAGGGAAGAATGGGGAGACAGAGTTAGGGTAATGGAAGGATCAGATAGGAGAGGGACAGGGCAAGTCAAAGGGATGCACACTGTACTCCTCCAGCCCTGCAGAGATAAGGAAAAAGTTAATACAGCCTGATGCTGTACGATCTTTTTTAAATAGTTTACCACAGGGATTACTGCGGCAGCAGTGACTAAAGGGAGCCTCTGGAAGCCTGAATCCAATGAAGATGCTGCCAAAGAAGTTGATGGAGGGAAGTAGGATCACAACATGCACAAAGATGGTACCATTTCCATGGGGACATGGAGATGAAACTTGCCTTCCCCATGGAACTCGGGAGGCGGGTGTGTTGCTAGGGGGCCAAGAGAGAATTGAGATTTCCTCTCCCAGAGGTCTCTCCCACATATGAGAAATTGATCTGTGCCATTACTATGAATTAGTTTAAACTCATTATTTAAAAGATTTATTCAATTGGTAACACTGGTAACTGAAATGGTATAATTCAGACTGGAAATGATATACACATTTATAACAGTGAGGATTATTAACTACTGGAACAACTTTTTAAGGGTAGATCCTCCATCCCTGGAAGTTTTAAAATCAAGGTTGTTTTTCTTAAAGGTATGCTCTCATTCAAACAGGAATTAATTCAAGGAAGTCCTGTAGCCTGTGTTATACAGGAGAGCAGACTAGATGAATACAGTGTTCCCTTCTGGCCTTATTATTTATAATGTACCAGAGAGATTTAAGAAAGGAACTTAAATGAATCAGTATCTTCTGTTCTCACCTGCTGGTATAATGCCAAGATGAAGTGTTGCTCTGACAGGTGTGAGGATGTAATTTGTGTCTCTTCCAGCATCCTTCTGAGCTCGAAGTAGTAGACCATGAGTTACCTCACTGGCAGACCCATCACCACCAATACAAACGACCCTATAACAAAACAAACTATGACCCACAGCAGTTCAAGATAAATACTTTTGTTTCATATGTCATAGTTGAGCCATAAATGAAAGACAATTATAATGCAATAAATATCTACAAAAGGACAATTCAAATGCTTTGAAATGATATATATATAATTTTATATTTTTATACTATTTATCATATTTCTAAAGTTTTTAAAAACAGAATAATTTCTGGATATTTGAATTATAGTTACATATAGACCAACACACAGACACACACAGTCATTATAATCTGTACACAAAGAGAAATATCACTTCCCAAATTCAGTAACTAGACAGCCCTAAATCTGTGAAGTAGGGTAGGTAGGTTAATAAGCATGGGAAATCTGAATGTGTTAATACCATCTCTGACTTGCACAAGCACTCGTGGCAAGAAATATATAATTCTTATTTGGCTCATGCTAGTATATAGTCATTTGCAATCCTAGCATACATAACATGAATATAATCCAAAATCATAAAATACTGCTAAATTTTCAAGAAATCTTTGAAATTTCAGAAGGCATTAAAATGATGTATAGAGAGAGGTCTTTGTTTACAGTGGTCCTAATAATAATTGATGCGTAAATACTATAATTGTTACAAGGCACTGGTTTCTTCTTTTCAACCTGAATGTCCCAGTTATAGGGCTACTTGCACTCTGATCCTTCTCTTAATCTCTCTGCATA
The DNA here is from genome assembly GCA_007922155.1 of Mesoclemmys tuberculata. NCBI lineage: Eukaryota > Metazoa > Chordata > Testudines > Chelidae > Mesoclemmys > Mesoclemmys tuberculata. The sequence goes on along the minus strand of ML675620.1, from coordinate 31,882,193 downwards.
TTCCTCTTTGTGTTTGTGCAGCCCTTTAAAATAACCCTTTGAAAATACATAGGAAACAGCACAACAAAGAGAATATTCATGAATTATTACAGGCAGTCCCCATGTTCTTCACAATGACATGATTTCTATTTGTTACTCCTTATTACTATTAAGGCTATCCTGTGACATTAGTCAGTATTACCTATTTTAAGAAAGACTCCACTGTTAGCATTGTGCCAGATTCTGTCACTCTTACTCACATGGCTGTAGTACCTTGTCTCATGCAGGCAATCCCATAGAGTCTCAATAGGATTGCTTGAGAAGCAAGATACTAATCAACATGAAAAGGATCACCAAATCTGGTCCTGTTAAACACAACCATACAATAACACTCACTCAAAATCACACATGAGAACTAGAAAATGAAATTGACCAGACAGACTACAAATGAAAGCATAATTTTTAAATCGATTTTTATAATCCAAACTGGGCACAATTCAAAATGTAAATAAACAACATAAATAGTGAAAAATCAATTAGATTTTAAAAACTCTCAACATTTGCTGGGCAAACAGGAATATAAGGGACATGATGCTGCTTTGGTCCAGATGACACAAAGACATTTAGCAGTTCACCTTATTTTAGTTCAGGAAATAATTTTTCCCATAATCTAATCCCACATTTCGTTTCACACTACTCTAGTACATTTTATGGTGTCATAGGCCTAAATATTCTTAGGGTCACTGATTTGAGGGCTATTTGAAATACCTGTATACGGATGCAGCAGATAAGTAGAGGAGGCATTCTGTTTCTTCATGTAAATACGTAATAAAAATTTAATATTTTAATATTTAATAATAATTTGAGTGTCAAAAATTGGTAGGAAAGAGTCTTGTGACATGAATTGAAACATTTTAGCCTCTCAAAGAAGCTGGGTGCAGCTTTAGGAGGGTGGGCTAAAACATTCAGGGACAGGAGGGGCACGGAGTCTGGAAATTAGCCTTATGATCTGCTACTAACAGTGGTCCACATCGTTTTACCTGAAGGTTTGACATGGGGGCTGTAGCTGATAGGCTATGATATCAATTATTTGATCACTGGCTGCTGGTCTATGTGAACCTTCAGAAGCCTTATTGTGATTTCGTAGGGATTAAATGGCAGCAACTTTGAGTTACGTTTAGTAAGGTTTGCCTTTAAACCAAAACACTGAGTTAAATTCTGCTTTTAAATGTATTGATGTAAATCCAGAATAACTGCACTGAAGTCTATGTAAACTAGATGCTCACCAACACAGGTGAGCTTAAAATTTTGCACTATGCATTTTTATTGATACCACAAGTGGTAGAGATAAAATATAACTGAAAACACAGAAAAAGAGCACGACTTCAGAAGAGTAACAGAACTATAACTGTGCATAGTCATACCTGGAAATAGACCAGACTTCACTGCTGCATCATCTATTCTAAAATCTAAATAAAACAAACACTCCTCATTTCTGCACTCTTTGATTTATACTTCTTTGTACTTCAAAGTAGAATTAAATATTATATGTAAATATATATCTAACAACTCTTACATATAAATCAGGTACGTGACGTAGTTTAAATAAGGTGATGACTAAATCTCGCCATTGGACTACTCATATGGATAAAATTAAGCTCTTGCTTAAATTGTTTGCTGAATGAGGGACAGAGCAGGATCAAGCCATAAATGTGTGTCAGTGTTTACTAGTTGCCAGAAATGTCATAAAACAAGGCTAAAACCCATTTAAAAATAGCTTATCCTAACTCTATGCAAACACTTGAGGGATATACCAAGGTATAAATCCCTACTACCAGCAATCCTTTGCATGAAGGTACTTAATCATTGTTTCTGGAGTAGGTAATTAAACCCTCACCTGCTGTGGCTATAGAGGAGAATGCGTTTGTCTGTGAAAGTACTGCTGTGGCAAGTGTCTTTTTTGTTTCATAAACAGCTATTAAGCAGTTTTACAAAGCAGTGCATATGAATGTTAATAGAAGTTTCCCCAAGAAAAACATAATTTAATAATAAAAATATGGGTTTTGGCACTCTCCAAATGTTATGAACATTTTTAAGAATAAAACTGAAGTAAAAGTTTGTTTAGAGGATATTACTTAAACTTCTGCAAGCATCTTCTGTGCATTATTGCAACTATATCCAAAAATTCAGCCAGTTTTATAATGGTAAACTGTTTAGAAAACAAAATATATGTTACTATCAATATTAAAGTTGTATTTTCTCAACTTTGATATTTTTCCTCATCTCCTATCATTTTTTCCTACTTTTTTGTTTCTAAATCAGGATCCACCTCACACTCATCAACCTAGAAAGGAAGTTCTGGCTAAAAATTGACCACATAAAAACCATTAAGTCTCCATGACATGAAAGGCAGGTCTTTCCTGCCACAATCCTTGACTGTTTGACTGATCTTATTTTTTGTTGATGTTAGATATCACGTTCTGGAGGCTTATGCTGCATTTGTCACTGCCCTAATCTTCCATAGGATGATATAAAGCCAGGACTCCTACAAGCACTCAAATGTGAACCCTCTATGTGGGTGGTAGTTAGCCAGCCAGCAGAACTGCCTTTCTGTACATCTCATCTACCTACAAAGGGAAAGAATGTAACTGAAGAGAAGATAGCGGATGAGCTATAGATCCATGGGAAGAGAGTGAAATTCTTATGATTCGGCAGGCTGCCATTCTGTTTGGCTCTGCAAGAGAGAGTAAAATGTCTCCCTCCCATCAAGTCACAGAAGTTACCTTTTCTAATCTAATTTTTGGTTAAAGAGATTGCAAAATGTAAAATTGGCTCTTTTAAGTAATTTGCATCTAGTCCGTTTTTTTAATTTAGAGGGTTTAGCAATTAATATGTTTTTGGCTTTTGTCTTCCCATACATATTACAATTTTTCCATTAATTAAGAAAAAAAAGAAAGTCTCAGGAAGGGTGAAAATTTGACAGAAACTGAAGTCTTGTGCAAGTAGGACAAGCTGCTTTACCACATCAACATGCCTCAGCCAGAAATTGGAAAATACTCCCTTTATGGGTTGGGAAGCAAATGTACCAGAAGGTGAAAATATAAATATTATCTTTCAAGTGACTGTATCTCTAAACTAACATCAAATAGAAGAGGCGGAACTTTTATACAACTACTCTTGAGGTTTACATAGCATAATTTAAACCTTCTTCTTTGGCTCACTTAAAGTAAAAAACTCAGGGAAAATACAAATTCAAAATAAGGCTGTAAGAATAGTTTTTAGACTTCCATGCTATATCACACTACAGTGTTTACACAGGGCCTGACCCTATTTCCACTCATGTCAAAAACAGTAATACTGAGTTCAAAGTTGTCAGGATTGGGCCTATATACTTTCCATTAAAATTGTCAGAAAAACTTATTTCCATTCTTTGATTCAAACTTAATTTGAATAACTTTTTAGGAGTTTTAAGTGGAAAAAATGTTCAACTTTTTTTTAAGAGAAAAGAATTGAACTTCATAGTAGGAACCATTTGTATAAGTTTAAAGCGCAGCAGCTGTCATTCTTGCAAATACAGAAGGCTGACATTTAAGAGAAAAAAATCTGAGAAGCCTTTACTGTTCATTTGGGGGGAAAGGGGTTAGACCTGCGTAAGACAGAGTTATGGATGAATATATATTCAATTATCAATAAAGAATATAAAATTTAAAATTACTAAATTAGTTTTTGAAAACACATTACAGATGGCAAGTTTTAGAACAGAACTAATCTGTTTGGTACAAATATGTAAAAGAAATTTTACCAGCAGGAATTCTATAAATTAACTAAAATTGTACCTATGGGAACTTTCAAAGCACCCTAGGGAACTTTTAGTGCATGGCAGCAGGATACAGGGACACTTGGCGCACAGCAGGCTAGATTTACACCCCAGCTTGTCATGAACTTAGTGCTTATTTAGGCAAGCCCTATGTGATTATTATTATTAGATACCTCACAGTAAAAAGCAAAACTAATAATACTATACTTACCCATCAAAAGCCTGGAGTTCACATTCCTGGAGCAATGAGAGAGCATGTCCTTCATACTCAGTTACTATGAAAGATATTTGAATAATTAAAATACTGAAAGTTTTAAGAACAACTAACTTCAAACAACTTGTTTTTGTCACTCTCGTGTGAACATAAAGTAATAAGCCAGAATTTATTTTTGCTTATATTTTGATATTTAAATGCATTAAAATATTAAATAGCTTGAAAGCTTTACAAGTTTATGAATAAAATGGTCAAAATTACAAAAAATATTTGGTGGTATCCCATACATAGCCAGTTTCTAATTTAAAGCTGGTGTTTTCAAATTCATAGGATGAGCAATATTTGTTTATAGGTCAGGTAAAAAAAATAAAAATTTCTGTAACAGCACAGTTGGCATATTATTGGGAAAGTTTAAGCCTTATCTTCAGTTGGAAATAAATTATCTAAATACTAACCACATTCAATTGACCATGTTTGCATTTTCTAACTGGCAAACTAAATATATGATTTAAACACAGAAAAATTATTTAAAATGAAATACCATTGACAACAGAATATAACACAAGGAGGAAGGTGGCACAAGTATACACCAGAGTTTGTAGCCTCTGGAGGAAATGAATCTGTCACTCTACATTGCTGTCTCTGTGGTTATCGATGCCCTATGTAGTACTGAAAATGCCAATGAAGACAGGATAAACTGGCATGCTACAGATGGCACAAAGCATCATAACCACATTTAGCATTTTCCAGGGCAGCTTTGCCAGAAGAGACAGCCCAGCTGCATCCACCCATCAAAGATTTCTGCTGACTGACATGACACTTGCAGATGGATTTTTTGTGTAAGAATGTGCATCATGATATACAAGATTACATTAATTTTTCATGTTATTTGTCCCTGGTGCTAGTACAGTTCAAGTTTTTTCTCCACTGTTTCTGGATATTGTTAAAATTATTAGTTTTGGTGTCTAAAATAATTATTCCATAACCAGCAGTATTATCTACCCCAATATTATAATGTAATATTTCTATTGACCATGCAGATGCTGCTGACATGAATGGAAAGTTTTGAACTAATAAGCATATTTAATATTTATACTCTTCAATATTAATATAATTTGAAAGAGATATACAAAGTGATGTAATTTGTAGTCATTAATTACATTTAACTATACATTTTTCATATTAATTACAATAACCAAATGAACATCAGCAAAAAGCTATAATTCAGCATTGTTAATGAATTTCCACAGTACTAAGCTCCTGTAACTATAAAATAGGTTAGCATATCAGGGGAGAATTTGAAGCAGTATGCTATTTTGAAATCAAAGTTAGTGAATTATAATTTTGCTGCCAAAGCATATATTGCTGCATGACCACAAACAGTTTTCTAACATTCTTTAGAATATTAGCTTCTTACAGAAGTATTTTAGGTGGATGAAACGCTTAATATTAAGGCATTGGTGCATTCAGCTTCTTTGTTTTTTCAGGTAGGAATTTACATTCCTTCAACAATAGCTATAGTACATGAAAAACAAAAGTGTTTAAGATAGCACAGTTTGCAAATACATTGCTTTTGATGTGAAGATGTAAAAAAAGGCTCAAATATTATATCATTAATATTTCACTATGATAAAAAAATCTGCCCATGCAACCATATAATTGATAATGGGGATACATCAGATATATTTAAATGACCATGGCAATTATTAGAAAAATAAAACAGTCTGGGAAAAAAATAAAAATAGTATGTTAAATTAGATTTTTTTTTGGTTAGTTTTTCTTTTGATTTGTTAAAATGTGCTCAGAGGCCTCAGTGTAATATACTTCCACTTACAATGAAGTCAACTCACAAAAAAGAACTTACACAAAACACATACTGCACACACACAACTCAATGGATTCAAGCCATCGCCTTCAGTTAAATACCTGGATGAACACAAAGACCATGGAGCATACCCTGAAGAATGAAAAATTTTGTTTTTGGCTGGAGCAGTCAGGGAAGTGAATTGCAGAGCTCAAGTCCTCTTCTGAGAACACAGTTCTTTCTTCCCCCCATGAGGTTCAAATCAAGGAACAATGTGGAAACCTTGCTGCTCTCAACTCTAGCGATGATGCATAAGGAACAGAGTTTCCAAGCATCAGATGTGACTTGAACAAAGCCATTGGTAGAGGCCATAGGGGATTGTTACAATGGACCTTTACTGTCTAAGTGAACCAATGATGATGCTTTCCAAGATTAAGCTTTTAGGTAAGACAGCAGAAGTACGTGGCATTTATTTTGAGCTCTTCTGGGAAAGGGATCAGGTATCCATGGTTTCCAGTGGAAATCCAAGGATAGGGAACAGAAGTGCTATCCTAATGGATCCAACTCTAAACAGGAAATGTAACCCAAAGTCCAAAGCAGGTACAGAGAAGCTTGTCTAAAACTATAACATACAAACTAGAACTGGGCACAGAAAGTTTGCTTCATTTCAGGATGAAAGTCAAAAATTTTTTGCAAAAGGGAATGGAGCCCCAAGTAGGGGCAGCTCATTAAACGTTTAGATTTCAACAAACCAGAAAATTCCAAGGAAAAATGTTTCATCTGAATTTTTTTGACCAATTCTAATGCAAACCCTTCTGGGAGTGATTTAAGATTTATATAGGCAGTGTATTTAGAAAAGAATACCTAATCACTACCAAGAACCAAAAGTCCTGTGAAACACTGTTCATAAGGAAATACACATGCCTCTGAACACATTAGCTGTCATGTGATAGTAAGATTCACTGAAGAGCACGAAGGGTGCATCCGAACAGACTAATCACTGGATCAGGCAGCAAAACCTAGATTTGGTGCCTGACAGCCCTTATTTTAAAGCCACATATTCATAGCTAGCAGAGCCCCATATCTCAAGTAGCCCACAAAAAACTAAGAGTTCAAGAATAATCCCTACATTGAAGATAAAGACAAAGAGTGGGCAAATAGATTTGGTCTTTCAATATGTGGGACAGTTCAGCATAACATGTATAAATACTGATTCCTTGGTCACAGACTAAGCCCAATAGGATTACAACTGCTAATGTACAGCAACGGATTAACTGGTGTTAATACTTGGAGAAAAAAAATCGAGGCCTCTGACAAACTTTATTCACTGTACAATTGTTTTGGACTCTCAGCAGTGCTGGTGCTAGCCTACTAGGGCCCCTAACTAGGAATATTCCCCACCTCTCCACATACACACATACTAATAATTAAGAGCCCCTTGAGCTGCTTCGGGCCGTAAACAATTGCTTAGTCTGCTTATGCCTACCACCAGCTCTGATTCTCAGTACATAGATTTCTTACCATGTGATTTTGTACAAACCCTACCAAGGTGTTATTTTACAGTTTGCTCAGCACTAAATGTTATAGCAATATATCAATTTTACGTGATTTGACACTATAATACTAAAAGGTGGATAAAGAAAAGAGCAAGATAGTGGGGAGTGGTATATATTACATTGCAATTTACTCATTTACATATGTCACACACATGCTTGAGAATGTGATACAATAGCAAAGGGAATGAGTCTCTCTCTCTCTCACACCCCCACGCACACGCACACACACCCCCACCCCCACAGTCAGATTCTTTAAAATATATTACTACAGAAATTGGAATTAAAGGTAATCTTTGGTGTGCTTCATAATATATGAAAGAATAACACGAATTTAATATTAGTGTTATAAATAGCAAGCCACAAAAGATACAAATTCTGAGGAAAGATTTGTATTATCATCATGTTCCAGCAGCAAAAAAGTTTGAATACCAACAGCTATAGGTATTGCCACTACTGTCCTGTATTCTGTTGTATACGTAAGAACTCTCTACAACCATTCTGAAAAGATTATTAAAATATTGTTTATTGTTGAGATTCCTGCGGGTGAGGGAGAAAACAGAAGACATAAAAATATTGTGATTTTTACTGTACCAATTAGCGACATTCTTATGTCACTTCAGACGTTCATGTTCACTGTATGACACTTCTGAAAAATGAGTTTGAAGTTTTAAAGATGAATGTAGATAGCTGTTAATTTATAATAAATGTAAATTGAATCATTAGCATAGAGGATTCTTTGAAGATTTCAGAGAAAATGTTTATTCTAAGTACCCAATATTACAGTATATATGTGAAATAGGGCACATCATAACCTTTCCAAAAAAAAGTGGGGGGGGAGAGAAACCAGTAAGTACTTTGCAATTGGCAGACAAAATCCAAAGCTATTATTTGAAAGGACATTAAAATTACTATTAGTGAGGTACCTAAACTTCTAAAAAGGGTACACGTGAACACTACCAAAACTTTTATTCATTTCCACATTAAAATTTTTATAATGTACAAGTAACTATTTCTATACTAACATTTATAGAAATGTCATGTAATTTTCACAGCTTGCCTGTAGGAGGTGTGTTAGGCAGCTAATAAACCTAGCAGTACCCTGGATATTGCCAAAGTACAACTGCTCTCAGAATACTACGTTGAATGTGTTTTTAGTTAGTTCAGACAGTATTTTATATATAAAAAAATGAAATAATTTTAAACTATTTTGTTAGTAAGAGAAAGACAATGTCATTATAATGGTGCTTAGTTTAAATTATTTCTTATTAACTAAGATATCTACAAAAGAACCTCATTATTGTTCTGTTATATTCTTTTGCCTAATTTTGGGGACTGCTCCTACCATTCTTGCATGTGTCATCTCAGTGAAATCATGGGACTACTCACATGAATAACTACTGCCAGATAAGGCCATCTGTCTATTTTGTTTAATCTGGGGACTGATCCTGTTTTCATTGACATTAATAGAAGAAAGATTGGACCCTTAAATTGTAAACTTTTTGGTGTGGGAACCTGTCATTTTACATGTGCATAAGGTATGAAACCTACTAATAATGGCATATTAAAAAAAATTAATATCTGAGAACGTAAAATTATTTGGAGTCAGAAAATTTTTAATCCCATTTGCCTATAAATTTCCTTTCTTCTGACTGACACCACAGATTGTGGGTGTCTCTCTCTCTCTCTCCCTCCCTCCTAGAACAAATAGGCAGAACAAATGACCAATCAGATTGATGGATTTTTCTCCCCTGTAGCAGTGACTTCTCTACACTCCCCAATGTGATTCCTTCTGAACTGAAATAAATCCAGTTAAGTTATTGTATCTCCCTACTGTGGAAGAAATAAAACATCTCCTTTTCCTTTCAGGGACCAAATCCCTTTATACTGGTATGTGTGCTGTATCAACCCACTTACAGGAAGCAAATTTACAAGTAAATAGAAATAAATTTGTCCTTCCATGCCTGGACTGGCAACACCAAACATATGGGGCTCTTAATAGCAATACTTTACCTTAGAAGACATCTAGGGAGGGAAGAAACAGGAAACATGACTGACAGCTAGAGAGCAAGGAGAACCTGAAGTGTGGGTGGGGAAGACAGGCAAAGACAGACTTCTTTCTCCCTTTCTCTGTCTCTCCTGAGTTGCAAGAATACTGCTCTGAGGACCGTGTAGTCACAAGCTCTGTTACCAATGTGTGCATATTTAGACTTCAGTACTTAGTGAATATGTGGACAGAATGCCAGGTGGATGCCTTGCCCAATTCATTCACTAGCTTCACTCCTCTCTTCCAAGTGTGTCTAAGTTTGCTCTAGTGGAGTACGATTTATCTTAATTGGGTAGAAGGATCTCTGCTATCCTACGTGCCTCCTAAATGCAAATTTTGATTCCTTTCATTCTGACACATCTCAAGACTTTAAGATGTTTCCTATATCCTGTACAAGATGAACAGAGTCTTTCATTATAAAAGGAAGTATTTGTTATATGTTATTTCAAGATTTGAAATTTGAAATATTCTAAGGATTTTCTTTCATAAGAAAATTCCATAAGAACAGACACATTGGGCATACTAACGGTCCATCTAGCCCAGAGTCCTGTCTTCCAAAGTTGCCAATGTCAGAAGCTTGAGAGGGAATGAAAAGAACAGGGCAATTATCGCATGATCCTCTCCTTGCCCAGTACCAGCATCTCGCAGTCAGAGGAACACCGATCCCTGAGCAGAGTAATTCTCCTCAAGGCAAAAAAGGCACTTTTCATATCTATCCAATGTGGGATACAATACAGGGCAAGAGAAAAAACTTTTAAATATCTTTGTATTTGTTTAGATGTATGTGCATCATCTTGCACAACACCAAAAATGATCTAAATTTACCTGCAAAATGTGAGGACACAGTTGAAAAGTAAAAATAATAAAACAAACTTTTTGGCCTTTAAGCAAATACAGTTTGCCCAACAGTGGGTGTCTATGAATCGGGCCAGGACTGGTAGGAATATGGAGATATATGCTTGAAAACCATTTTGGAAAAAGTTATTACAGTATAGAAATTGAAGTTGTGCTGAAAAAGTAATCAACACTTCAACTAAGATCAAGACCCCAGGGCACATACTGTTTAACCAAGCTAGGGACTGGAGAGAAATTTAGGGCATTAGGGGAGGAATCCTCTTCCTCACACCACAAAGTGCTTGCAGGGGCACTCAGCAGAAGCTATCGTGCTTCAGCGCACCTACCATCCTTCCTGGGGTGGAGGAATGGAAGGATCCACAGATCAGCATACCCCCCATACTTTGTTGCAGAGGTGGCTCATACACACCAGAGTTCCATGCTATGCAAGATGCTTTAAACTTCCTTCTCTTTCTCTCTTAATCTCCCACACTAGTGAAGCTACAGAAGAGGGAGCTGGATTGGCTCCTTTGGCTATAAAAAAAAAAAGAGTATCTTCTTCATGGGAAGAAAAACAGTCAAAAGGAGGAATGGTTTGGGTTTTTTTTTTTACATTCACATCCATGAAAAACACCACCCCATAACTTAGAAAAGCCAGACCATAAACTTCTACATTATCTTGTGGTTTCAGATAATATCCTGGTTCATGAAATTTCTAATAAAGTAGTTTAAAACATCACCAAAAACTCTTCAATGACACAATAAATAAATAAATAAAGCAAAACAACTTTGTGAAAGGAACGTTTAGGAAGTTTAATAACTCAAGAACAGTCCACAAATAAGAAACATACATCATCAGAGATTCAACCTTTCCTTTAATAAATTAAACTGCAATTTAAAAAAAAAAAACTACACACACAAAGTTTAAAATATTTCTCAAATAGAAAAACTATAAAGAATAAAATATAATCAACAAATAATGCAATTGCTAAAACTAAAGCAATGAAATGAAATAAAACCAAATGGGTAATGTTGCATTTAATTAAATTCTCAATGCGCTACTTGTACATAAAGCCAATAAGGATTATCAGTAAATTCAGGTTGTCTTGGTTGCTTAACTACCGGTTTTAAAAAAGGATTAAACCATGTTCTAAAAGCAACTTACCTGTGACGTCAGTTTTGATGTCAGCAAGTTTAAAGAGAGGTGCAACTTGTTCATAATAAACATGAGTAGCTTCTTTTTTATGACTGCTTGGGTTAACAAATACTTTCAGGGACTTTGGTCTATTTGGAAAGCCTAAAAAAAAAAAGAAAAAGCACAAGAGGTTTCAAGACAAACACAGTTTGGATATTTTTACAGATGAATCAAACTTTTTAAGCACAGAGCCTTAAGAATACTGGGAAATCTTTACTTTAAAAACATCTAAACTTATTAATAAATCAAGGTTTTTTTACATGGTTTCAGGAGAGTAGTTTTAATAAACCTAAAGGCCTATATTGTCTTCTTGAATGAGTGTGCTCATTATCTTAATCTGACACTTAATCCTAGGGCCACTGAAGCTCTGACCTGTTTATTAGTCTATAGCTAAGAATAGTGAATTGGAAGGAGTTAGTCACCATCACCTACAGCATTACATGCTAGTAACAACAACAACAACAAAAAGATTTTAGGTCATAGTTCAAACCTGAAACAGAAACTAGAGTGCAGTTTTTATTTTATTCTTTTTTGGGTAGGGGCAGGAGTAAGTGAAGAAAGAGAGAGAACTATTTTCTTGGGTATTTAAATAGGAAATGCTTCTCAGCAAGGATTTGGCAGTAGTATGCTGAAATGGTGAAATGATCTGATAATACAAATATGGAATTGCAGTCTACATATCAGTTAAATCACACAGGAGGAGCAAGTGCAAAGGAAATTTGCTCTAGTCTGTAAGGGTCAGGAAGGAAAGGGAAATAAAAGAAAAATACAAAAATAAATTAATTTTAGCTACTTAATTTTAATTAATGTTATTCAAAATGTAATAATTAATTTTAAATGGATAATTTAAAACATTCCATCTATTAAAATCAGTTTATACAACAATTAGTTTAAACTTAGAACAAGAAACTCTCCCTCCCCCCAAAAGAATCAGACATTTAAAAAATGTTTAATCCTTTAAAGAATACCAAAGCATGTTTTCATGTATTGATGCTAAACAGTATATAATTGTCTACCCTGAACATGTATTCAATGAAATTTCTTGACTGGCATCGGGCTGCCAAGGATCCATGCTCCAAGGATAAGTGGGACCAGTGCTGCATCGAAGATCAGTACCTGGGGACCAAGGACTTGTGGCGGCATTTGTCTTTAGGCGATGGCTCCCTTTCTGGCGACCGGGTTCTGTGTCATACTGGTACAGGTGAACTCTTCGATGCTGGGGAGCAGGATCGTTGCTAACTCCCCTCTGGAGAATGCCTATGAAAGGATGAGCAGGATCGGTGCCATCCTCGATACTGCGAGGCCCTCGGTGCTAGAGACCACGACTGGTGTCACGAGGAGGCCAGTGCCCACCTCTGGTGGTGATGTTTGACCACTGAGGAATGCCCCAAAGATGAGCACCCTCTCCGGGACCGGTGCTGCAAAGCTGACTCCCTGCATGGTGACCTGGCCCTCAGGGATGGGCGCCTCTGTTTTGGGGAGTGGTGCAGCTATTGCGGGGACCCATCATGGGATTCCCCCTGGAGACTGGAGCCTTCTCCTTCCATGGTACTACGGGCTGAAGAGAAGGCAGCAAAGGCAGGATCATCAAGTTCCTTCCCTCCTGGAACACCTCCTGTGTCAAATGGCACTGTAAGATGAAGAGCCGCTCTTCCACTCTCAGGAGTCGGGGCTGACTCTCATATCGGGGTCACACTTGGGGGGGCAATCCTCTTTCCTGCAGACCCTTAGCTGCCTGGTCCAAGATGGGTCCTGCACTCGACCCCACTTTCCTGGACTTTTTCGATGTGGGGCAGCGGCCTCTCTCTGCCCACTGCTTCCTCTGTTTCTTCCTTGATGGGGAAGAAGAGGAAGGCCCGATGCCAACTGCGTGCTTCCCCCAATGCCATATTTGACACTGAGGTGGATCGTGCCAGCTTGGAGGCCGGTCTTAGCTTTGCCTCCATTAGCAAGGCCTTCAGGCTGATTTCTCTCTCCTTCTGAGTCTGTGGTCTGAAAGCCTTACAGATCTTACACTTCTCCTTCCTGCGAGCTTCCCCCAAGCACTTTAGACAACTTGCTGCTGCAGGAGGCACAGGGCTTGAAACTCAGAGATGAGGATATGCCCCATGCCCAGCAGGGACTATTCCTAGCTAACTATCAACAATTAACAACTACTTAACTAACAAAGAAAAAAGAACAAACAACAACTATCTAACAACCTTTGAAGGTATTGAAGAAGCACTTGCAAAGCAAGCAGAGCAGTTCCAGTAACCATCACAGGCGGAAAGAAGGAACTGAGGGTGCTGTTATACCACAGCATGTGAGTGGGCCTCAAGGGAGCACCGGAGCCAACCCTATGGGTACTGCTGAAGGGGAAAAGATTCTGGTAACCATGCACAGAGGCATGCACACACCGAGAATGTAATCGACATGAGCAATCACTCAAAGAAGAACTGAAGACTGCTATGTAGAGTAATTGTTTCTTTGGTAATTTTCTACAACACATGAGTTGAACAAATTCATACTGAATTTTAATGTAAATTAATATATATACATGCATGCTCTCTAATAGAGATACCTACATATACATAAGCGCTCTGTGCAATACTGCCTTCGAGTGTAAATTCAGAAAACATATTGTACAATTTGTAAACTTGAACAGAGGTTCACGTAAAGATTGTGAGGGAACAGCATTAATACTAGCAGGGCTGATGAGCACATTGCTTTCAATATGGAAGTGCCTTACGCTCAGTTCTGCTAAGTGAAAATACCTCTGAATCCAGAAAGAGATCATTATTAAAAATTCTACTTCTCACCCTATATGGGACATTAGTTTAATCCTTAAAGCGAGATACATCTTACAATTGTCATTTCTTCACTCACCCTACTTTGAAGATTGAAAAGGAACAACTCAAAACATCTTAATACCCATTATTAAACACTTTGAGTTTTAAAAGATGCCTATCACCACACTCTAAGATACTCACAAATTTTAATAATAAAGCTATTTTAATGTCATGGAAAAATGGTATTTTTGTACTAAAGACAGAACTCCAGGAATTAACTTTTTCAAATATCAAAACCTTGGAATAACTCTAGGAATAAAAATTAGCACTACTAACCCATTTAACTGAGGAATGTAAATTAAAGGACTAAAATTATTAAAGAAAGTTTACTGTATATTTTCACCTTCACTGAAAACTAAAAGGAAGGTAGAAGATCTAAACCCAAGTCTTCAAATGTTCATATGTAATCTGATCAAGATTAGATACGATCACTGAAATTATGGAAACAAACAAAATAATCTGATGCTAGGGGAAGCAAATGTTAATCACAAATCTCTTCACTTTGAAAGCCTACAGTAATTTTAAAAATGGTTAATCCAAAACAAGTACCCATATAAAACCAGAGGAGACTACTATGATAGTGGATCATCATCTTTATTGTACAAAGTTACAATAAAAGGTCTCATCTTCTCTTCAGTCATTATTGCAACACTCTGACAGACTGAATCACTTTTGATAATTAACCATTAATATAGAGGGGCTTCAGGAAGCCATGCAACTAGAGTAAGAACAACAGGAACAGGCAGCAATAACAATTGAGAGAACTGAATCTCTATGAAAATGTCCCTTCTCTTTTCAGTGTTACGCTTATTTTAAAGATTTTTGTCATATGTACATTTGAGAATCTGTTTTCAGAGATTCTTAAGAAATTATGCTTTAATTTAAAGACTAATTAGTCATGGTTCTCTCATCATTTGGCTTCTGTGGAAAATGGTTCATCAGTCCTCTGAGAAATCTTGACGTAGTAGGGTGAGCAAAAACTGAAAAACCTTCCACCAGTGCATGAAAGACTCTTATAGCTGCCAAGTGAACCCTCAAAGAACTCATGATAAGACCTGATCTTTTTAATTCCAACAGATAGTATAGGATGGTGGAAACCAAAAAGCCAACAGGAGAAACTTGATGATGATATTTCCTCCATTTCTGAAGGTAAGTATGTCGCTATTTGACAACAACTGTTAAACTTCTATTGAACAGAAAGTCTCTATCCCCAAAAATCATCAAGAAGGCATGCCCTGGTGCTGCAGAACTTCCAGATTGGATGAAGTGTTTGACCAGAATCCTGAGAAAACTGACAACAACTGATAGGAAGTCACAACTGTGGGCAAGAAGCAAGTCAAATGAGGTAAGGATACCAAACTTATCTCATCCATCTTGGTATAATCGAAAGAACCCTGGTCTTGGCTTATCTTGTTAAGGATGTGTTGGTGGATAAGCGTAAAGAAGGCCCTTGAAATGAGAAAGATATTCCCTAGTGATTGAGGATCGAATCTTGAGCAAATCTTCTTGCATTTTGTGTTGACTGCAGAGGCAAAAAGATCCACTTCCAGAAACCATCAGTTTAGAAATATGCTTTTGAGAAGTAGTGAATCCAACTCCCATTTGCAACTCTGGGAGAAGTGTCTGCTGAGATTGTCTATTCTCTATACCCAGGAGCTAAAAAGCTGAAATGACTATCTGGTTGGCTATATGCCAATTCAACAGTTTTATTCTTTTGGCACAAAGTGAGGGGGATTGTGCTCCATCCTGAAAAATTGATGGAGAACATGCAAGCCACATAGGCTGTCACGATCTTGAAGGATCTGGATATGATCAGCAGAAGAAAAAGTGAGACCAAGCATTCCTGACCAAGCTCAATTCCAGAATGGAGATGTGTAAAAGACTCTACTGGGGATATCACTTGCCCTGGATGGTATGCAGCCCCAGATGCACTCCCCATCCCAACAAAGATACATCTGATGTGATAATACAATTGGAAGAGTTGAACAAAAGGAACTCCTGTACAGATCTTGAAAGGGTTCTTTCATCAACTGAGTCCAGAACCCAGACAGGTAACAGACAACTATTTGTCCTGATTGTGCTTGTTTGATATATAAACTGTTCTGAGCCATTCCTAGAAACACCAAGGATGTAATCTGGCATGTTGGGTTAATGATTTAACAGATGGAGACCATTTCTTGCCAAGCTCTGATTACTTATCTGAATCCTTACAACAATATTTTTCAGGTTCATGAACCTGTCCAGAGGTAGCTAAGCCTGGCTGCCATGTCATCTCGAGCGGCTCCTATAAAAATCTTTCTGTTGAACCAGAATTAAAACAGTCTTTGAGATTGGGTTGGAGGCCTAAACTGTGAGCAAAGACCTTTGTACTGCCGATAGGATTTCTTAGTAAGATTGTCCCCGAGCAGCCAATTGTCAAAGTAAAGGGAGACTATTATCCCTAGTCAACGTAGGTTGGCACCTATGACTGCCATGATCTTTGAAAATACCCTTAGGAAGAGGAGAGGCTGAACGGAAGCGCATGGTAGTGGAAGTGGTCATGGTTGACTTAAAATGAAAAAAATCTCATGGAGGGGGAGTGAATTATGACACGGAAATACATGTCCTCAAAGTCAAGAGTTGCAAACCAATCTCCAGAATCTAGGGAAGAAATTATAGCTGCAAGAAGCACCATCCTGAATTTCTGCTGTTTCAAGAAATGGATTTACACATCTGAGATCTAGTATTGGCCTCCACCTTGTTCTTTTTGGAGTCCAGAAAATACTTGGAATAAAATCTCTTTACCCTGTGCTGAACTGGAACTGATTCTATGGCTCCTTAGTATAGATGAGAAGAAACCTTTTGACTCAGCAACTGATCGTCATATGGGTCCCTGAAAAGAGACAAGAAAGGACGATGGGAAAGATTGATGGAGGTGAAATGGATGGAATAACTGGATGTTATGATCTCCCAAAACCCATTTGTTGGATGATATTCTCTCCCATGCAAGTTGGAAATGTGAAAGATGGTACTCCGAGGGAAGGAGAAGAGTAAGACAGTGCCTCAGTACATTTCCATAGAGTGGATAGTTTGGATTCTTGACAAAGCCATAAAAACTGTCATTAAGATTATGTGGATGGCTGGGACAAAGTAGGTATGGAAACAGCTGCCTTCTTTTTTGAATATTGTGGACTCTTGGCTGATGGCTCAATAGCCTACAGAAACCAGGAAGGAGAAAGTTGCTCACCTAGTGCAGTAACTGAGGATCTTTGAGATGTGTCCTCCTGTGAGTGCTCAACTGCAGGCGTTGGTGCATCCTGGTGCCATTGATCAGAGATTTGTGCAGCAGTGCACGTACGGGCCATGCATGCGCAGGTGGTGTCTTGCAACACTATTGCTGTCCTAACCGCCAGTTGCATGGCTCAACCCCCCTCAGTTCCTTCACTACCATAGAGAGTAAAGATACTCCAAAGTAGAGGGGAGGAGTGGGGTAAGTTGAGCACCCACAGGGACACACATCTTGAAGGACTTTGGTTACTGCATGAGGTGAGCAACATTCTCTTCTTCTTTGTGTGTTGTCCCGGTGGGTGCTCCACTTCAGGTGACTACAGAGCAGTGTCCCACTATTGGCGGGAGGACTTTGGAGCAGACTCGGTAACCGCTGATAGTACTGTGGATCCTAATAGAGTGTCCATATCAGTGATATCTGTGATAGCATAATGTTTTATAAAGGTGTGCTCAGAAGCCCATGTAGCTGCCCTGCATATTCGGATATATGGACGTTGTTGAGGAAGGCAACAGAGGTCGCCGTTGTTCTAGTACAGTGGGCTCTAATACAGGATGGGGGCTTTAACCCTGACTGTTGTTAACATAAATGAATACACCCTGATATCCATTTAGATAGGCTTTGAGTGGATATTGTGTTAACCTTTTGAACATTCTGTTGAGGAAACAAATAGTCTTGTTGATTTGCAAAAGTCTTTAGTTCTGCTGAGATAAAATAATAGTGCTCTGCACATATCTAGTATATGCCAACTAGCCTTTGATGGAATTTTGTGTGGCTTGGGTAAAATGCTGGTACTATATGGCCTGGTTAATATGAAAAGGGGATGATACCTTCGGTATGAATTTTGGATGTGGTCTCACAGTAACACTGTTATTGTGAAAGATAGTATGGGGGGATACATCATGAGTGCTCCTAGCTCTTCTACTCTTCTCGCTGAGGTAATGGCAATTCGGAATGCCACTTTCATGGGCAGATGGAGGAGAGAACAGGTGGCAAGAGGTTCGAAAGGGGGTGTGTGTGAGTCCCCCTAATACTACAGTTAAGTCCCAGGCTGGTGTAGGCTTGCGTATTTCTGGGTGTAAATTTTGGAGTCCTGTCAAGAAGCGTTTCATGACTGGGTGTGAAAATATAGGCAAGGCTTGCCCACGTTGGTGGAATGTGCTAATGGCTGCAAGGTGAACTTTGACAGAACTCAGAGATACTCCAGCCCTCTTTAATTCTAGTAGATAGTCAAGGATCAGTGGTAGGGGTGTCACTATCACTATTGTATTTTTGGAGTGGCACTAAATTGTAAATCTTTTCCATTTTTGTAGATAAATCTTGTGGGTAGATGGTTTCTTGCTGTTAAGCAGTACATTTTAGATCTGTGATTAACAGATTCTCTCTATTGGTTGGAACTAAGGAGCCTCCAGGATATCAGATGAAGCATGCCTAGATTGGGGTGAGTAGTCCTGCCGGTGTTCTGTGTTAACAAGTATTTCTTCATCGGGAGTCTTATTGGCATGTGAATGGACATTTTTGTTACATATGGGTACCAGGATTGTCTGGGCCATGGTCCCATCATATCTTGTTTATTACTTGTGCTAGCAAAGGGATCGGTGGGAACGTGTAGAGTAGTACACCCCCTTCCACTCGATTAAGAAGGTGTTTCCTAGAAATTGGTAACCATGACCCGCTCTGGAGCAGAATTGGTTGAACTTGTGGTTCTTCCTCATCGTGAAGAAGTCTATTGATGGTGTGCCCATCAGTGAAAGATGTCACTTAGGACTATGTCGCTGATCTCCCATTCAGTCATGTTCCAGCCCAAATTTCCTGCTCAGTATGTCAGCAGTTGTGTTCATGCATCCTGGGAGGTATGAAGTGGATATGTCTATACCTTGACTTATGTACAAATTCCAAAGCTTTATGGCTTCGGCGCAAAGTGAATGAGAGTGGGTGCCCCTTTGCCTGTTTATGTAAAACATGCATGCCACATTGTCTATCATCAGATGGACTGATTTGTGTTTTATTTGTGGCAGGAAGTGAGTGTATGCTTTGTGCACCGCTCTTAGTTCAAGAAGGTTGCTGTTTAACTGTGCCTCTGCCTGAGTCCATTGACCCTGGACAGTGAGGCCTTGCATGTGTGTGTCCCATCCTATCAATGAGGCATCAGAAGTGATTACGACTGATGGTATCCACTTTTGGAATGGTATGCTTGTGCATAAGTTGCCTGGGTTTTTCCACCAGTCCAGAGAGTCCTTGAATACCAGAGGTACTGTTAGTTTTTTGTTCATTTTGTGCCTGTTTGGGGTGAAGATTGAACATAGCGAACCTTGGAGGCCTCTCATGTGCAGTCTGGCATGTTGTACCACAAAGGTGGTGGCTGCCATATGGCCCAAGAGTTGGAGGCACGTTTGGGCTGTAATTTTATCTCTTCGATGAGATTCACTGTTGAGTGAAATATTTGAGCTGGTAGAACTGCTGCTGCCATGACTGAATCAAATTGTGCCCCTATAAATTCTAGGGTTTGTGTCTGTGTTGTGACTGATTTCTGAAAGTTATTTCAAGGCCTTGTTCCTGGCCAATGCGTATGGTTGTCTGTGTATTACATTCTGCCTACGCGTGCATTGGACTTTGGAGAAGGCAATTGTCAAGGTAAGGAAAGATTATGAGACCTAAGCTTCATAGTTGTGCTGTGACCACTGAGAGTACATTGGAAAACACTCGTTGTGCAGTGGATAGGCCAAAAGGTAACACCGTATATTGGTAATGTTCCGAGCCGTCTGTAAACCGAAGGAACCGTCGATGAGATGGGTGTATAGTAATATGAAAGAAAACGTCCTTTAGGTTGAGGGATGAGAATCAATCTACTTTAGCAATGATCATCCCTGCATTGGAACATGTGACCATTTTGAACTTTTAAACATGAATGTACTTGTTGAGCAATCTGAGATCTAGAATTGGTCTCCACCCCCATTTTTCTTCTGTGTGAGGAAATATTGGGAGTAGAATCCCCAGCCTCTGAATTGAAGCAGAATCCTCTCTATTTCTCCTAGCTGTAGTAAATGTAGTACTTCCTACTGCAGAAGTTGCTCAGGGTCCCTGAAGAGGGATGGTGAGGATGTGCGGGTGGAGTGGATGTGAAGGGGATAGAGTAGCCCATGTGGATGATTTCTAGGACCCATCTGTCTGTGGTGATTACTGCCCACTTGATGAAAAAGGGGGCGCAATCAGTGTCCAAAAATGGTTGGTGTTCCTGCCTGCGAGGTGTGTGTCAGATCCTTGACCAAACTGTCAAAATGACTGTTTGGGTTGAGTTGATTGAGAAGAGGCAGACTGGTTAGACATTTGCCTTCTCCTCTGTGTACATTGTTTTTGTCTATAATTATCGAAGGGCCTTTGTTGGCAATTGGATGTGAAGTCTCTCCGCTGGTAAGGTTGGTATCTTCGCCATTTGAAGGATGGTGTATATATACCCAGGATTCTAAGGGTCGTTCTGGAGTCCATAGAGTGTAATGTCTCATCTGTCTTCTTTGAAAATAATTTGTCTTTATTGAAGGATAAGTTTTCAACTTTTGTTTGCAGGTCTTTCAGGATGCCAGACAACTGAAGCCAGGAGGTGTGGCGCATAGCAACAGCTATAGCTGTTGTGCGAGCTGCTATATCAGCTACTTCTAGAACTGCCTGCAGAGCTGTCTGTCTGATCAGCTGTCCCTCATCTATCAAGGATTTTAATAGTGTCTGCTTATCCTCGGTAAGTATTTCTTTAGCTTGTTGATTTTGCCATTGTTATAATGGTCATAATTGGTCAGTAAGGTGTTGTAGTTGGCCACTCTAAGTTGCAAGGTTGCTGAGGAATATACCTTGCATCCAAATAGGTTTACTGTCCTTGTCGCCTGGAGTAGATTTAGGCTGGACTTGTTGAGTCCTGTGATGCACTGCATCTATCACCAGAGAACTGGGAGGAGGATGCATGAATAAAAACTCCATACCCTTTGATGGCACATAGTATTTCCTGTCAGCCCTCTCACAGGTCGGAGGGACTGATGCTGGTGTTTGCCAGAAGGTATCAGCAGGTTGCATTATGACATCATTGATTGGCAAGGCTATTTTGGTATTGGCTGAAGTGTGCAGTATTTGAAGTAATTTGTGTTGGGTCTCTTCAACTTCCTCTAAAGGTATGTCTTGTTATATTGCCACACATTTGAATAAGTCTTGTAATTGAAGTCATCTGCTGTGCTTGGAGACAGAGGCATTACCACTTCATCAAGTAAGGAAGATGAGTTGTAGAGAGGGGAATTCTCCTCCTGCATTCCATCATCTGATTCCTCCAGGCTTTCGTCATGGGTAGGTGATGAGGAAGTAGATTTGTCTAAGGTTGTAGCTGATGTTGATGGCATGTGATGTTGAGTACTGTGGGATGTGCACGGAGCTCATCTGCTGTGTGAGTGGGAAAATCTTTGAGAGAGAACCTTCATTTGCTCAATCCATTCCCTCAGAATTATCTCAATCTGAGCCAGTGATTTCAGTGAAGCCATAGATTCTCTTCTGTCAAGGGAAGATTGACATGGAGAGAAGACTCCCTCATGTGAGCCTTCTTCATCGTCACTGAATAGTGGTGTAGGAATGGAAGACTGTGATGCCTGCATATAAGGCGACTTATTGGTGCCATAGACTGGGGAGTGAGAATGTGTTTCTGGTGCTGATGGTGCTGAGATTGAGTGTTCCCTCGGTGTGGTTGTTGGTGCCGTGGTTTTTGGTCTCCCCCTTATCGGTGCCGATGATGATAATGGTGCTGAGGGCAGAGGCATGCGTGTCAGTGCAGCTTTCAGCACTGATTTGGCTGGTGTTGACAGTGCCGTAGCTGGTGCCATTTTTCAACTTGGTTCCGGTGATGAGGACTTGGTTCCGGTGATGTTGGCAGAGGTAGGTGCCATGCAAAGGTAGGTGAATTCTCCCTTGAAGTCGACGGTACAGAAGGCAAACACCTGGCTAGAGACTTCTTAAATTTCGGTATGTCTCAAACTCTCTTCCTTTTCATGTTGAAAGTTTGAGCTGTAGCATTACCTTTTTCCTCTGGTCTCTGATTCAGAGTTAGGCTGTAGGGATTTCTCTATTAGAATAAATTTAAGGCGGAGGTCTCTATCTCTTTGGGTTCGCACCTTAAGCTTAGAGCAGTGCATGTACTTGGCCAGGATATGGTCTTCTCCCTAAGCACCTTACACAAAGAACATGTCCGTCCAAAACTAGGATTGCTTCTCTGAAAGAATTGCACCTTTTAAATCCTGGTGATCCTAGCATTTTGAAGATTTTGGGAAGATGTTACTCCTCCACTATGTAAACTAACGATAAAATTTAATGATAATAACTTTTCTTTAAACTATGAAACTTATCTATCTTAACTAACACGTATTATGACCAAAACTATGACTAAACTATGCTTAAATTCACTAATTTTTATGATTTATCTTAAGGAGAAAGGAGTGCTGCGGAGCACCGTCTCAGGCTGGGGTTAGTTGAGAAGGAACTGAGGGGATCGGGCCACGCGAGCAGCAGTTAGGGTGCCAACAGTGTCGCGAGATCCCACCCATGCATGCACAGCCTGTACAGGAACTGCTGCACAAATCTCTGATCTACTGTGCCAGGACGCACCGACACCTGAAGTGGAGAACCCACAGGGACAACACTCGAAAAAGTGATTTAAATGGGATCTCTGTTTTCAGACTTGCAAAATTTCGTTCTAAATTGCATGTGTATAAATTCTGAGTAATCTAAGTGTGGCCCTTCAATCCTTCAAGGTGTGATGCGAATCGTCCATAGAGTTTGGAAACAATTTGTGACCATCAACAGGAAGGTTCTCAATAGTACTCTATACCTCCCTAGGGAAGCAGGACAACTGGAGTTAAGATGCTTGTCAGATCAAAATCATGGTGGAGATGGACTGGACTGTAGTAATCTCTGCATCTAAGGAGGCCTTTAACAATGTTTTTGCTAGGAGCTGCCGTTCATTTATGATGGCCTTAAATTGTTCATAGTACTCCCCTATTAAATGCTCAATATAGTTAATAAATTTATTATAATTCAGATACTCGTATTTTGACAGGAGCACTTGATGATTCACTATTCTGAACTGCAATGTTGCAGAGGAGGAGGGCTTCCAACCAAAGACGTCAAGCAGCTTCTGGTCCTTGTTGTAAGGAATAGATTTAGTATTGTGCTGTCCACACTGTTCTTTAACTGCATCCACTGCCCAGGAATTTGGGTGTGAAAACTAAAAAAACTCTCAATGTTTACACGTAGGAGGTACCATAGCCGGAGTCCGCTAGATGGTCTTAGCAAACTCTAGCAAAGCTTCATTCACAGAGATAGCCACATGTGTAGAAGCTGAAGTATATAAAATGTCTAGTTTATGATGAGAATCCTGGATCTTTGCTAAAGGGATTTGAAGGGTATCAGTGATGTCCTTTATCAGCTCCTGCAACTGCCTGAAGTCATATACCATGGAGGAAAGTGGCGGCAGTAGGGTCTCATCAGATGATGATGGCCAAGTGTGTATGTGAGATGTCACCTCCTTGTCATCACTTGCCTCCTGCTCCTCAAAGGTCCTCTTTAATGGTTCAGGCTGACACAGTGGGAGTGAAGGCTGGGGAGAATGGATCTGCCTATGTTCCTTACCAGAGTGATTCGGACCCCTAAGAAACTGTTGGCAATGTAGGGCTGATTGGTTCCAATAAGGTCACTGGGGAGACACAGTGGGCATAGGATAAAGCATTGACAATTGATCATACCTGGTATATGGAGGTCAAGTTCTTCTGTCCTCCATTCTATCAGAATAGGTAGAAGTATTGTGACTTTGAAAATAAAAAGATGAATGCCGTACTAAAATCTGCATGCCAAAAGGGTCGTCATCAACACAATCTACAGGAGGTGATAACTGTTCAACCTGCGTGGTCAAAGTCAGTGAATAAGGAGCTCTCAATGGAAAATGGGGAGTTGGTGATCCAGGTGCTCTTGGTGTGGACAGCTGTCTAGTACCAGTAAATAATAGGAATGCTGGATCATTTGGCATAAGGTCTTTTGGGTATCTAAACTCTTGTGATACTGATTGTATACAGGCAGGAGTTAATTGAGATCTTGTGGAGGCCAGCTTCAGTACTGAGAGAGGTGCTTGTCTTGATTACATGTATGTTATGGATGCTGAACATTTGGTATGAGCATACCAAGGGTCAGTTTCTGGCTGTAACCATGTAGAGGTACAGGGTGATGGTATAGGTACCAGAGATACTGAAAGGTCCAGTGGCATAGATCTCTTTGATGCAGTACTTCTACAAGCATAGGTATGGCTACCCAAAGCAGAAAAGGTCTTCAGTAGGCAGTGACATTTAGTAGTAGTAGTATGGCTCTTAGAGGACACTTTAGAAGTCCTCCTAGTACCACTCCCACTCTGAGCCTGAATAAAACTTCCACTGGGACCTTAGGTCTCCAGAACATTCTTCTCAGACAGTAAATGGGACTTCTTAGAAGATCTAGTACTCCTACTTTTCTTGTCAGCATGCACAAACTTCGAATGTGAAGCTCTCTGCATCACAGACACCAATGCAACTACTACCTCCCCCCGAGGCTTTCAGTGACTGAGACAAGGATTGTGCATGTTTGTTCACTTTTTTCACATATTCTGGAGAACTCTGAGCTGCCAGACAAGACATAGGAAAAAGAGGGAGAGAGAGGAGCAAGAAAGATAGCAGAATATTCCTACCCCATTTAAACTTTAAAATAGAAAACTTAAAATTTTAACATTTTTAAAAGATGCCTGTGCTCAAAAAGGCCTATGCAAAGTATTCAAGTAATCTGGACATTCAAAGGAGGACAGGTACACGGCACATTTTAAAATCTTTTTAAAAATAATTTTTTGTAGAGTTGCATCTGAAAGTTTCATCATTTTACCACAAATTCCTGAGTGCATTTTTTTCCTATAAAGACTCTAAATTGAAATTCTAAAAATTAACAAATTGATTTATCATTTAAATCTGGACTATTCTTTTCTTTAAAACATTAATTATTATTGATAAGTAGATTGGAGATATTACATGGATCCTAATGTGATTCTTTGCAACACTATCAATTCACAGCAGAGAACTGCTAATACAAAGAATAAACCATAACAATGTTATGTTGTGTACAAAATTTCTGTTTTTAAAATATTAATAACTTCGCTCATTTAGGTAAAACAAAAAGAGCTAACAAACTGCAATATTTTATTTATTAAAAAAAAGCATAATTGACAAATTATTGACCAGTCACATCCAATTGATTATTCAATATTTCAGGACAAATAAATAGAATACGCTAATTATATGATTTTGTGTGTACTAAATGGTTGCCAACAAACAAGATTGGAAGATGGTCGTGATAATCACACTGGTTCAGGGAAACAGTGAAAAAAACAAATGTTTCCCAAACCATAGCAAGTGGTGTGAAAATGCAGCAAACTACTGGCCTTGACTTCTGGATTATGTATCTGCCAAGAAGTAATTTCACCTTTAATGAAAAACTGTACAAAAACAAATTATGAATTGAAATCTTCAGAAGCTATCTTGAAATTAATAAATAGTTATTGGTAGCTCTTATTGCCAACATACATAATAAATAAGATTTACTAATAATCTGCAGCTGACTTCAGTCCTTCAGCCCTCAGGTATCCTGTTATATTGTTTACTGTAGCTCTTCCATCTGAAGTGAACCAGCAATCAAAAACAGAATGGCCAACTGTTCCTCTGGTACTAACACATGTGCTAATATGCACTAGTTTAAACTTGATCTATCAGTGAATCAATGAACCATGAAGGGTGGGGGTTAATCAGGGTGTTTGGAAAACAAAAGCTCATAAGGCAGTAGAGACGCTACTCTCAGACACACATCTGTGCTGTTTTCAGTACTTAGCTTTATGGTGGTAGGTTTATGTTTCAAAAGTTAAGAGCTTGGAATCATGTCACCGTCATATACATTAATAACTATTTTACACAATAAGCACTCTCAAGTATGTTACACATATGAAAAACTAATAATGTGAAACAAAGATTTATTAGTGTACCTATGGATATGCCATTGTTAATGTTACACTAACCAAAGTTAATATTTAACATTAATGGTATAATTAAAACTTCATGCATGAAGCTGTAGACATTCACATTAAATCTCAGTGTGGGAGGTGTGCTGCAAAAGCAGTTCACAAAAATACAATACACTCTTATATTAATAGCTACTCTACCATTTAATCTCAGCTAAATTTTAGATTACTACCCACTGAAGACAATAAATACTTTTAAACTCTCAGAGCCAAAAAGTTAAAGGCTTTCTAATACACTTTTATTGAATGTCTATTTGAAGTCGTATCAAATCTAAACTATTGCAGATAAAAATATTGCTAAGTATTGTTACATATCTCTTCTGGGTTTTTTGGTTGTCATGCTAACATTTAACAAAACAAACTAATTTGTATTAAAGACCCAATTCTCTTGAATACTACGTTGATAGAAAGCTTTCATTTTTTGTCTGTACACTTACGAATAAAAGCAAAATATATCCTTCTTAAAATGTTGTGTGATTCAGAGATAAAACAACATGTACTTATTCTTCATTTGGGGCACCACAGAAAACATAAAAATATATGTTACACAACAGAGGTCTAAGTAACTGCACTGACAATTTAGAGTTGGGATTGAAGTTCTCAGAAAGTTGCACTCTCTACAGAGTAGATACTCTCAAAACATTGGATTACACACAAATTGGAAGTTATAGAGCAGTGTTTTTCAACCTTTTTGATACCAGGGACCAGTTTGCTGCCTTCCTAAACTGTATCAGAAAGATCTCAGGAACTGGCACTGGTCCACAGACCAGTCGTTGTGAAACACTGCTATAGAGGATATTACTCAGAAAGAGGATGAAAGGGGTAAGTAAGGGGGAGAATATCTCAGGAACATTAATGTAAAAAAAAAAAACCCACAAAGTAAAATGAAAATAATATTTATTTTGCATTTCAGTAAAAGACTTTCAAGAGGTCTTCATCAGAACTGCCTTCAAAGTATAATTCTCATCAATTCACCTATGTTAAACTTTTTGTAATTTAATTTTAGAAAAAACAACAAAATCTTGACTTTTTCCATATAAGAAGGTACAGAAAATTGTAATTCAATCTATTTTAGATTATCAGGAACACATCCTTCTTTAATATTTAGCCACTGTGCCCAATAAAAATACATGTTTACCGATAGCTGTTCACATGTACATGCAGTTACTTTGGTAACCCCCTCCTGCTTTTCATCCACTCCAGCCTATGTGCAATAAAAATCGTCCAGGTAAATAATGCAATGATTCATCTGAAATCTGAATGCACTGGATGCAATGCAATGAGAGAGGCACACATAATTTGGAATAACTTTTTTTAAAAGCACAAAACTTTACCTTGCAGATTTTTCTCACTGTAAAAAAATGAAAACAACCCATTTTGAGAGATTTCCAATGGGTTGTTTTAATAAAGATTACGTACGTCATTCATAATATTGCACTGAAAACAAGCTGTGGGACAAGACCATGAAAACTCTTGGTCAATCAGAGTAAAATTTTCCAAAGTACCTACTTTAAGAGCCTGAACCTTATTGAAAGTGAATGGACCTTAGGTACTGCTGAAAATTTTACTCCTAAACAATTAAAAAAACCCAAAAAAACAACTGTCCTATTCTCAGCAGAAGGTGGGACACGTTTCTAAAGCACCCCTCTAATTAATTACTAAAAAGTGTAAAAACTAGAAAATCCATA
Organism: Mesoclemmys tuberculata; assembly: GCA_007922155.1. NCBI lineage: Eukaryota > Metazoa > Chordata > Testudines > Chelidae > Mesoclemmys > Mesoclemmys tuberculata. Next base: position 31,853,863 of record ML675620.1, on the reverse strand, counting down.
TTCTATTGATACTTCTCCTCTCTTCAATGTTTAACATACTGGTAACTTGGTTTTTTAAATCTCAAATTATGCTCTTTGCTTTATTGTTACAAATTCTATTGTTGCAGTATCTGCATTTCTTCCAATGTGTATATCTCATGTTGCTTTAATAACACTGAACGGTCATGGAGTATCTGTTGATTTTCTAGATATAATTATGGGGAGAGGCTGTCTTTTATTTCGTCTTCAAAATGAATTTGTACTTTCAGAATTGAGAGAAGAAAATTTGTGCTGGTTTTTGTTTTTGTTTTTTTAAAAACGACACATGAACTACACAGACTTCCTTTGCTGCTCTGAAGGCTGCAGATTCCCCATACCCACAGAGGGCTGGAAGAATAATGTGCATTCTCCCCTGGCACCTAAACATTGCATGGTTGGGGGTCTGCGGAGGGAATGGAACTGACAAAAGAGCTGGGAAGCAGCCACATTGCACATAATGCTTTTCTAAGGTCAAGGGGGTTTCCAACTGAAAAGCCACTAGGGAGTTACTGCTGGCTGTACCCAAAGCAACATGAGTACAGGATAGCGCAGCTGCCATTGGGAAACATATGGCATCACAGTGATGAATGCAGGGAGCTCACAGAGGAAAGCACAGGCACTTGCTGCTCTCAATGCAAGTATCCTATGCTTATGAGAATCCTGAGATCTGCAGGAATCTTGACACTTTTACATATATAGATATTTAGGGAGTAAAGAAAGAAGGAAGAAGAGAATCACCTCAAATATTCTTATTCAGAAAATCTAGATGATAATGCAAGCAGAAATAGTAATATATGCATTATTTTGCTTTCACTGATATTTGCTTTTGATGACAGCTGGGTAGGAAACAGCTTTGCTTTACTGCAAAGATTGGGATTTAATTTTTTTTCCCACAGTTCTGCATCAGAAAGAATCTAAGATGTTTCAATATTTTAAAAAAGAGAATCAACCCCAGAACAGCTAATGGCCTAGTGGTTAATTCACCTAGGATGTAGGAGTCCTAGGTTCTAATTCCTGCTCTTTTTGATTCAGAGCAAGGACTAGAACCTGGATCTCCCACTTTTCTGGGGTGGGGGCTTGTAGGGCCACGGAAGAGCCTTGTAACGCGTCAAACAGAGACAGGAGCTTGATGGGTCTGGTCAGAGCCAGTTTGATAAATGGCGTTGCTCAGCCTGGTAAACAGGCTGAGCAAGGCTGTGTGAAAGTGTCTGTGCTGCCAAAGGAGGAGGAAAGTTAGGAAGCAAGGCCATGTGCTGTAAATTTGCCAGTGCTAGCTGTACCTTAGAGCTGACATGCTATGCTGTACATAAAAACTTGGAATGCAAGCTGCGCACAGAGACTCAGCCATGAATCCACTTGGATTGCGTGGCAAGATCCCCCAGCAGCCTGCTTCGCAACGCATCCCAGGGTCTCCCGTAGCTGTTTGGAGCATAAGCCGTGATTAAAGATAAGTGCACCTAACCAGTGTGGGCGTGTTTTTATTCCTCACCTGGTATCCAGAACCTTGCAGGCAGCTGTGAGCAGCAGTGCCTGGCATAACAGTGCTCTCTCAATCTCTCCTGTTAGAACTATTCCACTTTGCACAAATTAAATGTTCATTCAACGAGAGAGAAAGACTTTTTAGCCTGGTAGTCAGGCAGGGACTTGAACCTGTGTCTCTTATGTTTCAGGTGAGTGCCCTAACCAATAGATCACTTTGCTATTGGCTATTTGGGGGGGAAGGAGAACCTAACACATCTTTCAGAGTAAAGTTTCATCAAAATCAATATGTTCCTACAAAAAATTGTGGTTTTCACATTTTCCAATGAAAAATTATTTTGTCAAAAACTTTCTCACCAGCTCTATTTTTGACAGTCAGGGGCCAGTTGTAGGCCATGAATTACCATTTATGAAAAGAATGGTCACATTAAAATGTGGAAAGCTTTGGATTCAGTATTCCAGGTTCTGAGACTGTGGGTCAACAGCAGTTTTATAGTCTATACAAATAAAGACTGTTTTTCTTTCATATTAAAATTCATTTACTAATGTCTGTGACAACTGAGATATAATTTTGGAGATCAGTCAGATATACTTTTCTTTGTCACAAACATTATATTCTGCATTTTTCAAAAAAGATGCGGAGAAAAGCTATTAGAGTGAAGCTTTTCTTGTTTTCAGTAGTAATATAGTTTTCCTACATTTGATACATTTATGTACCATAGAAAGAAAATTAAAGGATTAAGTCTCTAAATATAATAATCATTTATTCTTGTTAATTTAGCAGAAATCCATGGAATGAACCATTCTTTAAATTAAACATTGCATCTCACCAGTGAAAGGCACTATTCATAACTCAGTTTGGTCACCTGTTCTGGTGATTTTCCTCAAAGCAGCCAGTCTTTGAGGTAAGGATAGTCCTTAATTTCTTGTCTCCACAGATGAGCTGCCTTGACTACCAACTACTTGGTGAATATGATATGACACATGCAAATAGGTGCCTTACAGGTCAAGAGTTGCAAACCAGTCCTGAGAATCTAATGAAGACTAGAGTCATTATCCTGAAATTGAAATGGTGGATGAAGATGTTGAAAGATCAAAGGTGCAGGATGAGCCAACAATCTCCTTTTCTTCTTTGATATAACAAAGGAATAGGAATAAAATCCCTTGCCCCAGACTTGTAGGGGCATCTCCAATCTACTACTACTTGTTTTAAACAGCCTATCATGAGGTGAGTCCCTGATAGGGAAGGGATTGGAACTGAATAGAATACCTCTTGCTTATGATCTCCGGGACCCACCAGCATAGGTGCTGACTTTTTGTTTTGCCACTGGGTGCCCTACCCTGGCTCCACCCCCACACAGGGTGTGCAAGGGCAGGAGGCAGCAGGCTATGCCGGGATATAAGCCCCACCCAAGCAGTGCCAATCCTGCCCTTGCTACCTCTAGGACTGTGAGGGGAGAGGGGGTTTAGGGGTGCCAGGGCAGGATTGGGACTATGATGGGGAACCATGGGTAGCAGGGCAGAATTGGGACTACAGGGGATGAGGTCCGTGGTGTTGACACTGGACACTGAGTGATCAGTGTGAATACCAGTGGGACATGATATGTCCCATTTGCAGAACAAAACAGTTTAATGTGCAAGGTTTTCTATAGATATACTAGTTGAATACAAAGCCTAAAATTAACTACAATATATCATACTCACTGAGCGTGGAGAGCTAAACAATCACTCAGAAGGCTGTATACAGGAACGGCTTCCTTCAGGGGCTCCGCCAGGGAGTCAGTGGATCCTCTGGTCCAACCAGCAGCACCTCCTGAAGAGTCAGGTGTTGATGAAGCATCCCCCTTTGTCTAAGTAGTGACTTCTTATATCCTTCCATAAACAGCTTTCACCTAAGTATCTCTCTACTCATTATCATATATACTAATTACCTACATTGAATTTTCACCCTTAACTACATTCCACTCTCACCATGATAACTGGGGTTGTCAAAACAACTTCTGGTGACAGGAGGGGCGGTGTAAAACTATGTCCCTTGGCAATGAAATGTGTACCCCCAGATGTTCAAGGATAACTTGTTGTTCCCATCACCGTTATCTATGTGCAATTGCAAGCAACATGTTGTGTACCGCGTCTTATGTGCCATGCTATGCAAAACCTGAGACATCTGCAAGGTTCCTCAGCAGTCCTATTCATCTCTACCACCCAGAAGATGTCATGCTACAGGGGTCAAAACAGCTAAGCAAGTAACTGAAGCTATGCTAAGCCTGTAGGACAGTGGTTAGGCAACTCACATTGTACTGGGCCTCCAACACACGGGCAGCAAAGTCAGGAGGCAGCAGGCCGTGCCGGGACACAAGTCCCCGTGCCCCCCAGCAGTCCTGATCCTGGAGTCCAGGGGCAGCAGAGCAGGAATGCCAGGGGAGAGGGAGATCCATAAGCAGCAGGGACAGGAGACGGGAGACAAACATCCCACAGCAAACCTGATCCTGCCTTGCCGCCAGGCTGGAGGAGTGGGTGGAGCCATGGGCAGCAGGGCAGGATCGGGACCATCAGGGGAGGCAGGGTCCATTCGTGGCAGGGGCAGGAAGCGGCAGGCTGTGATGGGACACAAGCCCCCCACAGCAGTCCTGTTCCTGCCCCTTCTGCTGGGACAGTGGGGTCGGGAGGGGTGGGTTCCAAGGGTGGGAGGGAAGGATTGGGACTGCCGGAGGGATCCATGGGCGGCAGGTTCAGGAGGCAGCAGGATGGGGTTCAGAGCACCCAGTTTTCCAGCCAGGGGCCCCAAACGACCCCACCCTCTCCCCAGCCCTAACCTAGCCAGGCTCCCTCTGGGACTTACCCACTGCTGGCAGCCTGGGGTTGGAGGGAGCTTGGAGAGGAGGTGCAGCCATGCATATGCCATCATCGAGAAAGGAACAAATTAGTTCAGGCAGGTGGACCCAGCCTCTAGGTGAGCAGCAGGGGCTGGAGGCGCTGCGTGCTAATGCCCAGTTCAGCGACCAGTCTAACCCTAATGCCTTAAGCGCCTTTTTTTTATTTGTTACTGTGGTGAGGGGCCTAGCTTGAGAGTTGGGCCCCCCCCCCCCTCTGCTCCCTGGCTGGGTGTCTCCCTGAGACTGCCAGGGACTGAACAGACATCCCAGCCTCCAAAGGCCTGGGGTCAGAATAACTCAGCCCTGCCCTGCTGGAGCAAGGAATCAACAATTCACAGCTGATTGATTTAATCGGGTTAAATCAAACAGCTAATCAGTGGCCAGGCAAGTGAGGCAAGACAAACTGCAGCCACAGTCCATGCATGACAGACTCTGCTAACAGCTAATCACCCCGACTATCCCAGTGGGTGCTGAGCACCCACTATTTTTTTCTGTGGGTGCTGGGCCCCCTGAGCACCTCCAACAGCTTCAGCTGTTCTGGTGTTAGAATATTTGTTGCCTTCAAACAGAGGGTCCTCTGTTGTTGCTTGGACCTCCCAGGAAATCCCTGAGGACTGAAGACATGACAACCTCCTCATAGCTATTGCAGTGGCCATTGTGCATGCCATAGTTTCATACATTTCCAGTACAGTCTGTAATGAAGTGCGGGCCATCAGTTGGCCCTCTGCCATAATACACTTCATTACTCCAGGAGACAACTTGTCCCAGTTTATATAGCTATATTTCACATGAAGGCCTGATAGCCATATTTCACGAGGACCCCCTCATCTGAAGGCTAGCTGATGAATACATCTTCAAGATGAAAAGATCCAATTTCTTTAGGACCTTCTTTCTTGGTGTGGACTTAGGAGATCTCTGCTGTTTTGCTCTCACCTGAACTGCAGCCACTACATGAGAACTTGATGCTGAATAAGAAAAAAATATTCAAATTGCTCAGCAGGAATTTAGTATTCCCATCATCTCTTTTCGAAACGGCCAGGATGTGGGCGTATGTCATACAGATTTTGCAGGCTCCACCACATCCTCATTAATGAGCATAACAAACCTCCCTGACTTAGACGAATGTAGAATGTGCAAGAATTTGTGCTGTTCTCTTGTACTACCTCCCACGGTAATATCTTGAATTTGTCAGTGGAGACAGACACAGATGAATTCACTGACTCTTCCAGGAAGGATGAGGAGATTGCAGCAGGGATCAGTTGTTCTTCCTCTGGCAGCTGATGGTCCTCGTCACTCTACTTCCTCCTGTCTCTCAAATATCCACAGTTGTACGACCTGGTTTGTCTGAGATAACTTCATTTGTCTTTGTGAGGAGGATGAACTAGCCACAGAGACAAATGAGGATGTAAGCTTCCTGGCAGTATAGCTACATATCCCAGGGTGTACACGAAGGCCACAGCTGATGAGGACAGCAGTACTGTGGTGGAGAACACACATAGGGTTTTACCAGGTACTATGACCTTTATAAACTCCCAGGTCTCTTTCTACTCTCCTTCATGTATTCCTCCATAGAATCTTTTCCTGATTCCCAATACGCTACTCAGGAAGGGAAGGTAGACGGGTGGGGGATGAGTTCCTACTATACCACGGAGAGGAGAAAAAGGAGTATACTTTCCTCCAAGGGAGGGGCTGTTCTGACTGATGTGCCCTATCTCAGTATAGGAGAAGGCAGTACCTCTCAACTTGGAGTACCAGTCACTCTGAAGCTGCTGGTCTAGATATTACTACTCTCGATCTCTCAAGAGGAAATGAGTCGACCAGTAAGTAATTTCGCACCGTGTATGGTTTAAGTGTAAAGACAGTTGGCACCAAAGTAGTTCCTGAGGTGGAAGTTACCAGGGCTTCAATTACAGAGGCATTTTGGGCTGAGGCTCTGGGTACCAAAGCACTCAATGCCAGGGTTAGAGCAGATAGCAGCACAGTTCTCCAGTTTAGAAGGTGCCACATGTGCTGACTTGGAGGACAGCCTGAGCACGTCAGAAGGGGCATTGTGAGGCTTGATATGAATGAGCTTGAGACAATTTATGAGTCTGATGGCTCTTTTGTCTCAATTTGCCAGGTGCCAGGGATAGCAACCAGCACCTTGGCTCATCTCTGGAGCAGTAGTCCTTTATACCCCTATCAGAATGCACTGATGCCTAGGTAGTGGCAGATGAATGGGGTCCCTGAGTAGGTGTGGCCGAGGAGCTTGAAGTTGAATCTCAGCTCACTGGGGCATGAACAGAGACTGACCAGATGGCTGAGGCCTGGCTGACACCATGCTCTCAGTGTCTAAGGCTTGATCTCAAAGAGGAACAGCTCCAGACAGATTTCCCTCAGTCTCAGAGTACACTTGATGAAAGGACAAAAAACAGAACACTGCTCCAGGATGTGTCCTCCTCCAAGACAGAATAGGAACTGGTAGTGCCTGTCACATGAAGGATCCAAGCGGCCTTAAATCCTGGTGATTTGGCTTCTTCCACAATACTAGTGATCATGTACATGAAGGGCTCTAGGCTAACTGAAACCTATCTTGTGCGTGTATATATAAAAAGAAAATTAATTTTCCAACTAGCAGTTTACAAACAAAACAAACTAACATAGTCACAGCATGCAGAGAAAGGGCAGACACTGCAGATGCTCCATCTTGCTGCCACAGACCATAAGGAGGAACTGAGGCACAGTCTGGCTTAGTCCGTCTTTTATGCTCTTGAGCTGGAGACAGCGTGAGAGCACCTGGGGCTCAGGCACTGGATACTACCAATCAAAAGAATCTGATCTCAAACATACGGGACACCTATGAAGTCCAAAGTGAACAATGGAGTAGAAATGAAGTTACTGGAAATCTTGTTACTGTGTCCAACTGTTTTTCAGAGATCTTTCTTAGGCTGGGTGTAGACTGACGGCAGCAAATTCACCACCGTCAGATCAATTGCTCTGGATTGACTGAGCAGTCTGTGTAGACCCGCTCAGTTGATCCAGCAATCGACGCAGGAAAACCACCCTGGTAAGTGGCGTAGTGCTGCGTCAAAGGGAACACTGTTCTCTTCAGCGCAGCGCAGTGTGGACAGCGTGCAGAACAGATGCAGCAAAGTCGACGGAGATACGCCAAATCCAAAAGGTAAGTATAGACCAGGCATTAGAGTTTTCTATACAGTAACAAGATATTCTTCTTCAGGTGATTGTTCACGTGGACTTCATTTCCACTCCATTCATTCATTCACATGGAAGACGCAAGCTAGAAGCATTGAAGGAAGTGACCTTTCTGAATCACTTCTAATCCCAAAAATATGTCTAATTTTCTAATAAAAAATATGTCGTGAAAAAGTTGAGACCAACTGAAACTAATTATACCCAACTGTTGAAACAACAGGAGACTGTCGTAAACATACAATTTATTACTGGCAAATCTTATAGGCTGGCAACTGCGCTATGCCATGACTATCTGTGACCTCGCACCAATGTAAGTAAGCTAGCTCCATTTAAATCAATGGAATGACATTAGTGTAATCAAACATTCAGACTTCCACATTCTCATTCCTACTATTCAGGTCTAACCCTAATCCCTCAAACTCCTGATTTCACTTCCTCCATCATGATCAAACTCTTTGTGACAATCTGTACTATTATGTTGACCACTTTTACAAGACTATGGTAAATTTTGTACAAAGTATGCCTTGTGAGGTATCATTTGAATAGTCAATATCTGCTGAACATTAGTTTTCCACTGAAATATAGATATCAACATATGAATCTTCATATCAATATGAAGTTATGAGATTCTACTATATGATTGCTATTGAAATATGTTGTAATTCTGGGTAATGCCCACAAACCAGTTTTTCAGAAGCAAAGACACACTTGCCCCAGCCAGGTGTTAAAAAACTATCACCTGTGTAAGTTGCCATTCTCTGGCAGGGGGAAGGTGTGAATAAAGAAATTAATTGCATCACAGGAATGGTTCAAATCTCACACAAAGTGATTGCTTGTTGCCTGCACCCCAGCTAAGGGTAATCCTCGAAGAAGAGACAGGGATATAAAAATGAGAGACAGGAGCTTACAATTCATTTTTTCTCCTCCCATCTCTCTGCTCATTACATCAATGAATATCTGAATAACACTAAACTAAGAGGGAGGGGTCCTACGCTGAAACGATACCCGGCCCGTGAAATTTACTGCAGTGTATGGTGGGACAAAACATTTTGCTTTTAAGTTCGCTTATCTTGTTAAGTTAGCTTGTATTTTACTCTTTTATAACTAATCCTGACTTTTATGCCTCATCACTTATAATCATCACTTAAAATCTATCTTTCTGTACTTAAATTTATTTTATTTTTTTATCTTAACTAGTGTAATTGGATTAGGATGTGTGAAACTCCATTTGGGATGATGAGGCTGGTGCATTATAATTTTCCTTTGATGAAATGACAGACTTCCTATGAGCTTGTACTGTTCAGAAGGTACTGAGCAGTAAAGACAAACATTTCTGGGGGGGTCAAGGCTGAGGCTAGAATTTGCAGGTGTCACTATGTTAGTAATTCATAAGTGACTGGTCAGAGTGCTCATGTATTTAACTGGGAGTGAATTTTCATGCTGAAGGCTGTGTGAGCAAACCAGGAGTGCTCGTCTGACAACAAAGCAATGTAAAAGGCACCTCAGGCTAGAAAGTTAAGGGGACACTGCTGCTCAACAGTCCAGATTGTACCCTTGGTAACGTCACACATTCCGCTTCATTTGGCTCCTTTTTCAGCCTTCAAGCATCCTATGGTATTCCCATCCACCTACACTTTCCCTCATTCATCTGTGTAACCAAATCTCTATTCTCCTTTGTCACTTACACTGCAAGCCCTTTCAGAATATTGGGTAAAATATTCAAAAATATCTATGTGACTTTGGAGTTCAAGTGCCATTTTTAAAATGATATTGGCACCTAGGACCTTATGGGTATGTCTACATTACAGCTGAGACCAAGTGTTCTAGGCAGATGGACAGACCAGAGTTATTAGGGCTCAAGCTAGCATGCAAAAAATATCAGTGTGGACATTACAGCTCAGGTAGCAGATCAGAGTCCAAGACCACTTGACCTCCTGGGTCTAAGCTTAGGTGGCTAGCCTGAGTCTCTGCCAGAGCTGCAATATCCACACTGCTATATGCACAAGTCTGTGTACCCGGACTGGGAGGCTTGCTCTCACTGAAAATAGTATAGACATACCCTAAGTATCACTGAAAGTCAGTTGGACTTCTGCTCCTACATTACTCTTCAAAATACAATTTAGGCATTTTTGAAAATTTTACTCAGGATTAATCTCATCTCTCTCTCACTCTCCTGAATTCCTGTCAACTTGGTTCTGTCACATCAACTCCATTGGAAACATTCTCATTAAAGACTGCTGCTGCTCAGCATAAACTTTAGCATAAACTGCTGTAGAAATAGTTAATTTATTAAGAACATGACAGCATATTTCCAGGCACCACAATTAATCTATTTACTTTCTACATTTAGATACTTTACTATTATTCTACCTTAATTTAAATTTTACATTAAATCTCAATAAACAAGTTTATAAATTTCTTTAGCAAGCAAAACAATTCAACAACTGTAACCTTTGTGTCTTTTATATGAAATGTTTACCTTTTACTTTCCAAACAATAAGCTGTTCTAAGAAAACTGTAACCCACGTTCAACATTGCCTATAGAATACATTACATATAACAAAATCAGTCCCATAAAAAAACTATAATGAATTTAGGACTAAATTATCTTTGAGGAAGTGCTTACCATTCAAAATTTCCTTGAAACATCTAAACCAGGAACGGCAGTGGTCTTCACTTGAATTAAAAAAGTTAATGGCACAGTCCTTTAGTTTATTTTCTTTTTTCAGGCATATAAAAATTGTGATACCTAATAACACGCCACCTTTCTTCTGTCCTACAAAACGACGACGTTTCAGTTTTACAGAAAATATATCTTTCATTTCAACAAAATCCTCTTTACTTGGTACGTCCATATTGAAATCATCTGTCAAAAGAAAGAAAACTGTATTAATAATTAACACACATCCCTCATTGATAGACACCTCATATATTATATATTTTATATTTTAATTGTTTGGTCTACATCTTCATATTTTGACTTACTGTGCATCAATTGCATAGATCACTGATTGTGTTCTTTGCCCAATATTCCAGTATTTAGGTTTCAAATCTTTCAGTAAGAAATTAGCATAGTTTTATAGATCTTGAGCCTTCTTTTTGACATTTAGAAATTAGAGAAGGTTGTGTCTACCAAAGTTGTAAATCCTCCATTTTGTATTAATTCATTTTCATACAACAAGCTCTCTGTGTCCACTAAATGACTGCACGGTCTTAGTGGCAGCTATCAGAATGCCAGCTTTATTTTTTCATTTGGTAGAATTGCATAATCTTCAGGAACGAGAAACGTACTGGGTCAGAATACTAGAAAATATTAGATCAAAGAAAGCAAATAACTCCCTCCACAAACACACAAAATAAACCAAATCAGAACTGGGTCACTGGAGATAACTTCTATTGAAATTTTCAGTTAAGTCTGATTTGGAACAAAACAGCCTCAAATTCTAGGGGGCAACTTAAGCTCTCAGTCCTTGGAGACTGGCAATGGATTGGGAACACTTCATGAACACTACAGGAATGTGTGCTTATGAAAACAAACTTTGAGGATAACATCTTGACATACCTCTTTGAGAAGTACTGATTGGCCCATTTCAAGCTGATGCAGGCCTATCCCCGCCTATTCTCATATGTCATAAGAACATAAGAATGGTCATACTGGGTCAGACAAATGGCCCATCTAGCCCAGTATCCTGTCTTCCGACAGTGGCCAATGCCAAAATAGAAAGAGTCGATTCTTTAAAGCCAAACTGAGTTAGGTTAGGGGTGACATGAGAGATTTTCCTGTACCCTGGGGAAGTGTTTATATATCCTCTTTTTAGTTACAGCAAGTCCAATGTCTCGCCACTCTCCCTGCCCACCAAGGAAGGGAAAGCATGTGGGCCTTACTTCAGAAATGCTTTTTAAATCCCCAAGAAAGTCTTTCCATGTGCCTTCCTCTTTAGAAAAACTCATAAAAGATTCTGTTGAGTGCATACTTGCCGCTATCAACCTTGAAGCTCCGAGAGAGAAATTTAAAAATGAATATTTTTTTTCTTTCTAGAGAAGGTTTAAAACCTTGCGTTCCTAGGATTGCAGAAGAAGAAACCTTTACATCCAAAAATAACTTTTAAGGTTTGAGCAAGGACTTCAGAAGAGATGCCCCACTTTGAAAATGATAATAACTAGTCTCAATTTTTATCACAGTTTAACAACCAGGGATGGCACCAGAAAGTTCATTAATCCACTGAATTGCAAACCTTATTTTTAGCAGATAGTCTGGAAAGCATTTAAGATATGAGGAAGCATTTGTCTCAGATTCTCTGACTCTACCTAGCTTAGGATCACCAAATGGAATGGTGAACATTACCAGCACATCTAAACCTATATCTAGATGATTACAAGGATTGACTTGATAAAGATAACCACAAGAAGGAATAATCAAGTATCTGTTTCACAACAGAGATAATTTTTCCATCCAAACAAGTTATAGTTAGTCCTACAGTTAATGCCAAAGGAGACCATTACATCATCTAATCTGACTGCCCACATATCACAGGCCATTAAATTTCACACAGTTACTTCTCTATTGAGCCCAATAATTTATGTTTGACTGATGCATATTTTGCTTGGCTAAAGCATATTTTCTAGAAAGGCATCCAGTCCTGATTTGAAGGCACCAATAGATGGAAAATCTACTCCTTCCCTTGGTAGTTAGCTCCAGAAGTTAATCAACCTCACTGTTAAAAATTTGTTCCTAATTTCTAATTAATTTCTAATTTAAGTTTGTCTAGCTTCAGCTTCCAGCCACTGATTCTGGCTATGCCTTTCTCCATTGCATTAAAGAGCCATTTTCTTCAGCCTTCAGGTCATTTTTGTTGCTCTTTTCTGAACCTCTCCAGTTTATCAACATCTTTTTAAAAATGTGGACACCAGAATGGTACAAAATATTCTGACATTGACCTCACCAAGACTGTATACAGAGATAAGTCACCTCCCTACTCCTACTTGCCTGTTTATATATCCCAGGATCACATTAGCCCTTTTGCTACAGCATTGCACTGGGAGCTTGCATTCATTCGTTTGTCTACTATCCTAGAGTATATCTTTTAGAAAAATATCCAATATAGATTTAAAAATTGTCAGTGATAGAATCCAACATGACCCTTGGTAAACTGTTCCACTGGTTAATTACTCTCACTGTTAAAAATACTTACTTCCAGTCTGAATTTGACTAGCTTCAACTTTCAGGCACTGAATCATGTTATACCTTTCTCTGCTAGATTGAGCCCATTATTAAATATTTGTTCCTCATGTAGGTACTTATAGATTGTAAACACCATTTAACCTTCTCTTTGTTGAGGCAAAAAGATTGAGCTCCTTGGGGGTATAAGTGTATAGCATGTTTTCTAATCCTTTAATCATCCTCATGGCTCTTCTCTGAATGCTCAGGGACCTCTTGGTGGGTCAGGAAGTATATAGAAATTTTACAGGAATCCCCTAAGTCAGATGTATGCATAGTAAGTTTACCAAAGGGTGGCATATAAGGTGTCTATTAAGAGTGACAGAGAAAAATGTGGAAGGAATGAGATCTCTACTCATTAAATGTGATAAGGTGCAAGGAGATCTGACTGATCTACCAAACAGGTCTGAGGCCAAGGGAGGTGCAGGTTTAGAAAACCAGCCCGATACAGCTCCCAGTGAGGCAGCCCTGAAACTCAAACTCACCAGGATAGAGAAATAGCAGAAAAGACCAGAAAGCTAGAAATAGTGGAGAGCGCCAAAGAGAGAAAGCAAGAAAAGCAACAGCAAAAGGAGGCCTACCAGAGAACAACACTAGAGCTGGAAGACAAAAAGCATGAAGCCCAAGAGAAGGAGCTGGAAGCAGAAAAGCAACAGCAAGAGGCAACAGGCCAAGAAATGGGAGATGGAAAGGGAGTAGAGCTTAAAAGGCTGGAAATGCAAGGGTGGAACCCTCAGCCCACAGGTACCCCTCACCAGAGATCACATAGCTGGGATAAACTGGGCTTGAGTTACAGGTACAGATACAGTACTGACTGCATCAAAGAATATCTGATCACCTTTGAAAGGATATGCAGAGTACACAACATGCTTGATGACCCAAGAATGATGGTCTTATTCCCCAAACTGACTGGTAAAGCTTTACAAGCATTTAATTATATGGATGTAAGTGATTCTGTGAAGTATGATATGTTTACAGGGTCCGTGCTAAAAAGGTTTCAAACTACTCCAAAGGCATATCGCCTAAAGTGTAGAAACTTCAGCAAAATTGGCAAATTAACTCTCAGAGATTATGTTTATAAAATGGAGGATTATTTGAGGAAATGGATAAAAAGTAAAGAGGCAGAAACTTTGACAAATTGATAGATCTGTCTGCTCTGGAGCAGTTCTTTGATGTCTGCTGTGAGCTGGCGAGAATGTGGTACAGGAAAAATCTGCAGCTTCTATTGTATAGACAGCCACTTACAACTACAAGCAAGACCATTCAAAGAGTGCAGGTCCCAAACAGAAGGGCAAAAGTCTGCAGTACAATCAGATCCCTAGTTTGCTCCTGGGAAAAATGAGAGAGTGGATAAAACTAGCATCCATCCGTCCCTGCCTGGTAACCCTGATTATCAGTCCCCAACACAAGAAGAAGGCCCAAGAAAGTGTTTCTTACGTGGGTCTCCTGAAGACAAGAAGCAGCAATGCCTTAAATATGGGAGAATCCAAATATACTCCCTAGTCTTCCCAAATTAATGCAGCTACCCTCAAATCAGAGACTACAGGGGTGACAGAGAAGGTTCTAGTTAATTTTGTCAGGTCTGACCTCATAGAGATATACAGAGTTTATTAAAGAGGCCGAGGTAAATGGTAAAGTGTGTCGGGCTGCAGAGACACTGGAGCCCAGATTTCTCTAGTCAAGAGAGATGTGATTAAAGACATTAATATGAATCCCTGGGGATGAGGTAAAACTCCTTGCCCTGGGATGCTTTAGAACCATGGAGCTTTTAGACTACATTGAATAAGAATGGAAAATTTTAAGGGATTCTTTAAGAATTTACCAGCTGACGTGTTGGTGGGAAATTACATATCATTACCAAAAGCTGTTAATATTGTGACCCACAGCAAGAGGTATATAACCCTGATTTCCCATAGGTAAACTCTGAGGAAATAGAGACAGCTGAGAGAAGAAAGGGGCTTTATACACCCTTGTCAGCAGAAAGTAGTGATGTGTCTCCAGAAGAGGAGAGTGAAGAGTCACCGCTCCCACCCACCTCACCACCAACACATCTTACATGACTATGCAGAAGGGTGGATAATCAGGAGATTAATATTATCTCGTATAAGTTTCCAAGCAACATACCAATACTTCATTGTAGATGCTATACATAGAAAGGGCTCTGATGAATTTTGAGGGTATGGGTAGGAGTAGTAGATTGGTCAGTAGACTGATTTGCTGCAAATCCACATTTCAGAAGGGAGTTAAAAAGGTTCTGAGATCAGAATCCCTTCCACCCCCAAGTTCCCTATTCTGCTGCTACTGAATAGATGTACGAGAGCCTTGTAAAACTTACAGATCTGATAGGGAGGTATAACAAGCAGAGTAAGACAAAAGGCACATTGGTGGGTGTCCTTTCCTACTTATTACTAATATTCATGGAGATTTTATCATAGGCAGAGCAGGTACCATCACCTGTACTTAAGGTTGCTTACCCTTCCCATTTATAAGCCCACATTAAGGTTGGTTAAAACTTTATCAAACTTAAATTAACACTGACATTTTCCACAGTAAGTCCCTGCCTCACACTGGGTGGTTTTTTTGTTTGTTTGTTTTTTGTAGGTTCCAATTAAAACAGTTCATATATTTGTGAGAATGAGATTAGAGGAAAATGTTGTTTTCCCCAGGTTAAAAAAATATTCATACAACTGTCTCACTGAAAACCTCTAGCATCTTCATGCTTTGGTACAGGTACTTGAAGTTTGCCAGGGAATTTGCCTTTATATCCAAGTTGAGCCTGTTCCTGTTCAAAAACATGCAGATTTGGCCAAATTTTAAGCCTAAAAAAAACCCAGCTCTCACAGGCTCAGCAGACACTTGTTATGAGTTTGGCAGCAATGTTTTCTGAATAGTCCATCTGCACACTCTAGCCCAGGGCTGTAGGGACTGAACAGGACTTTCCCTGTAGTTACTCCTCTGCACTGCTGCAAGCTGCTGTGGTGTGAGGCCCCCAGACAGAGTAGCATCACTATTTTTCCTATGCTTTCTATGCTCCCCATGCTGGCACCACAGCAGGTGGAGGAAGACGCCACCTGATTTGAATGCAGAGCAGATAGGAGCGGGACTGGACTTGGGGGATGAATGAGTTGAATAGTTAGTGAGGCTGCTTTCTGAAGGATCCTTATCTCATTTGTTACAAAGGCTGGAAGACAGGTAGTGAATGAAGCAGAGGGCTGCAGGAAAAGAATTAATAATTTAATGGTTAAGGTAGCTGAATGCTGCCCCGAAGAACTAGATTCTATTTCTGTCTATCCTACAGAGTTCCTATGTGTTGTTAGGCAAATCACTGAAACCAAATTCTTCCTTATTTTCTGGGTCCCCAACTTGAGATCCTGGGGTCTGAATTGCAGAAGTACTAACCACTCACAGCTACAACTGAAGTCAAAAGGAACTATGATTTGAACATATAATACGCCTGGGGGAACTGTGCAAGAACAGAATTAACATCCCTCCGCAGATTCTATTCTTTCCCCACAGAATAATTTATTTCTATGCACCTCCCAGGCAGCAGTCCTGAGTGGACACGTCTGGTATAGGCACTGGGAGCAGCTGGGGGAGATGTAAATCATTGCCTTGGGGGGCAGGGCAGGGAGTGCATGCGAGACTCTCTCCTTCTTGCTTGCTATCATGGTGTGCCTGGAGCCAGGAGAGGCAGGGCTGGGGATGCCCCAGCTGGTGGTCCCACCATATGCTGGGCTCCAGCTGCTAGTCCCAGCAGGGCTGAGGGGAACATAACTTCCTCTTCCCCTGCATGAACTGCTTCCAGGGCCAGGACCGGAGCTGGAACCTTCCTGCCCCCATAACTCCCCAGCTGTCCGTCATCAGCCCAATCCCCCCATATGCAGACTTCTCTGCCAAGCCCTAGCCCCCTGCACTGAGATCACCCACTGCAGCGCTCCCCACACTCAAACTTCCTCTCCACTGAGCCCTACCCTCCCTGAACCTGGATTACCCCTCTGAGCCCCGCACACCCAGACACCCCTCCCTGAGCCCCAACCAGCTGCACCCAGACCCACATGCCACTTCACCAAGCCCCACTAACCAGCACCCAGACCTCCCCTACCAAGCCCTATCTCTCCCCAGATTCCCCCACTGAGCCTCAACCAACTTCATCTGACCCTCTTCATAGAGTCCCATTCCCCCCGGACCTAGAACCCTGCAACAAGCCCGTGTATCCAAATCCCCCCTGCACCTGGACCTCCCAGCGAGCCACCCACACCCAGATTGCCCCACACAGAACCCTCTTATCCCACACAAAACCTCTCCACACTTGGATCCTGGGTGAAGCCTGCTTACCACACATATGGCTCAGGGGCAGGGCTGGGCATGCAAGACTGTTCCTCTTGCTGACTATTGCAGTGCACCTGGCACAGAGGAGCAGGGCCCTGGGATGTTTCTGTGGCAGGCCCAGATCTTGCACTGTGTCAGCGTTGGGTGAAGTCTCACCACCCAGTCCGTGTCCCAGGGGAGATGGGGCTGCAGGGTGATCCCCCGACATCTGTGCAGCTCAGGGCCTGTGTTTCCCACTACCATGTTGGAGCCTCCACTGCCATTGTCCTTCTAATCTATTGTCTGCAACAATTTCAATTCTAGTACAGTGACATGCTGAGTACTACTTAGTCATGCCATTCACTAAGACCCAAGTTGGCAAAACATTAGTTTCAGCAGGGATACTGAGGTGCTGAACTTTCTGCATTTTTAAGTACTTTGCCAGATAATGGCCTAACTTCACTCCCATGGATGTGCTACCCTTTAGAGTATGTCTACACAGCAAAGAAAAATCACTGGTAGGCCCGTGACAGCCAACTTGGGTTCATGGGGCTTGGGCTGTGGGCTGTTTCACTGCTTGTAGATGTCTAGATTGGGCCTGGAGCCTGGGCTCTAGGAACATGACAGAAAATATCCACTAACTTTAGATGCCTGATTTTCTGTCATGTCCCTAGGTAAATGCCTTTTCCAAAATCCTTTTCTAGTCTCCCAAATATACCCCTTCCTCCCTTAAAGTGACAGGATCTTGCTTCCACTGCTCTTTGGGGTGGGACCTCTCTATCCAACTGCATCTCCAGGTTACTTCCTTCTGGTTGCCAACTGTGATACCTAATGGGCCCAACAGGCTTGGCACGTGCAAGTTTCCCTTCAGGAACCTGTGGACAGTAACACCTTGCAGTGACACAGAAGCAGCTTCTTTAAAAAAAAAAAAAAAGTATGATTTATTTGCAAAAGGTACACAGTTCTCAGAAAAATTTAAAGTAACAAAACAACTTATATTCATATGGTCTTACCTACACTTGACATTCTTTTCAATCACCCAGGCAGAAATGGCTTAACTTTGATATCTCACATTTTCATTGGGACCAAGGTACAGCCTGCTTGCTACAAACCAGCTCTATCAATCTGCCTGCAACAACTGACACTTTTCCCCTTCCTTTAACCAGGCTAGTATCTGTGGGTATGTCTATAATGCAGCTTGGAGCAAGCCTCCCCTACAGGTAGACAGGATAGCAGAGC
>ML675620.1:31778905-31835523 GCA_007922155.1 Mesoclemmys tuberculata | reverse complement strand
TACCTGGGAAGAGTACATTTTGCCAGCCAGGAGAGAGCCAAGCAGAAGCAATCCCCAATTAATAGTTCCCCCCAAAGTTCCTTTAAGGAGCCTTGGTATTCTCTATTACAGAGATTCTCTTTGCCATTATTTTGCTTTTTCTGCTTGGCTCCTTTAACTTCTCCTTTTGACCTTACCCCATAGCAAGTAATCCATGACCCACACAGAGGTATGCATAACATTCATAAAAATAATATAGCTATTTCCCAGGTCATCAAACTTTTGATCTTAATCTCTATGTTCCCCAGTTACCCTTTTGTAAAATGGCAATAAAAACATGCCCTTATCTCATAGGAGTGTTGTGAATATAAATTCATTAATATATATGAAACAATGAGATACTATTGTGATGCACTCTATAGAAAAGTCCAAGAGGAAAGTAGTAATCCTGTCCTCAGGGCAGGGTTTGAAAAGTATGCAGTAACTATGGCCTGGGCCCACCCACTGAATAAGGAAAAAACAAGATACTGAATAGCTGTTCATTAACCAAGCACTGTCCATTTTTTTAACTGAATGAGGTAGGACACCTGTGGAAAAAAAGTATGTGATCATGTAATTAAAGAATAACAGTCATATAAAGGAAACTGTTCTGCAGCCCTAGGTATAGTTGGTGAGCATTGACTAAAATGTGTAGCCAATTGTCTGACTAGACTCATGGTTCAATCTTAAAAATGTTCAAGAGTCCAAACCACCAAACTTAGCCAAATTTATTATCTAAAGACAATACAATATGAAAAAGACACATAAATACCCTCCTTCTGGAAGCTAATTCTTTCAGCCTGTTCCCTTGATAGAAGGAGTGCTTCAAAGATATGCATTTCACCTAATAGTATTTATGGTATGATTTTACAAGTTACCAAACTCTTTACATGTCACTTAAATTTTAAGTTTAATTCACTATTTTCATCCACATTTATCCTGGGTTCTTCCTTATACTTTCCCATACTTTGTTTAAAATATTACATTCCAAACATTAATAAGCCATGAAAGTACTAACTATATTTGATACAAAGTACACATGCATCTTAGCTTTGACAAGTTTCCTAATTTTCTAACGCCAAAGTTGAATTCAGCATAGGAAAGTGTTGTGGGATGGATGCTGGACATGGGTGAACATAATATATTCAGTTAACATAACTTCCCAACACCATATATATAATGTATATTATATAAATACCATGCACATAATACTTATTAATATGGTATATATTATGTCTAACATATATGTATTTGCTAACAATGTGTTCAACACCCAGAGGAATAAAAATTTATTCTCGTTAAAGAAATAATTTCTAATGCAAATAGTTGGTTTAAATTAAACTATTCCCTTGTGCTGCAAACAATACAAATATTGCTACATTGTAATAGTGCATGAGAACCTGAAATTGACACTGCAAACAAAAGTTAAAATGAGTATTTCCACTGCAGAAGAAGAGTAAATTTCAAAAAGGTAACAAATCAATGAAATGCAAATTTTATTTTATATACCCTTAGTTTTCTTAATGCAAGAAGTTTATAATGTAGATTAAAACATTTCCTTTTTTTTTTTTAACAGTATTATTTTAAACCTGACACTGTCCTTTCTGTTTACCCTTCACTTACTCCAGATGTGTCAAATTCCTGTGCTGGTCACATGAATACCAACCTTCTCTTTTTCATAAAGAAAATACAATGCTTTCTAATAAGCCAAACACATGCATTTTATACAAGGCCTCAAAAAGCCTTGTCTTCATATGCAGATTAGACCAAAACAAACAAAAAAAAGATTTTCTTGTAAACTTTAGAAACAGTTAATTGGACATAGTCTAGAACATACTTTAAAAATTTACTTGAAATATATTTAGGCTGAGATTTTCAAGTACACCTAACATCTGGATACCTATTTCCTACAAAATTAATGGCAATTGGGCATTTAAATCCCCTAGGTGGGCTGAATAGCCTCACATCTGTGGTTGTTTGGTAAAAAGAATAACATTTTTCATAGCATGAAGAAATAAAAAATTATGAGATACAATTAGGATAATGAAACTTATAAAACTTAATTTGCAGTCTATCAAACAAAAAATATTTCAGATATGCTAGAATAACCAAATTCATGTTAAAGACACATATAATCTTTATTTTAGACATGAAGTTTTTCTTTTAATTTAAGAAACTATTGGTTCATTAGTATCACGTTCATTATTGCTAGCTGTTTCAGAACATTAACTGTCCTCTCACATTACTTAGAAAGATACTGGGTACCATCTGTTCTTGCAACGGATTTAAGTATACATCTATTAGATATCATGCTATTTATTTAATTCAGCACCCACTTCCTATTGTTGTATCTTCTGAAAAAAAAAGTCAATTTAATTAAAAGGAATAAAGATAATCTCTCCTGCCAGGTTGTCATGTCACCATGAGAGCAGAGAAGTGAACTGCATAAAGTAGGTTACAGTATTTAGTAAGAGCAGCAAAACAAACAAAACTTAACATTTAGCAAAGGTCTAACAAAAACAGAATAATGTATGGTGCTTTTTAAAAAAAATATTACTGTAAGCCAAGGGTTTGTCTAAGTCAATCTTGGCACATCTGTCTGATGTAGAGCGTAAACAGGATTAGAGCTGGATTTAGCTGCTTGATGCTAATTGTACTCGCAGTTTCTGCACATGTCCTCTTTTTCAAATACAGCATGAAAAATAAGAAAGCCTGATATATGAATTTCTAATAACATGTTTTATACACCTACTTAAGCTGCACTAGATTTTCAAGATATGAGGTTATCCTACAAGTTTTTTACTATTTAGGATGATCTAATCTCCGAGTACAAAATTACCATTTGAGTACACCACACAAAGAGCTAAATCTGTGGGTTAAAAGACTAATAAATTTGAATACAGTTTAACTGTAAATAGAAAACCAAAATGTAATAGTTAATAAGGTTAAACTAGGTTTTAAACAAATAAACTAATCTATATATTTAGAGTCAAAAAGATCAAAATATATACAAAGAAAAAAATAATTCTGTTGAAAATTAAGAACATTTGTGACGAAGAGAATTTAGCAGGCTGTTAGGCATATTTTAACAGTAATAACATTAAAATAAATTATTTTCTGGACAGTTCTTAAACTATATGTGCATTATCTCCTGAAATGATATAAAAAGTGTAATGCTACATTGTTATAAAATTTCTTTCTATAATTCAACTTATAATATCAAGCAGAAAAGGAGGAAAACTACACAGGAAAGATAGTCCTGTAGTTAAAGCACAGTATTTAGGAGTCCAGAGATGTGGATTCTATTCCCTCCTCCGCTAATAATTCTGTGTGTGACTTTAGGCAAGTCACTTAAATACTTGCTGCCTCAGTTTCCCTAAATGTAAAATGGAGTTAATCATTTATTTATCTCACAAAGATGCTGTGAAGTTTAATTCATTAATGAATGACAGGCACTCAGATACAGTGATGACTGCAATAGAAATTATTATAAAATAATAAAAATATTAGAATTACCAAAGAAAATCTAGTTCTAAATCAAAATATTAATTTCTCCCCTAACATTATTTCTATGGATTATAACATGTTGCCAAAATTTGTACATGCAGTACTATAGGTATATATTTTATACACTATAAAAATATAAAACAACTGGCACATAAAGCAGCAGAATGAGGTATTAAATGAATAATTTACAACAATGCAAATATAGTTCTAGTCCTGTTAAACTTATTTTGGCAATATCTGAATTCTCACTTTTTCCCACCACAGAACTCACGTTCCTGAGGAAAATGAGGAGATCTAAGACATCTTTTTGTTCTCCTGATCTTGGTCTGCTCTGGTGCTCGTGACATAATTTAGACAACCCAAGGACCTATCTAAGTTACAGCAGCCCCTCTGGACTGCTCTACAGGCTGCAGCACTTTCTGGAATCTCCATAGTGCTGTGTGCTGGCAGCCCCACCACCACATTTCTCTTTCCTCATCTCAGCCCCACTCCCAGCATGCCTACTGCAGGACTTACAAGAGGTCCTCAAAAAGTAGCCTTATGTCTATCTTCCACAGTTCCTGCACCCAGGGAATCCTCACATGTCTAGATTCAGGATTTTTAGGGCCCCTTTACATCACTTCAGCCCTTTTACACAACATGAAAGGGCCAGAGCAGGGACACGGAACTCACTAAGACTATTATTGACATTTTTCTCACATTTATGAGAATCCTTTTTTCTATCCTATAACAAAATGAAATCAAATAGGACTTAAGTTGAACTACAAGTAACAATACACAATGTTCCGAGAAAACATATGTGAAATCTTCCAAAGTAGAAAAATAGTCTATTTTCCCCTCTAATTCCTTTAAAATAACCTACATGAAAAATTACAAAAGTCACAGAAAGAAAACACTGACATGGAAACAACACACCAAAATAAATCTTTTTGCTTAATTTATAATACTGAATATAATTAATACATACAAGAATATTAAAAGAAAAATAAATAATAATAATAAATAATAAAGTAATGCTGAATAATTAAAATATTCAACGATAGGACAATGTATAGAACACATGATTTTTTGTTAGTTTGATTGACATAACCTGAGGTGGTCTAACATTCAAAACAGAAAACTAGCACTAAAGATTCTGACTGCTCTTCACAGCTCTGCCACTGCTTTACTGAGTGACATCAATTCAACCCCAATTCAAAAAAACATCCCTAATCAGGAAAACACTTAAGCATATACTTAACTTCAAGCATGTTCTTATGTCGCATTGGGAGATTTAATATATTATACACTTACCTACTTCTGCATCTGCTAAATAATGCCATATGTACTTTAATAATCTGAGACATTAGTGAAACATAAAATCAACTTTAGACATTTATATATCATATGCAGAATCAGATTAACTACAAGTGATGAACCAGCTTTGATGTGGGATCCTGCCAACAGTAAATCTGCCTGGAGCAGGGGAAGAGAGGCACAAGCCATCCATTACCATACTCTAGTAGAGATTAGCATCAGTCAGCACAAACCCCAAAGAGGCCGAGACTGATCAAGGAGATGATGGATTCAGGCTGTCTGGAAGATGTGCTTATTCAGCACCTCACTGAGGTAGCCTCCACCAGCAGCAGCACTCATATGCAGCCCCAAACAAATTTTAAAACTTCCTTCCCCAACAGAATACCCAGTGGTAAGCAAAAGCAATAGTTCCTTCAGCATTTTCTCACAGAAGTAAATCTCCTTCCCTTTCCCTACTCCAGCATAGATATACCCATGGAACAGGCAGAATGTAAATCATGCCCCTATGCCTACTCTTATCCCTGAGGTCAGCCCCATACTACAAAGTGTTTCCAAGAAAGAGAGGAAAAGAAAAATTAAGCCTATTCTATGATAAAACTGAATTAATCCGTGTAATATACATACAGCTATGTATTGCTATAATTTTTAATTCTTAATCTTAGAAATGTCCACGTTATGTATATGACACTTGAGAGAAGGGACAATGTGTATGGGAATACTAGAAATAACATGAGAAGAATATTGCAATAGATGTGCCATTTATTTGACCCTAAAGTACAAGCCAACCATTGGTCTTTCACATAAATATAATTTACGAAATATGAGCATTTTACTCCTTTTGCAACATTTTTATTGTATACTATTTTACAAAGATGCATACGCTGCAAGTAATCAAAAGGAAAATACAATTTTTTGAGTCTCATCAATTCATTATTTTAAAATTTCTTCAGTAGCTCAATACTTTTGTCAAAGCTATTTCAAACAGATTTGATATCAATATGATGTGACATAACTGAAGCAACCCTTAATTTCACTCACAGTAAGAAACCACAGGATTAACTAATGCAGTGCAGTCTTTTAGAAAAGTTTATTGCTTCCAGATGGATGCAAGTTTCCTTTCATCGCTGATTATAACTACTGTATACAGGGAGCCAATGCTATTATGAACGTAGACAAAATGTAGTTATATAAAGATAAATTATTAAAATATTGATTCAGTGGAGGCTTACATAATAAAATGTGTATCTTGACTAAGATAAGACAACTCCTTTAGCATAGTTTATGCTGCTATAAACTTTGAATATAAAACTGCATGGCAGACAATACATGGACACGCACAACTCTGCAAGGTATCCATAAAATGAATTCTAGTTCAAACTGTGTGCTCTTTGCTTCATGTTGTGTTGTGCCATGTGTTTCACTGCATGGTGCTCAACACCATCATGCCCACCTGTGCATCAGGCTAAACATATATGCTTATCTTGTTCAGTGGCAGAACTGTTCAATATACCAGCAATCCACTTATGATAATATAAAACTAATTATTTAAATATTGCATTTTTCTCTCAATTCAAATTACAATAGCTACATACAAAATACTAGTAAAATTTACTGACAACTCTAAACAATGGTTTAATGAACAATGAGAAAACATTTTTAGTCATGTTTGGATTAGGATGGAAGAAGTAATTATAGAAGTTTTATTTGGGATATTTAAAATGCATTAAATTAAAATGCATTCAATAAACCGCAGTGAAAGCAAGAACTCCAATTAGTATAACCACATAAAATACTAAAAAATTTAGGAAAACTAACAGGTACAAATAATGTGTTTGGGAAATGATCCTAGAGCCATTTCCTGGTCAGAGAACAATCACAAAACTAAGCAGATATGAATGCTGACTCTTCAGCCCATGTTATAATAATTATTAAACAAATTAAGTAAGATATTTTTAAATGTAAACAAATAAGACACTTTAAATAATAATCAGAAATAAGCAGATGTTGAATGAATGAAGATGGGTGATCAACACTACATATCCCAATGACCTACAAAATAAAATATAAAAGTTGACCCTGTAATACACTGAGGACTTCCTATAGGAAAAGCCAAAATATATGATCATAACCAACATGCATATGAACACATATAATTTCTGTTGGGCATATCAACTGCTTAAAAACAAAGACTAAACAAAATGATTAATCCAAAAAGTAGTTCTCATGACTACTGAGGTACATCTTTGCACATGGTCATACATCAGTATATAATCCTACCATTTCTATTCTTTCTTTTTTTTTATTTACAGCCATTGGCTATGTTGACAATATCACTTTTGTTGGTATAATTTATGTCACCCAAAGGTGTAAAAAAAACCAAACCCAACACTCCTTTGAGTGACATAAATTACACGGACAGGAGCTCTGGTGTTCACAACACTATGTCGGTGAAAGAGTTTCTCCTGCCAACATAACTACCACCACTCATGGAGGTGGTTTTACTATGTTGACAGGAGAGCTCTCTCTAGTGTAGATACGGCCTTAATTCCTAATCCTGTAATTGCATCCACACTGGTAGAGCAATGTGTCTGTTGAGAATTTCACTGACATGGGGGGGAGGAGAGATGGCAGAAATATAGTATCATATTGCATTTGTGTGTGTGAGAGAGAGAGAATCATGCTGACGGAATCCCTCAAGAAGAATGAACAATCATCAATCCCAGGAAGTCACAAACTCATTTTGAGAAGTCTCCACTCATTTACTTACCAATCAATGGTGAGGAAGGTGAGGAGACTAGCAAAGATTATATAAGGAAGATGCAGTGAAGAGAATAAAATAGGATAAAATTTACCAAAAAATTCTGGGATTAAACAGGATGGCTGGCTACTGATTAGGATCTGAAAAAGGCTTATTGGAAACTAGCACTGAATCTTCATTAGGATAAGAACCACACGCCAAGTGTATTGGACAAATTTTAAACTATTGGTTATGCATACATAGTATTGAGCAACCCAGAAAAGCAGTATGACATTGTTTGGAAATGAAAATGTCAACCACACATGACTGACACAATCATATAGATGGTCATTGTGGAGCTAAAACAGATATCTCACCTGAGGAGTTCCACAACAATGTCCTCATGGGCACAAAGGTCCACCCACATGCATACATTTGCAGGATCAGGGACTTGTATCTAGAAGTATCTACACAGTAATAAATAAAACAAAAATGAATTGCTCTTCTAAGGGTTCCTCACCCAAACATTTTGGTGTGTATTGTTAATCCTATGTGAATAGTTCTCTATAACAGCATTAGAACTCTCCCTTATTAATTAAAAAAAATAAAACTTTAGTTTCTGTAAAAATTTAGTTGTATAAGCTATGACCTGGATAGCTTCTTTGATTTAGCCTTGACCAATGTGTACAGGAAAAGAAAAAAGGTGATATCACCTGCAACCAAGAAACACTACTACTACAAGTCTCTTTGTACATATGCTGGGACTTTTGACAGCATGAACTGAAGCTATAGTTGAAAGAATTGATTACATTTCCATTCTGACTCTGAAATGTTTTATTGGGTTTTTTTTCACTCTCCAAAATAAGATGATCCTCAGGACTTTATTTATTTTATTTATCTATATATCTATATCTATATCTATATATCTCCCCAAATGCCCCTGTTCTTTTTTTATTAAATTTGACATGATCTTGCCACAGGCAACACAGGGAATACAGGAACTGGTTTAAGAGCTATGAGCAGAATTTTTACCCATTTATGAACCACCATTATACTCCTCTGGGAAAATACAGAAATAGCCCAAAGTGAAGAACATAAGAGCCAAAGACAAAGAATTTTCAGTACAAGAGATCCCACTGTAGAATGAACTTCTGAAGGAAATTAGACAAATCCAGACTCTGACTATATCTCTGGGAAATGCAACAAAACCTGCCTGTTTTATAAAGCTTTTCCACATGCAAACAGACCCTATCCCAAGAGAAAATTCTATCATTCAAAAAGGGAGAAGAACCAGAGACTCCAGGAAGTTTACCAAGGTCCTCAATATCGTCAGTCTGCTTTATCTGGAAATTGTTTAGATACCAGAGTCATTGTCAGCACTACAAAATCCTAGAGATAAACAGGTGGAAAACAGAATGCCAGCATAGATGAAATATGCTGAGTTCAAGTTCTGCTCAAGAAACTATCACTTGACAGTGAAGATCTATTCAATTAATATCCATCTTCAAAATTTTATTTCTTAGAGAAGGTGATTCAGGAAGTTGACAGGTCAATTCATGAGCATTTAGGTAAAATAGCTTTCAATCTAGTCAAGCTCTGGAATGCCACCAACAATAGTTTCTGTAACAGATGATTTTTCTCCATATACAGGATATAAGCCTTTTGCCATACTGATAATGTCAGGTCTAACAGCAGTTTCAGATATTGATCAGAAGCTGATAATATGGACAAAAAAGAGTGTAAATGATTGCTTTGGTGGAGTTCTGTTAATTCTTTCTGAGAACATTCCAACTGTGTAATTATTCTACAGGAAGATGTGATGTATCATTATTCTATAGGACGTCCTGATGTTATCGTCTTATGAATAAACAAAACTCAGAAAATGAAAACAAGACAGGATGATCTGTGGCATCACTGATACACTACATTAAATCCTGAACCCTATTACATGAATTGTTTATTTTTTTCCCCACTGCCTAGTCAAGACTGTAAAAGATTGACAGACAACTGGTTCAAAATTAGTTTATATCACAGTAAAATTTAATTTAAAGTTATTTAAGGATGCTCTAACTAACATTTTCCTTGAACGTTGAAAGACCACGGTCAACCACCATAATTCTGTTTCTCTCTACTTACCAACTTTTATTATTATCATCCTCTTCCACAACATATTAATAATACTCCAGGCAACATGAACTAATATATAGCCCTAACTCCAACACACATACATGACATACATGAAGGAAACATGTTAAAAACTGTTCTATTTTTGTTCTGCTAATTAATCTAAATAAAAAGCTATATAACAAAAGGACATATCTGACAAATCTGCTGCCACCTATAGGAATGTCACTACCTACCAAACCATGTCACTGTATTGTTATCCTTCAAACTGAAACAGCTCAAACCCATTATGAAAAAAATTATTTCTCAGAAATTCCAAAAGGGAAAATATGAAAGCATAGGTGTGTAAACTACAGATAAATATTAATCCCCACTGTAAGTTTACTGTAGACTCTTCCCATGTATCTTTTGAAAATAAGTTCTAATAACAAGTGACACAGATGACCCAATTTCAAAAACAAAGTTATTTCCAAAATGTTTTAAGTCATAACTTCCCTACAAATTCCAGCTACATAGAACATCAGAAGCCCTCCAACACTATTTTTTTCTTTTTCCTGTAATAAAACATTTAGCAGATATTCCCATTCTTTTTCCCTGTTAAATACATTTCTTCGATGCAATCTTAGTTATGGCTTCACTACCACTTCACTGTAAAACAACTGTTACTTGTGGGATGAGAAGCACATCTGGAGGATTTTGCCGGTTTAATCATAGCCCTACCCAATGATGGATTTGCTGCAACCAAATTAACAAAGATTGCAACCTAGGAATATTTTTTTTTACATAAACTCATGTTTCAGTGGTAGCCAGCAGAAACTTATTTCATCTCAAATATTCAGAAGTCTCCAACTTTTCTTTTAGGGATGGACGTTGTTATAATATATGCGTTTATGACCTTTTAACTGGACCAGTTTTAATTTCTTGATATTTTCAATTATCTTGAAACCCACTCTGATTGCAGCTACTGAAGAATGAAGCGCCATATCTGTTCAATGTTTCAGACCCATGAGAGTCAGCAACACAATCCGTAACCTGTCTTGCCTGCCTATTATTTAATGTGCATTATTAGAAGAATTTAAAACCTTAAAACAATATGTGATTTGGCTACGTAAAGCATTCTGTAACACCACGCTAATTGAGATTAGCAAAATCAGGAGGAAAAAGTTAGTAACTGTTCTTCAAGATGTGTTGTTCACATACACATTCCATTGTAGGTGAGTATGCACCCAATGAAGTTGAGTTGGAGACTTTTGCTATAGAGTTTCTCACTCCTGGGATATGAAATACTTTGAGAAAAAAATTGTTTTTATGCAAAAATTCCAAACATGAATTGTCTCCTGACACAGCTAAGTTGACCTTGCATCTCCTCCTGCTTATTTAGGTAAAACATAGCAGTGGTGTTGTCAGTAAGTACATGGGAAACCTGTCAGGTTCTTGATCATGGAGAGGAATGTTTTGTAGGCAGTAAGAATGGCTCAAAGTTCCCACATGTCTAAAACACCTGAGCTTGAAGGGGTTCAAGATGAGCACCAATGCCCAGGGTGGACACATCTATTATTATTATTGTCATTCTTGGTCCCTCTGGTGAGTAAAGTACACCTTTTCAAACATTTGAAGGTGTGGCAAATGGCCAGCTTCTCCCTAGTGGGTCTCGCACTTTTGCCTCTCGTAGTGGGCCAGGGCATTGCCGGTTACCCCGTCTTCCCAGGGATGGGGGGAGGGACCCGGGCCTGCCCATTCCTCCAGGTCCCAACCCAGGGGCCCTCTGAGTAGCAGCTATGTGCTGCTGGCACCTTACTTGTAGCTGCAGACTTTTCCCCTGGGCTATTCTCCCCCCTCTGTTCTAGCTTCTTGAGCCCAGTACCTTCTTCAGGACTCCACCTCTCTTCCACACACCACTGTACTCCGTTCTGCTCCTCTTCACGACTCCACACACCACTGTACTCTGTTCTGCTCTTCTTCACAACTCCACACACTCCTCTGCTCACCACACACCTACTCCTTCAACTCCCACACTCTTTCTCAGGAGTAGAGGATTTTTATAGGCACCTGGGTGGGGCCATAATTGGTGTCAGCTGACCCTAATTACCCTCTAATGACTCTGGCTAGTCCATAGGGAATAAAGCCTGGATCATTCTAGAATTTACATACCGCCCTTCCAGAACTTTCCTACTGCCCTCTGCCCTTGCTATACCACAGAGGGTTCATCAGCCAGTCCAAGGACACAAGCACTCATGCAGGTATGGAAATCAGCTGTCCAATGAGTGTCTGGTACATATAATGAAGCCATGCTTGTAAACACCTGCGGTGAAGTCTGACATGCTGAATCACGTATGCACATTAAGCCATATGCCCTGGAAGCAAGAGTGTATTGTTGCTCTTGGCCCAGACTCAAGGCTTTTGAAAGAGTAAGCACTGACAGGAACCTTCCTTTCAGATGGTAAGTGAGGGCTGTCGTGGCATCAAGATCTGTACTAATCCAATTTATTTGCTGAGATGGAAGTAATATTGATGTCTCCATGTTCAATTTCAGCCTCAGACGAGAGAACAGTTGTCTGACCAGTGCAGTTCTGAACATGCTCCTTTGATTTTCATCAGACCACCCAGTCACCCAGATAAAGGCATAGTTAAATGCCAAAGAGATGGGCCATTACCACTGTCTAGGGTGACCAGATGTCCTGATTTTATAGGGAGAATACCAATATTCAGGGCTTTTTCTTACATAGGCATCTATTACCCATCACACTCTGCCAATTTTTCCCACTTGCTATCTGGTCACCCTACCACTGTCAGACATTTGGAAAACAACCTCGGGGCAGGGGATAGACTTTCCTGCCCTGGCGGCACTGAATGCATCAAGGTTGGCTCTAATAGTACCAGTGTAGACACACTGATAGCGCTTGCTGGGGAGGACAAAATGCCACCTGCTGTAACAACTGCATCAATGGCTGTGATGGTGCCAGTGCAGTGATGGAACCCATCACTGGTACCTGACAATGACAGTCAGTGAATTTGGGACAGAAAGCTATATAAGTCTTTTTGCTGCAAAATATGCCTGTGGTGTCAATGGTACTGATATTAGTGGTAAAATCTTAGTACACAATACATGTTGCACTGGTCCCAATGATGCCACAATGTCTGCTTCACTGAGCATATTGTAGGTGATCTCAAAATTGAGGGCACTGATCTCAGTGGACTATCTGGAGCCAGAGTCAATGGGTGCCACCTCAGATGGTACTGGTGAATGCCGATGCTTATGCCCAGATTTTGACTCGGTGCCAGAGGACTTATGTATCTTACTCGATTTGTTCTGTTTGTGGATTGCATGTCAGATGTAGTTAGCCTCTCTGCATCAGAAGGTAACGTCTTCAGTTTCAAAGTCACTTAAGGAGGAGGAGGAGGAGGAAAAGGAGACCATCTTCTTTCTCCAATCTTTGGTTTAGAGCCTGAAGGAGATGGAGTGGCCACTTTTAGTAGAAGAGCTCTCCATCCTCTCATGATCAGGCATAGATCATAGAAGGACACAATCACCTTTATAAGCAAATGTTACCTAAAACAGAATTTCCTGGATTTTTTTTATTTCTTTCTGGGAAAGAGATACATATGGACATTTATCCCTGGCATAGCCCTCCCCCAAGCAAAATAAACTAAGGTATTTATTACTTACAGGCATTACAATCCTACAAGTGGAACACTGCTTAAAACCTAGAGATCTCTGCATTTTCACAGACAACCAGGATTAGCTATACTATAACTATGAAAACGATCTAACATTATATAACTATGTACAAAATAGTTAGAAAAACGCTGGCTGTAGAATAAAATTGATGCCCAACTCTTGCTACAGATGATAAGAAGTCACTGAAAGGGAGATGGCAGCCACGCCCCATTACCCCTCAGCTCTGTGCATGACAGCAAAGCACATGCACCACCCTCCAGTACTAGTCTCTGACTTCACTGCGTTGGGCGCACACACACCTGCAATGGAATATATACATGTAGAATCACTCAAAGGAGAACTGCTGATTATTTGTATAGGGTGAGATTCTCACCCCACTCAGGCCACTTAATGCCAGGTAAAAAGGCTAGAGTGGCAAAAAGTGGCTCTGAAAGTTCCAGATCCACCTGGAAGAATTCTCTTGGCACAATTCGAGAGGAAGAAACACATGCTGTTCTTTGAGGATCCCTTTAAAAGACCTGGCATAAAAGGTAGGATTGGTGGCAGAAGGTGTGCAAGGCCTCAGCACATAGCAGAGAAGAGCACAAACAGGAGAGTTTCGGAGGCAGTTTGGAAAGGCAATCCGAGAGGCTTTCCTTTTAGGTACAGTTCTATGCTTGATAATGTAATGGCCAGTGATGAACTGTGACAGATGTGCCATGTATTCTTTCCTGACTGAAGCCAGGACTTTTTATATATATAAAGTGTAAATTTATTGCTATGTTTGAAGAAAAGATTCTTGGATTGGAAGGGAAAGTGCAGACAAAACAAATCATCAGAGAAGCTGAGGAGTTCCTGGACAACTAAATTCAGGAAGCAGCAGTACCCCAGGTTCAACAGAAAAAGGAATGAGCCACAAAGGAATCAGAGAGAGAGAAATTAGAGAGTAGGCTTGGTAGTTTGTAACCACCAGTGGCAAGAAGATAAGGAGGCATTCTAAACAGCTGGAGGAAGATGAGGGTGTGGCCACTAGAGATAAGAGAACCAGGAGGACTCTATACAGAGATTGATACCAGGTCCTCAGCAAGCAAACTGCAAAAGGTATCTTTGAAGAGACAGCATGTCAAATGGAATGGAGAGGTGAATGGGACACATTTGTTGATCTTCACACAACTTGTAAGAGGATCAAGCTAGCCGACAAAGAGATCTTCAACCATTCAAAGACGACAGACAATTGTTGCTAGGGATTCTATGCTAAGAAGAACGAAAAGGATAGTGTGCTATCTTCCCAGAGCCAAGACACTCAGACTGTATAGACAAAAATCTACTGGTAATGGTGCATTTGTCAGCAATAATGATAGCACAACATGGGATATCTCAGATTATAGATGACTTCAGGAAATTGAAAAAGTACTGAAGGAGAAGAACATCCATGCCATCTTCTTGCAGTTCCTTCCTTTCCATGATCAAAGTCAGAAGGTGGAAGATTCGGGAAATGAACCACTGGCTAGGTAAGTGATGTAAGGAAAAGATTTCAGTTTTGTGTAACATTGGTCAATCTTCTATTGGAAGGGGGCTATTTAGGGATGCGTTAGCCTCCATCTCAACAGAAGGGGAAACCATTGTCCTGTGAACAGGCTGGCAACAGTAGTCAGAAGGCCATTAAAACTAGTAACGAGGGGAGGGTGAAAAGGAGGAAAAATCAAGCACCCATTTAGCACAAAATCTTGAAGCTGAGAACAAAATTAATCAAGAAACCAAAGGATGTGAAGAGAAGAAATTCCTTAATTGCCTATACACAAACGCTAGGAGCCTAGGTAACAGAGGATTTGGAATTACTTATTTATGAGCATAAATTTAATCTAGTTGGTATTACTGAAATCTAGTGCAATGATATGCATGACTGGAATGGTAAAAATCAATCCTTATAACCTGTTTAGGAAGGATCAAGTGGCACTTTATGTCAGAAATGACAATCTGTTTTTTAGTCACTGAGTTCTCATAAAAAATTATCTTGAATGCTTATGGATCAACAGATAAAGTACAAAATGAGGTACTAACTGGTGTCTTCTACAAACTATCAAATCACACTAGGGAACAAGATGACTAGCTCTTGAAGCACCTATCTATAAACATGTAGAAAAAAGGCTGTGTGATCATGGCAGACTTCAATCTGAGTGGCATATGCAAGAGGTCTCATGCTGCCAGAACAAAACGTAACCTGCATTCATTAATAATATAGATGACAATTTTCTAAATCAAGAAGTTTTCCATTTAATATACAGTAATTTTATTTTAGACTTTGCCTTGATGAATAATGAAGAACTGAACATGGAACTAAATATTATTGATAGCTAGATCACATTTGTAACGTACAAACAGAATTAAGTACAAATCAGTAGTATTCTTGGTGCTTTTAAAAGTGCCAATTTCACAAAGCAGAAAACATGAGCCATATTGGTTGACAGAGAAAATTTAAACAGAAAAATGTGAACAATGATTATCAGTTGTTTAAGAACATTTTGCTTGTTGATTTGCGGGCATCTATCAAGGAAGAAAGTAGCCACAGTTTAAAAAACAAAACAAAACAAGAGCTGGCTGCTATAAAAAGTTTATATAAATAAAACAAGAAGAAAAGGGAAGGTGACTGTAACGAATATAAATTAGAAGCTAGGAACGGTAGAAAATTGACATGGGATGCAAAAGGTCAAATGGAGAAATGTATTGCCAACAAAATTAAGGACAATAGGGAGTTTTTATATATATAAAAAAATCCTAACAATGGTATTGGTCTATTACTAGATGGAAAACTGTCAACAATAATGTAGAAAAGGTAGACCTGATTAACAAATATTGCAGTTCTGCATGGGGAAAATCAGATATCATATTCCATTCCAATTGTAACACAGGAGGATATTAAACAGAGGTTACTGATGTTAGACCTTTTTTAAATCAGCAGTCCAGATAACTTGCATTTAAGAGTTTTAAAAGAGCTGGCAGAGGAGTTTGCTATACCATTAATGTTGATTTTCAGTAACTCTTGGAACAGTGGGGAAGTTTCAAAGGATGGGAAGAAAGCTATAGTTGTGCCGATATTTTAAAAGTGTAAATGGGATGACCCAGGTTCTTATAGGCCTTTAACTCTGACATCAACCCCGAGCAAAGAAATAAAACAGCCATTACAGGATTTGATTAATAAAGAATAAAAGGAGGGTATTTTAATTAATGACAATAAACCCAGAACCTGTCAACATAACTTGGTATTTTTTGTGATGATAAATCTTTTATAAAAGGTAGCAATATTAATGTAATATACTTGTAAAGCATTTGACTTGCTACCAGACAACATTTTAATTTCATATTCTAGTTTTTTAATCAACACAGCATATATTAAATGGATTTAAACAGTTGCTGACAAATCTCAAAATGTTATTGGAAAAAGGGAATCATCATCCACTAGGCATGTTTCTAGTGGGGTCCACAGGTTTTGGTTTTTAGCTCTATGTGGGGTTGCAACTTCATTAACTCATCTGAGAACTAGCCAGAATTAATTCATACAGCACAGATCATGATTCCTTCCTGAATCACTTCCACCTGGTGGAGAGCAGCTATCAGCCTCACAGCCCTCCACAGAGGGATCCCACCACCCTTCCCTCACATCAGGGTTAAGGGGCTGAGGAAAGGGGTTTGGCTTCTCACTGTACCAGACATTAGGGGATGCTGTACCAGCTTCCTTAGGAGATACATTAATTCCCCCACCCCATCAACTCCCTTCCAAGGGATGGGGAACTATTAAAGAAGCCACTACACTTTTTCTTGCCACTACAGTCATAAAACCCCAGCTTGAGGTTGATACAGTCATAAAACCCCAGCCTTTTGTCTTCTCCAGAGGAAAGGTTGGGCAATTGCTGTTTTTCTGGAATTGGAACAAAAAGAGACCTCACCCAGAAGCATACAACAAAAGACCACTACATTTTTCATTTGTTCTGTTATTTAAGAGTTGACTTAAATTTCTACTTATCACAAGCACTAAAGTTTCTTCAAAAACATGGAAAAATAGAATGGTAATCTGGTTCTGTTATGCAGTTTCCTCAGTATGTTCAAAAGGACTGGATGTGTTTTTTACTAAGTTTTTAAAAGCAATTTATCCTGAGACATCCTATTTACTCATGCAAACAATTTTCAGTTTTCTACAAAGTTGCAATAATATATAGTAAATAACACAAAAGCAAAAAATGTTGCAATAAATAAGCTTATTTTCCCACAAATTCATTTTAAAAAGAAAGAATTTTCATTATGCATAATTTTTCCATTATTGCTATATCGTACCAATTAATATGAAAGGGGGAAAAAACTGCAATAGCCCTATTTTAAATACAAAAAAGACGTCACTAAGTCTTTTTTCCGTAGAACTCTTAAGAATTCTTTTAAATGTTTTTATAACTATATGTTTATGTTTTTAAAAGTTCACATTCAGTTACAACATTGCAAAACTGTATTATACTCAGTCCTAAGCATTTACTGCCGATATGTTTAACTTTGTCATTTGTATGCCAAATTTTTGTTTTTCTAAGAATCAGTCTGTACTCTATAAAGATTTGTTTCCAGGATACATGTAATTGTGCTGAACATAACATCTGTTGCTTTGTATTTCCAGAGCTTTACAAAACCTAACTAAGCACGCTTTCCTACACTCACTGGAGTATGTGAACTGACAGAAAAGATATATGGTCACAGTTCAAATAAACTAACAGTGACAACTAATTTCATACTGAAAACCATTTAAGTGACTGGCTATTTATGTAGCCGAAATAGACTAAAGCCAGAAAATTCAGAGTCAGGGATCAAATTCTGTTTATAAAGTGCCTTATTTGTTTAGGAATTGCCCTACACACACACACACAAAAGCGATAACCATGTGATAAGCTGCAGAACCATGTGACAAGTAAAATTATCACGCACCTTTGTTTACCTCACTCAAAAATATAGTCTTGCATTCTAAATTCAAACAGCTTCAAAAAGTGGGACTGAATAATTAAAAATATGAACAATATTTTTAAAAAAATATAATGCCACAAAACTAGTCTTCGCTCTTCTACTCCAAAATGTGGAATCTCTCTCCCCAAAAGTTATCCCCATCTCAAGTCCACTGATGAGCAAGATTCAGTCCTACATCAGCTTGAGGTCTTCTAAATATGCACACTTTCTCAATTTTAAATTTTGTTAGTTAATGGTCTTGCAGAACTAGAAACAGGACTTTTATATCACTGGAAAGAGGAAATTCTCAATTTTCCAAAGGGACCTAGCACTCAGTCCTAGTTTAGGAAGTCCTATGAGAGCCTTTGAAATTGTGACTTTAAGTATATAAAAATATTTTAGGGTAGCTTTAATGGTTTTTATGGCCATCTGGAGTACCGTAATAACTGGGTTCATAGGCCTCAATCCTGCAAGATATTGAACATTCTGGCCTTGAACCAAAGCATTAAAATTGGCAAAGTGCTGAAGCATATAGATTGTGACTCAAGTGTTCTGCACGATACAGAGAGAATAACTCTGAGGGTCCTAGAGCCCAAGCTCCAGCCCAGCCCAGAAGTCTACACACTAGCGAAACAGCCCTACAGTCCAACCCTTGTGAGCCTGAGTCAAGCTGGCTCAGGCCAGCCAAAGATTTTTTTTTATGCCAAGTGTCAAAGGTCAGAGGTCAGGAATCAGAGCCAAGGGTTAGAAATGGGTTGCCTCGAGTGAGGGAAGGCAGGCACAGGATCTATCACAGTTGCAGATGAACACTTAGAGCAGCCATTGAACTGCTGCTGCTGGTCTTAAGAGCCAGTCTGCTGACTCCTCCAACCAGGCAGGGTAGGGGATCAGGCAGTTTACCATAAGCCAGCTGTCCTTGTTAGGTTGCCCAGAGATTGGCTCAGCTGCACACCCTGGGGCCAGACTGAGTCTGAGGTAGGCTCTGATTCCTGACACACTGAATACATAGAATCCAATGGAAAAGACCTTGCTCTGCTTGTCAATTTACCACCATTAGGCAGAGCAGAGAGAAGTTGCAGATCAGTATTCTGTTCCCTCTGCCCAGGCCTAGCTAAAATTACAGGTTTAAAAAGTAAAATGAAATGCAGTATTATATGAGATGCTATACCATCAAGATAAAAGGATCTCATGAACTTATGTAAAAAAGGAATTTGGCAAAGCCTTTCGTAGAGGCTGGTCAAATAATTTTCAATGTATTTGTTGAATAATATATTAAATTAATTTCACAATTTCTAATAATATTTTTTTATTTCCCCCACATTATGCATCCAACTCTATTTACAAACTATGTACATCAACTAGAATATTTTCAAAATCAGAAAGGAAAATGGATGGAAAATATCACATTGATATTTTTCTTTACTACATCGGAAAACATTAGTATTAAAGATACATTGTTTTCTAATATTCTTCCACATTATACAGTTGCAATAGTCGATAAGCATTTGTTAAAGTTAAATGGTTATATATCAGGAACTTTTAATCTGAAAAATATTATCCAAAGGCACCATTATATTAATTTTGATATATTAAGATTGACTAAAACAAAGGCCAGAATTTCAATTATTTTAAATTGCAGTCTCTTAACACTGGAATTTTTTTTAAATTAAATGGATTGTTTCATATTAGTAAAAAGGTTCTTTTTTCTTAAAGGGAGAGGGGAAATAAGCCTTCTCTGTCTGTCTATATTTCTATAATACAATCATCACCATATGTACCATATGCGGGATTTATTGAATATGCTTATAATTTCAGCCCTGAAAAATCAATTCAATCACTCACTGGCAATGAAGGGTCTCTTTCAGTTTCTGGAAAATTAAAGAAGGTTTTTTTTGTTTACCTGTTCGTTTATTTTTATTCTAGCCATTATGGTTGCAAAGAATACCTCCTGAAAATGGACTGGAAGTTTATCGGTGCAGTGTTGTCTTCTTCAAGGAGCAGGCAGAAAGAAAGCATAAAAACAACAAGATGTAATATTGTTGATCCACTACTGGCCCAGTTATTGTCACCCAGGTTGTCTGTTTACCAGGCACCGATGGATGGATAGTTAGGGTGTTTGGTGCAGCTGTGAGGTTTTATCCAATCTTCAGTGTAAATATAGATTTTTCTTTCCAAAATTGAATCTTTGATTGAATCCTTCTACCTTCTCAGAAAGCTAAAGAATGGAGTTCATACGTGATTGGTAAAATACTATCGCCTTTCACCAGACTCTCTACTATAGCTATTAGAATTCCACTCTGTGGTGGGACTGGAGTAAAAAAGACTGCTTGTTCTGGGGGATGTTAATATTCACTTAGAGGAGCGCTCATGTGGGGTTATTGAAGGAGGGGATTTTTGTGCCAAAATTGATATATGCTCAAGGGCACTGATGAGCCTCATGTGGCTGCAATGTTTACTTCTTTCAGGCTATTCTGAAAGATGTATCATTTGATGAGAAATATAGTGGCAAATTGTTCCAGTGATTGTTAAAAAAGAAATGTAAAAATATGACAAATATGTGATGATTTTCCTTCAATAGATTCAAAACCTTGGAGTGTGTTCTGATGTTCTGGCTGTCAAGAATATGAAGCCTAGGAAATTCCAACTTTCAAAAACCAAACACCTGTCAGTGATGGAGAAAAGTGAAGATTCCTCCCTGCCCCCTCAGTAAAAAAAAAATTAAAGATTTTAGACAAAAGTCAACAAGACTTGTCTACTCAAATTGTCTATAGCGACACAAGGACCCTTAAAGCATAGCATCTGGTATCTTGTCAAATCATAGCTCCTCCATTAACAGTGAGGAAAGTATAGGACCTAAACACTGCTGTTTCATACTATACCAGAGCTACCAGCTGATGTCAGTGAGGAACTACTTTCAATACTCAGGAAGACAGACTACTTACTAATTTAGCTTCATGAATTTACTGATATCTATAATGCTGTACAACTTCCAGTTTTATGGAGGTATGTTTCTCATGGTTAACTGAAGATTTGCTATTTTATAACACAATGCCAGGAAACACAAGAGAGTTAGTATTTTGAGTTGTTGCAGGAAACAGTCTAAGTTATCCATATTCAGTGAAAGTGGTGTATTTCCATCTGCTATTTTGAATTAGTAGAATACAATATAAACTTTTATCAAAGAAATTTAAAAACATTTGAAATTTGAAGTATGTAGAACATCATTTTAGATGTTACCACATAAGAATATGCTCTATTAATGTGACATTACTATTGAAAAATATTAAATGGGGGGAATCAGTAGTTTCCTTTTGACTTAATAAAAAACATCTATGTAATGCAAGACAGTTCTCAGTTTAAAAGAACTATATGCTAGTACACAACGTTTATCATTGCATAAAGCTTTAGAAACACCAGCAGATACAACAGAGAAAGGCTAAATGTCTTTTCCAATGGATTAAACAGGGCTATATTAAACCCCAATCCTGCAAAGACTTACGTGTGCATTTAACTCTTGATATACTGAGAGTAGTCCTATTGAAAACTATGGGCTACAGGCAGTCTGTAAAGAAAAAACACATGATCAAGTCTTTGCAGGATGGAGATCTTACTCATTTCAAATGAAACATTAAATGGTTTTCAAATCAAAACACAATGTGTTGATACAAATCCATGTTTTCTCTCATTTAGTCGTATGTATTAAAAGTTTCTTGTTCTTTGGGAAAAACTCAACCTTGTGGAAAGGGCCTGAACAAGTCCCTTTACACTGCTGAAAGTCCAAAGTTTGGCTGAACAAGGAACTCTTTAGATGTATGTCAGAGGAGGAGACCCACTCCAGTTCTGCATACAGAGAAACATTTAGAGCAAGCAAGCAAAGAGCCCGCAGGTGGCACAGGATCCATAACATACAGCTAAAGGCCCTGTAACAAGTCTCAAAGTTGAGAGTATGGATATTGCCGCCACCAGCTTGCCTACACATTATCCAGGTAAATTCCAATTATTAAGGCTGTATGTGGATGAAAGGAATACCATGCTAAAAGAAATTTATCTTGTAACATAACATCACAAAATGAAAAAGGCTGAGAACCACTGTATATGGAGATGTAAATACACTACCTAACTAGTAAATATATAGAGATGCCTATTTGAATAAAACATCCTCTTTTCTTATTTTAAATAACAGAACTACACTGCAAAACAATGCAACAATCAGGACAGGATTTTTTTAAGTTTCATTTATATTCAACTTCACACTTGCACTCACTGTCATGATATACCAGAACGCAATTAACTCAGAACATTGACGGTTAATATCTGTGGAACAGGAATCAATTTAGAAAGGACCCTACTATAATGAAATTCTGTAAGAGTCCCACTAGCAATTGACAGAAAGGTCAAATTCTAAAAGGAAACAGCAGATACCACTACAAAACTAACAGATGTTCTTTGGGGTCATCTGCACAAAAACATAGGCATATGTGAAAGAAATCCGACACTATCATGAAATCAGTTGGTGTCTAAAATAATAGCAGCTCCTTATGGCAATATGGTAATATATGTATCAAATACTCAACACATTATGTTGCAACAGTATGTGCAGACAAAAAAAACATAAGTAGTAGAAATGAGGGCCAGTAAGTTAAGACGGAAAAATAGGAGTTGTGTGATCTACCAAGGTTAAAATACAGTTTAATAAGAACAGAAGAATGCATATTATTAGAGTTCAAAGAATTTTGAGATATTGTTTGTAAATATTTCAGCATGGATAAAAATATTTTTAAAGTATTGTGGTTAATAAAAATAAAGTCTGTTGTCAAAGAGACAATGCAAAAAGTTGTAATCACTACAATTTACATGAATGGAACAACATGCAAACAAAATTTCTTCTATGTCTATTGATTACTTCTCTTGTTTTCTAGTGTAAACATACTTAGTTAT
Organism: Mesoclemmys tuberculata; assembly: GCA_007922155.1. Classification (NCBI taxonomy): domain Eukaryota; kingdom Metazoa; phylum Chordata; order Testudines; family Chelidae; genus Mesoclemmys; species Mesoclemmys tuberculata. The sequence continues at coordinate 31,812,268 of ML675620.1, read as the reverse complement.
TATTTCCTGTTTTTGTAATGCACATTGTTAACAAATAAATCATGCCTATATTGACAGGAAAATTACATTAAGGATATACACAATGAACTCAACTAGAGGAGATGCACAGCATTTCCCACTCATTCTTTTTACTATTGTTTTATAACTGTACAATATAGTCAAACTACTCAGTCTGAATATTTATCACGGGAATTCACCAAATGAAAAAATGCAGATGGGTCATCACAGAAGGGTTTTTTTTTATGCCGGCGGATGGAAGGGGAAGGGGGCAGTAGAAAAAAAAAATAGAGTTAAAAAAGAAAATACACAAAAACACATACTCAGCAGTTTTTCACTTTATCTGTGGAGAACTGACTTACGACTGCAGAGGTAAGTTTGAAAATATTATGGCTCAAATCAGTAACCTAGTCAGAATGGTAGTGACAGAAAGTCTAAACGACAGTAAAAGTTGAAGTGTAGGCACACAGTAGGCTTTAAGAATCCTATAAACTAAAATCACTAGCACAGACTGATATGGCCATTCAGAAATATTTGGAAATAGCTAAGAAACAAATCCATTCATGTGCATCTGACTGGCTTCTTTATCAAGCAAGGAGAAAGCAGATCCAATTCCCTTTGTGGTAACTGGGGTTACCAAAAACCTTAATTTATAGGTCCTATGATGGAGTCAGGAATAGAACCTATTTATTGGCCAGAAGACTTCAGGCAAGACATTTAAGACCTCATTTTGCCTCTCTTGCTCGTACACAGTATCAACTTCACTCCACAAGTAGACCCACTAAAGTTTAATGAGGATGGCAGATTCAAGAAAATAAAAAGTGAGGTTCTTCTTTGAAAAGTTAATGTGTAGGCATCACAACTTTAGTTTCCATGTCTATTGTTTCTCAGACAAATTAATACAGAAGTTTACAAAATATTTGTTTTGTAACTGCCAACCCTATTATCTCTATCTGGAAGTCAAAGATGGTTCTGTTGAGCTCACACATCACCAGGTAAAGATTCTACAATTGTTACAGTAAGAACTGTGTTGGTTTGCAAAATAGTAAAGGTGAAGGTCTTCTGGTAATTAATTTGGGGTAGAATCAGCATAGCGGGCAGATCTAAAGTGACTCAGGGCCCAGGCTGTGACACCAAAGCATCTAAATGTGGAATTCCCCTCTTCATTTTCCCTAAAAGCTGGATGTAGGAGAATAGATAGAGAGGTTGAAGGAAGAAAGCACAAGTCTTATCAGCCTTTGAAGTTTGACTCGCTCACCTTATAGAGATGGAATCAAAACCTGTCTTCCAGTTAATGAATAACAGAGTGACCAAAACACAAGAGAAGTGGTGGTTGTAAACAGCATGGAGGCCACTTCCTGAAAAAGCCTCTCAACACAAAGTGCACAAAGAACTCAATTCTCTTATAGGCAGAGAATCTGATTAGGTACCTTTCAGTTGCCACCAATCCCACCTTGAACCACCAACTCTTTTCCCTGGCAATAGTAGCATATCCTTCCATACACTCCTTCCTCAGCTGGTGTGGCCGGAAGCCAAATGCAAAAAGATGAGCAAGTGACAGAGTTCAACATGTGACTGATGACAGATGAAAGGCCTTCTGCAAGATCCTTCAGGAAAAAAGTTTAAAGAATCTCTTTTTGGAGACAGCCTCCATATCCATTAACCACCAGGGTTTAATCATAGCCAAGTGTGGAACACTACCAGATCTACATGCTGCTCTTGTTGTGCCTCTGACCTCTTTGCTAGAGTATGCAACCTTTGACTGAAGCAGGAAGCAAATCAAGAGAAGCCAGGAAAAATAAAAATGCAGGGCCTAACTCTTCCTTCTGTTAAAAACCAGTTGAACCCAATGGGAATTTAATGTATATAATGGAGGGTAAAATTTGGCCCACAGGTTTTTTTTTTAATAATGAAAATAATGAAAAAGATGGATTAGCATTTGTCAGCAAGATTCCCTTCCAAAATTAATAGATAAAAGCATTAGTTTGCTGCAACTGGTGAAAAAACTAACTCCTCTACTCCCAACCAACTTCTCTGTCCCTCAACTTATTCAACCAAAAGAATCTAACACTTATACATGTTAAAGGGATGCAATCGAGTTTAGCTAAATTGACTGTAAATCTGTTTAAAATCCTCAGATGTAAGGCACAAAGTAACATTTTTTTTAATGAGCTCCTCTCATTTCAGTAACAAGAGCAAGCAAAAGTACATCTGGCAGGAGAGGCAAAGAAAGTGAGTGGTGTTACATTGCATGCTGCCCACTTCATCTCAAATGCCCCTTCCCACAGCTTCCACAGAGATCAAGGGGGTGAAGGCAGGAACCATAGAGAGCTGCATTCTTCCCTCGTTGCATAAAGTGAATCAAGATTCCAGTCATAAGCTATTTGCTGATCCTATCAACATTAACTTACATCAGAACATCATCATACAATGAAACACTTGTCTCACACACATGCACGCACACACACAATGGTTCAGGGATACTGAAAGGTAGGAAGGTACTGGTATACTGTATTAGTGACCAAGGGCTGGGAAACACAGTGGAAGCACAGCCCTTCCATGAAAATGTCCCTGGCCGCCAATGCATTTCCCAAGATCAGGAGATTCCATGGGCTGAACTCCCTACCTGTTCCACCAAGGAAAGCAAACTCTCCACTTCTACGGAAATAATGAGCTGGAAACTCTGATGGGTACCAGAAACAATCAGTGCACAGAATGATTTCACCACAGGGCAGAGAACTTCATTCTTGACATGGCAGAGTGGAAAAATCAGAATAAGAGGACTAAATTTCAACTATTTGAAGATGTCAGTCTTGACAGCACAATAAAGAGAAAAAATTATTTGGGAGGGAAAAAAAACTAAGCTTTCTCACTTACAAGTAAAGTAGCAACTTGTACTGCAACGTTTGTGTTTAACTATGCGGACTGGTATTGCCTATGTCCTTGATCCTATGCCATTTCAGTAAGGGCCACATATCAACCAAGAGAGCAGCGGAGGGTGAAATCCTGGTTGTACTGAAGTTAATGGAAAAATTGCCAATGATTTCAGTGGAGACCCGATTTCACCCAGAATTTCTTCAAACAGCTTTAAAATCCTGACAAACATATTTTGACAAACACAGAAGTGCCAAAACACACACTGTACAAAGTAAACTAATCCAACAATCAACTCAGTCTGGCTCTCCACATACTTATTACTAATTACTGTAGTAAACTCCATGGCTTGGTATTCCCCACCTTTATATGCACACACAAAAACTCACAAAAGAAGTGCATGTGGCAAGTCATGACATCAATTATAGTGTTACAACAAGATACTATCTTTCCATTTACAGATACTTAAGTCTAATAATTCCTTAGGGAAGAAAAACACTCAATTTATGATTTGTCCAAGATTTAAATTTCATAAAAACAAAGGGGAGCATTTGAGGTGGGGAGAGTAGTTGTTCTAAACCTAAGTTCAATAGAAATATTTCTATATTCTGAAAAAAACTCCAATCAATAAAAGTGCCCTTACATTGTTTGAAACCCAAATAGCACTAGGGCCTCAATCTTGCACACCCTTATCAAATGCTTAATTTAAAACCTAAGTACTTAAATTTAAAGCATGAGTACTCTGTCCTGACTAACTTAAGCACATATATGTTTGCAGGACCAGGATCTAATACAAAAATTTGCATTTATATTTTCACTATTCTCTTTCCCGTATGCAGACAACTGTAATGTGTGCACAGCTAGATACAACCGCCAGCATGCCCCTCAATGTGTATTAATTCTACTCAGCTTCTGTCCCCAAACTTAAGAAAATTAACGAAGTAATGTCTGAAAATGGCAGAACCTAACAAAAGATGAAAATTTGTCTTAAAATTTATCAGCAACTTCCATTTTATAAAAATCATCTCAGAAATTAATGTTCACGTGCAGAAAGATGAATATGTATACATTATCAAACAAAAAGGATATATAGAAGACATACTAATATAAAATCCAGTTTTGTTTCTTTCAGGAAATAGTTGAATCTTAAAAGTTTAGAAAGTGTGAAACTGTTAAAAATATTCAGATAATTTTTAAAATGAAAATTTAACCGTGTAATACTAAGTTGACTTTGTTAGATGTATCTAGTATTACTCATTTTTATGTCCACCATTTGAATATATTATCACATTTGTATAGGAACAACAGATAAACCCACTAGTTCAAATATTTTTTTAAATGTGCTTTTTATGTTAGCAGCCAAATCAAAAGCTTCTAATTTGATCAATTAATCAATTCAATAACTCACATTTTGTTATAAGCAATTTCTGGTGTTATTCCTGTTTCCATTATTCTTGACTACTCGCTAGACTGACAGATGTCTTACCTTAATATCCCAAACAGGCTACTGGTATCTATTTCACCCACATCTGTTCCTAAATAGCTTTGACAGCAGTCTACTATGCACTTGGAATTAATTCTAAGTCCTTTATTACTAAGGACTTATTCTTTTGTTGTTGTTTTGATATTTTATTCCTTTTTTCTTATCATATGCTTTTAGAAACATTTCTCTACATCTTTTTTTAACTTTCTAGAAAAACATAATGTTCAGTATTATATTAAAAATTTGCCTTTGAGCTCTCCAGGTATCTTCCTTACATGCTAACATTAAATTAGTTGATTATGTCCAGTGATTTATGCAAAACAGGGGACCGTAAGCATACTTTATCTTGGAGACCCAGAACGCAACCATGCTAGCAACCACCCAGTTTTTACACTTTGAAGAGTGCCTACACTCATTTTTAGGTATATCCACAGGTTTTCAAGAATGAATAATACTAAATACAGTATGCCAAAATTATCCTTCAATATCAGAAGCTCCCACAACTAGATATACCGAAAGCTCTAGATCCAGGACCAATATTAAGTCAGTTGGAAATTTCTGTCCATTTCCTAGGTGACATGCATCTGCATCGTAAAATGAATACCAAAATTGCCAAAATTGTAATTCTTGTTGGCAGTCTCAAGAAAGAGTCCCGAGAATGAAAGTGACACAGAGAATAAAGTCCTCTTTCAACCACAAATAGTCTCCCCCAGGACAGGGACAAGGTATATTGGGAGAACAGCCTGAGGAAGCTAGCATTACCATTCCTCATTCAGTAGCTATTCTAATATGCAAGTGACTCCCATTTCCAGTGCTGTTAATCCATTATCTTTCATAAACACTAAATTTCACTTTAGCTGTTTCAGTCACTTTTTCCCAACAAACCCTATTATAATCTCTCAAGTTTTCAAATAACATCACACAACTAATTTTTAAATCTATTCTTCAAGTAGTTTTGTTTCTTTTCTATGATTTTGAAGTGCTGCCTAAAGGTGAGCAGCTATACTATCTCAGGTTGTATTATTGATCAATATCAGAAAAAAGCCTCTCCCTCCCCCCCTTCTTTATTAATTATTTTCCCTAATGTGGCAAAACCAGTATTGACACATAGATGAGCTCTTATCTCTCAGTCAGGAAAGTAACAGCCAACCTGGGCATCTTATTATCCCTCCTCCCAGTATACATCAGGTTTCACCAGCAAAGAATTCCCAGAACAAAGGAAAAATTATGGTTAGCCCATTCTCTGGCTATACTAAATGAAGGGCAGGAGATTTCTGATATGGTTTTAATCAGGCCGCAGCTTTATTATTAGATGTCAGGGGCTACCCGGCACATGAGTGTACAATGCAGGTAACTCCATGTTCATTCAATAACTACTGGGGGGCTTCGCCTCCCCTTTTTCCATCCAGATCCCCCAGCCAACCCATTGCTGGGACTTTACACTCCTCCTTGTACAAGGGTTAAGGTGGGCTCTAAGAATGGGGGATTAGCTCCCTGCCATACCAATCATAGAAGCCCTGATCCAACCAATCCTGTTCCGTTCCTTTAAACACCTCCTCCTTTTTAAATCCTTAATCAAGCCATATATCTGGTCACTGTCTCTCTTTTCTGTGGAGTACCTGAACTGGACAGCTGTCCCACACTTACATTAATGAGTTCTGACATATAGCTTAAGTCTCTTCACTCCTCACCATAACAAAGCCCTCCCTGAACCCGCGCTGTGGGGAAAGTGAAAAGCTGCCACTCCACCTAGGCCAATCTGGTGGGGAGGGAAAAATTCTTTCCCATCCCCCCTAAAAACAAGAGGCTAGCACAATGCCCACAGCAGATCCTGATCAAACCTGGTATTTTGCCACCTCAAGGAGAGGGAGTGTGGGTGCTGCTTCATCTGCTCCATGGAAAAGGGGCTTCCACACGCAGACTTGCCCCTTTTTAATCCTTCCACCCTTCCAGTTCCAGGGGTTAAATCAGCATCAACATGCCGACCCACATCCATTTTTGCAGCAGCTTCGGACCTCTTGCCCACCACCACCAGCCATAAAGCACTGTCGCTTTTCCCTCAGCAAGCCAAACAATGAACCCCCACTTAAAGGTGCAGTACGGTCACACTGTCCTGATTAGTCACTTTGTCTGAGCCCAAGCTCATACTGCAACATCGTGAGAGGGTGTTCCATACAGGTGCTGCTACATTACTGAAAACAAATGACAAGGTAAGAAATCTGATTTTCCATTATGCCTATCACTATGGACAAATGGATCTGACATAGCAGTAGCCAGGGAGGCAGAGTAACTATGGAGAAGCTAAGAAAGGCAGACTAAAGTAACAAGTAAAGGCTAGAAAAATTTAGATGTCTTCAAGTCACCAGGGCCTGATGAAATACATCCTAGAATACTCAAATAGCTGGCTGAGGAGATATCTGAGCCATTAGCAATTATCTTCAAAAAGTCATGGAAGATGGGAGAGATTCCAGAGGACTAGAAGAGGGCAAATATAGTGCCAGTATGTAAAAAGAGATATAAGGACAACCTAGTCCTTACAAACCAGTCAGCTTAACTTCAGTACCCGGAAAGATAATGAAGCAAATAATTAAGCAATCAAGACAGACTGAAGATAATAAGGTGATAAGTAACAGTCAGCATGGATTTGTCAAGAACAAATCATGTCAGACCAACCTAACAGCTTTTTTTGACAGGAGCTGGGTCTATACTGACAGCGGCAAATTCGCCACCATCAGATTGATGTCTCCGGATCGACTGAGCGGTCTGTGTAGACCCACTCAGTCGATCCAGAAATCGACGGAGAAAAACCACCCCTGTAAGTGGTATAGCGCTGTGTCAACGGGAATGCTATTCCCGTTGACACAGCACAGTGTGGATGGTGCGCGGAACAGATGCGGCGACGACTACAGGAGATACACAAGTGTTTTATGTCACTTGCATATCTCCCATCGATTGCTGCCAAATCCGGACGTGTAGACCAGGTCAGGATAACAAGCCTTATGAATGGAGGGAAGCGGTAGATGTGGTATATCTTGACTTTAGTAAGGCTTTTGATACTGTTTTGCATGATCTTCTCATAAACAAACTAGAGAAATGCAACTTAGACAGAACTACTAAAAGGTGGGTGCGTAACTGGTTGGAAAACCATTCCCAGAGAGTAGTTATCAGCGGTTCACAGTCAGGCTGGACAGGCAAAACAAATGGGGTCCCGCAAGGATCAGTTCTGGGTCTGGTTCTGTTCAATATCTTCATCAATGATTTAGATAATAGCACAGAGAGTATACTTATAAAGTTTGCTGTCGATACCAAGATGGGAGGGGTTGCAAGTCCTTTCGAGGATAAGATTAAAATTCAAAATGACCTCAACAAATTGGAGAAATGATCTGAAGTAGATAGGATGAAATTCAATAAAGACAAATGCAACGTACTCCACTTAGGAAGGCTCAATTAGTTGTACACACACAAAAAAGAGAAATGACTGCCTAGGAAGGAGTTCTGCAGAAAGGAGTCCGGAGGCCATAGTGGACCATAAGCTAAATATGAGTCAACAGTGTAGCACTGTTGCAAAAAACCAAACATAATTCTGGGATATATTAGCAAGAGTGCTGTAAGCAAGACACAAAAAGTAATTCTTCCACTCACTCTGCATTGATTAGGCCTCGACTAGAGTACTGTGTTCAGTTCTGGGCACCACGTTTCAGGAAAGATTGGACAAACTGGAGAAAGAGGAGAGCAAGAAAAATTCTTCAAAGTCTAGAAAACAGACCTACAAAGAAAGATTGAAAAAACTGGCTTTGTTTAGTCTGGAGAAGAGAAGACTGTGGGGGGAACATGATAACAGTTTTCAAGTAAATAAAATGTTCTTGTAAGAAGAAGGGAGAAAAATTGTTCTCGTTAACCTCTGATGACAGGACAAGAAGCAATGAGCCTAAACTGCAGCAAGAGTGCTTTAGGAAGGACATTAGGAAAACCTTTCTAACTGTCAGGATAAATAAGCACTGGAATAAATTGCCTAGGGAGGTTGTGGAATCTCCATTATTGGACATTTTTAAGAACGGGTTGGACAAACACCTGTCAGAGATGTTCTGGATAATACTTAGTCCTGCCTTGAGTCCAGGGGACTGGATTAGAAGACCGCTCAAGATCCCTTCCAGTCCTATGATTCTATGACAGGAGAGGAGAAGCCAAGATGGCCAGGGACACAATCTCATTTTCCATATATCCGCAAACCTCAAACTGCCAGAAGCTAGGACTGTTCAACAGGGAATGGCTCACTTGAAATTGTCCTATTCTGTTCATTCCCTCTGAAGCATCTGGCACTTGCCACTGTCAAAAGACAGGATACTGGACTATATGGACCATTAGTCTGACCAGTAAGTCTGTTCTTATGATCTTAGAAACAGATCAGTGGAAGCCTGTTGAGAACAGCAGACCACCTCCTAAGGACACCAGCCCAAGGTATAACAATGCAAGTCCCCTTCACTTCAAGACAGGAAGACTAAGTGTACAATGCATGTCAAGGAAATGCCATTGAGTCTCCAGTATGGTTTTATGTTTATGGCAGAAGTTTATCACTAAGACTTCCTAGCTAAGACGGAAGGCTGGGACCACATGGGGGAGAAAACTGGAACATACTGAGAGAAGGACTTTCTCCCACAGAGCACGATGCACAAGATTATCATAAGTCAGAATTGCAAGTTCTTTGACTCTCTCGGCTAAGGTGATGGATACCTGAAAGATTGCTTTCCTCAAACAATTGTAGAGGAGCAGGATGAGCTCAAACCCAGATGACACTTAGCAGTAAATTTAGGCACCAATGGCAAATGGATAACTTGACTGGTGACCTAAAATAAGATTACCATATGGAGCCTAGTTATGAGAGGGCGTGAAACCTCACTGAAAAACCTTTTATGCTCCAGCAGAGGCCTGGATTTTAAGGAAGCTAGCAGAGCAGCCTCTCTCAATCCACCTGGAATGAACTTCATAACTGAAAATATTAGAGGATTTCCTGACCATGTTCTGAAATCTAAAATAAAAGGAAAAGATAAACCACCCCTATAGTTAGATGAAGTATACTTCTTTTGGAAAAACAAATGATTGCTAACCTTTTGTATCTATTGTTCGTTGAGATGTATTGCACGTGTCCATTCAATTTTTGGAGTGTGTGTGCCCTGTGGAGAGTCATTGGGCATTTTTCCTCTGTAGTACCCATCAAGGTGGCTCTAGCACCCTCAGCTGATGTGCGCCACTGAGTGTCAGTAGAGAAGGCTCAACGACCTCCACACTCCCTCAGTTCCTTCTTGCCAGATAACTCCCATGCAGAGGAACAGAATGGCAGATCACAGAATGGACATGGACAACACATATCAAAGAACAGCAGTTACAAAAGATTAGTAACTATTTTTTCTTCTTTGAGCAATTCCACATGTGCATTCCTGTTTTGGTGACTCACAAGCCGTAACATAGGATGAGGGATCAGAGTTCATATATACACAGACAACTCATCCAAATTTAGCATTCTGTCTGAAGTACTCAGTAGTAGCCTAATGGGATCAGAAGGTGTAAATTGAAGACCAATTTGCCACTCTACAAATGTCCTGGATAAGGACTTGCACAAGGAATGCCATTGATCTTGTGGAAGGAATGCTTGTGATCTTGTGGAATGTGACTTCAGCTTGTCCGATGGGGAAATGCCTACCAAATCATAACAAACACAAATGCAGGAAGTTATCCAAGACAAAATTATTTGCGACCACAAGACTTTTCATTCTGTCTGCTATGGCCACAAATAGTTGGGGTGACAAACGAAACCGTGTAGAACACCAACTCTCTTCTAATGTGTACAGTATGCAGATGTTACTCCTCTCTATTGGCTTGTGGTTTGAAGTAAAATGTATGTAAGTAAATTGACTGGTTAATACAAAGGTTAGATACTGCTTTAGAGAGAAATCTCAAATGAGGGTGCGAGTATGCCTTATCCTTAAAGATTGTATAAGGCAGTTCAGATGTCAGAGTCCAGGCTGAAGTGGTAGCTACTTTAGAGACAGGCACAGTAAGTAGTATGTTGCTATAGGTTCAAATGGTGGCCCCATGAGCTTCGAACAAACTAGGTTCAAGTGCTGGGGGGATAGATTCCCTCATTTGAAGGTAAAATCTTTCCAGGCCCTTCACATGTCTGATTGTCATATCATTAGAAAATACAGAACGGTTATCTACATGGGATGGAAAGCTGATACTGATGTGAGGTGGACCTTGATAGACCTGTTTCATGTTTGAGCAGCCAGGATATGCTGGATAGAGGACTTATTTGGTGAGACTCCAGACTGATGAGACCAGATTAAAAAAAAAAGCTCTATTTTGATGTAAACAGCTGAGGCAGTGGACTTTCTACTATTTAACAAAGCATGGCAAACTTGCGCCAAGCAAGACTCCTCTCTACGATTTATCCATTGAGCCCCTAGGTTGCTAAATGAAGGGTCTGCAGGTTTGGATGGAACAGTCAACCATGATCTTGGGAGATCAAGTCTGGGTGCAATGGAGTAAAACTGGAGCTGTCAAGGGCAGATGTACTAAAGTGGAGGCCCCGCTGGGGCTATTGATAATTCAGGTCTGGTCCTGTTTGATCTATAGCAGCACACTGTGTAGGAGTGGGACTGGGGGGTGGGAAAATAGTACAGCTTGTTTGTCCAGGGCAGCAGGAAAGTGTCTGTGATGGAATCAGGACTGTGGCCTTGTAGGGAGCAAAACTGTTCACATTTCATGTTGGCTTTCTATGCAAATAGGTCTGTCTGGGGAGTCCCCACTGTCGGAAATTCATCTGGCTACACATGGGCAGAGAGACTACTCATGTTGGCTTGTAATTTATCTGCTTAGGCAGTTAACCAGCTCATTCTGCACCCCTGCAAAGTAAGAGGCTTTGAGATTTGGATTGCCAGTTCAATCCAAATTCATAGGTGAATTGCTTCCTGACAAAGAAGAGGAGTGAGCTCCCCCAGTGCCTGTTGAGGTAAAAATCACTGCAGTGTTGTCTATAAGAGCAAACAGGCTTTATCCTGGGGACACAAAACTGGAAGGCCTGACACGTGAGGCAGAGAGCTCTTAACTCTGACACTGATATGAACAGAGGAGATCCTTGAGGACTGCAAACCTTGAGTTTGTAGGGAGCCCAGATGAGCTCCCCATCACAGAGCAGATGTGTTCGTCACCAGTGACAGTGAAGGCTGACGGCAGACAAAGGGAACTTCCACACAAACATTGAGTAGGTCTGTCCACCAACCTAGTGAAGTTACTACTTATGAGGGCACCATATTCAGACAATGGTGATTTGGTGAATAAACAGAGGAGAGTCAACTTTGAAGAAGTGCAGCCTAGCATGTTGGACTACATATGTGCACAAAGCCATATGTCCCAGGTGTCTCACACAGTTTTGAGCCATTGTGATTGGGCGAACCCTGAGAAATAGGATTATTTGGTGGCATCACCATTCCTCAAAGTTGCTTTCTACACTTTAACACAAATTCCCTTGATATAGCTTTTGGGTATGCATGAGTTGGCTATGCCACTGCAATAGTCTGATCATAGTATGGTATAGTATGGATTTTGTTTCATCTCTCTCATACTGTTAGTATCTCTCTGCATTTATTAAACATACCATTTGCTTTCTACTGGAGAACCAACTCTAAAAGAGAACTACAATAGAGTAGCACTATGGAAACTCACACCCCAGAAAAGATGTGAGCAGAGATTATGATTTACCAATTGCTGGAAAAGTCAGGTTGCTGGAAAAACAAATATTTATCTGTAATTCTGAATTAAGAGTGTGCAGATATTTGAAAAATTTCTTTTGTGTTATCTGTTTTACAAAAGATATTACAAAAGTTATTTTGTTTTATTCAATCAAGTCCTTTTCAAGAGCTTTACCCACTGAAGACTATTTTATCAGGACATCTTTCAGGAGCTCAATTTCTTCTTTTGTTTCCTTTCAAAATGTACCATAATAAAGGTCAAGAATTTTGAAACACAAATCTGAGATAAAGATATTGAGCCAAATCCTGCTTGCTTTACTCACATTAGTAGGATGAAGAACTGCTCAGCTGAGTAAGTGAAGCAGGATTTGACCCACAATCCTAACCCTAAAATGTAGATACATCTCACAAGAAACTACTATATAACATATATACATATTACGCAGCTGTCATCTAGATTAAGATGCAAACATCACATCAGTAAAAATCCTCTTACTATTCTGCCTATGGCTAAAAGCTGTAAGACACACTACTTTTTTACATACTATAACAAAATAATAAAGAAACGCTGCCCAGTGATACTTTGTTTTAGGTTTGAGATCTTGATAACCTTATTTAATTAAATTCTTCACCTTTACTGTTAGCACAGATTTAAAGTGGAGAGAGATGTCAGTAATTATCTTTTTTAACTAGTTTACCCTAATCCTGTTTTAAGTACAGTTTCAATTTGCATAAACTAATTTGTAAGCCTGGACGACAGCAAAAAGTCCTCTTTCACTAGAAATTCGGTTTTGTTCTGCAAATTTCATCTGAGGCTATAAATGTCCTCCTTCCATAGGGAAAATCTGTGTCTGGTGGAAACGGAAATAGCCACAGAAACAGAAAAGTGATACTGGTTCAGAAGCTGAACCCAAAGGTTGGCCCTCTCCGAAAAGGGCAAATGGCCCTTTAGTGCTGGTTTAGTTGTTATAGTAACTTGATAGGCATGTAGACAACACGCACTGGCAACTACCTCCTCTTCCTGCTGCTGCTGCTCTCTGCCCTGCGGCTGCTCCGCCGCTTGCAGGCGTCCCTCCCCGCGCGAACGAACCCGCATCCCATTGGCAAGTGTCCCAAACCAGCCCAACCGATGCACGGACCCCGAGCGGTGCTTGGCGCTGGGTCGCCTCCGTTAACAAGTTGGAGTCACTTTGCTGGAGAGGGGAACGCGGCGCCCCCAATCGCTTTCTCCTGGACGGGCGCGTTGGAGGCTGCTGCTGTTCCAAGGCAGGTGCATTGCATTGCATTGCAGCAGCAGCAGCAGCAGCAGGGTCTATCCCCCCCTCCGCTCCCTCCCCTCACTTACCCCCAGGGCTCTCGGGCTGGATGGGGCGCCACCTGAGCTGCCTGGCGCTCAGCACCACGTCGCAGCTCCTCTTCCCGATCTGGAAGATGCCCCTGAGGAGCGGCTCCTCCTCGCCCCCGGCTGCCTCCCCGCCGCCCGGGGGGTCTCTGTCCCGGGGCGCCGCTCCCCGCCTCTCCTCCTCCCCCCACCGCTGCGCCATGGAGGAGGCAGAGGGAGACGTGGTGGCGGGAGTCCCCTGCCCAGCAGCGTCTTCCACCCCGGCCGCCGGCGGCGAAGGGTCCGCCACGAGCTCGGCCCAAGCTTCTCTCCTGGGACAGGGGAAGGGGGTCTCGGTCCCCAGCATGGCGGCAGCGGCGGCGGCACGCTCCGAGCCAAGCGGAAGCGACAGACTCTCTCCGCGTCCCGGCGGCTGCCAAGGCAGCGGCTCCTCCGCCCATCCCAGGAGAGGCGCGAGCCAGGGCGGGTGAGCGCTCGGGCGCGCGCCCCCGCCTCCAGCCTTCGCCGGTTAACATTAACGGCCGGGCGCGCGCTGCGGCCTGTGTCTCGCGCGGAACGCCGGGGGGAGGGGTCGTTATTCAGCCGCCCGCCGTGGCGCAGACCCGCCTGGGAGAAGGAAAGGGCGGGGTCCTGCCGGCCCCGCTCACCGCTCGTCCCAGGCTGCCTGAGCAGAGGTTCTTAGGCTGTGGGCCCCGCGAAGCCTGACGTGGCTTCAGTAGGATGGGGCCTTTGCTGTGAGCTGGGCTGGCTTGCCTGGAAAGGCTGGAATCGGACCCCACGCCGCAGTCCGTGGGGGCAGGATCATCCCCTCCGCGCTTCCTCAGACCCTCGCCCCCGTTCACGGCTTTGCCAACGCACGTGCATTAGGATTGCACTCTGCTGCCTCGAGCGGCTGGCAGTCTCGTGCTGCCCAGGCCCACTCTGAAATGGTGGTAGGGCCCTGTTCCACACAGCTGGTGATTCTGTTCCTGTGCCAGGCTTCTCTAAAGAGAAACGAGCTCTTGGGAGGGATTGTTTGGATTCTAGTAGTTACCGTGGCAAGGAATGTGGAAGTTTGTTAAAACGAACTAACTAAATAAAGAGAAAACGTCTCTCGGGATGTTTTTTCTCAAGCCTGCCAATATGTGATGGTTTGTATTAAAGGCCCAGCTCCTGGAGTCGTGATGCATAAGGATTTTGGTTTTCATTTAAAAAGAAAAAGTCTCAAGCCTTCATGGCTGCAGAGGAAAATTTGAAAAGCTTGCAATGTAAAGGTTCAGAATCGGAAGGGTACTTTAAAATGAATCTATCCCTCTTTAAAATCCATGATTTTTAAGACAATCTTACAATTTGAGGGAGATGACATGATTTTTGAATGGTTGGATTTAGCAATGCTGTGTGAAGGGGAGATGAGCAAATGTTTGCTGTGAGATTCTTAGAAGAAAGGGCTCTGTGGAGTTGCAAAGCGTTGCCACTATGTAATACCAATTATGCTGGCTGACCAGCTCAGATGATGTTCAGAACAGTTCCTGATGACCCTGTAGTTACAACTTTTCTTAATAAAAAACATCCTCAAAACCAATTTGTTTTGGGCAAATATTACCCACCATTTCTAATACTAGTTCAACCCACCATTGATAGCAATGTGCTGAGGTGATGTAAACTAGGAGTTGGAGGCATTTTAAACATCATGAGTGAAATTTTGGCTCTTTTTCAATCAATATGGATTTTTGCCATTAATTTCAAGGGAACCAGGATTTCATCTCTTGTTGCCCAAAATTGCTTGGAGCACACCAAAATTATGGTATCAAAACCCTAGCATCCACAGGAGCCCATCACTGAATGCACCAGTGTTACCAATAATGGGACATTGTGGAATTGGGAACTTTTTCATTTAATTTGTCCCTTCATGGATAACTGGAATACAATCACAGCTGACCAAACATCATATTGCCATCATACATGAAAATGTAATAACAGCTCTGTCATAATATCAGCACTTTCTTAATAAAAAGAGAAAATATGTTAGCATGTTTTTATCTGAAGATTAATATTGGTATATATATTATTACCAAATAATTACCAAATATTAATATTGATATATATATATATATACACACACACATGTCAAGATTCATCTGATGGAATAAAATATTGTCATATTTCTAACTGGAAGTATCCCACCTTTAAGAAATATAGAGATAAGATGGCAGGTTATATAAACGTGTAATATTAAGTTTTGTCTAAAGCAGAATCAAGACAAAAATGTACACAGTAGTTTGAATAAATATACTCATCCCTCATTTTTCATTGCCTACATGCAGATGAAGTAGATGTGACCCTTTGTACCCACTCTGTTGGAGTTTCACTGTTTGCACAAAAATATCATAATGTTCATGGGTAACAAACATATTAGTTAAGGTTGACCTCCAGTATTTATTCCAACCCCTGTATTTCTGGGGTTTGTAACTTTTCCCAACATATTCCTTAAGGGTCAAAATTGCAGCCCAAACATTTTTTCAGTTTGAGTTGTATAATTAAGTTATAGCTTACTGCGCCATTAAAAGAACACAAATTAAAAAGTTGTCATTCCTTGATATTCAAAAGTTTCAAGTTTAAAGACATACATTTATACTGTTATAATTGTTTGCAGTTTGTGCTCTATAGCAATAATATTTCTCTGTTTATGGTATTTGTAAGGAGTTTGTCACCGTGGTATCTAAGTGACAAGCAACAGCAATTATCAAGTAAGCAAAATGTCCACAAAGGTGGGGGTAAAGGCAGTCGCTTTTCTCTCCCCAATTTTCCAGAGATAATATAGATTTTTTTAATGGAGGACCTTGTTGAGGAAAATAAGAACAGATATTGTATGCCATGAGTTATGTATGAATGGTGTGAATTAAGATTCAAAATTAAGTGTAAAAATGTCTGTCAGGCTTTTTCTGTAATGTTTGCCATTGTAGTATCTGAGTGATATTATATACATCTGAGGAAATCCTGCTGCTATAGCCACAGAAAACTGAAATAAGTGGTGTGATTTACTTAAGCAAAGGCAACAAGTTTGCCCTCTGTGAAAGTACCATAAGTATCTATACAGCATTGCCAAGGATCTAGCTGAAAATATGCTTCTGAAGCAAGTTGTCTAAAAATGCATTATTTTACAGTCTTGTGATACTTATCTTATTGAGTTACCTCTATTATTCACTGTGTTGAATTCTAATCTAAGTATCTGTAAAACATACCAACCAGGACTGAGTTGGAGTTTTTCTGAATTCAAGTCAAACCATTCACACAGCTTTAATTAAATTGTAGCCTATAATGTGTTCCACCCTTACACTACTAAAATCTCCCTATTGAACTTTCTCTCAAAACTGAAAAATCAACCTCTCTTTTTTCCATTGTTCCCAAGGAGCAGCCCTTTTCTGTTTTAATGGAAACATACTGAAAGAAAAGAGTTAAAATCTATTCTAATTGTTGTTCTACCTATGTTTGGGTATATTCTATGATAAAGTTGCTTCACATTATCATAACCGGGTATATATTTATGTGTAATGTATTTGGTTCTATTTAGAGTAGCTTTGTGTATATCCTATTAGATATGACAAGTAATATTTTTCATTCTGCCCTCAGGTACAGACACATAATTTTCTCAGACTGTGACTTGTGTGTGCATATCTGAGGGCAAAATTTGGCTTTAATATATTTTGTTTACATAAAAAATAGAGATAGATATTTTAGCTAAAGAGAATTACAGGTCAACAATGATCAATAGAAAGGTCTACACCAGTGACCAGTGTACTTCTCTTATGGGATCATTAGGTCAACCTTTCTATGAAAATATTTTAAGCACAGTACTTGTACATAACATTTGATAAATAAAAGTAACATATTACCGTATTTTATAAAAAATCATCAAAATCCTGTTTAAATCAGAATTATTTTACAAAGGACAAGAATGACCCCAACACATAGTCTAATCAGATAAAACTTCTGCTTGCTTAAAACTCTTAGCAATAAAAGCCCTATTCTGATTCTTTTTAATTTTTTTTTTTTTGGAAGTTGTGCCATATGATCCATATGAATCTTCTCTGTTGCAATGTAAATACTTTTCAAAATAGCCAAACAAAATAAAACACAAAAGGTTGACATTATGTAGAAAATTTGGAGATACCTGTCTTTTACTTAAACAGAATTCATGCCAGAAGCTGGTATAGTACGATAAAAAACAGCAGGCCAAATATAATGATCAGAGTATTTGTAGTGGTTTTGAGTGGTTCCTCTTAATCAGTATTGGAGGGAGGCCACTCTGCATCACTACCCCACTTAGCTACCAATAGTCAATTGGCAGGGGAATTAGCAAGGTATAGGTTCAATTAATGGTCTAGTGTCCTGGTCCCTTACGGTGCGGGTTGGCAAAGAACAGTCTGTCACCCAAGCTCCGTCACTTGGGCAGACAGCAACCATAGACAGGCTCTCGCCCTTCAGACAGGGCAGAATACGTACTTAGCAGTACTTAGCAGTCTTTGGCCCAGCTTCCTGGCTGGGCAGATGGCAAATGCAGTATGGATCTAACCCTTTGGGTGGGTCAGAGGAGTTAGCAGTCTTTTGTCCAGCTTCCTGGCTTGAGCAGACAGCAAACTAACACAAACCTTCCAGCCTCAGGTGGATAAGCTGTCCCCTTCACCCCTGGTATAGTAGTGGCAGCAGAGTGGTAGGGGGTCCTGGATCCACCCTACTCCATCAGGTCCCAACCCAGGGCCCTAGCAGTGGTGAGAGATCCCACCACTGAGTCAGTGGGGATCCCACTGCAAGATGCTGACTCAATTCCTGGTTACATAACCAGACTAATGTCTGGTTTTCCTGGGCCACTTCCTACACCAGGCCTTTGTTGTTCACAGGTCCTTCTTCTGCTTGGGGTACTCTGTGGACAGCAATTCCAGCAGCTCCTCTGGGTACTCAATGGACGGCAGTCCCAAAAGCTCATGTCTGGCGTTGATCTGGCGTGGGTTGGGCACTTCACAACTTGGTCCTCAGTCCAAGGTTTGACAGCCAGGCATGGTTATCTGCCTTCTTCCCTGGCATCTGCCCAAATGAACTGGAGGCTCCTCTCTTATATTTCCTGTGCCACCCCTCTGCTTCTGGTGCAGAGGGTGGGTTTGAGCTGGCTCCACCCATGGAGGGGTGTGGTTTCCTCCCAGTCAGCCTCAGAGGAAGGCCTCTCTGCCTCACTACAGTATTGTTCTGATAACTACAGCAGTAGGTGAACCAATAAAACCTCTATCAGTTCTTTGACATGAATGAGAACTTCAATGCATTTGCATTGATGTCACTTAGAAGGAAAGTTAAATCATTAACTAGAATGTAAAATACAATATGTGTTAATAATAAGAATAAGTGTATCAGCTTTGAGGCTGTGCGCGCTATATGAACTGTTTCAGCAATCTGTATTTGTCTCTGGAAACACTTATTAGCCTACACAATATATCTCATATAATAAATATTAGTTTATTCCTCAGTAAATTGTGGTCATGGAATAAATTGGTAACTCCTTTGTATCCGTGGAACGGTATTACAATTTCACTGACATCATTGAAAGAGAATTAAATGTCCCAAGAGACTTGTAATACCCTTCAACTGATGTCAGTGAAAGATGTAATATCATTTTATTGACTTGGCTTTAAGATGATAGTAAATCAATAACTTAATATTTTAAATTAAATAGATTAAAAACAAAAGAATAAAATGAAATAAACATATACATAATGTGTGTAGCAGAGGAAATCCTTAGAAGGAACATTAGATGCTATTGAGCTCTGCTGCCATTAGTAAATACTCCGTTATTAAAATCTTTTGAATAAGTTCCTGGCTGATATTTTCTCCCAAGATAACTGTTATTCTATGGATAACATATGGACTTCCAATACACTTCATTAATTTGGTGTACACAAATATTTTTAAATTCAGGTGTATTATCTCAATTCATAGATTAGCTGTCACAACTGAAGAATTTTTCTATACAAGCTAACTATAATCATTTCCACGTGGCATTGATATAGGTCTGCCTTTCAGTAGCTTTTAGCTATCATCAGGATCGATTTCCTAAACCTCCTCATTTGGATCTCCTCTCTTCTTTTCAGAAAGGGACCTTAGGTGCCTATATAACACAGTTCCCACTCCTCTGGATAACTCAGACGCATCTCTGCAAATCTGGAATCTGAGTTGAGGGAGAGGTGAGAGATGTTGATGAGTGGCTGGAAGGCGATGCACGTTGTCATCCCCATGTTGCTGGGGATGCCTGGAGATTCCCAGGAAAAGATAATATCAAACTGTGTCTTCCATCAAGCCCTCATCTCCTGGAGATCCAAGAGACAGCAACAGTCTGGGTAGATCCCTAATGGAGGGATGGCCACCAGGGTCCAGATTGAATACAGAGGTACAAGGCCTCCCTCCTATAGCCTTGGCTTCCTGCAGTTCTCCCAGGATGTCCCAGGTTTGGAGGCGAGGCTCATGGCCATTTCTGATTGTGGCATGGTCAGGATCATGTGGGAGAAATGCTCCTCGCTGCCACTGGAAATATGGATAAGGTAGTAAAACTAGTACTGCAAGTTGCTCAAAGATTCTGTAACTTGTCATGTGTGTTCTTCCATTGCAAATGAGCATACTAGTATAGTGACAATAAACCAGTCAAAGTAGGGAAGCCTAGAGCAATGGGGATAGATAAGGAGGTAAATTGCAGACCATAACCACAGATGGATTTTTTCCTGCTGTCTGGAAAGGCTTTAGAGGGGTTTCACAGGAGCCTTTTGTTAAAATGTTCATTATTTTCTATGTTTAAAATGACTGGCAGTCTTTATATTAAAGAACACACCTCACTTTAAAGGTGATCTGTTATCTGTTATTGTATCTAATGTCCCACAATGCACTTCTATCAAGTCAATGGAGGACACGCTTTGCTCCTTATTGCAGCAATAATTATGTAAAAGATTATGCACTATGATGCAAATGAATGATTTTGTACTGAGTATGATTTTGTACCATGAATAAAACATTGTGGAATGATGTTCTTTAAAAACAGATTTGTGCTATATCTTACAGAAGCTGTCCTTTATGTTTGAAACTCAGTACTCACATTGCTGCTGTGTTGTACTTGCAATACATAGGACCATAGGAACTGAATCAGATTAGTCTTGTTTCCCCTGTTAATCACACATGGAGCAGAGCAGCATATAAGGCAGGAGATTGTAGCAGCTGGTAACTGGGGAAGCAGAACCCAAGAGGATGCTAACAAGAAGAGAAGAGAAGCAGCAGGAAACAGGGAAAGCTGCTAACCTGTCCTACATCAGGTCTACCCCTCTCCTGCTGCAGTAAGCCCTGTCTCTCTTACTGTGCTCATGTGAAGGAGGAGGACAAGTGTCAGAAAGCTTTTATCTGAAGAATATTGGCAAGTGAGGAAAGAAAAAATGTAGGAAAACATCCTGGAAGGAGGAGGCAGGAAGAACATTAAGAGATAGCAGCTACTTGGGGGAAAGGATGGAGGAGGAACAACCACCATGAGATGGAGAAGTTCATATTACATGTCCTCTCCCAGTAAGAAGTTTGTAAATAGAAAAGGGCCACAGGGATGGTGGTTAAGACTGAGGATAATCTGGATGGCCAGTTTTTGACTGGTGGAGGGATTGAGAGCTGCTGGAGTCAGGGAAGGAAAATCAGTACTAGGGAAGGATTAGTGCTGTTAGGAATCATCAAGAGTTGATGACCAGATTCTGACTGGAGAGTGAAATTTGAAATTGCTGGTTGATGGATTGTATCACAAGCTAAGGGAGATTAATTTTTGGAGGAACCTGGATTTAGAAATTGGAAGCACATCACCATTTGCACATTTTTCTGGCTATGACCACTGTTAGTTACAGTAGGAGACCTAGTGTGCAAAGTTCATACTGTGCCACAGATTTTTAAACCTGGAGCATCAGCTCTTTTAAGTAGGTACCATTCACGCATTTTTACTCTAGAGAAGAACCTAAAGTCTAAAGTTATCAAGTGTACTCTCAGTTTTCAGTATTATTTCAACCCAACTAAGCCACTTTAATTTTTCTGCCTTGATTTTAAATCAGAAATATCAAACATTAGCTTCAACTTTTTTAAAAATTCTTAGAGTGATATAGCCACTGGTGAAATATTATTGGGAACACTAATGGTAGAAATCTTTTTTGTGGAAAAGCTATTTCTTGCTTGTTGTTAATTTATGTTTAAACATTTTTCTATATTGGTGTCCTATAAGAGGAAAGCTAGATCAAGGAGCGGGCTGTGGGGGGCCAAGGAAGAGAGAGAGAGAACGAAAGACAAGAAAGCTTGAAGATGTGAAGGACAAAGTAAACTTGAAAAAAGGCAAAGAAATAAATGGCTGAAAAGAAAAGAACAAGAAGGAATGGGAAAGATTCCATGGGTACAAGAGGGAACTGGAAGGGTGGCAGAAGTACAAGGCAAAAGTAATTTTGAAAAGTGATAGAGTTGCAAGATCAGTGAGAACAAGACAAACAAAAGAAGAAAATATAATATGGAAGAAGAAAGATAACATAAGGACAGGTGGGCCAAAGGGGCATTTTATTTCTTTTTTCATTAAGTTTGACATTATGTTAAAAATATACAATAAATCTATAAGAACTCTGATTTTTGTCCTGCTCTCACCGGAATGTTGCTAGGAACTGTAGATCACAATGACTTCTAACTTCATTTGATATTAAATGCGATTAAGTCTGTGGTTCAAACTGGTTCAGGCCAGGGAATTGCAAATCAAGACTGATATTCTATGTTTAACACACCCCATAGGCAACCTAAATACATAAAATAAATGCTTAAAGAGCAGTGTCAGGCTTAATTTTCGATTGCCTAGCTTCTGACAGTTTGTTAAATACAAATTTTAATTATTTAAAAAACACTTATGTACACAATTATACAGAACAGTTCTGATGTAGCTCTTCAACCCATCATTTCAAGATACAATATATTTTAAACTCTTTGTAATATAGATCTATTAGCTACATAATGGAGTTAGACATTTTTAAATGCACATTTTAACTCATCCTTTTTTAAGACAACCCAGCTTGATGGGTAAAAACAAAACATATTTATATTTTTGTTTAAATTAAAAAGCATGAGGACCAAATTTTGCAGTCTTTTTCCTGTACATTGTTGTGCAAAATTCCCAACATGTGTGTGGCAAGGTTAATTTCTGTGAGCTTTTCCTGAATGAAGAATGAATAAGGACTGCACAAATAAGGTAAGCAGCATTTGGCTTTATAATTATTAAACTATTTGGTAGGTTTCACTATGGCAGTTATGTACTATCCTATCAAAAGTACTCTTCTTTTCAAAATTGAGTGTCTGAGGCAATTCAAATCCTTTATTTTTAAAACAGAGAAAGCAATATATAGGCTAGATGTTCACCAAGTCTAATTTATTTTTGTATTAAAGTTGTGTTGAGAATTAAAAGATTTTTTAAGTTAAAAAAGTTTTGTTTTAATGGCTGGTATACATATGCCAAGACTGAGTTTTTAAATGATATTTATTGCCCTGGTATTAACCTCTGAGATCATACATTGCTATCAGTTGTGGGTTTATTCAACTGTTGAAACACCAGCTCCTGAAGAAAGTGACTCTTTATGTATTTTTGCCAAATTAAGAGCACAGTCCTACTTCCAATTAATTCAATGAGATGAATCCTACTTCCCTTTTTTCAGTCAGGTAGGCCCACTGATGTCATTGAGCCATGGTGTGAAATCCTTATTCAGGCATAATTCTCACTGAAATTAATGAAGTAAGTATTGAGTAAAATCTGAGGTACCAATTATAATCCTTCCATCCACGTATCCCATCCTTCCCCAAGCATAACAAGTGGGGTCATCCACCTCTGCAGCAGTGATCCTACTTATCCCAGAGCCTATGGAGTGCTTTGGATGGGTTCAGAGATCCATGAAGGAAGGGAAATCAGGAAGTGGATGGGGATGAGGAAAGAGCGGACAGGCCATGAATACCATCCACACGCCAGCCTGAAAAAGATCATGGTGGAAAAATCATTCCACTAAGACCTCTGCATGATGGTGATATGCTTTTAAGTTTGGCTTCTTGAGCAGCTGCCAACTTCAGAAGCACCAAACATTCTGCTCTAAGGGAGCTATGTTGCTGAGGTAGAGAAAGGGCCACCAGTGCACAGAGCTGGAATGAAATCACAGGGCCTCTGTGCAGATGGTCCAAGCCTCCTGCTGATTACCTGGGATCCATAGGGACTTGGGAATCAGCCCTTCAGCTTAATCCACACAAGGATGGCGGGTAACTCCACCAGTTTCCTGATTTCTGTGAGGAGAATTGTGCAGGTATTTCCTTCCCTTTAAATCCCCCCTGATGGGACATAAGAATCAGGCCCTGAATAAAGACTTCAGGATTTGGCCTATTATGATGCCAGTAAGAAAAAAAAAGTGCCATCATAAGAAACAGAGCAGCATGAAAAGATAAATAAAAATATATTGTTTTTTCCTAAGCGTGAAGGTGGTAGTGGGGAAACCCTAATAGAAAAAAAGTCACAAGAAAGTGTAAAATTGAGTATCTGCCAAAATAGGTAATTGATTTTCTTTATTAGTTTGTTTGGTATATTAATTATTATTTCTTCTGAAGTACTGTGGTAACAAATATTCAAAAAGCTTAGTCAGACCTGTAAAGTAAATTGAATTGAGTAAAGGAATTGAATTTTGTTAATAACTGTGAAAACGAGAAGGTAATTTAAAAGGTTTCTTATGGTTTGGAAATGCCTTCCAAATATTCATTAAACATTTAAACAACTAAATTTGCAGAATATGTTCCTGACATTGGCACTGGTTCTGTGGTATTTCACTCATCACATGGAAATACTGTGTGTTATGCAGAGTGCATTCATGCATAAACAATATAATTTTCATAAATTAAAACCTCCCCTGCAGAAGGAACATCTGTGCTTGCCTTTGAATAAAAGATGGTGGTATGTGAGTTGCCCCTTGACTGACTAGAAGAATCCTTATGTTTAAGATGAAGGCATATAATCAAAAGGCATGCAAACCTAGGTCAGATTTTTAAATTTCATCTTAGAAATTGTCACTCAGGTTTTTTCCCCTTTGGTTATTCAGGAGTATATTTAACTACCTTTGCTGTCTATAAAAAGATAATGGAGTGCTTGAAAAGTTGTTCTCTAATGTTTTTTTTTTTTCTCCCTCTTTTCTTTCACCCAGCAACAGTTTCTTGATTGCAGAGCAGCACACTTTATCCAGCTACAGCCAAATGCAACTGAGCTGCTGCAAAGTGAATCAGCTAGCCTAGAAATTAACTTTCCCTATATATTTGTTTTTAGGCCAAAAGACTGGCAATAAACACATTGCAAACAGATTTATGGTTTTGGTTCTTTGATTTTTGTTTTTACAAGCACATTTTTAAAATTGGAGATAACAGTATGATCAGACCTGCCAAGTTTCACTCATTCAGAAGAAAGATCATTCATTTTAGATTCATTTTAAGGCAGTTTATAAAGTATCTCCCACTTGATGAAGAATTTTGTTCCAAGGGGAGGTTTAAAAGCTCATTCATTTCATTTGCACCAGTCTCTGATAGACCTGTTGATCATTTCATTTCTATATTGTTCCTGTTCATTAATTATTCAAATTGCTCCGGCAATTTCTGTCTGTAGGTTTCTACAGCCCCAGAACAGCTACTGGCAGATTAAGAATTAAAAGACAACATGTTTCAAGTCTGGAAAGAAGGGAACAGTGCCATGTCAATTGGTAGCCTCAGGATCATGGCGTTGGTTATAGAAAAAAAACTGCGCAGCTGCTATTGAGAAGAATGAAACCACTGCCGAGGGATGGGGACACAGAGACGGTGTCAAAACACTATTATCCAGATACTTCATTCTTAGCCATCATTTCTGTGACGGAAGGAGCTCCAAGGCTTTTCAGGGTGGAGTGAGCAATTCTAGTGTCTTCTGACCTGGGGCCAAACTCAGGATGCGTCTGCCCAATGGTCAAGAGAGGTACAGCCACGAGAGGCGAGGTCAAAGGGAGCCAATCGCAAGCTAGCACCTACTGCCAGGAAAAGACTCCGGCAGAGAAACGAATTCTAATGATCACATATCTGGGTCATAAATGGTCAATTCTTCCCATATTGTGGGCAAACAACTTTTTAGGTACCACTTAGGAAATTCTTAATGAGTCGGAATTAATCCTTTAATGACTGGCTCGCTTTAACTATGTTAGTGACTGCTGAATCACCTGCTGTTTGAAAATAATGTCTAATACGTATGCTTTTCCTAAATGCTCTCACTAAGCACCAAGAAAATCTGCAAGTATTAAAAATCAAGGGAGGATGGAGACATGAAGATACTTCCTGAATTTTAAAGAAATCCACTCCACCTCTCACTCCTGCTGTGTTGTGACAAGGAGAAAAAAAATTGCGAGTAACGTCAGATTTTGCAAGTTCTTGGCAGCCCACAAATGTTAACACTGCTTTTGTCTTTTTTTTTTAATGCAGAGGGTCACAAAGAGTATATACGAGTCAAAACCAGCAATCTGAAGATGAAAATTCAAATTCAGTTTTCTTCACATTCCTCCAAAATTTGTAATACATTTCTATGTACAGCCTTTGAAATTAAACAACTAAACAGGCCAGCAGTACAAAATAGTGTAGTTGTACAGTAAACACACAAACAAACAAAAACAAAAAAATCAAAACAAAGAAAGAATCCAGGACTTTGTTTTGTAGTCCATTTTATTCTACAAATAATAAATGTTGCACCTTTCATGAGCTATTGGAATAAAACAATAATCCCATAGGAATTACTTACACTAAGAAAAAAATCACATTTAAAAAGAAATGCAACATTCGATCAAATGTCCAATACTATGTTGTTGCAAATGGATGAATGTTTCTAAAATCCCAGTGTGCATTACATCAGAATATACAGGATTACAAACAAAATTACAGTACAGATTGATTCCAGTTGAACCAGCATTACATTTCAGACAGCACTTATTCTGGACTGCATTGTACATGCAATAGCTATTGTTCTAATTATGTATTAAATGGTTTGAATTTGTTTTAAACTACTGTACTAATTGACTACAATAGGTATATAGCCCAACGTTAACAACCTGATTAGTTTTAGGCTCCGATTCATAATATGAATATGTGACAAACCACCGATTGTGTGAATATGTATAAAATCATGCATTTATATTGTCTGGAAACATTAATATTTTCAAGTTCTCTTCAAAATTACAGAATGCAAAGGGGTTCAAAGACTAAAAAGAAACAGTGCAAATTGTATGTGATAGTCAAGCAGCTTTTGATTTAAAAAAGGGAGTTGGCATTTGCTTATAATATTTATGTACAAGTTTGTGCAAGTAATGTGTTGAATTGATATGTTTTAATAGAAAATAAGTATCTCGTTCTTATATCCTCTCAAGAACTAGGGATCTGTTTCTAATTGTAAGGGGGAAAATAATTTCATGGGAAACAAATTGCCAGGACTGTGCATCTTGTTAACGACTTGAAAAGAAAGCAGTGCTAAGGCAACATAACTTTTCTAAGCACTTTTCTGCTGGTTTAAATTAGTTAAATTATTTTGTATAAATTAGATATAATTCTACTTTTCCAATATGTATAAAAATTGATGAAGCTGCATGGTTTAAAATAGGAAATCCACGTTATAAAAAGTCATTAAAAATTCTGTACAAAATCACAACAAAATAATTCAGCATGGGAAAAGGTAATAAGTAGTAAAATGTTGGTTGAAAAATATAGATTTATATATATTTTGTAATTGGCCCATTACTAGTTTAAAAATTGCATAGATCCTAATTATTGCTTGTGATTTTGTTATCCCGATCAGAATACGTCTACACCAAATGTACAGTGTAGTTTTCAAGAACTATTAGAAAATAACACAGAAGGTGAACAGAAACTTGGCATCCCTGTTTCACCTAAAGGCAGAAACGACAATAAATACATATATCACTTGAATCTTGGAGTATTTGCACTTCGCAGCAGTGGTACCCAATGGGCTGCCCTTTGTAAACAAGACAGTCACTGTATGCACAGTCGATTTGTTTCCTTCCTTCATCGTGACCGATGCGCCTTGAAGGATTAATCGTGAAAGATGGCATTGAGCTGGGCACTCATGACTCGTTCGTGGTGGGAATGGCTCTCATAGGGCATAATGTTGTCCATGGGGACCTCACAGCGAGAGGCAGAGCCGGAGAAGATCGATCCGTGGCCTGAGGCGCCTGCCAGGGTAGCTGCGGGGTAGTGCATGGTAAAGGCATAATTTTTATCGAACTCGCCGGAGGGTTCGTGTTTGAAAGAGAAGTTCCCATTGATGCTGAGGGGCGGGCTGAGGGGTCCGTCAAAGGAAGGGCTGGTGCAATCCGTGAGGGTGCTTTCAAAAAACGGCTCCAGAGCCGCCCCAAACGAGTGCGGAGGCTTCACGTGGAAGATATGGGAGCTGTCCATGGTGCCATAGGGCGGACTCGGAAGACCCGGGGACTGATAGGCGTAAGGGTGCACTGGGAAGGAAGCACTGGCCGGCTGCATATGGGGCGGCATGTCTTGGTTCTGCTCCGGGAGGAAAGTCCTTGGGTTGAGCTGGAGGCAGCCGGCGACTAGGTTGGTGGTGGGTTGGGACAAGCCCTTGCAGAGGGTTTGTACAAATGAGACCAGATCTGGGCTCTTGCCGGAGCGCAGGATCTCGGAGAGCGCCCAGATGTAGTTCTTGGCCAAGCGCAAGGTCTCGATCTTGGAGAGCTTCTGCGTCTTGGAGTAACAGGGCACCACTTTGCGCAGGTTGTCCAGAGCCGCGTTCAGCCCGTGCATGCGGTTCCGCTCCCGGGCATTAGCCTTCATGCGCCTCAGCTTGAACCTCTCCATGCGCGCCTTGGTCATCTTCTTCTTCTTGGGACCCCGTCTTTTGGGCTTTTGATCATCGTCTTCCTCCTCTTCCTCCTCTTCCTCCTCGTCCTCTAAGTCCTCGTCTTCCTCCTCCTCCTCGCCGTTTCTCAGCGAGTCCTCTTCGGTCTCGGCATGCATGGCTTCGAGATCCTCCTGCTTCTTGTCCACCTCGTGTTCCTCGTCTTGAGAGCTGAGGCAGTCATCGGTCCAGCTCGGGGGACCCTGCGGCTGGGGCTCCCCCATCAGTCCGCTCTCGCTGTACGATTTGGTCATATCTGAAATCCTGCATTCAGAAGGGGACAACAAGAGAAGAGCCACTTTCAACAGAAGAAACGCAACCCTCCTCCCAGAGCCCGCCCTCTTTCTCCAGATACACAGAGTGTGTGTATGTGTAGAATCCACCCACTATACAGTGTACACGCACAGTCTATGAGAGCGTGCAATGCACAAAGACATTGTGGTTTCCACAGAATAAGAAATGTACATTTTAATTGCGCCCGCGCTTCTGCTCGTAATTCGATTTATTTCTGTCCCGATGCCATTATGTAACTTGCTGAGACTAGCGGTGACTATAAACAGATTACGCAGAAGGAAATCTGATTGACACAATCGGAGCGGACGAAGGATTTCTGTGAACATTTGCAGAGTCTAAGGGAGAAAGGTGTAAACAAAGATACCCAGTAACCACAGGGTTTCTTCATTTTCTTGCCCTCCTTTTCTTCCCTCCGCCTCCCCACAACAACTACAATCCCCCTTAGCCAGAATGCGATCTGCAGAACTGTTCAGAGCCAAGGAAGGTTCTGGGGGATCAGATGTGACACTTTCTCTGAAAAACTGTCCACCAGAAGACTACTTGTTCCTCCTTTTGGTTCGGCAGTCCCAAAGTCCCGCTGAGCCCTTTCATAAAGAGATGGAAAGAAGTATAATTCGCAGATCGGCAGCGCTCGGTTCTGGCAACGTCTCTTCTGAGGTGAACGCAAGGGCTTCGGTGCAACGATTGAATTAGTGCGTTGCTGTGAGCAGCTTCTGACGCTGTAACAGGTAGCAACTCCTTCCGTTCCTATTCTCTTCTCTCCAGGCTCTTCACCGCTTGTCTGGACGAGCCTCCAGTCCCCATTTACACGACAGCGGCGCTACCAGAAAGTGCTGCAGTTCTAATTCCAATGCCTTAACCCACCGAACCCTCTCTGCTCATGGGAAACAATAGCCTTTTCCTTCAGCTACTTTGACCATCGAGCCCATGCTGTGATTGACTCCCCCATATTCCCCCCATACAAGTAGTGAATTACAAACTAGGCAGAAAACAATAACATTCACACCAGATTTGTGCCGGGGAGCGGGGAGGAGCACCAGCTAAACGTGTGAGAAAGTTAATCCGATCTTTCTGTAATTCTTTACTCGGCTCTCCATGATCGCAACATGTGGAAATCAAGTCTTAGAGTGACACGCCCTCAGATATTGGGACCTTGCACGGTGTCGGCTGCAGACACCTTTTGAACTGCACCGAAGACCCACGCGTTACCTGGCTCTCGCTACACACAGCGGCAGGTATCTGTCCTGAAACTCTGTCGCGGAGGAAGCAGACAGCGGGGTTATAATTACCTGGCTTTCAGCGTGTCCTTTGCAGTGATGGGCTCATAACCCTGTTACTCCTGGAGAGCTCTCCTGCGTCAGGGGGTTCTCTGTTTCCTAGGGGCTGGGCGCAGGACGCGCAGGTTATATAGCGGGGCCAGTGATGCTAAAGGAGAGGGAGGGGTGGAGGGGATCTAGGCGCTCCCTGCTAATAGCCCACAGCGCCTGCGCCCCTGGTGCTGCCTGCTGGACCCCTCCTCCCTCCGCTTTCCCCGGCACGCGCCATATGGTCGTCCACGTCGAGCAAAGGGCCCGGGCTTCTCACGTGACCTGCCCATTTGTATTCCGCGGAGCTCTCGGTTCCATCCCTTTGTGGCCAGAAGAAAGTGGCCATCTGTCGCCAGCGAGAGAGAGACTCCGCGGACCTGTTTGTACCCGCAGGAGAGATTAACCCGTCCGCCGCTGGGAGGGGAGCGCTTCCCCGGTGCCGCTGTGGTTGCTCTGGGGTTTGTGTTGTTTGGGTTTTTCGGGAGCGAGAGAGAAGACATTCCCAGCCGCGTTGGTTAGCCAGAGGGGCGGGGAACAGATGCACGGAGGTTTCAGCACTTACCTGTCTTCTTTTCAGGTCATTGTTACTGTCTCCTGGGCTGTCGCCCTCACCTGTGCCCCGAGAGTCGGAGTTTGCAATGTCTCCACTTTCCCAGTGAAGGCACCGTTTAGCACTTCCCTTCCTTAGTGTATTTGTTGTCCTTACTGGAGGAAAAGGCAGGAGATGAGCAACTTTTAAGGCTCTTTTAGACAGTAATGGTCAATTATTGCAATGTCACACTGACCAAAAACACTGATTTCCTGAAGGACCAGCAGTGCCTCTCAGGCACTTTCCATCCAGCCCTGTGCCCTTGTTCACACCCCCACACGGATTCACACAAACACACACACATTTTAATGATATATTTCACTCTCGGAGTGTCATTGCCTTAAGTTAGCATCCATGCATATATATCTTTTTGCATATGTAAAAGACCACATGCCAAGTCGCGTGTGCACAGTTCCTTGAAAAGTACTCCTTTGTACGTGTCAGGTCTCAAGCTTTGCACAAACAAATCCTATCTTCTTTAAATAGAATTTAACTTTGTCACCGAAAAATGAAAATCTTTGAAAGATGTACGTGAAGTAAATCCGATACCCAGTAAGAGTGTTTATCAATACTTTCTAATAATGAGTCTTTATTGGTTATTTGGGGAAGAACGATATGAACAATAGAAAAGCTGTTTAGTTATAGTTTGAAAGCCACGGTAGGTGCCTTCTCACTATTCAGTAGCTCGAGTGCAAATCGGTAACATGAAGTGAAAACAAGAGCAGCGTGCTGTGCTCGACTTCTCAGACCCCTTTACTAATGCATCCACTCCAACAGCGGGCTAAGAAGGAAAAATAGTTCTCATGTATAGATCTTTACATTTAAATTAGGATTCACCACAAAGAGTTACGGTGTTATGAGTCTATGAAGGTGTCGAGTCTTGATGGCTGGTAATCTTAACAGAAGCGGACAGCGTTTTCTTTCGTTTGGCGTTTGTGAGGCATGATTTCCCTTCATTTCTGCTCTAAATTATTCCCCTTCTTTAAAAGTCAGTTGTCAACACTGTATTTTAAAAGACCATTTATAGGCAATTACTCTAAAAGTATTTAAACGGATCTCTTGAGTTCGCAAACATTGCCAAGTTTGATAGGGATGCATTTGAACAAGGAAGTATCCTGGCGTGCATGATAACAAGTGGAGCTTTATTATTGGTACACATTATCCGAGGATTTAATCACTAAAGGGAAAGAAAGAAAAAAATCATTTGTTTTGGTGTCGTGCGGCTTTAAATGTGAAACCAATAACTCTGCCTTTCAGGAACAGATTTGAAAAATGTTTTTTTATTATTTTCAGGTCATGTTATTTAAAAAATATGTTTATCACATTGGTGACCCTACCTCGCCCCAGGCTTACAGGTAAACATAAAACAACAGAATGAGACGTCTTGATCAGAATTACCTATTAAGGACATCTGTCCTTAGGGACATTGAAACACCTTTGTTTCAAGTTAAACTTTGGTAATATGTAACATGTATCTGGTATTTAATAACAGACAGTACTAATTATTTTAACTAGGATTAAGGGATCCAGTCTGGACTTGGACACGTTTCCATGTTAAATTGTTCTCAAGTTACATACCATTGTGTTCGCTTCCTCTGGAAAGGTGATGTGTCTCTTTGCACATCTGGATATAAAATCTCAAATAGCTGCTCAGCTAACCTGTTCTGTGGGAAGGAAAGATACGGTAGACCTCTCTGCCTACTAATCTGCAGTATTTTACTTCGTGTTGCTTGTCTCCTGTTCCCATATCTCTTATTCTGAAATATCAGCAGAGCGACAGAACATTCTAGGATTTGGCTTGGGAGTTGTTTTTACCATTGTACTTTTTGGCCCCCTTTGACGATTGGGCTGGACAAGTAGTCAAACTGGATGGATTCGCCTCTACTTTCAGTTTATTAATATAATGCAGATTACACCTCTGTACTCTCTAAATGCCCTGTTTCGAGTGGCTGAGGCGAAGTTAGGGAAAGTTAGATATGATTCTTATTTCAGCTTCTGAAATGTTTTAAATCGTATTTTGATTGCATTTTGTATTTCTTCAGCATTACGATTTACAGCTTTGAGATGAACTGGATGACAGAAGAACATAACACAGACACAGTGGCTACGCTAAAAGCCCAGTAATACAAAGGCAGAAAACTGTAATCAGGTGAGGTTAACTATACGCACCAAACCGATTTTTACGCACACACAACAGTTTACATTGCCCTGGTTTATACGGGAAAACCGAACTCGCTAGCTCGCCAAAATTACCCGACGATAACTGGGTCTGCTAGAGAGAGCTGGCTGTTTCTGATCTCTAAATTAGGGACCGGAGACAAGGTGGAGTGGGAGAAGGCGCTGAAGGCAGCGGGTATAGACTCTGTTTCTTGCAGCGGTTGGACAGGGGTTGACTGCAAGGGCCACCAGGCTGGATGAGCAGAGAATTAGGGAGCTTTCTCTGTATTGTACCGCAAACACGCCCTGGTTCAGTCTCTCCATCTCAGTTTGATCTCCTCCTCGCTCCCAGCCATTCTGCTTCACCTTCTCCCTCACTTGGTTTCTGATTCTCTCGCTTTGGCTCTGCCATTCCGATCTTTCGCCCTAACCTCTGTGTTTGATCATGTTTAAACGTCTCCTCCCCCCCGACTTTCAGCCTTCTCCATCTGGCTTCTGACTCGGCTTCCCTTCCCTTCCCTTCAGGCTTCTCTTCCTCTCTCGGATTCTGACTCCCAGGCTCGCTCGCCCTTTCTTTCTTTCTTTCTTTCTTTCTTTCTTTCTTTCTTTCTTTCTT